>WOVY01011829.1:0-655931 GCA_013436015.1 Rhipicephalus annulatus | reverse complement strand
GCGGTAGTTGTAGTTCTCCTGCCACAAGCCGCGTGGTGTAGTTGGTCAGGAAATCTTTGATGTAAGCGAACGTCCTCCCCCATGTTGAAGTGGGACACCTGCCGAAGGACGGCCGAGTGGTGTACGTTGTCGAATGCTCCCTGGAGATCCAGTCCGAGCACCGCTCTGTTATCCAACGTGGGAAAGTGTCTGTCCACGATTTCGTTCTTGAGCAACAGCATGGCGTCCTGGTGCACAGTTTGGCCCGGAACCCCAGCATTGTATGTGGATATATGTTAGATTCTTCCAAATACGTTGCCATCTTTTGAGTAGGACGGTTCAAGCACCTTGCCCACGCACGACGTTTAGAGAGATGGTTCTCAGGTTGTCTATGCTGGGTGGTTTGCCCGGTTTGGGGATCAGGACCGTTTTCGCGGTCTTCCATTGTTGCGGTAGCTTGCCCGTCCGCCAGCACTGGTTGTAGTACTTGGTGAGGGCTTTCGATTGCCGTGTCGTTCAAGTTCCTCAATGCCTTGTTGGTGACGTGGTCCGGTCCGGATGCTGATTTACAGTTGATTGTTTGTAGAACCGCTCGCACTTTCCCATTCTTCGATGTCGGCATCTAGTCTCTCGTTGGTTGCCCTTCGTAGCTGGGGAGTGGGTCTGTTGGCGTTACGGGGAGATACTTGGCGTCTAGGCGTCGTTGCGCCTCAGCCTCTCCCATTTATTTGACGGCTTGTGAATTGTCTTGTTCAGCATGTAATGCTGAGCTCCCTTGGTTGTCTGATCGTTGAGCAAGTGGCGTAGCAGGCGCCAAGTCTTGCCTTTGTGTAGTTGACCGTCCGCTTTTGACACACCGCGTGCCACTGCTGTCTGCAGAGGACTGCGCTGTGATGCTCGATGTCTCTGTGAGTTGTGCTATACGTTTGCGTAGCTTTCTGTTGTGGCGTGAGTTGACGTTTCCAGCGCCGTATCAGCGAGTTGCGGGCTTCCATGAGGTGCGCTAGTCTGCTGTCCAGCATCGTAGCCTCCGGCTCCGCTTCTACCGTCTGAGTGGCGTCTTTGGTCGTGGCGTTCAACATGTTGGTCCATGCTTCTATGTTTTCATTGGTTTCCGTAACGTTGTTCCAATTCTTCTGTACTCGTGCCAGTCGATGATTTGCTGTTGCTGTGCTCTTTGCGTGTTTTCTGCGATGGGTATTGTAATTTCGAGTATGCAGTGGTCACTTCCCAACGTCTCCCCGGTGTTCCGCCACGTGACTCCACGCAGTGCTGAGGCCATGCTTATGAAAGCGAGGTCCGGGTTTGTGTCTCGCTGCGACGACGTTCCGTTTCTCGTAGGGCGTTGGGGTCGTTTAGCAATTGGTAACCTGCGTCCATTGTTTCGTCGTAGAGACTGTGGCCCTTCGCCGTCGTGTATGGATACCCCCATGCCGTATGTTGAGCGTTGAAGTCTCCACACAGTAGGGTTACGTTGGAGCCCGCGACTGTTGCGCATTGTGCACAAGGGTGCGGAATTTTTGCTGGAAGTGCTTCGGATTGCTGTACACGTTGATTATAAAGTGCTTTCACGGCGCTTGCGCTTCCCGGTGACGATTTCAACCGTGCTGTGCTCGATGTTGCCGTTGGGTAGCAGCTCGTGATCTATTGAAGTTAGATTCTTCTTTACCAAGGTGCAGACCCCCTGCCCTGCGCCTTCAGCGCACTGTTCGTGCGCTGGGGGGCTTCGCAAAGATCTGTACCCCGGTAACGTCGGTGGGGTTTCACTGTGCGTCTCTTGTAGTATTATAACGTCGGGTCTCTTGGTGCTTTGTTTTATGTAGTGTTGTAACGATGCTTTTCTCCCTGTATGCGTTGGGATTTCATTGCCATATGAGGAGAAGATGCTGTCGTGTCTGTGCTCTGTTTCTGTGGTTAGCGGTGCCTGTTGCCGTTGTCCCGTCCATTATTGCAGTTGGAGGAAGGCCTGTTGGGGGATTAGTCCTGACGCCGTCAGCGCGTGCATTAGTGCATCCAACTCAGTCTGTATTCCTTGTATGGTAGACTGCATTCCATGTACGGGTGTCACCAATGTGTTGAGGCGTGCGTTGTAGCATCGAGGCGATCGTTAGTAGCTTTGGTGACTTGGCTCAAGGTTTCGTAGTTGGCTTTATGGTCTGTTCTAGTCGATCTTGACGTTCTTCTAGGCTGTCCAGCCTAGCGTTGACTCTTCGTTCACATGCGTATTCGAGCGCTCGCTTCTTGGTGCCGGTTCGCTTGTCCTAGCAACGTCGATCGTTTCGGGTTCTGCGCTGTTAGCTTCTGTAGTAACTGGGACTTGTACCTCCATGGCAGAGTTGTGTTGTTTTCCTTTGGCGTTGGGGGTCTTGGTTGACTCTGCGGCGGTGACAGTGGGGTGGCGGAGTCACCTGTTGTTTGCTGCTGCTGCTGCTGTGCGTTGATGAGTTGTTCAACTTAGCGTTCATCTCTTGATTTGAGCTCTCTGTTCAGCGATGCATCGCTTGAGCTGGTCATTTTCATTGCGTAGTGACTGGATGGTGTTGTCCTTTGCTTCAGCTACGTGGTTGAGCGGATTGCGGTTCGCCGCTTGCGGGTTGATTGCTTGGGCCCCATTTATCACATTGCCCGGTCGCTGCTGGTTGCGGTTGTAATTCGTGTTTTCGCTTCGCTTGCCGTCAGTGCTTCTGCGCGGCTCGCCGATTGTCTCCTGCTTTTGTCCCGCTTCCTCGAGCGGCTGCGTCCTCTCTTTGATAGATGCGCTTCGTTCTGTTGTTGCGGTGGCAGCTGCGGGAAGTCTTGCAACGAAAACGTTGACGCCGCGTTTCTGCGCTCCCATCTGCGCTGAGTAACTACGAAGGGCACCTTGTACTTGTTCGTACAGCCTTGCGTGCCCGTGGCGTGGGCTCCGTTACACAGTTTGCAACGTGGCTTGCACCGCGCCGCGTGGTCTGCCGTCGGGTTAGGCGCGCCACACGCAAAGCAGATCTTGGTTTCCGGCGTGGGGCATACATCGGCTCGATGGCCGATTTTGCCGCATGTCTTGCATACGTTGTGGTGTTGTCTGTATAATCCACACTTTACTATAATGGAGCCATACTTTATGTAGTTCGGAACCTTTGTTCCTGCGAACAAAATGACGATCGAGGTAGTGTTTCTAATCCTGTGTGCTTCGAGGGCCTGCGGGTTTGCTTGGTTAACGAATTCTCGTGCAGATCTTCGGCAGTGTTCTCTACTGCGATGCCACGGATTACTCCTTTCACTGTGCCGTGAGGCGCGGTGCAGTAGGCATGCGTTTCGTAGCTACGGCCCCCAATGTACAGAGAGCATACGCTTGCGTACGCTGTAGGGAACTATGCGAACGACGACGAAGCAGCATGAAACGGCAAGCCGCAGCGTTGGTGCACGCGCTCGACCCGAGCTTGCGTTTGTTTTGTATTTTCGGCCTGTTGGCGTTCCTCGCTTCTGGCGTTCCTCGGCCTTCCAGTAGGTCTGTACTTAAATAAACTGCGTGACATCCGGTGGAGGTGTGTGGACTCCCGTACAAACCTGGAACTTCGCTCCCGTACGCTTCCCCCTCTACGTGACACGAACATGGCCACCGAGACGCCTCTTCAGGTGAGACCTTCGACCGTCCATGTCACTTGCGGTGCCGTGTATCCTCAACGAGACCCTCCTATCTTCACGGGCTCCACTGAGTCGGACGTCGAAGATTGGTTGGCGAGGTACGACAAAGTCGGCGCAAGTAACAAATGGGACGAGCCAAGTAAGCTGGGCTACGTCACATTCTACCTTGCGGACACGGCGCAACTGTGGTTTAATAACCACGCAGCTGACATTACTACGTGGTCTGCATTCAAGACGGCTATTACGGACGTCTTTGGACGGCCTGCAGCACGCAAGCTTCAAGCCGAGCATCGTTTACGTCACCGTGCGCAGCAACCAGGTGAGACCTACACGGGCTACATTAAGATGTGTTGCATCTATGCAACCGCATCAACTCTACCATGCCTGAGGAAGAAAAAATCCGCCACATATTGAAAGGCATAGACGACGGCGCCTTTCAGATGTTGCTCGCGAGAAATCCCCCTACAATTGCTGTCCTCGTTTCTCTCTGTCAAAGCTTCGATGAATTGCGTAGGCAGCGCGCAATTGCTCGTCAAGCCGTCACGACGCCAGACACACTCGCAAGCTTGCACCTACCTGCCCATCCTACCGAGCAGCAGCCGCTGCTTTCGACAATCAAGGACTTCGTCCGCGAAGAGGTAGCGCGCCAGCTGTCACTGCTGCCACTAACACATGAGCCCACGCAAGCTTTGGCACCGGACCTCCAAAACGTCATTCGGACCCAAGTCGCTGAAGCCCTTCCGCCGGTGCATCAGCAACCACCAGTCACTACGCCTCTCACGTACGCCGCCGTCGCTGCGCGTTCTACGCAACAGCGTATGCCATATGCTCAACCTGCCACGCCGCCCTATGTCGTGGCCTACAACCCCAATTGCTGCTCCGTATCCCTACGCGAGATCTTCAGCTCCATTTTACCGTCGCTCAGACGCTTGGCGGACGCCGGATAATAGGCCCATCTGTTTTCGCCTGTGGTATCGCTGGACACGTCGCCCGCCACTGTCGCCCGAGATCCCCCTTCAGTCGGACACTGTGGGCAGGCCAATGGCGTCGTCGTCTAGGACGTCATCAGGTACACCACTGACGGTCCTCGACCCTACGCGAACCATCGGTCACCACGCCCCACCGACGACGCTCCCTGTCCCCTATGCGTCGCCGACCTGCTACGGAAGAGGGAAACTGATCGCTGCAGCTCCGGAGGCAACAGCTGCATACAACTCGAAACTGCTTAAGGCCTCCATCTTTCTCGCCGCAAAACGTATTGACGTCAATGTTGAGGGGACCGCCGCACAAGCGCTAATCGACACAGGGGCCGCCGTTTCCATAATCTGTGAGACCTTATTATGCCGCAAGTTGAAAAAGGTGACGACGCCTCTTTCGGGCCTGATGCTCCAACACGGCCAACTCGCAGTGCATAGAACCTACAAGCTGTTGTGCACTGCACGTGTCATCATCCCAGGTGCAACTTTATGCCATAGAATTTTTTGTGTTGGCATCATGCTCCCACGAAGTCATTCTTGGATGGGACTTTCTTTCGCTGTCATCGGGCATCATAGATTGCTCCACGTGCAGAAGTTGCCCTTACACCGCTGCCAACCTCTTGTTTGGTGGATTCTCTTCCTGAACCTTACAAACTTGTCGTTGTTGCAGACACGGAAATAGCACCGAGAACATCCACCCTTGTAGCCCTGACCTGTACGGCCGCTCCTGCCGGAACTGTTTTGTTCACCCCGTCCTGACGTATTTACCCGCCGCCGTAGCCTACACCTGCCCTTTGCCGTACTCACCATGGAATCCGGTGCTACCGCCATGCTCGTCGCGAACTCGCTATCGTCGCCAGTTACCTTACTTCGCGGAGAATGTTGGGTAACATACAAGACGTTGACCTCTTGCGCCCTCTAGAGTTCGCCGAACACTGCACCTCACCCCCAGCTCAATGCTATGACGCCACCTGTGGCCACACTGCTCCGCGCCAGACTCATTCCAGCCTCTGTTGCCGCTGAGCTATCGCCGACACAAAGAAGGGAACTCTTGTCCCTTCTTCGAGACTTCCGTTCTGCCTTCGATTGCGCTCAACCATCTTTGGGTCGCACAGCGAACATCACGCACCACATTGACACCAGTACTCATGCTCCCTTACGCCAACGACAATATCGAATTTCAGCGGAAGAGCGCCGTATTATCAACGAACAAGTCGACGATATGCTCAAGCGTGGTGTCATCCAGCCATCGCATAGCCCTTGGTCGTCCCCTGTTTTACTTGTGCGCAAAAAGAATGGGTCTATCCGATTCTGTGTCGACTACCGCCGGCTCAATAAGATAACTCGGAAGGATGTGTACCCGTTGCCACGCATCGACGACGCTCTCGATTGCTTGCAAGGGGCAGAATATTTCTCCTCTTTAGATTTACGCTCAGGATATTGGCAAGTTCCAATGGATGATCCTGACCGATCGAAGACTGCATTGTAACACCTGATGGGCTGTATGAGTTTAACGTCATGCCGTTTGGACTCTGCAACGCCCCAGCTACCTTCGAACGGATGATGGACACCATCGTTCGCGGCTACAAGTGGAACACGTGCCTTTGCTACCTAGACGACATCGTCGTTTTTTCTCGCAACTTTTCAACTCACCTTGTTCGTCTTCGTGCTATTCTCACGTGTCTCACCTCTGCTGGCCTTCAACTTAACATCAAGAAGTGCCATTTTGCCGCACGTCAGCTCACTATACTGGGTCACGTCGTCTGCAAAGAGGGTGTTCTCCCGGATCCGGCGAAACTCCGCGCAGTGGCCGCCTATCCGAAGCCCAATTCCATCAAGACGCTTCGAAGTTTTATCGGCCTGTGCTCATACTTTCGTCGATTTGTGCGCAACTTCTCTTCCATCATCGCGCCTCTTACCAACCTGTTGACAACTTCCAAAGGCATTTCTGCTTGGTCAAAAGAGTGCGATGAATCCTTCACCGCGCTTCGGCGGTTATTACTATCACCCTCCAATACTACGTCATTTTGACCCTGATGCGCCTACGGAGGTCCACATCGACGCCAGTGGTGTCGGTCTTGGTGCTGTATTGGCTCAACGAAAACCAGGGTACCAAGAATACGTTGTCGCTTACGCGAGTCGAACCGTCAAGAAAGCCGAGTGTAATTATTCTGTCACGGAAAAAGAGTGCCTCGCAATTGTTTGGGCTTTGACGAAGTTCCGCCCATACCTTTATGGCCGCCCTTTCGAAGTCGTCACGGACCACCACGCTCTATGCTGGCTATCATCGCTCAAAGACCCGTCGGGGCGCCTTGGTCGTTGGGCGCTTCGCCTACAAGAATACGACATTCGTGTTGTATACCGATCCGGCCGCAAGCACTCTGACGCTGATGCACTATCCCGCTCGCCGCTACCGGCTGACCCAACCCCCTCGTCACCTTCTTCAGCTGTCATAACACCAGTCGACTTCACAGACATGGCATCGGAACAACGCAAAGATGTGTGGATTTCCCAACTCCTCGCCTTTCTGACTGATCCGATAGCTAATTTGGTCTCAAGAACTATCCGCCGTCAAGCCACACATTTCGCTATTCGAGACGACCTACTCTATCGGCGGAATTACACGTCTGAAGGTCAGAAGTGGCTGTTAGTGATACCCAACCACATGCGCTCGGAAATCTGTACTGCTTTCCACAACGACCCGCAAAGCGCTCACGCTGGCGCTCTCAAAACGTACAACCGTTTACGTCAGCGGTACTACTGGCGCGACATGTACACATTTGTCCGCAAGTACGTACGTGCTTGTACTGCATGCCAGCGACGTAAATTCCCACCTCAACGCCCTGCCGGTACACTTCAGCATCTGCCTTGTCCAGCGCGTCCGTTTGACCGCGTCGGTATTGACTTATACGGACCACTTCCCACGTCGTCTTCTGGAAATAGGTGGATAATTGTCGGCGTGGACCACCTCACGCGTTACGCGGAGACGGCAGCACTACCCGCAGCCTCCGCGAGGGAAGTTGCGTTTTTTAGATGCGGAAGCATCTTATACTCGCGCCTTGTAGTGCGCCGTCCGCGCCGCTTCTCGAACATTCGACAGCTGACGCGCGCGCATGCGCCGTCGCGCCGTCGCGCCGTCGCCCACCATCTGTGCCGCGCGCGCTTCTCCTTCGAGAACATTCGACAGCTGACAGCGCATGCGCCGTCACGCCGTCACCATCTGTGCCGCGCGCGCGCTTCTCCTTCGAGAACATTCAACAGCTGACAGTGCATGCGCCGTCGCGCTGTATATATACTCAAGGTCGGCGCTCGCTCGCTCAGTTGCCGCTCGTCGGTTGGTTTGTACGGCGCGTCGACGTCCAAGGTCGCGGTGAAATGAATTCCAACGAATCCACAAACACAATGATCGACGTCCCTTCGACCAGCGCCGTCCTTTCGCATACGTGTGTACGTGTTCACTCATTTAACACCCCCTCCTACAACCACGTTAACCAATTTAGCCATCGACCCAAGTAAGTCGCAATTTAACACCCCATTTCACAACCACGTTAACCAATTTAGCCATCGACCCAAGTAAGTCGCACTTTAACACCCCGTTAACCAATTATATGCTCCGCATCCTCCTCAGTGTTCCCCCGAGGGAAGCTGCGGGCAATTTTTAATCCTGCGCAACTTTGTTCTTCGCCATGGTGCTCCCCGCGAACTTTTGAGCGACCGGGGGCGTGTTTTCTTGTCTGACGCCATTCAAGCGTTGCTCGCTCAGTGCAACATGGTTCATCGCATGACGACAGCATATCACCCGCAGACGAATGGCCTCAGAGAACGATTTAATCGCACTCTCGGTGATATGTTGACGATGTACACAGCCTCAGACCAGACCAATTGGGACACTGTCCTTCCATTCGTCACGTATGCGTATAACACCGCTACGCACGCGACAACAGGGTTCTCCCCTTTCTTTCTGTTGTACGGACGCGAACCATGATGCACGCTGGACACTATCCTCCCATACACGCCTGACTCCTCTGAGTACACTGCAATTTCTGATGTTGCCAGGTACGTAGAAGATTGCAGACGATTAGCCCGTTCACTGACAACCGAAGACCAAGGCCACCAGAAGCTACGGCATGACACCGACCGACATCTCTCTACTTTCACGACTGGTGCTCTCGTTTGGCTCTGGATTCCACCGAGCACTCCTGGCCTTTCGTCGAAATTACCGGCACGATACCACGGGCCCTACCGCATTCTCGCCCGTACGTCACCAGTCAATTATCAGATTGAGCCTTTGACACAGTCTCATGACTTACGCCGTCGTGGCCGAGAAATTGTGCATGTGAGTCGCCTGAAGCCGTATTACGACCCCGCTATAGTGACTACGCCTTAAGTCGCCAGGTTGGCTACGCTATTGACCGGGGGTCAATGTAGGGAACTATGCGAACGACGACGAAGCAGCATGAAACGGCAAGCCGCAGCGTTGGTGCACGCGCTCGACCCAAGCTTGCGTTTGTTTTGTATTTTCGGTCTGTTGGCGTTCCTCGCTCTTCTGGCGTTCCTCGGCCTTCCAGTAGGTCTGTACTTAAATAAACTGCGTGACAGTAGTAACGTGCTCGTTCTTCATCGGGCGTGCTGATCACGATGATGTTCTGCGTGGGATTAATACAGATCGTATCTGCTTTCGCTGTGGTCTTGGGAACGTTGGCTGCCGTTATGACTGCGGACATTACGATGTCAGCTTCCAGTTTTGCTAGGAATAGCCCTCCTCTCGGTTCTATTACAATCTTCTGCTCTTTCCGCGGCAAATTCAGCGGCATGCGGGACGCTTTAGTAATTCTTGCTACCATGCGTTTTTATTGAGCTTCACTAAATTGCAGAGTTGGCTCGCTGCTTTGGGTAACTTCGTTAAGTTGGGGCTTATTAAGTCGTTGGCTTACTTGTTTTCCAGAGATTTTTCATCCCGCGATGTCGCTTGGGTGTAAGTCGTTGCCGCACACCGCGACTGTGGTGCGGCCGGTGCTGCGTAGCACCTCTTGGTCGTTGATCATGTCGGTGGTCGTAGTGTCGTTGCCGCCAGCACAAAAGTCCATGTCTTCCGTAGCAAGGGCCGCGAAACGGTTGTGGGAAACGGCGTTAAGCTGCGATGAGGCCGAGGCCATCTTCGGCGATGAGGAGTCGAGCGTCGAGCCGGGCCGGGCGGCCGACGCAGCTGCGCGCCCCGGCCGTACTCGTGCTAAGCCTAGGCGTGGTCCGCTAGGCCTAGCGTGGTACAAGTGAAGAAAACGTCAAAAATATACGAAAAGTCCGGTTGGCCGGACCAAAAATAGTATCAATCGAGTACAGGGATGTTCACGGACACTGCAGTGATGATATCCAATCGATTGGAAGTAATTAAGGCGGCACAATTAGCGAAAACTGCAGAGCTCATTCGGAGCACGTCTGCTCAGCTCGGCGACCGGAGCGCCCCCCTTCAAATGGCAGTAAACTTTCTCTTAGTAGAGTAGACGCTCATTCGCGTGCACAAGTCATTTTCGCTTCATGACGTTAGGTTCAAATGACAATAAACTTTCTCTTGGGACAGGGTATTAATTTTTTCTTGGCGAATCATTTATGTTGTTTTGCTTCTGGTCACTGTCCAAAACCAGGTTTGCCACTCTTCCACAGCGGCAATAAAGAGCAACTTCAAGTACGACAGTGGCTCGCAGGCTGGCATCTCGTTCGACAAACAGCTACGACGTACGCTCACGCTAGAGACGGAGGGCAGCCTTCGAGAAAAGGTGAGAGATTACGGGGTTGCATTAACGTCCCTCACGTACTCTATTTTCCATCGTCGAGTTAATGCGAGTATACTGATGATTACTTATTTCACTGCGCGTTGAAGGGAAACTAAAGGCAAATATGAAGTCGACGTGAATTTTCAAAACAGCTTTACAGAAACATTGTAGTGTTTGTTTCGTGCCAAGAAAACTCTTAGTTTGAAATTGTAGATAATGTTTTAGTTGCCCGCGTACCGTTAGTGCAATTTAAACGATCTTCCTTCGAGAAATGTTTTCTAACCAAACACGCAATGCTTCAGTAGAGCACAGCGCGGAGAGGACACAAATAGAAGGTATTGACGGGGATGTTCTCTTTACCAGGATATAATGGAGTTTGTCAGAGCACAGCTCGGTAAAAATGGGACTTTCACCGTTGTTCTCCTTCTTTTTTGCATTATTTAAACATAAATGCAAGAATTTCATCTGATTATTCCTTGTAACACAACGAAATACTTTTTTGTGTCCTGAACTGTTTGAGCATTTGTGTTTAATTGTATTGACGTTGTACTGCGTCCTCGAGATTGTGTTCTAAAGTGTGCCACTGGTAGTGCAAATCGTATCCTACATTTGCTTTGGTGTCTCGATCACTAAAGTTCCGATATGTATTATATCCATGTTTCAGAAGCATCGACCTCCGTCCCTGACATAAAAAGTAATAAGCATTGATTTATTTGCGCAATAACCAGAGCATCATCAGAGTAATTACCGTGAGGGTTGAGCAGAACTTAGTGGTTTCATTACACTTGAAAGCGGAAAACATGAACCAGACCCAATAGTATATAAATTACATACACAGTTAGTATGTAGAGAAATCAAGAGAAGCAACCTAAATCATTAAGATAGCTAGGTATAAAATGTATCACTTTAAGCCTTATGGCTGCAGGTAATCTGTTTCAGTTTCATACTGTTCGTAGAAAAGACGGCATCCTGAAAGATTTGGTATTGTAGGGTCCTCGCGATCGGTCCCACGAATAGGGTTAACGACTCATACGGTAGCTGCTAGCTTTACTGCGATAAAAGTTACATGGGCACCCTCAGTGGGTTCTTGCTGTCACCATTTTGCTCCGCATAAAGTCCAAAACGATAACATCGCCACGCGCATCGTAACATCTACGCACAAGTAAAAGCACGCGACTACTGGGTGCGAAAGTGGCTGAAGCAGAGATGAACAGAGCCGGCTATCGTCGTCGCACGAACCGCACATGCGACATCGGTTGGTCAGTCGGTCGGTCGCTCAAAGAACTCTATTTGATGCTGAGAAGATGATAGCGCCCCCGTCAGGGGATGCCATTTGCGGGCCGCACGTATGATGGCGCCGGGAGGGTCAAGCTCTCGGCGACTTCGCGGGCTCTCTGGACAGCCCTAAGTGGCTGGTCCTTTGCGGAGCTGGTGAGGGGATGAAGTCAGTCTTATTCCGTATACAAGGAGACCCTGAGCCCCCGCGCGAGGTTTGACACTGCCACAACATGTGATGAAGTGTGCACCTCAGATGCCCGCAGTGTGGACAGCCTGTAGGTCCATGTCTTCCATGAATTTCGAACATATAAACGAAGATGAACGCGTGTTTGTAAAATTGCAGGGATGTAAGCACGATCAACCGACGCCCCGGTTGATAGTGCTTACAGAGCACGTTAAAAGTGGGAAGAGTCACCACTGCCTTTTTTTGATCGGCCTTCGAGTGTCCACATCCTGCGTGGTGGGTGAGACACGGCAAGTTCGTTGGCGTTAGTTTCGTGAGCATGACTGCCCACGTGACCAGGGAATAAAATTAGAAGCTTTTTGTCAGTCCAAGATGCAACAGAGAGAACGCGAGCGCCTTCCTCGCACACCAAGCTTCTCATTGGCGAACGGCTATCATATCATAGTAGAACGGCTATCATCGTCTCACTTGTGAAGTGTTGGCGTCGATGATGGCGCGTGAACTCAAGACGAAGCGCCCGCGAAATATAGCTATAGTGCGTATAGAATATACTGAGAAGGGGGTATACAGGATGCGTCGCTCGAGCGCCAAGGATGACGTTTGCGCTCAAGGGCGTGGCCGCGAGTGCTATCTCACAAGACATAACGTTCGTGAATTGCTGCGCTCTGAGCATTCAGAGGATTGACAGCAAGAAAGCCGCTTCGGTTCCTGAAGAGGCCGTGTTGTCAGCGCTTTGTGGAGCTACGCAAGATCGGATCCAGAAAAATCTGAGTGGCAGCTTTGCTTTTTTTATAACATTACAATTTGTTGCTATTGCACTCGTTGTTTCGCCCTTGCACATAAAAAATATTATGTTTGAAAAACTGATAACAGAAATGATGTCGAAGAATTCGATTAAAGCATAATTTTTGTTGCGCAGAATGAACATGGAATAAAGGACACAATACGTCATCGCGGTGTTTACTCTGTGCTAACTTGCAACGCGTTGTTAAGGAGATTGCGCGTCCACACTTGCAAATTGCGAATGCGGCTTTGGTTTCACACGCCATTCTACCTTCCTCTTCACAGCTGTGCGATCTGAAGCGGGATCTAGTGGGTATCGAGTTCAGCATCGCCGTGTATGACGTCGACTTCGACGCTGCGGGACCGGCCTGCTCCCCCCTGACCGTCCTGGGCCCCTACCGCCGATTGCAGATGATCCGGAAGCTACGGAATTTCTTCAGAGACCGCTTCAGGTACCGCTCACAACACGCGCAGTGCTTAGCGATACCTTCATGAACGTGACGTACACGAACGCGTCCCCTTGGGGCTCCGCCCTCTCACAAACGAGAGACGCTTGTAGGGGACATTACGTTTTTCATGAGCTGTATTTGGCGTAGCGTGCCGTGCGCAAACGCTTAAGCTTTCAGCCCTACACGTGCTGCAACGAAAATGACGCGATTCCTGGATATTTGTGCTAATGCATTTTAATGATTGTTTTATCAACGTCTCTTCAGTTGTCATTTGTTTGATTATAGGTTTAGCCATGGTGAACGGCATTTGGGGAAGTCCTTGCCCAAGGTTCTGTTCTTTGACCATGGCCGCCGAGATTGTGCGCCGGATTGCGGCGGTTCCAATCGCACGGAGAGAACGTAATTTCCGAGATGGGCGGGGCCAACTCCTTTTCCGCACCGCGGCGCTCGCCACCGAGGCATCGGCAAAGCCGCCGCGCTTTTGGTGCGGCTCGGATGATGAAGCGAGAGAAAACTTTTGCGCTGCCGCATGACATTAGTAAAGATCGTGCTAGGAGCTGCGCAAAGACATAGATGTGCATATAACACGCAGTACGCAATGCAGCGGGTGTCGCGATGTCCTCTCAGTTACGCAGAACGCCGGCGCCCAATCTACGGAAGCTACCCGTTGAGACGTTCAGCTTGAGCCCCACAATTGCGTTACAAGGACATGTGGTCTAGCGCACCCTGAAAGTTAACGCTATCTGAATCGATGAAACTCGATACTGCAGACATCAATCATGCTCTTTTCTCGGGATGACACCCATCGTGGTGTAACTGTTACCGTGCTTGAAGGTCACGGAATCGAATTCCGGCCACAGCGGCCGCATTTTCTATATATGCAGAATTCTTTCAGGTGGGCCATGTTTACTAAATATTATCAATAATAATAATAATAATAATAATAATAATAATAATAATAATAATAATAATAATAATAATGTCTAGGGTTTTACGCCCCGAAACCACAATTATGGTTGACGTTGCAGTGAAGGACTCCAGAAAGTTTGACCATCTGGTGTTCTTTAACGTGCACGGAAACATACCATTTCGCCTCTACCGAAATGCGACCGCCGCGGCCGGGTTCGAAGCCGTGACCTTGGCGTCAGCAGCCGAGCGGAGTAACCGCTACACCACAGAGATGGACTGATGCCCATACTTGTGTTTAGGGGCATGCAAAAAACAATAAAAAATGCAGGTAGTTCAATATTGAGAGCCATCTTTTACGGTGTCTCTCATGTCGTGAATTTTGGACGTGAAAAAACCCAAATAACTGCGCTATTATTTTCTGGTGATGTTGCCGGCGCCACCGGGTCTGGCATGGCTTGACATATCTGCGGCGAAGGCGATGAAGCTGCACCAGCATAACTTTCCAGCGGAGAATAGGCGTTCAAAGTGAATACTCTTTTGTTCAGAACGAAATAGTATTCACGTTAAACGACCATCGCCTTCTACCGTTTCACGCGGTAGAAGACGCCAACCGACAGTCCCACCACAGCCCAGGCCATCGACGCCCGACTAGAGACGGTTGGTCAAAAAAGAAAGGGCTTCGGCGACACACGAGCCCTCGCCTTAGCCGGCTGCACTAAAAGGACCACCACACAGATACACTGAACGTAATGCCGCTAAGAAAATAAGCACCAACGACACCACTCGCATAGCGCAGTGACCTCTGAAATTTATTTTTTCTTGTTTTTCTATTTTTTGTATTTCTCTTGTTCTTGCCGTTTGTTTTTCAATTCGTCTTCACGAAAAAGTAGTATAACTGTGAGAGCGAACATCATATACCCTGATTACTGACGAAGGCCAGACTCGGAGGATCTACTTGAATATATATATATATATATATATATATATATAGATATATATATATATATATATATATATATATATAATATATATATATATATATATATTTATATATATATATATTGTGGGGTCTCGACTTGGCGAGCGCCACGCCACGCTCTTGAAGTGAAAGGACACAGCAGACGCGGTCAATACAAATCAAACGATACGCACATTTATTTAACTACTTTTTGAACGACGATATCGTCCGCCGAATCGATAGATCAATTGCTATCAAACACGCCAGGACATCCGTACAAAATATGACCATACACTTCATGGCAAACAAAATAACTCACCCAAGGTGGCGTCGCCAACACTTGACTTACCACGAGGGCCCCCGACGCGCAACCCGCGGTGCCACGTACTGGGATCCACGTTAGAGACAACCGTTCGCGGCAACTGCCACGCGCAGAAGAGACTCGCATAACTCTCTCCTGCCACCAAGGTATGGTGGTTAGAAGGAGCGAAAAGTGGGAAAAAAGAAAATGGGTTATTCGAACGTCGCAGGTTCGGATCCAGCCCTCGGAATGTTATCTTTTCATCCGCTTTTCTTTTTTTCACATTTATATTCCAATTGGCCTAAAAACTTCCCCTATGCCTTCCTTGGCATTGTTGTCTGTTAGATCTCATTAATATATATATATATATATATATATATATATATATATATATATATATATATATATATATATGGCCTTAAAGATAAGAACGTTTCTTTCCGTACTTGCGCCACCGCAATGCTGCGGAGCAAGGACAGTCAGCTGTGAGAAGGATTCGAATAATTTAGTGGGGTCATCTTCGAGTTCCGCATAGGATTTCTTGTCCTCCAGTCGCTGATAGCCTTCTCTCAGGTAATCAGTTCTACCTAATATTACTATCGCACCACCCTTATCTGCAGGCTTAATTACCGAATCCGCTCGACGACGTAGGAGCTCCAGTGAGTTACGCTCTTCCGAAGAGAGACTGTTTCAATAGCGCCTTGTTTTTGAACAAGTCGATATGATGTCTTTTTGTACTGGCGATATATACATGTCTAGGTGTCAATGCCGATGTTGACGTGGTTCAGGGGGTCACAAAGCTTTTTCTTAAGAACCAGGGAATACTGTTCGGCTTGGTTTATGGTCATGGAAGTACTCCCGTAGGCGCATATTTCTAGCAAAGTTATCTAAATCCTGATACAATTGGAATTCACAAATTTCCGCTAGCCAGACAGTATGTAAGGCCCTTTGAAAGCAGTCTGATTTCGGTCACAGATAGCTGTGCCAAAGAAAGATTAGTTACACTCGGAGGTGCCGCTTCCAAATCCCGGTTGATATTTCTCGGTGTCGCGGGTATCGCTTCATGTGTAAAAATTGTCTCAGTCACCCCATTCCGCTCTAGTTTGCGACGCTTCCGCTCTTTTGTTACTGCTGTTTTTTGAGTTTCATACTTTTCGAGATCATTAATGTCCTCCTGGCTTAGATCAGACTCACGTCTAAGTGACAGTTCTTTCTCCTTAAGCTCACGGGATTTACGTTTCCTGCGCTGAATAATAATCTGCATGAGCTGCAGCAATACACCATGAAGTGTTTTCTCCCACTGTGCTTGTTCTTCTCGATTAAGCTTGAGAGATAAGCCTCTCGGTACCGAATCACAGGTTGAGTATGATGTCAGCGTCGAGTAGTGGAGGTCGTATTTTACACGTTTCTCAATTATCTTCCTAATCTATTGAAAAGAGCGAGATCGCGGTTTGGGGAAATGGGCCATACCTGAACTCTTTATCAGTAAGTTAGCGTTCGACCGTGCAGGTCGTCGTGCGGCTTCGCTATAACTGCGGAGGTTGTAGCCATCGTTGGTGAAGTTGGGCCAGTGACAGGCCTTGGAGCAGGTGGCACGGAATTTGGTGTCGAGGAAGAGTTCACGGACACCGTGTTTGCAGCAGGTGCTGGAGAGCCGGCACCAACGGGGGCAGCATTCCTCGCCAGCTGCAATTTCTGCGGGTGCCAGCGGCTTGTCCTGGTGGTGAGTAGCTCTCTGAAGTGTAGCGCCAGCATCGTTACGCCCTCGAAGCTTGGATGAAGGCTGTCGGCGGCGAGGACCCTCCAAGGCTGCATCTCGTGGAAGGCGTGGGCCAGATAAAAAACACCGCGACCAAGTTCTCCTCGATAGTACAAGCAGCGCACCTGACTTACAAAGCGGGATGCCTCCCTGTTAAACCATGCACGAACCTCTTATTCGCACCTCGGCGTCGGCGGTTTGGGGCTCTGGGTAGCGGCAGGCTGATAAACAGTTCGAGTTTTGGTCGCACATGGTGAATGCGCTCAACAAGTTGTTTCAAGTTCCTCACAGCCTGTGGGCACCCATTGTCCGCAATGTCCCCGGTTCCCACATGAATCACTAGCCTCGGCCGTGTTGGTGGCAAACGATCAAGTAAGCCAGGGGCGTCGTGGAAGCGTGCTCTGCGGTATGAGAAAAACGCAGGAGATCCAGGTTCAATGGGGTTGAACGTTTGGTGTACATACTTCATCGAGGAATCTCCAATGACAGCACAAGGCGTCTCTCATAATCATATAGTGGTTTTGGGACGTTAAACCCCACATATCAATCAATCAATCCGATGACAGCACAATTAACTGGAATGCACGGGCAGCGCACCGACAACAGCTCAGAAGTGGGATGGATGGCAGCCATTGCTGTACAACTGAATAAGCTTCTCCATTGGGCCAAACGTATTTAGGAAGAGAAGAAACACAACTTAGTGGTTGTCTTAATTTTATTACCAACGGTTTCGACCGGTGGACCGGTCTTCGTCAGGGTTTGCGAACAAGTGCGACACTATGCGAACATGCCGCATCGACATGGTGGTGCAAGAAGGAAACGGGAGAGAGCGACAAATTAGTGGTGTTTTACAGTGGTGACATATGCTGTGCCGAAAAGTTACCGTTATCTTCGTCTCATTCGCTGGAACAAACCAAAAAGAACCCAAAAAGAAAAAAAAGAAAAAGAAACAAGGGTAAGAGAAGAAAAAGGGGGATAGGGCGGCTTCCACCACGCGTCTTTGAAGGTCACGGTGGGACATTATGGATGAGCTTGGGTGGCAGGCAATTATATATATATATATATATATATATATATATATATATATATATATATATATATATATATATGTATATATATATATATATATAATGACGTCTGGGTTGTGCTTCTTATATGCGCTTCTTATATATGCATTATTATAATCATCATCATCCGTCTGGGTCCCTGTCCTCATCTTCACAATAATCATCGGGTGTCTGCGCGCTCAGTCTCAGACTGCCCGTTCGCTGCTGAGCCCTTGGCTGAATAAAAGCTGTCTCAACCCAGACGTCATACGTGGTGGAGGTGCTGAGTAAACGTTGAGAAAAAAATGACGATGTGGTCCAAGTAGCAGAGACAGGTCTTCCATTTAAGGCCGCGCAGCACGGTATCGATCATGCGCTCAAATGCGCTCAAAAGCGGGCGCGTTGCACAGCCCGAAAGGCATAACGTTGAATTTGTATAGCCCGTCGTGGGTTTACGAATGCTGTTTTCTCTTTATCCTCTTCGTGCATAGGAATTTGCCATTATCCGGAACGCAGGTCGAGGCTGGAAAAGTATTTCGCGCCTTGTAGAGAATCAAGGGCGTCGTCAATGCGAGGCATTGGGTACAGATCCTTGCGAGTGATCTTGTTGAGCGCCCTGTAATAGACGCAAAAGCGCATGGAGCCATCCTTCTGCTGAACCAGAACCACAGGCGACGACCAAGAGCTAGATGAAGGGCGCATTACTTCTCATTTGAGCATGTCAGCTACGTTTTTTTGATGATTTTCTCTCAGCAGGAGACACGCGGTAAGGGCCAGCGGCGTACAACAGATGTTCCGACTGTGTGTATTTGATACGTTATAGCAGTAGTGCGGCCCAACGTGGAGGAGTAAACGTCAAAGGAACTTGCGTGTTTCTTTAACAATGCAAGTAGCTGTTGCGTCTGTGAAGCTGTCAAGTCGTCACTAATAGCTGAAGTAAAGGCGGAAGAAGCAGGCTCACCCCTAGGGCTGTCGTTGGAGGAGACGGCATGAACTGGCACTACGCACGCAGGCTCGGGATCCGTCACGCAGGCCACCGTGGTGTTCTGGGGAAGTAGAATTTTTTTCGGATGTTGTATTCACAGCGGTGACAAGTGCGGAACCATTGAGAAACTGAACTACACCGGAAGCGAGAATGATGCCTTTACCGACACAACTAAATGATGGTGAGAAGAATACGTCGCCATGGTCGATGTCCTTGGAGGTAATAGCTACAATCCGCTCTTGACCTGATGGTAATTCGGTATCTTTCGCAGCTGTCAAACGAAGTGGCCTCAGGGGGTCGTCATTGAGCGTGCAGTCTGTATCGGTGAGGTGGACGAAGCGTTGGCCACAGCAAATAGCCGCGGAGGCAGAAGAAAGAAAATCCCACCCTAAAAAAATTAATTGGTGAAAGCAGTCAGTCAGGATGGCGAACTGAATGTGTTGTCGAATACCATCAATGAAACACGGGCTGTACAGAAAGCGGAAGGGCGAATAGTATAACCCTGGGCAGCAACCAACGTGGGTCCATCGTAAGGGGTCATCACGTTTTTTAGACGTTGGCCTAAATTAATGCGCATAACAGAAAATTCCGCACCCGTGTCCACCAGAGCATCGACGTACACTCCTTCCACTACCACCGAAATTATGTTGCACGGACCTGGTAGAGGAATATCAGTCCTAATTCGGAATGCAGTTTTCCCCCCAGAAACTGCATCACTTAGTTTTCCGAATGACATGCAGTGACGAATGAAGCAAGCCGAAGTGGGGAGGAGGAGCGGCGAAAGGATGATGGTGAACAGCGTCTGGAGTTCCGGCTGTTCCGAGGTGCACTCGATACGGGCGGAGAGAGAGACCGGCGTGTAGGTGATGAATGGCGTTGACCTTGATAGAAAAAATATCTCGTTCACGCATGTCTTAACCGCGGCGCTCGTCTTGTTGGCGCTTGCGGCAGAAACGAGAAATGTGGCCGCGATGCCCACAATAATAGCACACTGGGCGAGATCAGCACCAGGGGGAAGGGCAGAAACCATGCGGAGTACCTGAAGAGAGTGCCGTCAGGTGTGCAGAGGTAGGGTCAGGTGGTATCGAATGAAAGTTAAGGGGAGAAGCGGTAGCGACAGACGCGTACGATGGCAGTGGCAACGTCGTGTTTACCTCGCTCGGAGGCATAGCAGCGACCTGCGCGTAGGTTCGTATGGGCCGAGACAAGGGTTACTGGACGTGAGCCGGAGAGTTCAGAGATGTCAGTTCCTCTCTGATAATGTCGCGTAATGCCGCTCCAGTAGACTGTGGAGAACATGGTGGAGAAGGTGTGAAACCCATGTTCTGGAACTCTTCACGTATTATGTCTCTTATCAGGTCACGGAGAGGTCTGTTAGATTGTTCGCCTATGTCTGGTTGTAGACGAACCGAGTCCAGTGTATCGAGGCGCTGACATGTCGTGACGACGTCGGCTATGGTAGCCGGGTTCTGAGCAAACAGGGCATTGAAGGCATTAGGGCCTATACCCTTCAAAATGTGCACACTTTGTCGGACTCCGGCATAGATGAATTGGCCCGACGGCAGAGCGCAAGAAAGTCCTCAATGTACGACGTGTACGACTCACCGGAATGTTGTTGGCGAGTGTCGAGGGTTCTCTTCGTGACTGTGGACCGAATGGCCGGTGTGCCGAAAACGTGATGGAGCTGCTGCTTAAAGGTCGCCCAGTCAGGTATGTCGATGATGTGGTTAAAGTACCACGTCTTCGCCACACCGGTCAGGTAGAAAGAGACGTAACGTAGCTTGGCGCTATCGTCCCAGCGATTAGCAACACTCACGCGGCTGTACTCATCGAGCCAGTCCTTTACGTCTTCCCCGCGACGGCCGGTGAAGGGAGGGGGATCACGCTGGTGGCTGTGTACGTTAACAGAAGGCGCGGCTGAAGAAGGCGGGGGAGAGATAGCAGCAGTGATGGCAGCAGCGCCGGCAGGCTCGATATGTGATATGCTGCCAGATAAGGGGGACAATCGACGGCCTGAACGCAGCTCCAGAGAGTCGAGCGAAGTGGGAGAGGACCGAGGACCGAAAATCCACCTCCACCACGTATGACGTCTGGGTTGAGACAGCTTTTAATCAGCCAAGGGCTCAGCAGCGAACGGGCAGTCTGAGACTGAGCCCGCGCACACCCGATGATGATTGTGAAGATGAGGACAGGGACCCATACGGATGATGATGATTATAATAATGTATATATAAGAAGAAGCTCATAATGAATGCCCACATTATAGTGAGCATTATTTATACGCGTCATCTCATCATGTTCATATTCATCATCAGTCTGACCTGTGTTGTGGGGCAGAGGCTCGGCAAGTAAAAGAAGTGGCAGCCAAAATATTGCCTGATCTGAACGAGTGACAAACAACTATTGCACTCCTTTCATTCTGCCTAAGGTGTCTTTTCTTTTTTACTTTGTTTCCTCCGGTAGGTGGTTTTGATGTTGAATAAAAAAAATCTTACTGAATGAAATGATCAATTATTGATCGATCCCCCTGAGTGTGTAGGAGCCATGGCTGTGGAATCATCATCATCATCAACGTTGCCTTACAAGTGGTGGAGAGTGATTTCCAGTCCCCTGCACCGTTTTTTCGTTTTATTTTAGTACAAACCATCCCTGGAGCTCCAGTCGGGTAGCCATCAGCCCAGTTGATTTGTGGGGTTTAACTTCCCAAAACCACCATATGATTATGAGAGACGCCGTAGTGGAGGGCTCCGGAAATTTTGACCACCTGGGGTTCTTTAACGTACACCCAAATCTGAGTACACGGGCCTACAACATTTCCGCCTCCATCGGAAATGCAGCCGCCACAGCAGCCGAGTACTTTAGCCACTAGACCACCGCGGCGGGGCGCCATCAGCCCAGTCAGCCCATGGTCATGTCGCAAGACGAGCACAACAACACGGCTGAATCCACCCCGCCTGCACCCTTGGGCATGCCTTCTTGGACTGTCACCGCCCCTCAAAAAGATCCCCCGATGTTCGCTGGCCTTCGCAGTGAAGACGTTGAAGACTGGTTGGATGAGTACGACCGTGTGAGTGCGTTCAACTATTGGCATGATTCTGTGAAGCTGTCCCGAGTACCGTTCTATCTGACGGGGGTCGCTAGGACTTGTTTTTTCAACCATCAGCTGGATTTCCCATACTGGCCTAGCTTTAAGCAGCAGCTCCGTCGGATATTTGCCAATCCTTCTGTCCATGCAGACATAGGCAAACGGAAGCTTGCTGAACGTCTTCAGCGCTCCGGCGAGTCCTACACCTCGTACATTGAAGATGTCCTCGCCCTATGCCGTCGCATCGACAGCTCGATGGCGGAGCATGACCGCGTTCGCCAGCTGCTCATGGGCATAGGCGCCGTCACACTTAACGCTTTAGTGGCAAAAAACTCACCACGGTCGCGGATATCATCATTACGTGTCAGCGACTCGACGACCTTCAACTGATACGTTTACAACCTGACACAGCAGATATCAGGCCACCGCACGACGGTGAGCTCCGTGCGCTGATACAGACCATGATCCGCGAGAAGCTGCAACTCCAGGCCACCTCGCCGTCTGATGAGCTCCGCATGATGCCTTCTGCAGGCAGCCTCCACAACATCGTGAGGGAGGAACTAGCGTCCATGACGTGTGAGCAAGTCTCGAGCTCGCATACCACTCCAAAGCCGACGTATGCTCAGGTGGTTGCAGCGTCACCTTCTCAACAATCACCGCAGTATCGGTCAACTACACTGCAAAAAATATTTTCCCTTGATTACGTAAAAAGGCGTAGGTAACATGCTGCCAGCCACTTTCATAAAAAGAAAATAGTACACCAGAGATCACAAAGAACGCATAGAACGTACAGGGCGTTAAACTTTCGCCGAGATCTCCGCAATGAAGAAATAAAGCAACGGCTGCTACGGAACAATACCTCCTCCGTAGGGCCTTTTCTTACACATGTTTTATATTATTATTGCTACATGTCCGTAAATAACAAACACGTGTACATTAGATTAAACATGAGGCATACGTAATCAGCAGATATTTCTTCTGCAAGTACAAGGCCAATCAAAATTTCCCAGGACACTATTCCAATTATTCCTGTGGCAGCGTCACCTGGGAACTTTTGACTGCACCCGCACATGCTAAAAAATTTACGAAGTGAATTTAAATGTTTAAAAACCAACAAGGACAAGTTTCCTATTTACTGAAATTGTATTTTATTTTCCCATTATCATAAAAAGAAATACAGCACAGACATGCTACAAGTTGTGTGAACAAAAATTGTCAAAAAATTATTTTATTTGAGCAGCTTTGTATCTGGAATTTAAAATATGAAGGAATATCATAACTCAATGTATTATTCAATGTAATAAACAATTCAATGATTGGGGTTATACCGTGCAAAATCACCCAGCATTTTTTTGAACATCAAGATTATAGCGGAAAAAATTTTCACATTTCTCGACGTTCCAAACTCGTCCTGGACATTTTAATGCCGTTGCCATAAATTTTGCTCCCGAGTTATGAGAGTCTGCAGTATGGCACCGACTGAGCTAAAAGTGGTCAAACAACAAATATTTTCAAAAGTCGTTTTGAATGCACTCAATAAATGGCATTTCAAGCAAGGTAATGAAGTGATAACTGAAAGTAATGACTTACTTATGTATATCAATTCTTCAAGAGCTTTTCCCACGAGCAATATTGAATAATGTTGCCAGGTTTGGGATTTTTTTGGGTAACATGAAAAATGCCAAGGACACAAATAGGATATGTGCTGGTGTCCTTTTTGACATGCTACAATTAAAAACAATTTACGTACTGAAGTTTAGCAGATAGTCTAAAAAATATCACTTTTTTTGGCAAAAGCTCTGTATTCATCGTCAAAAAGCTTGCCTTGGTGGTCGGACAAAAAATATGCACAACATTCCATTTTGAAGCTCTATGTACTACCTCAGTATAGGTGAAGTTACTAAAGTGTGTTCTTTTTTAAACTCAGGAGTATTTTTTTGAAGGTATGTATCTCCACCAGCTTTACCCCTACTTTACTCAAGCGGCACGAAGCACTCGCAAGAGAATTTTTCAACAGACTTCACAGACCTGAGGTACACACAACAAGCTTGATGCAGAGCAATTGAAATCGTAATAGGGCTACCATGTGCATTCCATTGCCAACAGAGGTGCACTACAATGAATGTCACTAGAGTGGGGAGACCAGCAGCGTAGTAAAAAGATATTTTTCGCTTGGGGGTGGTGTGTGAGGGGAAGGCGACTTCGGTGATACTTTATGTACATTCTTGTGTGTTTGCATGAGTGCATGTAGGCATTCACATGCAGAACTAAGAAAATCACAGCATATCTACGAACTGAATGATTATGTGTGGGGCGAAGCTTCAGAGGGTTTTATCGGTAACCCTGAATCCGTCTGTCTGTCACTCACACTAGCACCTTTTGCCGAGTCATCGATAAACTAGGCGGTCACGAACCGGTCACAGTAGAAGGACAAGCCACGGCTTTAGGATACAAAATACCTAGACTGTGCTGGGGTGGGGTGGGGGGAGAGTTAAGCAGCTCCTCCTGCCTTCTTGGCTACGCCACTGGTGATGACGCCTAGATGAGCCATCAAGCCATTGAAAAGTATAAAGTACACAGTTATTTTTAATGTACAACATAAACGAGACTATCGCCTTGGCTACTAGTTTTTAATTTAAAGTTTTTTCGCTTCTGTATTCATATGACAGGCTTTGGGTCTCAAGGAGCAGGGTGCTCTCCTGAAAGCCAGAAAAATAAGAAGTGGTTGTTTTACGATAGCGTTTATCAGCGTACTGCATCAATGCTACTAGCATGCTACGAGATGTATGTACTGCATATGGCTACATATTTTTATTAGGCGTATAAAACACACCTACTGCATATGCAGAACGACCCAGGAAAGTAGGATTTCTGACTTTATGTCTCTAAAGCTGCATGGCTCATTTGGAAGTCACCACACTGATCCCAGTCCTTGTAGCACCCCTCTGTTGGCAATGGAATGCAGATGATAACCCCTTTCCCATTTCAATTGCTCTGTAGAGAGCACCAAATTCGCTCTCTGTACCCCAGGTCAGTGGAAATCTGCTGAAGATTGTCCTTGCAAGTGGGTCATGTCACTTGAGTTACATAGGCAAAAGGCTGGTACAAATACATAATTAAAGAAATATTTTTCATATTTAAAAAATAATACCCTCTAGTACCTTAACCTATAAATAGCTCCTATATAGAGCATTAAAATGAAATTTTGTGCATATTTATAATGCGACAACCAAGGCAAGTTTCTGATGCTGAATACAGTGGATTTTCAAACAAAGTGACACTCACAATTTTTTTCAGAGCATCTGCTATAACATAAGTGCCTAAATTATTTTTAATTTGTAGCATGTTGACAGGCCACCAGCACATATTTTGTGTCCTTGGAACTTACCAAGTTCCCTAGAAAAATCCAAATGTGAGAACTTTATTTAATATTGCTCGTGTGAAAAGCCTTCAAAAATTGATATACATAATTAAGTCATTATTTTAAAGTTAGATAACTTCATTACCTTTTCAGAAATGTCCTTTATCGAGTGCATTCCAAAAGCTTCTCTTAAAAAAATTGTTTGACACCTTTTACCTTATCTTCAGATAGGTACAAACATTAATTACAGCAGTAATTATAGAAATAAACACAATAAACTATTTAACCAGTGCTGATAGCTGGTCGGGTAGAATGGGCAAATTGAACCTCTTCCTAAAAATAGTCCTTAGCCAGTTTGAAATTTAGGAAAAGCGGCCACTGGTAATCACCGCAGAGCGATGAATTCTGCTCAATTTAGCTGGCCAAACCAAAACCAACGCATCAAACAGTGCATCTACCATTCACTTCAACAATGCCCTCTATGGCCACACTGTTTATCTTGCATTGGGGCATAAGATTAAGTGAGCGTCAATAAACGGGCACAAAGCTGTCTAAATTGACGGTTGATAACAGCTAGAGAAACAATGTCGTCATTGAGGGCGTTGTTGAAATGAATGGTAAATGTCCTGTCTGGTGCATCGGTTTTCATTTCCACAGTGAAATTAGGTAGATTGCATCACTCCACAATGATTATCAGTGGCTGCTTTTCCGAAATTTCGAAGTGACTATAGAATTTTCATAGAAAGGACTTGAATTTGCCCACTTGACTCGACCAGCTACTACCACTGGTAAAAAGGTAATTGACTTAAATATTATAATCACTGCCGCAATTATTGTTTGTGCCCATCAGCAGATTACATTGTCACAAAAAAGACAATGCCGCAACTAGCATGCAAGTACCTCCCTTCTCTCATTTTTAAAAAATATAGGACACAGTTCTTGAAACACCCTGTATTTCATACACATGCAGACAATGCGAAGTAAAAACTAACGACGAAGAAGAAGCAAGAAGAAATAACGAGCCCATAAAATAACAGCCCTGTAGCCAGGAATGTTTTTCTGGAGGGGGGGGGGGCACATGTTGATGGCCATGAAAAATGACTTTTTTCATTACTTATGCTCAGTAGGACAACCCACAACATGCGAATTTGGGGGGAGGGGGGCACAAACTCCTGGGGCACCCCTCTGGCTACAAGCCTCCACTGAGCACACTTCCTTGGAATACAGCAGATGTCACATAAGCAGAAGAAAAGTTGTCATTATTAACAGATGTATACAGAGGTCTGCACAAAAGAAAGTCTTCAAGCCAAGTGAATGAATTCAGAGGAATGTTTTGCTGTGTTAGTACAATATTTAGCGACAAACCCTATCAAGAGCTGTAGAAAAGTGTGAAAACACTGCATCAATGAGAGCCCATAGCAAGTAACAAATGTATGCAGCCAGAAGGCCAGCAAGTCTAGTGTCACAATAAAGTCTTATGAAAACCGCACTCATATTTGAAAATGATGTTACGAACTTTCAGCTAGAGGTGTTGCTTTGCAACAGGAAAGCTGCTACTCATCATAGTTTAAACTTCCTAATTGTTATACAACTTGGAAATGATGGGTCTGATCTTACTAGTTGAAAAGTGGCCTAAGCATGTGCTCTCAAAATCGAGGTATAGTTGCTGACTTTTTATACAAATTCCTTCATGGCACCACCACTCATCCCAATGAAGTAATGTACAACAACGAACGAAATTTTGGATGCCCCAGTGGGTGCTAACTTGACGTTTTGTGCTCTAGCTGACTAATTTGGTATGCTGTCAAACACAGTAACAATGTGCCAGCGATGTTTACAATACTCTTGCTAGGTTGCCAACACTAAATGTTTGCACTCACTAGGGCTCGAGGTTTCCAGTGTAAAATTCAACACAGAAATTACAACTGCGGGTCTTGAAGGTCACCTTTCGAAGGCTATGTTTTGAATGTGCGATGTCCAAAGCAAATTTCAAACTAGATAATGACAACAAAGTGAACATAATGTACATGGTACAGGTTTGTTTCACACTCATTAACGTGGAAGAACTTTAAAAATCATTATAAAATCTTTACTGTAGTGCTATAGCCTCATGCAACGAAGATATGGGTGT
Source organism: Rhipicephalus annulatus (assembly GCA_013436015.1). NCBI lineage: Eukaryota > Metazoa > Arthropoda > Arachnida > Ixodida > Ixodidae > Rhipicephalus > Rhipicephalus annulatus. The sequence continues at coordinate 628,351 of WOVY01011829.1, read as the reverse complement.
GTTTATGAGCTGCTTGATTACCTGTCACTGTTCCATGCTGCTGAACTGAATGCAGAACCATCCAGAATTGGCAGTGGAGGATGCAGCGAAAATGATGGCGCTTGATAATTTGCTGGTGATGCAGTGACCCAAATTCCTCCAACATCAGGTCACAAAGGTGCTTGTGGCTTAAACAGTCAGTGCTGTCATGAGAGGTGACAGCTGGCCCAAGAACAATAGAAGCAGCACCTGGAAGGGAATAGATAGTGTGAAATTGTAACTGCTATGTCATGACCCTGTGACATGAATATTGTGCCATGCTTGTCTAACACGATGTCAAACCTTTTTCATGAGTCACTTGTGTGCATACATGCACACTACTGTCTGTGGGATGTGGGTATGACCCACATCTGATTCACTGCCTATGTTAACTCGGCAACAGCAAGAATACACTTTGGAAATCTCAGAGTAAGCATTAAGGAGACAGTAAAACAGTACATCTGTTGCCAATAATAGCAGCTTCACAACGAGTGAAAATCTCAATGAAAAGATGCAGTAAATATCAGTTGAGGCTGCATTTGTACCTTGAAATTTCAAATGGTGTACATAGCCACAGTAGTGGTTGAATGGTCCAGAGAAGACTAATCAGGCATCGTTTTGAAGCAATGTCGAATGTGTCTGCAATGTTGACTATCCTTGTTCAAAACAATGTAATGAACAATATATATGTACTTATATATGACTTAACAAGCTACAATAAGCGCTGTTTTACCTGGACAGAAATTATGATATACGCATCATGGCACTGCGGCATGCACCTGATTTTGATAAACCTGAAGTCTGTGCTCTTAAAAGCACAGATGTGAGTGCAGGCATAATATTGTACCATCAGCTACTCCTGAGGCATCAGTGCGATTGACATATCTGGTAACCCTAGATATGCTGACAGCTTCCAAGTTTACAAAAAAAATATCAACTTAGTAACAATTGACTGAAGGAGTAAAAAACATGCAGCCAAGACAGCTTGCCATTGAATCTTTCACATGAAATCGATCTCAAGGTCCACTAATTATGAGATTCACTGTGCTGTATTTTGTCCATGAGAATGTTTAAAAAGGACACTTTTTAAAGATATTTCTGTGTCCTCTGCTGCACTGTGAATAATAATTATATTACAGATATAATGCTAACAGAACTTAAAAACAAACAGCATGTTTATAACGAGTGTGTTAAATGAAATATATGCAACAAAATATAAAAGGAAGTGTATATGGGCTTCAAAAACATCTTGACACTAATCACCTGAGCCAATCACTTGCCCTGTAATATTTCTATTCTCTCCGAGAAGAATAAGAGCTTTCCAATTTAGTAGACAAAAGTTGGCACCATTGCAACCCGTCATATTTCATCATTTTACTATTTATAAGCTAGTAATGACCGAAGCACATAGACCTGAGTGTGTGCAAAAAAGGTATACCTTTTGTGAATGTAAAAGCTTCTGCTGAAATGAATTGTAAGGTTTGTTTCCAATTGAAAAAAAAAAACAATGATTCGACTTCAGTCACAATATTAAGGTATCAACTTTGTTTCCAAGTGAAAAAATGAATTGAGTCTATTTCATTAACAACATAAATGTATCAACTCTGTTCCTTTTAAGGTGGAAGTGGCATCAAAGATATGAAGTAGCTCTCACCCTGCAAACTTCAAACAGAACTGAAGAGAAAGAACACAACTTTTTAATGAAGCTTCACCTTAAAAGAGTGAACTACCTTCATGATAAGTGCCCCGCTATGGTTTAAATGTTTTTTAAAATTTTCGAATCTTTGACCAGCAGTCCTAAACTGGAGATAACAAGAGCCATATAATCTGCAGAGGCTTTAATGAACGCCAGTAGTTAGCAGTGTCTTTGTATTCCTTTTTTTCATCCATGCATCTAAACTTAGCTGCAAATACTCAACAGCAGGTAGCGTCGCATTGTAACTTTTATAGCAGGCATTATCACTTTGATACAGCTGTATTGGTTCATGACAAAAACATATCCTTTTTTTCCGATTTCAATAGATACTTTTCTTAATTGTGGTGTCCTTGCCACTTCCAAATCTTATCGCACAGGTAGTAATAAGTTCTTGCATGTATCGGTGTCACCAGTGTTGCATAAGCACACTATTCGAACTGTCAGAAGATAGCTTTATGTGGTTAAATGCACCCTAGTACGATTTGGATCTCTCGTTTACTCATGCAGGCTAGTATACTAGATATCAAACTATTTAAGTAAGCACGGACGAAATTGATATGTTGTCAAATGTTTCTCATGCCTTTGCAGCTACTACTCTTGCTTACCCCATATTTTGCGAGAACTGATGTCTTTATGCATTCTTTCTTTCCACGGACAGTGTCTGATTGGAACAAATTATGTGATCCCCATTCATTGTGAATTAAGTAGAGTGAAGCACATTATGTTTGGTGCATGTTATTCCTGTTTTTTTTCCTGCTTGGACCATTTATGATTCGCAGTATGTACTAAATAGTACTCACCACAAAGACGCATTGCTTCAAGGTATAAAAACGGGCAAGCACTGAGTCCAGCAACCACATCAAAAAAGTTTTCATCTCCTAAAATGAAAAGCAATTTGATGACTTTCTCTGACAATAACCAATGAAGGTTACAATTAAATGTGTTATTCACCACATTTTTTACTAGGACCACCTCAATGCTAATCTTACAACCAAACATTCACAAAAACCAATATCTTTGCAACTTATTCACCAGCTATAAAAATTATTTGGCACTGTACACACATCAAATTATTTTTGCTCCAAGAAAAAAAGAACCTCTGATAATCAGCTAATATGAACTATCATATTTCACTAAATTATAATCAGCTAATATAAACTATCATATTTTACTAAATGTTATCTTTCTATGAAAAAAAATCCCCAATATGGACCACATTCTTCATATGATAAAAATCCTACCATTGCTCTACACAGAAAATTTGTCCCTAACCGCATTGTGGATTCAAAGATGTTTAAATAAAATTCCCGGGGTTCGACTTCCCAAAACCACGAATCATTATGAAGAACACCATGGTGGAGGCCTCCGGAAATTTTGACCGTCAGGTCATCTGTATCGCGCACTGACATTGCACAATACACGGGCCTTTACCATTTTCCCTCCATCAAAAGGCGACTATATACCACGGCCTACTTCAAACGCGCGGTCAGCAGCCGACCACCATAACCACAATACCACCGCGGCAGACGAAGCAAACTCTTTTTATTATTTTTACGAGTAATTGTTTGTAGCTTTTTGGAAGAATTCACACGCCGCTTTACATTTCTTGAGTTAAAGTTCTGTCTGATAGTTCGCACCTCGGTGCTACCTGCCTTCAGCCATATTTTCCTAGACAACGCAGAGGAGATGAACTTCGGCCGGACGGGGAGAACAGGCGTGTAGGCTGCAGCGCGCCAAGATTTCACGGCAGATATTGCGTCGTCTATCGGCGCCGCCAGCTTAAAGGGAGGCGCACACATTAAACGGCTCCACTATGGTGTTGACAAGCCCAAACATTGTTGGCGTAGAGTACTGTAAGTGCTGTGGACAAGTAATAAGAGCGCAATGAAAATGTCACGCTCGAAATGTAAACACGACCAACACAGTCAACCGGCGATTTCCGTAAATGATGTATTTTCTGCTCTCAGTACGTACTCCGTCTCGGAAAAAGCATGCACGATACAAGCCGCGCGAAACCGACATCGACGAAGGAGCACTGCGTTTATGGCCTCAACTTTACTCGAAGCGGCCCAATCTGAGATATTGCGTAGGTACTACACAACACAGATCAATAGTGGCACGAGCTGTAACCCAAACGGCGAGTAAATGAGAACCTAGGCACTCACCGCCAAGATGCAGACCAGATAAAAAAATTGCCCGCAGCTTCCTTCGGGGGAACACTGAGGAGGATGCGGAGCATATAATTGGTTAACGGGGTGTTAAAGTGCGACTTACTTGGGTCGATGGCTAAATTGGTTAACGTGGTTGTGAAATGGGGTGTTAAATTGCGACTTACTTAGGTCGATGGCTAAATTGGTTAACGTGGTTGTAGGAGGGGGTGTTAAATGAGTGAACACGTACACACGTATGCGAAAGGGCGGCGCTGGTCGAAGGGACGTCGATCATTGTGTTTGTGGATTCGTTGGCATTCATTTCACGGCGACTTCGGACGTCGACGCGCCGTACAAACCAACGGACGAGCGGCAACTGAGCGAGCGAGCGCCGACCTTGAGTATATATACAGCGCGACGGCGCATGCGCTGTCAGCTGTCGAATGTTCTCGAAGGAGAAGCGCGCGTGCGGCACAGATGGCGACGGCGCGACGGCGCATGCGCTGTCAGCTGTCGAATGTTCTCGAAGGAGAAGCGCGCGCGGCACAGATGGTGGGCGACGGCGCGACGGCGCATGCGCGCGCGTCAGCTGTCGAATGTTCGAGAAGCGGTGCGGACGGCGCTGACGGCGCACTACAAGGCGCGAGTATAAGATGCTTCCGCATCTAAAAAGCAACGCCAGCCGGGTCTCGTTCCGTGTGTGCGTCCTGGCCTTTGAGGAGGGCAGTCGGGCTAGTGACTAGAGTAGTGACAGCCGACGGATGAGTGACGATGGCGGTGCGCCTGCCGTGGTCGGATGGTTCCTCTTTCCGCGATGCCTGCATAATCCACCGTTTGGGAACTAATACAGTTTCGTAGAATAAAAGCGGTGCAGAACACGTCGCGGCGATGGACGCAATGATGGTATGTAAATTTCTGGAGGCCATTCGTATTGCAAATAATTACTTTCGTCTAATTTTATATCGAAGGAGGAGACACTTTTTTTCACTATTCAGTGAAACATTATTGGTAAACGTGTGCTCACGGTCGTGTGCTGTATCCATGATATTCGCGAAGTGGTGAAGTCTGTGATTCTTAAACGTGTGCTATATTCTTCATGTTGGCGAAGGAAAGGAGTGTCTTTATTTCCTGGACACTATGTCCGCTGTTCTGTCCGTAAATGCGCGCAATTTTTTCCAGTGTACACTGTCTCATAAAACGGACTATCAGTACAAGATTTTTGAGTTGCTGAACACTGGTTAGTTAAAAAAACGACCCCCCCCCCCCCCCCAGCTGAGCATCAACTTTTTTTGTCAGATCCCTTACTTCGTTGTTCAGACGGTAGCAGTGTCGCCTAACATTTATTTTTTATGGATTGCGTAGGCAAGTTTCCCGGAGTCTGCACTAGGCTTTAGTCGCGTAGGCAGAATCACTAATCTTTCGCGCTAGATATTGCAAGCAAATTCTTTATGTCAGTGTACATAACTTGTGCAGACGAAAAATTAAACTTCGGAAAAGTTCATCTCTAGTGCATCATGGGCGAGAACGTTGCTGATTTCGTAATTGCGATTGAATAACTGGGATTTTATGCACAGTATGATCAGAATCTGATAATGAGACAAGTCGTAGATTAGGAAGGTTGGACTATTTTGACTAGCTGTCGTATTGGCGCGTTAATAAGTTTGTAGACGAGCAGTTCTCGCAGTCCTGAGCAATGGGCATACAGCTGCAGATGCAATCAGGACTGAACCCATGACGCTAGGTCCATCAGAATAATGTGATTGGAGGAACGAGTCAGTCACGTCTAGTGCAGCGCACTTGGATAATCGATAAGATGGTCTTGTGTTTTCATGAAGATGATTTTATCGAAGGGTGACACGCAAAGAACACCATAGCCGACATTACAAATGCCCGCGCAATGCTTGAAGTAGACAAAGTGAACACTCAAAGTTTGCGGGAAAATGAGAATTTTTAAAATGTTTAATCCATTTATTTCTTCACCATCTATACAATATTCCTGTCTTATATATAGCTGTGCTTTATTGAAGAAAAATAATAGTGCAGAGTAAAAAATAAACACAAAAAAGTATGTTCATGCTCATATCGCGGAATAGCTAAGAGATGCAGTATTCAGAACTGTTACTGTCATCTAGGTTATGATCAAGCTTTTTAGGTTATTTTTTCGACGCCGAAATATAATCAGAGCCTGTTATATGTTCCTTTAATTATAGCATCCTTTTCAAGGCCTGGTGTTCCTTTTTTTGTTATATCTCAAAAGAAAGATCTGCCATCATTATACCTGCATATATATGCGCCAATCGCCACCATGAATGAGTAAACAATGTTGATGTTCTTTTCACGAAGCGTCAATGCTCAGAAACGAGAGAAATGGGACAATGGAGAGGCAGAGGGGGCGACGGGAGTGTAATGAACGGCTTCGCATCACGGCCGACATTAGATGAAGAAAAATGGCTTTCAGACAAAACTTTGTGTCTGTGGATCTTTTCTCCCTGCACTTCCCAACTCGTCGTTGTTTTGTTTTTGTTTTGCGAGAAGGTATAGTATTGGCTTTTTTTTATTGCACTTAATGTCTTGCTTCTGCTATACGATGCAGTCGAGATCAACGCTCAACGTAGGAGAAGACCTGCAATGTAACTCGACTGCTACATCGGAGATTATTACAGAAAAAAGAGCGTACACGAACGTGTCACGAGATCAAAGAAGTGTAGCTGCTCTAGCGCGCTGCGGAAAGAAGAAGAAAGTTACAAGAGATAACGGGTAGAGTAAAGCTTACATTGGACCCGTAGAAGAAGTAAAAAAGAAAAAAAACCACATCTAGTGGGAGCAGGACAACAGCAGGTATCAACGACGACGACAAGAGCCAAGCATGTTCAGCTCGACAGCGGAACGTGAAAAATGTGCAGCAGGCCGCCAGGTGACACCTTGATAAATGACCCTCAATATCTGAGCTGCTGCAAAGCACGCCGAATAAGTTTATTGTACCTCCTTTTTCAGCTGTCACGCTACTTCATAACTGGCCCTAGCACAAATGGAAATGAGTGTACCATGCTCTTGGCTATGCGTTATTGTTACAAAGCGTTCGTTAAAGAGAATGCGGAAGTATTTTTAAATTTTAGGGGCGAAGCTCCTTATGGCGTGGCTTGTGCGTTCCTCGTAGTACGTAACCACCAGTGGAACTTACCCCAAATAGCGGTCCTTACGATTTTGACCTCCAAGGTGGTTCCGGTGAGAGATTTCTTCTGTGCGTTGTTGAACAATAAAAGATAGTGATCAATGCACATGTTAATGGCTGCTAAGTGGGAATGAGAGACTGGAGCATTCGGCCTTTAGATAACGCGCACGCTGCGATCCCCATTAGCAGCTATTGGCATGTACATTGAGCACGATCTGACAAAAAAGGGGTTGCTACGTTATACTCGCTGGGTGCAACCTCCTTGGTTTTAGAAAGGTTTAGCAAGCGTTGGGCCGCATAGCCATGAATACAGTGAACTAGTACATACCATGAACTCAAGGTGGTTAAAGGTGGGAAGTGAACCCGAAGCGCAAGCCGTAAGAAAGTGTGCATGTGCCACCTCCCGTTTAGTCCTTGAAATGTCCGCTGGATGGCGGTGTTTCTATATGGAGAATATATGATGAAAAGATGCGAGATGGTGGCACTTGGAGTGCTGAATAGATGGACGAACGGACACACAGACAGATGCATGGTTGGACGCATGAACGGACGCAGGCGCGGAAGCATGGGCGAACGCAGGGATGGACGCACGAACAGACGCACGCATGGACGGGTGGATGGACGGGTGGATGGACGCGTGGACGGTTACACAGACGTACGCAGGAACGGATGGAAGCAAGAATGAATGGACGGACGAATGCTTCGCCCCACTCCCCATCATTCGCTCCGTGGATATGCTGCCATTTTTTTTCATATCTGACACCATTGTCTCCAACCTACACCTATATTTTGTAAAGCGAAAGCTTCTTCTGGGCGTAATCAAGGCGAACGCATTTGTTAAGTACGGAATTTGCCAGCCAAGAGAGACGTCAAGGTCTACGTTGCATAAAATAATCCTGACATCGGATACAGCTCGCTGTTAAGACACCAAGTTGTGCGTATCAGAAGTAAACTGATGGCTGAATTAGGACAATAGCTATGACAAATTTTTGACTGAATAGAATCAAGGGATGTGGTCCAGTACAAAGTCCTGATGTTCAAGTGGCGAATGTGCGTAATTTGTGTGTACTCGTTGTGTCCTTAAAAGAAAAAAAAACGTGACACTTGAAAAATTAGATAGGTTCTGATTAAAGTGCCCGATTCTAGAATAGTTGTAAACAGCCAATGTTACCCGTACGTTATTTCGTTTCCTCACGAAATCGTTTCACCCTTATTAGAGAGAAACCTATTTGAGAGACAGTGGGAGGTCTGTCTTGCGAGCAAGGACCAAGAGAGTAAAGTTGCTCGGCTCAATCAGGCCCAGCAAGCCGCAAAGGCCAGTGGGGCCCTGACCTAGGGGACCCACCTACCTTCACTCTAATTCCCTCTAGTAACATAGAGTTCCTGCTACTACTTTCGGCCCGGTTGAGGCAGGCATTAGGAGCCGGAGCCGTGTTAACAATTAAGAAGGCGATATTCACAGGGCCCAATGATGACAGAGAACGTCCGAACGCGAAAATACCTTTTTAACCGTGTGAAGAGGAACGCGTGCACAAACCAACGGCCTTAAGGCGTATTGAAAGTGAACTCTCGTACTGATGTCGTTCAAGTTTTTCTTGCAATTTGATTCATTCATTCATAAAACTTTATTTTTGTCCTGAAGCCCGGTCTCTTCAAACCGAGGCGGGCCGAATACACGTCCGTATCGTCGGGCCGAGCCTTGTGGCGTCATCGTGGACCTTCTGGACTGCCCGTAGTTGATCTTGATAAGGCGCGCTTCGCCCCACCGTCTGCCAGTAAAGCCATTGTTCTTTGGGGTCGGTGAGAGTTGGGTACAGCCCGCCAGCATGTGTCTGATCCCATTGGTGCCATTGCACGTGCCACACTTGTCTAGAATATCAGTGTCAGGGAGAATTTTATGTAGAAAATACAAAGTGGGGTAAGTTCCTGTTTGCAGTAAACGTAGCGTGACTGCCTGAGCCCCGTTCAATTTTGCGTGTGGCAGTGGGAATCGCCTACGCGCCAAGTAATAATACTTTGTGATATCGTCGTATGCGAGTGAGTGAACAGCTTTATTCACTTCCTGCAGGTTACCTTGCTCGGTTCCCGCCCAGGAGCTGGTTGAGAGACCATGTCTTTCAGCAGCTTCTTTGGCCTGCTGGATCTCGCAGAGTTGATTAACTGTAGTCCTGAGCTGAGCCGCGCGGTCCGCCAACGCTCCCGTAGGTCCTCATTGGAGACAGCGTCTCACGTTTTGCCAATTAGTGCTGGACACTTCCTGAGAATATGCGCTAATGTGGCCCTATTACTACAATACTTGCACGAATTGGTCATATACAAATCGCGGTAAATGTGTTTCATAATTACGGGATTAGTGTAGGTGCCTGTTTGTAATTGCCGCCATTGAACGGACTGGGCCCGGTTGAGCTTGGCGTGAGGCGGGGAGTACCCTGTCATTGAAGTTTATATTGTTGGATAATGTCGAGGAATTTCGTAAGTCTATCCCCCCACTCCCACTCCCCCACAAGAGAGTCCGTACAAGTGGCGTCAACCACTGACATTGCCCGGAACGTGAGACCTCGAGCCATCGTCGTGCGCTACCTCGTTAAGATTGACCTCCGTGTGGTCGACGGGTGTGTGGACGGGAAACCAGAGAATGCATGCAATTTGGTCGCCAGAGAGGGCTTTGGCTTTTGTAAGGACTTTCAGCGCCACTGGAGAAATCCTACCATTTGCGAAATTTCGGACTGCTCTTTGTGAATCACTGATAATATACTGGGCATCGGTATGAGCTGTGGCGAGCGCGATAGCGACCTCCTCTGCTGTATCCACGTGATTTGTATTGATTGAAGCGCTGGTTATGCATTTTTGCGTATGGTCTACAAGCGCAGAAACAAAACGGCGATAGTTTCGATAGCGCGCTGCACCGACGAAGACCGCTTCCTTATTGCTTCCATAAGTTCGGAGCATAATTTTGGCTCTACTGATTGCTCTACCTTTGTTGTGATCAGGGTGCATGTTCTTTGGCAATGGTGGTATCATGAGTTTAGTGCGGATTTCGCGTGGTATGTCGCATTTCATACCATGCTGTACGTGGTGTGAAATGCCGAGAATGTCGAGAATTCGGCGACCTGCTTTCGTATTGCTCAAGCGCTCATACTGCGAGATCTGTTGCGCTTCAATTATTTCTTCAACCGTGTTATGAATGCCTAGTTTAAAAAGGAGTTCCGTGCTGGTACTGTGCCGAAGCCCTAGCGCCTATTTGTAAACTCGTGTGATGAGTGCGTTGAGTTTAGCTCTTTCCACCGTGAACCATCGATGGTAGGCAGCGACATAAGTAATGTGGCAGAGCACGAAGGAGTGGATAAGCCGGAGAATACTACATTCCATCATGCCCTAATGTTTATTACTTATTCTTTTAATGAGTTGCATCGTTTGCGCAATTTTGGCTTCTAATTTGCGGATTGTCTCATCATTTGTGCCTTTGCTTTCAATCAAAAGTCCTAAAAGACGTATTTTATCGACTGTCGGTATGACGCGTCCATCAGCTATCTTCAGGGTAATGTCTGTGTATGAGCTTGTTGGACTATACTGTTTGGGTGGTCTGCCTCTGAGTTTGGGGCTGTATAAGAGGAGTTCGGACTTCTCCGCTGAACACGAAAGCCCTGTTCCGCGTAGGTATTGTTCCACTACGTTTACCGCTTCTTGTAGCCGTTCTTCTATATAGCCATCGCTGCCATTACATATCCAGAGGGTAATATTGTCAGCATATACGCTGTGATGAAGCCCGGGAATCATGGAAAGTTTTGAGGGCAAACCGAGGATAGCTAAATTGAATAACATGGGAGATATCATGGAGCCCTGTGGAGTTCCTGCACTTCCTATGGGTATCTCAGATGATGTGAGTGCGCCCACTTTGACTACAGCTTGTCAGTTTGTTAGGAAGTCGCGAACATAGTTATAGGTTCGAATTCCGAGATTTAAGGCGTCAACCTGTCGGAGTATCGTACTGTGTGTAACGTTATCGAATGTTTTCTTAAGATCTGAACCTAGTACAGCTTTGGTTGAGCGGGTCGTTGTGCATGTCTATGATTTGGTGCTTCAATTGAAGCATAGTGTCCTGACATGAAAGGTGCCTTCGGAAATCTAACATAGTGCACGGAAAAACGTCATTGTCTTCAAGGTAATCTGTTAGTCGAGCTAAGAAGGCGTGCTCCATGAGTTTCCCTATGCAGGAAGTTAGAGAGATGGGTCTAAGGTTGTGAATGCTCAGTGGCTTCCCCGGGTTGGGGATAAGAATAATCTTGGCGACCTACCATTGTGGGGGTAAACGTCCTTGGGTCCAGCATGCGTTAATGTAGTCCGTAAGGTGACTAATGGATTCATCGTCTAGGTTACGTAATGTCTTGTTCGTAAGAGTCAAAACCAGGAGCGGATTTGGCATTAGGGCGGTGTAGTACAGCGGGAATCTCTGCTTCCGAAAATTCTTCGTCAAGAGTTGCATTTGTCTGACCGGTATAATCTGGGTGTAGTTGAGGAGGTGCTTGGGAGATATGTGTGTGTGCTATCTCTCGCAAGAGTTCCTACTCTGTACCTGGGTAATCATGGATGAGCTTATTGATGTGTTGACGGTGGACTGCTTTGTTGTTCTCAGTGTCTAATAGATTATGGAGAAAGTGCCATGTTTTTCCGAAACCTATTTGCTTGTCAATGAAGTTTCAAATAAGCCACTGTTGCTGATTTAATTATTTAGCATATGTTTCGATCTCTCTGTTGAGGAGCGCTGTACGTTTCCGAAGGTTCCTGTTTTAATTCCTGGGTTTTCCACCTCTTTTGGAGTGATTGTCTCGCTTCTCACATATGTAGAAGTCGGCTATTAATCTCCTCAATGTGCACCTGTGGGGGCACTGTTTGTGTAGCGTGATCAATGTCCTGTCTTAAAGTGTTGGTCCAATGTTCAATATCATCGATGGGTGAGACATTATTTTCTCGTGACTTGCGGAACTTTGCCCAGTCGACTAGCTTATGTTGTTTTCCTGCCGGTTTGGGAGGGCCCCCTTCGATATCGATGATGTAGTGGTCGCTACCTAAAGCCTCTAGCGTGTTACGCCATGTTGTTGTAGGTGCATGTTTGACGAATGTGAGATCTGGTGTAGTGTCCTCGCTAGAACTGGTGCTGGCACGGGTAGGCGCGCTTGGATCCGTGATGAGAATATAAGCCTTCGTTTTGGGTGTCGAGCCCGAGATTGCGACCTTTTGGGTGAGCATAAGAATACCCCCAAGCTGTATATAGAAGCATTAAAATCACCTCCTATTTAATAGAATTTGAACCAGCCGATGTTGAGAGCGCTCTTAAAGAGGGTGCCAAACCTGTGTTTTTTATGTTTAGGGTTACTGTATATGTTGATACGAAAAGGCTAGCGTGTGCTTGTGGTGTGGTATGAATGGAATTAGAATGTTATCGATGTGCCTAATTTTGCTATCGTGTTGTATAACAGTATGGTCTCTGCGGACTAGGGTTGTAAGGGTGGTAGTATCTCCAGTGGCACAGCCAATAATAATGTACGGTACCGTGCTAATTTGGCCAAGTCATGTGACTCCTGCAAAATAATATTTTCTGGCTTGTTCTTGTCACGGATATATTGGGTTAAAATAGCTTTCTTATTCGCGTAGCTTCGACAATTCCACTGCCAAATGTTGTACGTAGGTTGCTTAGCCATTGTGAGGAGTGGGGGGCATAAATTTTGCCGGCTGAATCAAACGGGTGGGTGGCGAAATGGGTTGCGATGGTTGAGTTCCGGGCACCATTCCGTTCGATGGCTGCGAGGAGGTCCACGACTCCACTGCTATCATTCTTTGGTTAAAGTCCTCATTTTGCTGTTGTATTAATTGAGTAAGCGTATCTACACGATCGGTGAGTGCAGGTATGAGACGAGACGTTGCGGTCATCCACGCACTGAATTCTTTAACTGATTTCATCAGGTCAACAACAGTGGGATTACTGATGTTAGTGCGTGTAGGTCCGTCCTGACTATTTGAAGTTTCCGCTTTGCGTTTAGTGGGAGGGGGAGTTCTTAAATTTACGAAGCTCCCCTTTAAGCATGCGGTTTTGCCCGCTTAAAACGTTCATTTTCTGATTGCATTGACTAAGCATTTGTTTTAGTTGAACTATCTCTGACTATAACTTTTTCAATGAGTTTTTAGATGGTGCCTCTTCAGACCTATGCTGCGTTCCCACGACCACGTCTGCCCACCTCAATTCGTGTGGTCCTGGTGTTCGGCTCTGTGACCTGGATCCGGGCCTTGAATGGGTGCGGGATTTGGGCCGGCCCCAGCCTCGTTGTGGTGGAGGAGGAAGAGTGTCCTGCTTATTTGCATCGTTCCTGCTGGCTGTACGCTTAGGCGAAATTTGTTGTTGGCGCTCCCAGCGGCGACGTGTCATAATGTAAGGGGTCTTGTAGCGTGCCCTGCAGGTCCTGTCAGCCGTCTGGTGGTTGCTTCCGCCAGAGTTTGCATGTGGGTATACACTGGTGGTCTTCCGGGGGGCTCGGCGCCCCGCACCCTCGACATATACAATCTTGAGGATTCGGACACACATCCGCGCGGTGTCCCAGTCTGCCGCAGTGATAACATGTATCGACTTGTTTCCGGTATAGGGTGCATCGCAGTAGAGCTCCACCGTAGTGATCGTACGTCGGTACCCTGAATCCCTCGAACAACACGATCACTGCCGTTGTGTTACTCAGCCTTCTAGCAGCCAATGCCGTGGGATTTCTGGGTGTGACAACGCTGGCGGTGATGTCGCGGGCGTTATCTTCCAAGGGGATGCCGCGTATTACGCCTTTGGAAGTATGGTCCGGCGCCGCATCGAAGGCACTGGTCTCATACGAGCTCTTGCCGACCGTGATGCGGGTTATACGTTGGTATTTATCAGCATGTGCCTCGATGGGTGTACTCACGACGATGATATTTTGTTGTAGATTAGGGCAGACCATGTCCTCATATTGAGCTTCTTTCGGGATTGCTGCTGCTTTGTAGACGCTGGTCGCTATGCGGACAGCTCCGTGATCAGCGATGGGGAGGCCCCCTCTTGGACGTATAAATAATTATCTTGTAGTCGCCTCGAGGTAAACGTGGCATGTGACTTGCTTTGATGAGTTGTCGTAGACGCTGCTCGCCTTGTTTCTTGTTGTAGTTGCCATCTGCAGTCTCGACGCGGAGAGCCAACGCTTGCCCGCGATTTGACTTCCGTGAGCCTACTGTCCACCACCCTGCGTTTTCTTCAAGATCATCACTGGAGACTTCTCCCCCATCCAAGGTGACTACCATCTTGTTAGAAAAATGCGGCGTTTCAGGCGCGTCGACCGGTGCTTCCTTGCTACCACCGATCTGCTCAGCAGCTGTGCATGTGCGCGTCCCAGCTCTCGATCCGCAGGCTCCGATGTTTAAATGGCCGCGCAGTAGAGAGAACTTGACTTCCCACCTTGAATGTGGTGCCAGATGAGTCCTGGTGACGAGCTGGATCTTGTGGTGCCAAATACTTGTGGGTATTCGGTGATTTTTGCTGCAAACTCATGCGTTGAAATCAGAGCTGACGCGAACACGCGTCCGCTCGCATCGGCAATCCTGAGAACACAGCGTTAGAAAATTTTTTATTTCTTACACCGAGCAACCAATGGCACCGTTCGCCGCACGTGCCGTATTTCTGTTGCGAGAAACGCGGTATCTCGTTGTATGTGATTAAATTATCTTTATAGCCCCCGGAGTGGTAGTGGGCGTCGGGTCGGGTCTGACCGGCACGGCAAGCGAGTCCTCGTGCCTGATCATTCGTCACCTCATTGAGGTTGAATCGAGTTTCGTCCACTTGTCCCATATGCGCAGGAAACCGTCGAATTTCAGTATCGATAGGATCGACTTTGTTCAAAAGTTTAAACACAGTCCCAGCGACATAGCCTTTGTCGAAGCTTGTAATTGCTGCTTTGGGGTCGCTATAGACGTATGACAATTTTCTGTTCCTAATAGCTAAAGCAATTGTGGCTTGTTCCACAACCGTGAAGTCCGTATAGTCGGGGCGTCCCGTACCTCTGTCTGGCTGTCAACCACCACAGCCGGGTAGATTGCAATTTGATGCCCACTTTCATAAAAAAGTACAGTAGCGTTGATACTTGCTGCAGGGCAAAGCGTCATATAGCTAATGAAGAAATCAGCAAGAAAAAAGAACTCCTGCGCCTAGCGCTTCAACGTTTTAATCATTTTACTACCAGCAACTTACACAGTATTGCAGTATTTTGATGCCCAAATTCTTAGCGGCATTTTTTATGTAACACGTACAAGATCAGACATGTTATAATAACAATGTTCGGTAAAAACAGATGATGACGTATGTGTTTACACTTGTCAAGCTATAAGAACATCAGCGTTTACGGCGCTGCCAACTCGTGTGTTTGCTGAAGAGGTAGAGCGCATACACAAGTGGATTCAACGGGATAGCGTTAAAAAGCTCATTAAAAATCCCAGAAATTTCCGCCTCGGGGTCGGTGTCATCGTTGAGGTCGTTGATTGTTAACGAAACGTCATAATCATCTTGCCCGGCAGTGAAAGATCAAGACAGTTGTCAATAAAATAAATATAAAAGCTTTGGGTCCGAGTGAGGATCGAAGCCAGAGCGTGTGCATGTCAAGCAGGCGTTTAGCCGCAGAGCCACGATAGGCGTTGACACTGCACTGGAAAAAAAAAAGAACACTATATGAATGTCGTGTAGTCGAACAAGTCTTTTTTAAGCGTCAAATACTGCATGACAGAAGTGTAGAATCGTGTCAGGCGCGAAACACGAGAATCAAGACATCCACAATAGCATTACACGAGATCACCTCAGCTCAAAAATCAGGGCGTAGGGTCTTCCCCTTACACGCCATAAAATGAATACAGCGCAAGCGTTTGTACTCCTATACTCTTACAACCAAGACGAAAATGTACGTCACACCAGTCATGCTAAATAGAAACGACCCAGACTTTTCGCTCCGCTGTCGGCGCTGAAATCACTGTCACAGCTATTTAGAACACACATGCTCTGGCTGGATTACCAGACGCTAGCTCAGCCACCAGGCTGAGCTAGCGGGGCCTTCAGTCCCGTTCAGCTTCTGGCACTTTCAGACCACAAGAAAGTTCACTCACTCACTCGCTCAATAACTCACTCACTCACTCACTCATTCATTCACTCATTCACTTATTCAATCGATCACTCACTCATTCACTCACTCATTCACTCAATCAATCACTTATTCACTGACTGACTGACTCACTCACTCACTTACTCACTCACCCATTATTTCACTCACTCACTCATTAACTCACTTACTCACTCAATAACTCACTCACTCATTCACTCACTTATTGACCCATTCACTCACTCAATCAATCAATCAATCACTCACTCATCCACTCACTCACTCATTCACTCTCTCACTCACTCATTCACTTGTTCGCTCACTCAATCAATCAATCAATCACTCATTCACTCACTCATTCACTGCCTGACTGACTGACTGACTGACTGACTGACTGACTCACTCACTCAAGTGGGTGTTTTTTCGAACCCGCTTATTACAAAGCGCTCTGAAGTATTTAATGATTATCAGGAGCAGAACCTTGATAAAGTGAACCACTGCGAGGTTCGTGTGGTTCCCTACGAACGCATATTAGGCGCTGCGCTGATTCGCAAACGGAATAATTATGGAATAGTGGGAACGTGGCCACAGTGCTTACAGGAGGCATTAAATGATACCATGAAACAGCTAAAGTTTTGTGCACAGTCTGTAGTTTCCTTAGGGCACCGTTGATGCACGTGCCGAGAACCAAAACAGGCTAGCATTTTAGCAGGCTACGCACGCGAGGCTCGATTACGCTATCATAATCAGTTACGCTATCGCGATTACGCTAACACGATCTCTTAAGGGCGAAGCTCAAGCGCCCTCCAATTTTATTATTTATAGTTCGCGAGGAAGCTACAAACATTCGACAACACTCGAAGTCCCGTAAGCTCATCGTGTATGTCTTGCGTAAAACTTGGTGTATTGGAAGGTTAATAAATATTTAGGAGCAGTCGTTTCATACCCGAGTGCTAAACTTCGTGGATAGTTGCGCATATGGTAGTTTCTTGTGGAGGTTTGCTTGAGCAGGCCAAGTCAGGTCAAGGCCCTCTTACTTGTATACAGCCACGCTGGAGCTTCCAATACATAACATGAGGCAAAAAGAAACATTCGTTACGTTACATTCTATTCGTTACGTATTGAAATTATACTTTTCTTATTTGGCGAGAACCGCGTCTTTCAACGGACGAAACTCATTCAATCGAACGGCTGACAACGGGGTTTCCGACTTCCAGTTCTTTGTATCGCCAGTCGACCGACTATATACGCTGAAATCGAGACGCCAAATAGCAAATATCTTGCGCTGCATTTGTTCTCCCACGTCCAGGTGTGGAAGCTTTCCCATAACGGGGAGAAATATTCAAGTCCCGTGTAAAGACTACCACGAATACTAAGCTTAAAATGTCACGTGACAGCATCGGGACATGTCCGTGTGGGTTTCAAGGACGCTGCAGCACGACAGGTAGCAGCAATAGCAAAATTTTTGCCAAGCAAGTATACGTCTATGGCAGCAAAAGTCTTGGAAATGCTGTTGAGCATTCCGAAGTCCTCCTTTCAAAAAGCAGAAAAAAATGTATGCGGCGATGACAGATTACGCTGCAGAATGGTACGCAGGCCGGGATGAACGTTCGCTGTAAAGCAGTCACGTTCAGTGGAGAAGGTTACGCTGTCATCTTGTCTGGAAAAAAATAAAAACGGGGAATGATGCAGCATTGGCGTACGCACAAAGAAAAACGTTGTGCTGAATGTATGCTTCGCTGTCTCCACCAACTCAGAGCAAAAAAAAAACGAATAAGAAACGCAGAACAAATGAAAGAACGAATACATTCAGGATGTGAGCGCGAAAGTTGGGTGGCAAAGATCAGAGCCGGGTGAACAGTGCGGAGGGCCCGGTTAAAAAAATTAAGGGGGGGGGGGGGCCTCACCCCGCCTCCTTTCTTTCCCGGTTTGTCACCTGGTCATGCTTGAGACTTGACGCTTATTAAATTTAGCTGCAAAGAACACAACCCATAATTATTTTAGGCCTCTCCGGAGTGTTTCACGTCACCTATAGGCGCTTTCTTTCTTTCAGTGTTGTGTGCACACGAAGTGTCTTTTACCGAAAAATGCGTCATAAAAGCTGTGTGGCATCGTGGACTGTTGAGCGCGGCAGCGGTGTTATGTCAGCTCGGAGAAGCATGATGTTCACCTAAGACGTCCGTGGCTGCTACGCAGGGCATTGCGAGTTCAAAATTGATGGTCGATTGAAGACCCCCACCACAACGCTCAAGCAATAGCGGTGAGGGTCTGCTGGTGACCAGACAGCAGACATATGTTGCAGCTATTTCCTGTTACAACTTTTACCTAGTGATGCTCTCTAAAGTTTCCGTATATAACCACCAAGCTGTAATTAAGACAGAACGGCAATGCCAGAAGCGAAGAGTCAAATCATTATTCTTTCGAAGTATTTGCATAATCAGGAAGTTCCGTACCATACAAGTATTTTATTGTGCATTGTTTACAGTAGAATAAAAACATACCATAGCATGTCCATGCGTCAGCTTTATACCGGTTATTTGTCTTAAGCGTGTTAAACGACATTTCACACATGAACCACTCTCTAAGCGCCTTCGCATCGCGTTGCTGAGATCCTCGTCAGGCTTCTCTATGCATGTGTCGGCCTGCTAAATCAGCTCCTTCCCCCAAAACGATTTCATTGCGTGAGTAAACGGTTTTCTCCACAGACTGCAGAACTGTGAACTGACTTCAATATTATGCACGTTATGCAACGAACAACTTCTTAGAAGCATATACATTGGTTATTGAAATAGATAATCTGTTTGTATCAGGGGAATCTTGAGTGAGGGAGGGTTAAACTTTTTGGAACAAAACAACGAAGTCGTCGTCAATTTCTTCTGGACCTTGGGGGAGGGGCTCAAACCGGAGGGCCCGGTTCATTGGAAACCATTGAACCCGTGGGTAATCCGCCACTGACAAAGATTCGTGCCTCAACAAAACCTTCCTAGTTGGACAGTGACCTCTGAAGAGGACGCAAAAAAAAAAGCTCACGCGAAAGCGAAGATGCAAGTGTAATTCAATGAGTGCACAGATTCGCTTTGAAGTCGTTGTCTTGAGGGCCTCTCACTTTTATGAATGCAGAGAAGATTAAGGTTGTTAGGTATTTCTATCGTAGGCTCCTAACGCGCATAAGAGACAGCACACGAGTGCGTTCTCTCAGCACACGAGTGCGTTCGAGTGCGTTCGAGTGCACACGAGTGCGTTCTCTCAGCACACGAGTGCGACAGCACACGAGTGCACACGAGGCTATGTTATAGGTGATGGCATGAGCCGCGACTGACTCAGTTTCTTCAACATACTTTTCTCAACCTATGTCACATAGAATGTTACGATTATGTGAACATGACTCTTACGAACATGATTGTGTTATAGTGGAACATTACGGGATAGCAACACATTCTTAAGGACAGCCCATCTCGGCAAAGAGCAGCGAGCATTAACCTGTGACGTATGACTCCTATAATGCCACGTAAGTTCAAGCATGCGACAGAGCCTGTTTAATAAAAAATTAGCACTGTCTGAGCTCGGCTATGCTACGATACGCGTATCATGAGCTGCACACAGACGGACGGGATAGCGAGGTCACTCACGCAAGTGAAGTGCCAGCTCTTTAGTAAATAGATTCAATCTATTAGGGCGTCCACAGCAGCTCTGCGGAAGCTGCCTGCCAGCCATTTCCAAAGGCAGGCTGCTTCCACAAAGCTGTTGCTCAACTAAGGCTGTCCAGTGACGCGTCCCTCTAGAAGCTTCCACGCATTCTCCGGTGCGCCAACTGTGCGTTGTGTGACGTCACGGCTCCTCCAGCATGCGCAGCACGGCTCTCGATAAGCCAAGCGAAACTGCTCCACCTCGGCCAACATAGCTTGCGCAAAAAAAAGAGAAGAAAACAAACGCGAAAGTCGCATTTTGGTGCTGTCAGCGTTATGTGATCACGCAGAGTTCCCCATGGCGCATTTGGGGAGGTTATCTAAGCGTACAACTTATTGCCTCTTTCATTGGCATCACAATGGACCATGCAACAACAGAAGTGAAGGAGGGTAAAGCCAATGTGGTTTCTGCTGACGCATCAATTGGCGACGAGCAGTGACTCATTCCCCAAACCCTTAAATTTGTGGCAGTGGGTATATTGCTTCCCCAACCTTTCTCCCATTTTTTTGTTTGCTTGCTCAGGACCTATGTACAGTACTGGGCACTGTGTGCCTGTGTGATATGGTGTCACGTGGCACCGTGGCTCTGTCCATAGCAGTTACGCATATTTCGCGCATCACAATCTGGAGTCTGGTTGGAGATATCGCGAGATTATCGCCTTCAGTCAGCGCTGATTTGCTAGTTGAGAAAAGGAACACAACAGGCCTGCCTCGGTGGATCAGTGGCTATGACGCTCGGATGCTGACCCGAAGTTGGCAGGTTTGATCGGTGCCATGGAGGTCGCATGTCGGTTCAGGCGAATTGGCAAACGCCGACGTACTTTGCGATGTGCATTCACCTTAAAGATCACTAGATGCTCCAAACTTCGGGAACCCTCGACTGCGGTGTCTCATTTAATACTTTTATAGTTTCTTATAATTATTCGTGATCTTGGGACGTAAAACCTCTGATATTAATTTAGAAGGCAAACTACGAGACAATTCACGCACTAGACACGCAGAAATGTACGTTACAAATAGTGACGCCATCGCAAAAAGTTGTCGAAGAATACGGACTGTGTGTTCTTTGATGTAATAACGTCGTACACTTTGGTTCTATGAATGTCTTGATGGTGCCACTAAGTGGTAGCGCAGAATTTGTACAACATAAAGTTGTCAATCAAAAGAAGACTTTGAATGATTAAGCAAATAATTTGAAGGATAATTGTTAAAAGCAAAGCGGGGCTTGCGAAATGCACTTGCTCACCTGGGCAGCGAAATCTACCTGACCTCGTGACATATAGTCAAGACACTGAGCACTTAGTTTCCGCGTGATAAAGTGAAGCGTCATATGCCCTATATTCAGGCGTTTCACAAGTCTACTTTATCAGCTTCCTGGTTATTGTGCCTTAAATATTGTGCGACTCTAAGCGAACCGGCTCCAGAGATATAGCATGCATAAGATCCAAACCCCAGGAGATAGCGCACGATGTATGAAAAAGATATGGCGGCGCAGGTCCCACGGGTCACGTGCAGGGGGTATTGATCCCCCAGATTTCCTCAGCACTAAGTGCGTGCGAACGCCATCGTGATACATGGCTTACAAAATAAGCCGGAGAACATGAATAAAGCACGAAGTACTTCACGGGATGCGTCACGACAACGTTGTTTAAAAAAAAGATTTGAGAACGCCTTGTGGGTATGCCGAGCTTTACACAAGTTTAGTCAATTATTTCGTATGACACATGGTGAACTACATACACAGTGACATTAAAAGCCATATTAACCGTAATTTGAACGTTTTAATCAAAAAATTATGGGGTGCGTGTTCGTGGCATATAAAAGAGGTGTCTCGTAGCCCAGGTTTCCATGAATTTAAACGTGTACTTTTTATTTATTCGGTCACCACAATGTTGAAAAAAATATGATTACATCAACACACCACAGAGAATAGCCTACAATGAAATTGGAAAAGAACGGCGATAAAGTTGAAACAGCTTCGTCCTGGTGGTGTCTATGGCAGAGCTGGGCAGCCTTGCTTGTTTCTCTTTTGTTTTCTGCCTCTTTCTCCCTATTTCTATTCCTGTTATTTTTTTACAGCTTCCTCTGTGTTTTTTCTCTTTATTTCTATTTACTTTTACTCCTATTATTTTTTTCAATGTGAAAGTGTTTTATGCCGTGGTCCACCATGACTTCGATGGCGTATTCCCGTCATGGAAATGACGGTGCTAAAATGTGCACAATCAGAAGACAAAAAGTTCTGTCAACAGGAGTGGAACCCCAGACCTCCATGCCCACGACGACAAATGCTGGGTGCGCCATCCACTGGGCCAAAGACGCAAGCTTTGTAGCTTGTAAAAAAATACGCCTTATATATCTACTACTGTCTTCACTCTTCCTTAAGTGGAGCGATGCATTATGAGTTATTGACTGTCGCATCCACGATTAGTTCCTTCACTGCGTAGTTTTTAAGCATCCGTCCTGTTCGGCGCGTTTCCAATGGTATAATTGCGATTTTGTCAATGCCTTAAAACACCCCGTAGTTGGCAACCTTACCCCACGCGTCGACGTCGCTAATAGCGCACACACACACACACACACCCCACACCCGCACGCACGCACACACACACACGCACGCACGCACGCACACCCCCCACACACACACCCCACACACACACACACACACACGCACGCACGCACACACACACACGCAGACACACACACACACACCATATACACACACACACACCACATACACACACACACGCACACACACACGCACGCACGCACACACACACACACACGCACGCACGCACACATACACGCACGCACACACACACACACACATGCACGCACGCACACACACACACGCACGCACACACATGCACGCACGCACACACACACACACGCACGCACGCACGCACTCTACACCAGGCCAGCGCGGTAGGCGCAGCACAGTCACAGCGGAAGCTAGAAGAGAGGCCTTTCAGAGCCTTTTCAAAACACTCATTGGGTAACTACTGCAAGCACTCTTGCGTGCTAGCCACTAGGGCATTAATAATAAACTTTTGGGTAGTAGGCCAGCATTCAATATGCTATTTTTCGTCATTCTTCTGAGAAGCGTGGTATCCGCCAAACATTAGCTAGGAATTTTGTGCCAACTGTTCATGCAGTGGCTGACGACGATGAGGAATTATGACTGAAGTGGGTATGCGCCACAGTTAATAGGGAAACAAGAACAAGCTTTTGTAATGGGTTGGAGCACTGGACGGCCCACTTGTTACGCTAATCGCATTGTGCGACGGCTGGTTGTTCTTTCGCTATTGTAAAACGCTTTATAAGTCGTATTAACGCGATTGTTTTCCCGACATCAAGCCTGCCTAAGGCAAGTTTGACAACAAGTCACAAGCACCGGAGTAGCTCAGTGGTAGAATACTGGGCTGACACCCAATGGATCCGGCTTCGAGCCCCACCGAGCCATTGGTTCAAGGTCATGCCTGCCTAAATAAGTTTGACAAGTTACAAGTACCGGCGTAACACAGTGGTAGAATATAGGACTGGTACCCAGCGGACCCAGGTTCAAGCCCCACTGTGTCATTATTGCAAGGTTTTTTTTCCTGCGTGATGTGGTTACGGACATCGGTGGCGGCGGCGGACAACTGCGCGTGACCCGTGTTGTGATCTCATAACAGCTTTCGCTGTAAAAACGTTTGAATGCCCATCAACTTGACATTGCTTTACTTCCACGTTGCCCGCTGGCTCTGGCCAACGAATGATTGCGGTGGGCCAAAGGGAAGACAAAACACGTGTTGTCTTTGCCTCTGGTCGGGCGGTGGTGCTCAATAACCCCAACATGCATCGAGTAGGCGACATTAGCCTAAACTTGGCGTCCAATCAGTCAAGCTCTTCTGATTGTGCCATCGCTGTCTTTGGTTCCGATCTTACCGTTCCCTACAACAGCCACTACAAGTAGCTATGACCACAAAGGTTTGTCTAATCATTCATGATGGCCCCGCCGCAGTGAAAGCTTTGCTGGCTCGGAGACATGCCGCAGCAGTACCACGTGACCAGGCAATGCTGAAAATGCCCGAGATCACACCAAAGTCAAAATTGAGATGCGGTGCTGCGATAGGGCGTAAGCGCACGGCGAAGGCTAGCGCAGGTACACGAGTTGAAAACGTGTGCCTTGCACGATGACCTCTTTATCTCGCTGCGCATTGTTTACCGGATCAAGTCTTCCCTTTTCTGTGGGTTTCTTCGCTGTGTATGAAGAGAAGAGAGCAGGAGGGACACACTCTTTGACCTTGATAACTCAGTTTGCAAGACCCGAATTTCAGCCTCTTATTTTCTAGTCTTTGAAGTGCATCAAAAAACCTCCGAAGCAGGCGGCTCGCCAAGCTTCCATATTTTATGATCGCCATCTCGAGAATGGTGCAGTCGTATCATTCGCTACGATTCATGGTGCACATGAATCGTTTCACCATTTACGTTAGCCTCTGTTTGTGTACCGGTACAGGCGTGGTACGCAAACGCCAGAAACAACGTTTGCGCCCGCACAGGTTGGTGCAATTCTGAGCCCTTCTGGCACATAAAATATAGGATGGCCATTGCGTAGCTCGACAAGAATACTTATAAGAGTAATGGTAATATTTTCAAGCAACGAACCCTCTCCGCTTAGTAACAAGGCCATGTATGAGGATTAAGGTCTCCAGACGTTTTCCTCATGTACGGCTGCTGTTTACTGCAGCGTCCTGATAAACGATCTCGTCGGATTCGGACGGGCATCTGATAGAGCAAAACGAAGGATGCAGCGACAACAAAACTTGCACAATAATGTTCGCGGCACCCTTACGCGCCCAGTTATTAGCGAGCTAAGCGTTCTAAAAGCCATCGCACGTGCTTTGTGAGTAATGGCCACCATCGAGCGAGCATTGGTTGTATTAGTGTACACTATCACAGCAAGGAAACCGTTTTCTCAGTAAGAAGGTGCACTCCTTGCGAGATTAAATCGGTGGGTTCTTCTGGTTGTTCTCATTACCGTAATTCACTCGTTTTCAATAGGTGACTTACACAAACGACTTCTGGACGGATCCGACTGAACGCTAATTCTAGATAGTTGAGGTTCCAGGACACTGAATTACATGCTCAGAGGCATTTGAATAGATTACAGTGCACTCAATTTTGTTTCTCATCTTGGCACGAGAGCATCTGGATAGTCAACGAATAAGGAATGAGTCACAATTAAAGTATAGGATGCATGATCGAGCTTCACTAGAGTAAATCTTGATATCACCGTTGATATGATGCCAAGAGGTAAGTATGAGTACCTGCAGCTTCGATTGCAGTATAGTTCTGTTTACCTATATGCTATTCATGGACCTGTGGTGAGTCTATAGTAGCGAATTGGTATAACTACATCTTTAGAGTGTTTCGTCTTTGGACACCAGATTGCCCAATAGCAAACGAAACTACTAAGCAAAAACACACAAAGAAAACTTTCAGTGAAAAAGACGCGACTACGTTCATAGTAACAGAAAAAAATTCAAACATTGTAGCAGCAGTGCAGTATAATTCAGAGTAGATGACCGGCTACAAAGTGAACACGTTTCGTGCTAAACTGTGAACGAATATAGACTCGCTTATTCATGTTGCTGAAGCAATATCTCGCTGCTTTCGGTTCATGCTGATACTAAGCTGCAAACAAAACAAGCATTGAGAAGTCCCAGTAACTGTAAAGTATAGCTCTTTATTTTAAATATGCGATGTCTTCTGCATACAAACACGCGAAAAAATTTATACACGGTAATAACAATTAGGCATTCCCAAACCCCACCCTACTAATGCAACAGTCGCGGAATACCCCCACCACTCTGCGACGCATTCACTTGAGTTCTCCCCATGTGAAAAATGCGGGCGGCTTTTTTAGGAGCGAAGCAGCTCCTTTGTTCATGTGTGTAACACCGCACGTGCGTGCATCCGTACGAACATGCCGCAACTCATCACCGTCGCCGCAGGCGTTGGAACAGCGCCGAGTTGGTCACGCCGCGCTGAGGTCACGCTCCCCTCGCACGCTCGCAGGTGCGCGCTGACGTTACTTTCTCCCTCACCAACAGCACGCTAGTTGAAGCACTCCCAGCTGCCGGCTCATCCGCCCGCTCGAAACACACATCTCCCTCGCTGCTCCCTATCCACGACTCGCAATGCACGACCACACGTCAAGCGAAAACACTCTTTCAACTCGTTTATCTGCCATGAAACTTACCCAAACCCAATCCGCCTCCCGCGTCTTTGCATCTATCTAAACCTTGCTCGACTAAACGTTACACCAAGTTTTGCTTCAAACCGTTCTTCACATGCGTTTCAACCGGGTCAACGCCGTGCGCACCACTACTGCTTCACATCCCATCAATGTTATCTTCAGATAGATGGTCCATAAGTTGTTATTTCTGCGTTACTGCGCTGTTTTGTTGGTCTCATTCACCATAAATGACTGTAGCTGCCGTCTGAACGGGTAAAACGTGTTTATTTGGTATTAATGAAAAAAAAACCTCGGTGTTGTTACAGCTGTCTTTGGGCTACTTTCTACAGCTCAGCTTATCACCAGACCTTTTTAGTGGGCACAAGCTATCAGTGCAACCCATCATTATCATTGTGCCTAGTACAATCGTTAGGTGGTCTTTCCAGGGCATGAGCAGCATGAGCCACGAGCAGAAGAACAAGAGCGGCACGTTCTGCTCGCGGTGAACGTCGACCATCGCGGAGTGATTATAAATTCATGGCCGCTGATTTTAAGCGTCTAGTGCGCAAAGCAAAAGAAGACTATGATATGAATAAATTTAATTATGTGTCTAAGTTTAAAAATAAGAAAATACTTTTCAGGTTTTTACGTGTGAGAAAAATGATTCCACAGGCAGAAAGCAGTCATTCCGCCATTATGTCTCCTCGCAAACTCTCTGATTTCTTGGAAAATATTGCTAAAAGCTTGCAAACCCGGTTTGCGACAATTATGCCAAAGTCCATGGTAAAATTAAGGGTGAATTGTGATTTCCAGGAGGTATCTTTAGCTGAACTGGCGGATGTGATGAAGAGCTTACCGCCCGCTGCTCCCGGACCTGATGGGGTGACCTCTTCAATAATAAAGTGCTATACGAAATATCACCACATGAAATCCGTAATATAGTTAATTATTCACTGAAAAATTCTTGGATTCCGGCTGATTGGAAGCTTTCCAAAATAATTCCGATACTTGAGAAACAGGGAATGGAGTTTACTCTGGATAACATAAGGCCTATTTCATTGACATCTAACCTGGTCAAGCTTGTAGAGAGAGTCTCAAATGCCCGTATAATAAACTACATCAATGAACATACAATACTAAACCCCAGACAAATCGGCTTTAGATCGGGATACTCCATTTGGTGCGCACATGTGGATTTGGAAAGTCGCATACAACTGGCTCGGTATCGCCGCGAATACTGTGCACTAGTCACTCTAGACTTAGCTAAAGCGTACGACAAAGTGGAATATCCTATCCTAATCCAGCAGATGCAAGACTATCGCTTTCCAAAACGTATAACAGCATGGACTACAGAGTTTGTGAAACACAGAGAATTTTCTTGCTTCTTGGATTGATGCTCTTTTAAAATATATAAGCAAACACGAGGTGTACCTCAGGGCTCAGTATTATCCCCGGTGTTATTCAACATATTACTAGGTTCCATTCCCACTCATCAGGATATCCAAATTTACGTATATGCAGATGATATTGCTTTCTTCGCAACAAACAGCGATCTGCACTCATTGTATCAGGCATTACAGAATTACACGAACATGCTAGAAGGATGGCTTCACAATATCCATATGTGATTGAACGTCAAAGAAAGTGCGCTTCTGCCATTCTCTTTTAAGGATCGTGCCAACATTTCCCTGATGTATCGTACCGAGCTCATTCCCCAGGTTGATTTCCTGAAATACCTAGGCATCGTATATAATAGGATGCTAAATTGGAAAAGCCATATAGACAAGTTTGGCTGTAAAGCGTCACGTGCCTTGGGGTGGTTACGCAAATTGGGAAACAGAAAAATAGGAGTGCGTAGGAGTTCATTGAAAATGATTTACAAGACGTATGTGCGCCCTATTATGGAATTTTGGTGCGTATTATTTTCAGGGAGCGCGTCTTACAAGATGAGACAATTAATATTATCAGAAAGAGAAGCTTTGCGCTTGTGTCTTGGACTCCCCAAATTTGTGGCAAACAATGTTTTGTATGTGGAAGCGCGCCTTCCAGCTTTGTTAACTCGGTTTAGAATACTTACAGTTCAGACTTTCTTAAAATATACAATTCGCCTCTGCGACAAGTTTTTTTACGTTTTCATTCAAGAACCAACCGCATTCTTTGGAACACAGTGGTCTAGACTACACTCTCCTCAGATTAGGTTCGTCCAAGCACTGCTAGAGCCTCTCAATGTAAATATTTATCAGATTGACATAACGAAGATGCCTAATTCAAAACTTGAAATAAATTTGATGATATTTTCCCGTCTAATGCGAAACAAATGCCCCTTCAAAATTTAAATAATTGGTTAAGGGATTACTTGACTCATCTGTCCATAAACAATATTATTGCGATGGATGCATCCGTATTGAACGAAAAGGCTGGAGTAGGCATCTTCTGTACTTCTCTCGACTGGTCTTTCTCAGTTCGATTACCAGATTACACGCCTATATTCATCGCTGAATTATTTGCTATCATTCTAGCGCTTCGTAAACTTCCTGCAAGCGAATCAGAAGCGGTCATGCTTACCGATTCTCTCTCAGTATGCACTGCACTATCTACAGCAAAAAAAGGACAATATTGAGTATGATTAGCAGTTTATTACCAGCAAACCTGAAAAAATTTCACTTACTATGGATACCTGGCCACTGCGGGATTTATCCAAATGAGATGGCAGACTCGTTAGCCAAAGCATCTTTAAGCGGACCACTCTTACTCATTTTACCTGATTTTGCCTACGTAACACCACTCAGATATAGAAATGCTTGTTTGCACAAAGAAATAGAAAAATTATCATTGGATAAAGTCAGAGACTTCGTACATCTAAGATTTTGCTGGAAGAAACAGTGGTGTGTATCTCGGCAGTTAGAAATTACAATCACCAGATTACGATGCAAAATTCCTCATCTAAATTACTACCTACATAAAGCTGGACTAACAGTATCTCCGTTGTGTCTCTTTTGCAAGGAATAAGAATCAATAGATCATTTCTTTTTATCCTGTCAACGATATGCTTATCAAAGGAAAAGATACTTGGTCGAACCAATTGAGAAGTTAGATTTAAAAATAAACGTGGGAGTAATTTTGTCTTTCGGAGGGATTACATTAGGTTATAGCCACAGGGAGGTTCTTTCTTCTGTGTGTGAGTACATAAACACAACAAAAAGATTACCCTGTTAATCTATTGTTATTGTTTACGGCTACGAGACTACCTGAATGCCTGACTTAGCACACTAGATGATCCTGCCGCCCGGTTCTTGGCCGATCCCCCTTTGTGGGCGAGTGCCAGCAAAGCTGAAGGTTCATCATCATCATCATGATAATCATCAACGAAGACAACGCAAGGAACGCTCGACTGCCCTTGCAGGAGAGCATCGCTAGCTCCAGATGTCAAACGGTGCTGCTCCCCTTCAAGCCCGCAAAAGTAAGTTCGTGGTGAAGGCGAGGCCATCCTCCAGCTCGAGAAGCAGAAGTCCTGAAGACTTGCCGTCTCACATGAAGAAGGCTTTTTTCTGAACTGTTCGCCCATCCTGAGAAGCATGGAAGATCTGATGATCAGGCAGCGACGACCGAGAGAGCGGCTCTAGAGCTTCGGTCGTATGACGAGATTCAGGCGGCTCCAGAGAAAACTTCGTGCCACGAGTTCAAAGCTGAGTTTACATCACACATCATTCCAGCACTGGCAGAAAGTGAACGGGAAGACAAGACCAGGCGACTCGTGGAAGTGGCAACAACCTTCAAATCAAAGGGTGGCACGATTGAGGTTGGAAAATCGCGTTTGAGCGCTTTCACCGACTCCGGCATACCGTTTGTTGAGCAGCAACTGCTAAGAATGCGGCATATTCAAGGGCCGTCCAATCTGGGTGAGCTGCTCAGTGCGCTGACCATTTCGGAGACTCGGGACGTCCTCCAACGATGCGCGACACTTACTGCGTTTGTAGAGCAGCTCCCGAGATTTATTCGATTGATGGAGACCTGCAGGCATTTGTGCATTACGAAGAGCCTGACGATGAAGTTTGAGACTTCAGCGGATCATGGAATGTCCGGAACGATGCTGCTGTTTAACATTTTACGTCTACTCTTTTGCTTTCACCTCAGTTTTAAAGCGTTTTAAACATCTTTCTCCAGAATAAACCATTACGTTGCTAAGAGCATGTCGTCCTGTGTACTCTTTTGTTTCTTGTTTGCAGTATTTTTTGTGCCACCGAGACACAACATAGCATATCCACGGAGTGAATGATGAGTGGGTTGAAGTTTGCGTCCGCGCGTCCTTGCGTCCGTCTGAATGTCCATCCGCGATTCCGTCCGTATATGCGGGCGTACATGCCACTGTTCGTGTGTCCATTCGTCCGCGCGAATGGACGGACGGACAGAGGCACGGATGCACGAAAGGATGGGTGGTCGGAAGCATGAACAAATGGACGGACGCACTAATGGACTCAAGGACGGAAGCGCAGAAGGATAGACTGTCGAACGGACGCATGGACGTAGGAACAAAAAGTCAGACGGACAGAAGCATGGACCCATAGATGAATGGACGGAAGCGCGAAGGATTGCCAGACGGGTGAACGCACGGGTAGTTGGACACACCGATGGAGAGCTGGACGCTTCGCAGCATTCACCATCACTCACTCCGCGGATATGCTGTGAATACACCCAACGCCATCAGTTACATCTACACACAACGCCATTCATTCAGCAAGTAATAAACTAGAGGTGGCTACATATTACGTACGAAGGAGGGAACGACCCAAAGGCCCAAGGAGCTTTGCCCATCGAAAAGGGAGATCTATTTAGATGTAGCAGTGACAATGGCGGTATACGCCGTTCTCGGAGAAGCTTGAGTGTGCTTTCTATCCAGCAATGCTTCATAGATTTTCAAATCGGAAACTGGCCTTCAGACGTGTAAAAAGAGGCGCCCTTGTCTGTACTTACTCCTGGTTTGCCATGACAAAGAAGAAAAATAACACCGCATATATCTTGCGTCAGACACCATGACGTAGCAGGAGACGCAGAGGCTTTATTTCACGCTCACATTTAAACAAAATTAAAAAGAAACCAATAAATATGTATGAGCGTCGAATTCTGCGTTGTCTACACTTTCCGGGTGTTGCCTAAGCACAAAAGAGTGAGAAACTGTGGCCGTTAGTTGACGCTTGTCCTGCGGCCACTTGCGAATTATTCTCTATAGCTTCATTCTTTGTGCTTAGTGGGAAGCCGGAAATATCGAGCTTTCATAAAAGAGTCTACAAAGAATTTCCCATCTCTATCATATTACTCCTTGTTAAAAAATCTAGCATTATCTCGCCCCATCAATGCCGCACAGATTACGGCTCTAGGCAACGCCCATTTTAGCGCTGAGTTCTCTCGTGCAGTTACCCATCTCAAGCTGCCAACAACAGTTCCTAAATATTAGCTGCATGAGCAAGGCGAGACAATGTCGTTTCTCACCTTAGCAAATCCAGAGGAGCACTTACTTCGCTTGATACCAATTTCGGGAAAAATGTGTTTAAAGACAAATAATATAAGCAGCTTGCACTAGTAGCACCAAGTCTAAAGGAACTGTGGCGATGGGCTACCACAGATGTTTCTCCGGTTTTCCATTTATTTTCTCCCACCTGTCTTTATTTCTCTCTTCTGCAGTTTTTCCGTTTTAGTCTTCTATTTATTTTTATTATCATCAAGGTGCTTAAACAGTAGGAAGTAGACTTCTGGTTGATTGGAGCGCGAGCTGCAGATGACTGTGCTATACGTCCATTTACCAGCCTTACAATCGTCATCAAGGCGCATGAAGAACAAGATGAAGAAGAGGTCTCTTTGACGCGAGTGCCTCCTTAAGTGGCTGTGCTGTGTCTGGTTTTGCCAGCGGTACACCGAGCTACGGTATCACAAGGCAGAACACTACAGCCAGGCCGCACAATCCGATCCGCACTTGAACCAGAAACGGTACGAATTTGATGGCTGTGATTCAAGTTGAAGGGATACATAATTTTTTTTGTCACAAATATGGTTTTAGGCATTTACATACATACACATATAACAGATAAGGCATGACAGCCGAAGTTTAAGTGTCAAATAACTGTAAACATTATATTTCAAATTATTTTTGATGATTTCATTGAAAGAACACCCGCTTGTCTTGGGAGAAGGTGGGATCCTTGCTGCATTTAGTGGAGCAAATCTCAATCACGTGCTTCCTTCTATATGGCCTCCGAGATGAGCTTCAGCAGCGTGCGAGGCACACAGTTTTCCCGAAGATCCACGATAGTGGTTGTAACTGCTTAAATAAACTTAAAGAAGTACTTGAATGCCATTAGTGTAATCAGTGCGTTTATTATATATGAGATTGCATAGCAGAAGTGTGGAATCGCGCAAGGCACCAAAACATGCGAATTGCAGTGGGTGGTTATGTTAAAAAAAACAACTCATTGCAAAGCGCTCAGACATACTTGATCAAGAACACCAGCCAAGGCACCAACAAAGAGAGAAGTTGCGTATAGGCACCCGTAATGAACTACAGACAAATAGCGGGAGCTTCGCTGATAGAGTAAAGCAAGAATTATGGCATAGCGAGAACATTACTGTGCAGTAGAGATTCTAGGATAGCTTGAAACGGTCATTGTTACGTGCACGGTCTTCCGCTTCTTACGGCGTAGTTGATGCATGCACTCAGAAGCGAAGTAAAACTAGCGATAGAAGAAGTGATGTGCGTGGGGCCCAATTACGCTATCGTGTTCAACCTTTGACCGCGATTCTCAGGTATCTTTAAAGTTTTTGAGAATATTAGGGATTGTCGAGTTTCAAGTGCCCTAGAAGGAAGGGGTTTCGTGTTGCACAGAGTAGTTCGAAATTAATTTTCATGAGACAAGCTGTGCTAGCCATGAAACTGTGATACTCTGTTCTGTGAAACATGCCGAAGTAGCTTGTGGTCGCGAAGCAAGAACGACGAATTTAAATTTGGCACAACTGCACTCCTGTCAAAACGAATAGGTGCACTTGAAAATTCCGAGCAGGAAGTACTGCCTATTTTCACCTCCTCTGGATGACTGCCCCGCCACAGTGGACTAATGGCTACTGACCCGCAGGTCGCGGAAGTGAATCACGTCTGCGGCGACTACGCTTTCAATGGAGGCGAAAATGCTGTAGGTCCGTGTGCTCAGATATGGGCGCTCTCTAAAGACCCCCAAGTGGTACATATTTCTGCAGCCCTCCACTATGGTGTCTCTCAATCATATTGTAGTTTTGGGACGTTGAACGCCACACATAAATCAATCAAAGCCTTCTGGATGACTGACGAACACACGTATTTCCCTGTATGAGTCAAACTGCAAGATTCTGAGAGATAAGAGCCATATACGGCCGCTTCAATTTGATAAAAGAAAGCACAACTATAGGATATGTTTCTGCTTGTCCCGATCCGGCTGCAATGCCTGGTTATTACTATCAACAGTCTAAGAAACTTCAAACTTAACACGATATGGAAATGTCAGTTAGCTTAGAATTGAGAAAGTTATTGTACAATAATAATTGTTGTTGTGGTTTAACGCACCAAATCCGCGATACCATTACAAGAAACGACCCAGACGAGAGCTTCGGAAGTTTCTACCACCTGTTTTTTTTTACACGGGCGTCAACGATTTTCTTTTTTAACAAATATGCGGTCACCACAGCCGGGATTTGATACTGCGACCTGCGGGTCAACGCTCCAGCAGCATAGTCAGTGAGCCGCCACGGCTTTTAGGTAATGGAATAAGGATGCTCCGTTACAGGGCAAACGTAGGGTTAGCACGTTTCACCCCTTATTACTTCAGAGCATCGTAAAGTGTCGAATATGACAACGGCTGGTGGCGGTAGCAGACAACTGCGCGTGACCCGAGTCGAGATCTCTTAACAGCTTTCGCTGTAAATACAGGGGTGCCCCCTCTCTGCTGGCCAAGGGCGTAGCCAGTGGCACAGGTGGGCTTTTCATCCGCCTTCGGTGGGAGTTCCTAACGTTACTAGACCAGGTTCAGTTTACAATCTTCACCGCGTTGCGCGGAACCACCACCGATTCCGCATCGACTTGCGCTGCAGT
This sequence comes from Rhipicephalus annulatus, assembly GCA_013436015.1. Taxonomy (NCBI): domain Eukaryota; kingdom Metazoa; phylum Arthropoda; class Arachnida; order Ixodida; family Ixodidae; genus Rhipicephalus; species Rhipicephalus annulatus. Next base: position 594,156 of record WOVY01011829.1, on the reverse strand, counting down.
CGCATCAGAATCCAGCGCTGCGCAGTACTCCTGGTAGTCCTCCGTATAGTCCTCATTGAAACGGCTCGCTGGATTTTGTGCAGACCAGTTGTGCCCTCGCGATCTCCGACGTCAGCGTAGCTCTAGCCGTCTGGGCTCGCCCTACGTCCTCTCCTGACGCCGACCTCCGATGACAGTGTAGCTATGACCGACTAGACTTGCTCTACGCCATCTCCTGACGCGGACAAGTGCTCTCGCAAGTGGTGCCCGGTCCTCGGACTCCTGTAAATATGTTTCGATCTTTCCTATCTCTCCTATCCCCTTTATATGTCGTCGCTCTCTGGCTTACCTCATCTCCCTTTCTCTCTCTTTATCTCTACATCTTTATTCCTATTCTTTTAATCCCTCCTCACCCCCATACCTTGTGAGCTACTGTTGAGTTGTCGCTCGCTGAAGACGACAGTTTCGGGGCTCACTTTTCTCTTCTTTCTCTCTCTTAGAGCCACTTTGTGAAACTAAGTGTGGCAGTTAACCTGCCGCAGTCTTTCTTCTGTTGCTGTGTGTTCGGAACTTTTCCGGTGCTCTGTAGCTGATGTGTTTACGAGACTGCTAGTTCGATGAAGTGTTGGGTGTGCATTTAAGCCGATCAAGTCATGCCGACGTGTTGTGTGCCAGGTTGTACGAGTGGGTACCGGAACGACTCAAGCCGGTTGGATCGACATTTCTTCGCCGCTCATTGCGACGAAAACTACGCTTAGCGGGGAACAGGGCCCTACCCCGCGCCGACAAGGACCTCACAACCACGTTCAGAGTATGTTCTTTGTATTTTCATCACCAGGACATTCTCAAAACATATGTGCATGTGATCAACGGATAATCTGTCGAAATCCTGAGGGGTAAGTGGAGTCTCGTAAATGATGTGCTGCCGAAAATCTTCCCTAATTTGCCCTCGTATTTATCAAAGCCTGCGGACAAAGGGGCGAAAGCGAAAGCGAGAAATCGGTGGGGTCACTAACCTTGAAACAGCATCACCGCAATCCGAACAAGCTTCTTGCAGCACAATTCCTGCTGATGCCGTCGAAGACAATATGCCCGAGCCATCCGAGCCATCGTTTAGCGAAATAGAATGTGTAGAGCTGCCACAATCATGGCACAGAAGCACCGTGAAGAACAGCAGCGGTACATTTGCAGCATTTCTCACATTGAAGTTTGAACGGAAGGTGCTGCAAATCGAGAAATGCGTTGTTGTGGGCAGTGACAGAGTGGCAACCGCAAGTGGAAGAGGCCGCAAGGCGAAGGCTTTCGTGAGCAGGAACATTAGGACTATGCATGACCTTAGTGACCCCTTAAGCAACGTGCACAAGCTTCATGCATAATCCGGATACAATGTACAAGGCAACAGCTGCATTTCACTCAGATGCCAGGCACTTTTCAAGCAGCAATTGTGTTCATTCTACCATACTAAAAAAAAACAGGCATTCGAAAAATTCTTCTCAAAAGCCAAAAAGGTACTCCTCCTGGCGACAAAATAAAGTGAAGAACCTTCACAAGAAAGCCATCAGGGCCGCAGCTTAAAGAGTGTCATTCATGAAGAATATGGCACAACTAAAAGAGCAGCTGACAAGTGAAAGGCGTGCATCCATTAGTGAACAATTAATGTCGCTTCCACCTCTTCAAAAGCTGACATTCAAGATGTCTTTGAAACAAATGGAAGCTAAGGGTCCACAAGAAGTACGCTACGCTAAGAGCTGGGTGCTGAACTGCCTTCTTATTCACATTTCAAGCCCAAAAGCCTACCATTCAATCCGGAAGATCAACTTGCTTGCCCTACCAAGCTGCGGCCGACCTAATCAGGTACTCTCAGGTGTAGCGTGTGAGTACGGTTACAAGCGTGGGGTCCTGCAAGCGCTCGAGGCATTTTTTGCAGACAAGCGTTGTGGGGTCTCGGCGAGGCGAACGTGCGCATCGCCACGCCACGCTCTTGGAGTGAACGGACAGAGCAGACGCGGTCGATACAAAGCACACAACATACATACATTTATTAACTAATTTAGACGACGATATCGCCCACCGAATGATACACCGATTTCAATTAACACGCTACCATACAAACATCATAACGCAGTGACACACTAAACACACAATAACATGAGAAACACACACTAACACATACCCAAGGGGGCGTCGCCAACGCCTGACTTTCCACGTGGGACCCCGGCGCGAAGCGCGCGGTGCCGAGCACCGGGGACCCACGCTACAGACAACCGTTCGCGGCAGCCGCCACGCGCAGAAGAGGTTGGCTCAATTCTCGCCCACCGCCAAGGCCTGCCTTCCGCCAGGGGCCACCGCCGGCGCTACCACTCTACCAACAGTGGTACTCAAAGCGAACACAACGTTATCTATCGCCCGGTGATGGTCACCACCGAAATAAAGCCTTGGGGCGAGACACGTGCGCCAAGCGGCGCAGACAACTTTACAGGGGGGGGGGGGTGTCAGCACCACCACCCCCCAGCGTGATGAAACACACTCGTGCTTCATGAAATCAAACTCAGGGAGGAAGTCGAGTTCAATAAGTCAACATACAAATTTGACGGCTTCGGGGAGTTTGAAAGCACAGGAGAGCAAAGCAAGGCTATCTTGGCTTACCACGCCCTTGTAATTATGTTTATCAGTCTATTTCATAATTGGGTTCAGCCCATTGCAAGCTTTGCAACTAGAGGTGCAGCGCCTGGTGTTGTGTTGGCCAAAATTGTCGTCGAGTCAGTTCTGCAGCTTTAGCGCCATGGTGCATCAGTTCTGACTGTTGTGAGTGATTGTGCGGGAAACAACCGATCAATCTGGACGCATCTTGAAATATCGGGAAAGTTGCATCAGCCTGGGAGCAAGATTCCGCACCCTACACTTCAGGATGGACGCTTTCTTCATTTCCTGTGCGACGTGCCCCACATCCTAAAATGTGTAAGGAACCATCTCCTGACGCACGCATATGCAAAGGTAATTGAAACAAGGTTGCACTAATAGTTGCGGAATGAATAATTTGGAAATAGCCCGTGTAGAAATTAGTTTTGTCTGTTATCCCATTGTTTTTTCTACCAGGCTGGTACGAACTGCATCAATTTTAAGCACGACGAGTGCCTGCATGATACTGAAAAAGACAGCCATCTCAAGATCGTTCCAAAATTGACCTCCTCCCACGTCAAGCCAAACAAGCTGGGGAAAATGGGCGTTAGACTCGCAGCACAGGTACGTTACCAATGTCATCCCTCTAGCCTGCCCTTTCTGCGGTGTCTTTTTTCTGGTTTTGTTGGTATTATATATCCAAATAACTGACCTTAAAATCTTTCTTCCAGTTTCTCAGCAGGAGTGTCGCCATTGGGCTCAAGTTTGAAGGGGAGCAGCATGCATCAGGCTTCGAGGACAGTGAGGGAACAGAACATTTCAACATGCAGGTGAATAACCTGTTCGGTGTTCTCAGCGCCAAACTTCCTGCCGCTGGCATCCGTAAGAACTCTCCGAAAATCCAAGTAACGGGTGGTTTTATGCGTGTTTGTTGTGTTATATTGTGAGCCAAATATATTTAAGGAGGTAATTGTTTCCCATGCTGCAGGTAATAAAAGGCTACCTCATCATGCTGAACACGACCGAAAAGGACATCATTGAGAGAAATTCAAAGCTCTTTGCATCTCAGCTGACGACGGAATCCCTTCGAGTGACACTGGTGTCGGTGCTAGATATCATCACCATCCAGCATGACAAAGACGTGAGATACGTGCTGACTGCAAAACTCAACCAGGACCCATTAGAAGTAGGTATTTTAGGTTAATTTGGGCGTAGTTTGTGGCTGCCTTGTTTTGCTAATATACATTTACAAATGTTTACTGTTCTCTTCCCAGCGCTTTCTTTTGAGTCGTGAAGTCGTTTGGTGGTGATGAGATCACCCTACGAGTGGACACTTCAGCCAAATATTCACGCTTTTGATCCTCTACACTCCGTTGAAGATGGCGACGAAAAGAAATTTCGCTAGCGATGCAGATCGCGTTCTTGCCACCGTAGACGAGAGCCTAAGCTCGAAAAGGCTTCAAGTTATTCAGCAAAAAAAAAGGAACGAGAGTCCGGACAAGCGTGGACAACTCATCCACACAGTTGTGTTAGAGAAGTTGCTAGAAGGGGACCCAAACCAGCACAGTTATGGCCGACCTAGTGCAACTGATGCTGCCTTGTACTACCTGGCGAGATACGTAGTAAAAAAAAGCAGGGAAGTTTTCCAGCTGCCATGACTGTACGGCCACTCGGAAGGTGTGCCACCTGCAGCCATTTTGACCGAGATGCGTTCCTTGGTTCCGGGTGCCTTCCAGCTGCCATCGAAAGCCCTGACAGCAATGGTTACGCTCAATGATTGATTGATATGTGGGGTTTAACGTCCCAAAACCACTATATGATTATGAGAGACGCCGTAGTGGAGGGCTCCGGAAATTTAGACCACCTGGGGTTCTTTAACGTTGGTTACGCTCAATGAGAAAGCTATAGCTGTAAGAACCAAGTCCAACGTGGTGATCGGAGACTTGTTTTGGTGCACTGTACAAGACGTTTCAAAAGGCGGTAGCCTTGTAGAAGTTGGGTGTTTTAGTCATTGTGAGGAGCTCTCTGCACGTATTTTGAAGTTTTATTTAGTAACTCGCATGAATTTTTATCCAAAGTTTCTACGGGAACACAAAGACACGAGCATGCAACTTAAAGTAGCCAGAAAGCGTGCAAAGCTCTTGCAAGTAATGGACAAAGCGATGATATCTGGGGTTTTACGTGCCAGCACCACGATATGAATATGAGGAACGCCTCAGTGGAGGGGTCCGGAAATTTTGACCATCTGGTGTTTTTCAACGTGTATTGGACATCGCACAGTACACGTGCCTCCAGCATTTCGCCTCCAAAATGCGACTGCCACTGCGCGGAATTGAACCCGCGACCTTCAGCTAAGCAGACGAGTACCGTAACTACTATACCAATGCGGTGGACATATGTAGGGGCCAGCACCTGAAATGTGTGGAGTGTGAACTTGTGTGAACTTCTGTTCACAGAAAAGCGAGGGGACAACCAGTGTATTTATTCTTTATTTCATGGCAGAAGTAGCAGATAGTAGTAAATGCACCTGAATAAACTGATGAATGAAAGCCCTGTTGCTTTGTTACTTTCAAATCCATGCTGAATCACTAGTGAAGCCAGTGGGTACGATTTGCCCGCCGAGTTATCATGAAGCAGCATTTACATTGAAGGGGGGGGGGGAGTGCTCACGAGCACCGAAACCATGGCTATTAGTTCCGACGCGCGTGGGTTTTTTCGTGAGTCGTTTGTATCAAGGGCAGAGTCAGGAGGGGGGCGTTAGAAGGTTCGCCCCCCCCCCGAAAATTTTATTTTTTCTTGCGCCTATATACACGTACACATACAAACGCACGCATGAACCTACATGAACAGAGTTGAACCCCCCCCCCGAAAAATTTTTCTGGCTGCGCCCCTCGTTTGTATGGTAACACGAATGCAAAATGTTGTGTTCAAATGACGCTCGTTATAACCTTAGGTCAATTGCAAAAGAGCAGGGCATGCGGGAAAGTAGCGAACGACCTTACTAAAAGGTAGTGAAAAGATGCACGCAATGTGAAACGCCTGATGTTCCGGGCGTTGAGGGCTTGATACTGTAAAGCATGCCGCGCTCACGCTTTAAAACAAGCACAGAAGAAGCGCCAGCGGCTGAGATATGTTGCAGCGATGATTTGAAGTTTTTCCTACTGTTAAATGTAAATAAACGCACACATTGGGCGCCCGAGCACAGCCTTGCGTGCGGTGAGGGTGATCAATATTCCCTGGTGTATCAATATGACGCCACAAGACGGTATAATTGATGTTTTAGGTAGCTTGTTCTGTTGATAACGTCTTCCGTGCTTCTTTTCTACTGAGAAGTCGTGTCACTCACTCGTTTCATGCGTTCCTTACTCGACAACTTACTTTAATTTAATTAACAGAGTCAATGATTTCGTTGCATTGCATCTGCCTTATCGAGCCTGCAACTTCCGAATGGTATTGGCCGCAACACAAGTGGTTTGAGCTGAGACAAATCCCCACTCTGAAGAAAATATAAAACAGTAAAGTTTGTAGGGAATAACTGCGTCACTGCAGTATGCGCATAAGTAATGAGGCTTCTTAAAAAAAGACTGGCCACAACATTGGCTGACTGACCGAAATCTGACTGGCTTCAACACTCAATGACTCACTGTTATACTGACTTATCGAAATGCACTGATAGCACTTGCGTGCGCTCGTTCCATTACGTTCGCGAGTCCGGGTAGCACGGACCATTTCGCAAATTCTGATGAATCACCAACGCGCATAGCTGGAGGGTAGCAATGAGAGCGGGTAGGGGGCTCAACTTTTCCTGCCTAAGATCTTAAATTTTCATTGCGTATATACGCGGGCAGACATTCATACGCGTGCACGAACATACACAAATTGAGTTTGCCTGACGCCCTCTCCCCCCCCCCCTGAAAATATTTCTGGCTAAACCCTTGTCTTTCAGCACGTGGATTTTACTTGTTTTTTTCTCTATCTGTGGACACGCAGCCATCGATGGAGTGGGAACGAAAGAACGGTGGACACGGAAGTGACACTGGAGATGGAAGTGATGCTAGAACAGGAGCTTCCAACGCTGACAACATGTGGTGAGCTCTTACGTTTCAAAAAGAGCACTTATTGAACTATGTGACCCGATGAAAAAAAAAACTTAAAAGGAACACAAATATTTGCGCTTTATCCCCAAGGTTGTTGCTAAAGGAAGATAAACTGCGAATCTCTTTTGTGTGCTGTTGATCTGTGCTTTTTGCAACTTCAAATGAGAAAATGCGTCATAATAAGGGATTAATTAGGCTAGGAGCAACGCAAAAACGGAAGTTCGTATGCCGCCGGTAACCATGGCATTAATAAAATTTAGGTTCTATTTTCGGGTTCAGTGACACACTATTATTATTATCATTGCGGTAGCAATTATATGGACACTCTTCGCTGCATATGCCGCTTGCGGTGACGTGGGCATATATATATATATATATATATATATATATATATATATATATATATATATATATTGTTAAGGCGTTTATAAGCCGGCAACGAGCGAGAATATATAATGGCGACAGTCACAGCCAAGCACGGGCTCTCAGCGCGAGCGGCGTCCTTCTTGGGTAGCCCCACTAGAAGGTACTCAAGAGTTCGACCCATTTCATAGTTCGGAGGCTTCGCTACAATTACCCCGGGGTCGAAGAGGGAGCCGCCTGGCGACCTAACAGCTTGTTATTATGAGCGGGTCATAATAAGGCTTCAGGCGCTCCACGTTGACGATGTCTCGCCCACGGCGGCGCATGTCCGAAGATTGTTCAACGGGTTCGATCAGATAGTTGACGGGTGAGGTGCGCTCGATGACACGGTAGGGGCCTTCGTATTTGGGACGTAGTTTGGAAGAGAGGCCAGTGGCAGAGGTCGGGATTGAGAGCCATACAAGCGCACCAGGAAGGAACGTGGGCTCAGAAGTGGTGGAGCCATCACGGATACTCTTCTGCCGCTCTTGCTCTTGCGTCGTAAAAGTCTTGGCAAGCTCGCGACACTCTTCAGCAAGCCTGGCTGTCTCGGAAATAGGTGTACACTCAGATGGATCCGGCGTGTACGGGAGTATTGTGTCCATGGTGTGCGACGGGTGCCTTCCGTACAGCAAGTAGAAAGGTGAAAAACCAGTCGTGCTCTGAGGGGCGGTGTTGTAGGCGTAGGTGACGAAGGGCAGTATATTATCCCAATTAGTGTGGTTGGCAGCGACATACATAGAAAGCATGTCGCCGAGGGTGCGGTTAAAGCGTTCGGTGAGGCCATTCGTCTGTGGGTGGTAAGCAGTAGTTTTGTGGTGGACAGAATGGCACTCCGTCAGAATGGCTTCGACGACTTCCGACAAGAAGACACGGCCTCGATCGCTGAGAAGCTCTTGGGGTGGTCCGTGGCGCAGTATAAATCGATGCAGCAGGAAGGACGCAACATCGCGCGCAGCAGCCGCAGGGAGAGCGGCGGTTTCGGCGTATCGCGTTAAATGGTCAACGGCAACGATGGCCCAGCGGTTACCAGCCGACGTCAGAGGAAGTGGTCCATACAAATCGATACCTACGCGCCCAAAGGGACGGTCAGGGCAAGGTAACGGTTGTAGACTGGCGTGCGACATGTGGGCTGACGGTTTACGGCGTTGGCAAGTGAGGCAAGAGCGAACGAACTGCTGCACATAGCGGTACATCCCGCGCCAGAAGTAGCGTTGTCGAATGCGATGGTAGGTTTTGAATACCCCAGAGTGCGCGCATTGCGGATCAGAATGGAAAGATTCACATATCTCTGACCGCAGACTGCGTGGTATCACGAGTAACCACTGCCGGCCGTCGGCGTCGTAATTGCGTCGGTGTAGGAGGCCGTCACGAATGGCGAAATGGCGAGCTTGACGACGCAATGCACGCGTGGATGGCGTTGCGGATGGATCAGAGAGCATGTCGATGAGCGGGCCGATCCAATTATCCTTTCGCTGTTCGGTAGCGATGATGTCAACATCAATGGCAGAAACAGCAGCCGAGGATACTGAGCAGAGCACATCACCTTCAGGCAGAGGGGAGCGCGAGAGGGCGTCGGCGTCAGCATGCTGGCGTCCGTTGCGGTACAGCACGCGGATATCGTAGTCTTGTAAGCGAAGAGCCCAACGGGCGAGACGGCCTGAGGGATCCTTCAATGATGAAAGCCAGCATAGTGCATTATGGTCGGTGACGACATCGAATGGGCGACCATACAAATAAGGTCGAAACTTTGTAAGAGCCCAGACGATCGCCAGGCACTCTTTCTCCGTGACGGTGTAGTTTTTCTCGGCTCTCGTGAGCGTACGGCTTGCATATGCTACGACATATTCAGGGAATCCGGGTTTTCGCTGCGCCAGGACAGCGCCGAGGCCTACTCCGCTGGCGTCCGTGTGCACCTCCGTTGGGGCTGTAGGGTCGTAGTGGCGTAGAATGGGAGGCGACGTCAACAAATGGCGGAGCTTCGCGAACGCGTCGTCGCACTCGGATGACCACGAATTGAAGGGCCCGTTGCTTCCAAGGAGCTTCGTCAGCGGTGATATGATCGTGGCGAAATTTCGTATGAAGCGTCGGAAGTATGAGCACAGGCCCACGAAACTACGCAATTCTTTGACAGATGCAGGTTTGGGGAATTCGGCCACGGCCTGAAGCTTGGCAGGATCAGGAAGAATGCCGTCTTTGGACACGACGTACCCCAGTATGGTGAGTTGCCGTGCTGCAAAGCGGCACTTTTTCAGATTTAGTTGTAAGCCGGCATTGCTCACACGTGCGAAAACTTCTTTCAGACGTTGGAGATGCGTGGAGAAATCCGGAGCAAAAACAATGACATCGTCGAGGTAACACAAGCACGTGTACCATTTCAAGTTGCGCAGCACAGTGTCCATCATGCGCTCAAAGGTCGCAGGTGCATTACATAGACCAAACGGCATGACGTTAAACTCGTACAAGCCGTCTGGCGTGACGAAGGCGGTCTTTGGTCGAGCGTCGTCAGCCATGGGTACTTGCCAGTACCCCGAGCGCAGATCGAGAGAAGAAAAAAAATCGGCTCCATGAAGGCTGTCAATCGCGTCATCGATGCGTGGAAGTGGATAAACATCCTTGCGAGTGATCTTATTGAGCCGTCTGTAGTCCGCACAGAACCGCACAGAACCGTCTTTCTTCGCAACAAGAACAACAGGAGACGCCCATGGACTGTCGGAGGGCCGAATAACGTCGCGTCGGAGCATATCGTCAACCTGATCATTAATTACTCGACGTTCAGCAGGCGACACGCGATATGGACGTTGCCGTAAAGGTGGATGGGCACCAGTGTCGATGCGATGCGTAACAACGGACGTGCGACCGAGAGAACTTCGCCCGACATCGAAAGAAGAACGATATTCTTGTAACAGGTTCAGAAGTTGGGAACGCTGTACGGCCGTAAGGTTGTCAGCGATGGAGGGGCCAAATACATCAGCAGACGACGAATCAGAAGTGGAAACAGCATTGATGGTACACGACCTTGGAGCGCGCGTGTCATCGGGTACGTCCAGGACTTGTGCGTCGTCGACTGGTTCCACTCTGCCGAGACATTCGCCTCGAAGCAAGGTAACAGCGTACGGGAACGGGTTGGTTACAAAAATAGCAGTGTTGCCCTGGTTGACCTGCACGGTCGCGAAAGGTACTAGCAACCCTTTCCTGCTGCAAGCGCGGTCAGATGGCGAAACAAGTCCAATGGTGTCGGAGAGACCAGCGCAGTAGACAGACACAGCCGTCGTCGAGTTTGGAGGCACTGTTGTATCGTCTTTCGTTAGAATCTTGCTCAGTGTCGGCGGACTGTCTTCTGGCGTCAAATGCGAGAAGGGTGAGAGCTCAATTTCGGCGGCGGCACAATGAATGACGGCGTCGTTGCGGGAGAGAAAGTCCCATCCCAGGATGACGTCATGAGAGCATGCCTGAATAACGATGAACTGGGCGACATACAGAACGTCCTGGATGACAACGCGAGCTGTGCACCCTGCTGTAGGATGAATCCGGTGCAAACTTGCAGTACGGAGGGATAACCCGGAAATTGGCGTCGTCACTTTTCGAAGTAAGCGGCAGAGTTTTTCGTCCATAACTGATACGGCAGCTCCAGTGTCAATAAGAGCCGATGCACAAACACCGTCCACAAGCACGTCAATGACATTCGAGGGGCTGCTCTGAGGGCTTTCACATTGCGATAGCGTCGCAGTCCTTGCCTCAGGGACTGCGACGACTAGTTTTCCCGCTCATGAGCTGCCGCACTTGGCCGCATGGGAGACAGGGAACGGCGTCGTGGAGACGGTGATCGTCGAGATGGACCTGGGCGAGATCGAGGTGGCATAGAAGGTGGTTCTTCGCGATAAGGACGGCTGAGTTGGCCAGCAACAGGTGAAGAAATTGGAGCCGGCTGTACGCGATGGCAATAACGGGCCACGTGACCGGCGTAACCGCAGGCAAAGCAGATGGGCCGGTTGTCGGGTGTGCGCCATCTGTTCATCGGGGTAGGTCTCACCCGTGTCGCAAGGGCTGATGGACGGAACGGTGGCTGCATGGTGGACTGAAGCTGAGGCTGAGGGGTTACGTCAACATACGTAGCGGGCATGCCCGCTGCAACGGACGGAGGTCGTGCAGCAGCTTCAGCGTAGGTCAGAGGGGCGGGTGCTTGAACGACTTGGGGTGGCCTGGCGACCACTTGCGCGTAACTCAGGGACGCAGGAGCCGGAGGCTGTTGGGGGTGGTAAGCAGGCATTACCTCCGCTATTTCCTGTTCAATCGCTCGGCGGATGGGAGGGAGAACGGTAGTAGCCGATTGTTGAACAGCAGGTTGGTGGGAAAAGGGCAGGAGGGAGAACTGACGCGCGATTTCCTCACGGATAAAGGACTTCAGTTCTGCCATCAACGCCACTTGGTCACAACTGGCCTCCAAGCCAGCAAGCGTTGCAGCTCGTGGTGGGGAGCGTCGGGTCATCGAACGCTGCCGGCGGAGCTCCTCGTAGCTCTGGCACAGTGTGATGACCTCAGCCACCGTGCCGGGGTTTTTGGCAAGCAGCATCGTGAAGGCATCATCGTCGATGCCTTTCATGATGTTTCGAATCTTGTCAGACTCCGACATGGTGTGATTGGATTTGTTACATAGGTCGAGGACATCTTCAATATAGCTGGTGAATGACTCACCAGCCTCCTGAGCACGTTCACGCAAGCGCTGCTCGGCTTGCAGCTTGCGAACAGCAGGGCGGCCGAAGACGTTGACGATTGCGGTCTTGAAATCGGACCAGGTGGCAAAATCGGACGCGTGGTTGTTGTACCACAAACTGGCGACACCGGCAAGGTAAAACACCAAGTTGGTCAGCTTGCCGTCCTCGTCCCATTTGTTGGGGACGCTCACGCGGTCGTAGATGGCGAGCCAGTCCTCCACGTCAGTGCCATCAGCGCCAGTGAAGATGGGTGGATCGCGGATTCTGGGGACACCGGGACAAGGGGGTGGCATTGGAGGAGGCGTTTGCTGAGAAGCGTCTTGGTACATAGTAGATGGCAGGGTACGTGATCGTAGCTCCAAAGGCATAGACAGGGATCGCAGCACTCTCCACCAAATTGTTAAGGCGTTTATAAGCCGGCAACGAGCGAGAATATATAATGGCGACAGTCACAGCCAAGCACGGGCTCTCAGCGCGAGCGGCGTCCTTCTTGGGTAGCCCCACTAGAAGGTACTCAAGAGTTCGACCCATTTCATAGTTCGGAGGCTTCGCTACAATATATATATTATAACGTAAATGCAAGGTCAAAAGCGGTATCAGCGTCGGTACCGAAGCAGCAAGAGCAGGCCGAGTATACGGGCAGCGTCGCAGCAGCAACCAGGCAGTCTTAGCTCGTGCCTCGCGCCCACGTGTCGATGTCGCTGCAGTAGTGGGCATTCCTCTTCACTACATTATATATATAAACGCAAGAAAAATCCAGAGAAATACTACGGCGTGCAGAATTGAATGTGGAACTTCTGAATCGTGAATGCGAGGTGTTAACCACTGAGCCACCGAGGAGCACCTCCTTTAACATTAAACAGCTGGCTATATATATCTACCACTCACCGCTGTTGGCGGACATCTCGGTGGGGGGGGGGACTATCGTGCTTTCCGAATTATCAACAAGATGGAGCAATGAGCGCGTGGCGGCTCTCATTTCCCATGCGTAATTAGGCCCGCGGAGGGGAGGTGGTGGACGATCTCTCGCTCGCCCTTATCTCCTGAAGGGGGGGATGATACGTCTTCATTGACGTTGGGCTTTTACTGAAAAGGTTCTATTGTAGTTACCGGCCGCAGAAAGGTCGCTGTAATCGTTGCACAGTCTCCGTTCGCGAAAAGGGCACGCTTTTCAGACACAGCGAAGTAACAACTGAGACGCTTATTCGCGTTCATAGGTACCTGTGAGTACGTTTCATGTGTCATTTCTGCTTGAAAAACATGGGGCACGTTTCGTTGTGTTTGCCATTCTGCGCATGACTTCCAATTTCTTGCTATCGCGTTTATTGTTTCGCCCTTGCGGCAAAGCTGTGACTTATTAATTGATCTGAATATGCAGAGAGAGGGAAAATAGAAGGAAAACAGACAAGAAAAACAAAACAAAGAACGCAGCAGTAAACACAAATAAATAGGCAAGTTAATGGATGTCCATATACGCGGGGCCAAACGTGTCTTGTTCAAGAAAGCTAAAAACACCAGGTATCAGGCGATACTCATCGTTAAATATTTAAGAACTTTATAATGTCTATACGTCACCGTGAAAGCAGACCTCGACGCCGTGCTTGCATGTCTTATAATGTTTCTTTTACCCGCAGGTGCTGTGCCAACGAAAGCGTGGTGCAGGAAGAGCCAGAACAGAAGCACACCATCCCCAAGAACCACAAGTGCGAAGTGTGCGACAAGGTTTTGAACAGCCACGCGAGGCTTTAACGTCATCTAGCGACACATGCCGGGAAAAAGTCGCATGTCTGTCAGTACTACTCGGCGACTTTCGCGCGAAAATGCAGCGTCTATAACCTTTTAAAGTCTCCGCATATAAACGTATATGAATTAGAAATGTTGAAGATTTTTGTTAGCTCTTCCACCGAAATGCGGCTTGAAGGTTGTAGGTAAAAATTGATCACTGTAAAGCACTGCTCACCAAAGGATACTTTGCAAGCGACGAATTCCGGGAAGTCCGAATCACTTGAGTTAACTTGATGAGAAGGTAGGTCCTTTCTGACGCACAAATGTACTCTGCTAGGACCACTTCGACGAGATGACTTATATATCACGTAGTTGGAGAGGCGGAAATCATCATTCATTCCTGCCTCTTGGATGCAAAGTATTGGAAAATACAGCAGAAGGAGTTTACGGAAGTCAGCACACTTCCTTCGAAGACCATTGGCATTCCACTGGTATATGGAAACATCTTTGTAGCGCTTATTCATATGTTACTTGTCGCAGGTTTGACCCGGACTGTTGACACAGTAGTGCTTCCAGAGGCAGCAGGGCTTTTACTTCTGGCAGGTTGTTTGCTTCCGGTAGAGCAGACAGGATTGCCTTAAGTGCTGCGAAAAGCATTGGCAGAATCAGTTGCATGACTGATGCAGAGGCACGGTCTCCATTGAATGGTTGATTTTCTGAGGCCTGTTGAGAATAACGTGGCATTTCGATGTTGTAGTTGGGGCGAACACTGGCACTGTTGGTTTTGCTACTTTCCGGCAGAGGTCCCGTGGGCGTTCGTAGCTTTAACGCGTAGGTTGGGTTACTTGAAGGTACTTCTCGTGAGTGGTCTCTCGAGTGTGCTCTTGGCGTCTCTCTTGGCGGTTCTCTTGGCATGCTTGTCGGCTGTTGTTGCGGTGGCCGCTGAGGTGGATCACGTACAGGATGAACAATCTCAAGGTTTGGAGATGGTTCATTGGGGCGCGGTTTTCTTCCATGGATGAGCTCATGCCGACGCATTTTTGCAGCAGCTTTACATTGCGGGCAGCCTGAATATGAGGCAGCGTGATTACCTGCACAGTTTGCACACTTAGGCTGAAGAACAGACTTGCACTCCTTATGATGGTGTTCTTCTGAGCAGATCTTACACCGGCGTGTGCTACGGCAACTTTTCGCCATGTGTCCGAATTGCTGGCAGTTATAGCACCGAAGTGCTGGACCAAGATATTCTTCCACTGGGTGACTGGTGAATCCTAAGAAGATTCTTCCTGGAATCGGGCGGTCATCTCGAAAAGTCAGGATCACTGAGTGAAGTGGATGCGTCGTTACTCCTCCATCTTCCTGGCGGTAGTATTTTATTTGCCGTCGCGCCGATATAACCCCTGCATCTCTCAAGTACTCTAGGAGTTGTTCGTCTGAATACTGCAGAGGAACATGTTTTAATTTCCCAACGTTCCGAGTGTATGACTCTGGGATGAAAGGCTTAATTTCCAGGCCACCTACATTTGAAAGCATCAGAAGTCCCTTAGCTGAACTTAAGGAAGCAACGCTGACACTAAAGCTTCCATCTTTGGTCGTTCTGAATGACTGCACTTTTTCTTTAGCAGCGGAAACTACTTCAGCTGACACTCGATTAGGGTTCACTTTCCAGAAGCTAGCACTTTCAGCTGTTGGACGAAAGACGACTGGGATACCCTCTGCTCGTTTCTTTTTATAAGTAACCAACGTAAATGGTTCATCTTCGCCCATGTCTTCTTCATCACTTAGGTGATAAGTTGACGTTTTATCGTCGAGAGGATTCTCTTCTAAGCGAGGCTTCTTGCTCTCAGCTTCATCGTCTTCCAATGCTGCTGTGCTCGCTGGAGCCATTTCGCGGTTGTGAATTTGCAAACGTGCCAGCTTTATGATGCTTGGACGCACCTGTAAGCCCCCAGGCTTTTCATTGAGTCCTGCAGTATCACTCATGTGGTTTAACGCACTTGGACGAGCATAAGGCTCGTGGCCATGGCTACCAACCACCGTAGTGGTCGCGTACTAGCCAAATCTTTGATAACGGAACCTCGTACCTGTAGGGCGCCGAGCCCTCGAAGTCTTCACCCGGCGTCTTGTCGGCACACCGCGAAGAAAAAACGGTGCCACGTTCTTCGTGGTTCCTCGCGACGCTATAGCTGCGTCGCAGCGGTAACGGCGGTGTCCACGGCGAACGCTATGCAGGTGGCTCTTCTTCCGGCGCAGCGAACACAAAAACGGGCATAAAATGGTCAAATGTAAGTCCTCCCACCTGATTTTTCGTCAGGATGGTCGCGATGACTTGTGGCGTCGATTCATAATGACAAATACGCTGGATATGGTGATTTCCGCCGCGAAACATCCAGAAAACACGGAGCCGACGCGATGAGCGACTGCTCCTGCCGGGCGCCTCACGCGTCTCCTTTTAAAAAAAAAGCTCTCAGCAATCTCTCCTGAATGTTGTGGCAAGGTCGAAAACAATTGACAGCTTGCACACTGTCATTAGTGGTGGCCACAAGTTGACCAATCGTAACTACATTGTACAGAAGCTTGTTGCTATTCACTCTAGACATATTCTCAACTGTTTCGCGGCGGCTGCATTTCCGATGGAGGCGGAAATGTTGTAGGCCCGTGTGCTCAGATTTGGGTGCACGTTAAAGAACCCCAGGTGGTCTAAATTTCCGGAGCCCTCCACTACGGCGTCTCTCATAATCATATAGTGGTTTTGGGACGTTAAACCCCACATATCATATTCTCAACTGTTTCGAGTAAATGAAGTACTGCTGGCCCTGGTGATACGAGCTTGCTGTCATCAGTGTAGGATTTTAACTTTGTGAGCACACTAGCTTCGTTCGACACTGTGGCAGTTTTGCACTGCTCACAAATCCCTGTGTGCTTTGTAACACTCTTTACCACAAACCCAGCAAAGTAAATAAAAGACTCATGTTCCATCATTCTTATGTCGAGAAGATCACTGGGATATTCAACAGCTTCTGTATCATTGCTGTTAGAAGCTCTTGCGTGGCAATTTTCGATGCCAACTAGGGAAGGAGCATCGTTGATAGCATAGCTTCCACTTCTACTAGGCCGAAAGAACTGTGCCAAAGTAGCACCTCGAATAGCACTACGAAATTGAAGAGCTTTTGGTACTGCATTCTTCGCCCTCAGAGTGGAGAACAAATTCTCAAGAGCATTTTGGGCAAATCGGCTGAGCAAAACAAAAAAGAAGCCCTTCTCATTCATTAAGATAATAATGCTGCAGTTCCAATGCAACTTTACACACCAAAATTATGCCCTTCTGCACAGGCTTCCACACAGGTTTCGATGGAGAGCCTATCTTCAGATCTGTAAAAAGAGTTACCATATCCTTTAAAAAAATCAGTGAGTCCTCATATTTCTGATCATTTAACTTGCTGATGCCAAGCTTTGTTGTACGTGATGTCAGTATTTTGAACCACCTATACATGGTTTCTATGAACCATGCTGTTGTCAACGCTTCTTGGGGCAAATCTCCCCTTTGGACCAGGAAACGAAGTGCAGCTGCAGTATCGTGATTTAGCAACAAAAATGCAGGCCCCACTTTCATTTTCTCATAGTGTCCTGGGCCCAAGAAGGATGGTTTCAAGTGCGGTGCTATGTTTAATTGCAGTTCAGTGTCTATTTCTACCAGCTTCTGAATCGGCACAAGGTTAACCTCATTCGAAGGCAGCTTGTGCTTTTCGACCACATTTTCGGGAAGGAAAATCGATTGACCACATGTGAGGTGGTTTCTCAAGTTCTTTAGCAAATGTGCGGTGTCTGCCATAAAATAAAGCTTGCGATTTTGGCCAACAGGATGACAAGAAGAAACTTTTGACACAGAATGCTTTCCCACAACTATGCCAAATTCTCTCCAGAGCGCCATATTCCCACCACCCATGTCGCTAACGACTGCATCTATACGAACCTCAATTGTTTCACATTCCAGAATAATTTCAATCAACTGTTCTTGAACTGCAGCACTGCTGAACGAGTTTCCAGTAAAATGATAAGCAACTGTCTGCTTTCATCTTTGTGTAACCCCACCCAGCATGAAAACAAGTCCATGCGTTGCCACTGCAGCATGTGGCAGAGAACCGTCGGTCAAAGGTAAAGTTGGCCTTCCAATAACAGTGCCAGTCGTTTGGTCAAACGCAAGCCCTGAGCTCAACTGAATTACATCGAGCATCAGGACTGCATGCCTCTCGTGCTCCTTCATGGTGGTTATCTGAAATATGCAACATGCATTAGGCAACAAAGGCATTACTAAAGACATTTAACATACAATGCTCTTCAAGAATAAACAGGCAGTGCACAGTGCAAGCAGTATTTCAATGTTTGCATGCAATAAGATTATCACCTATTGAAATTTATGTGGAATTGTGCCTAGTTAAAGGACCTGAAGTCCTCAGTGAAGGAAAGATGAGAATATGCTGTGGAAACTTTATGAATGGCCGCTAAAACATGCACGACAAAGAGCGCAGTGACAGGCACTAACACTGGCACTAGCAATACATGAAAGCTTAATAAATATTAGGGTTTACGTGCGAAAACCATGATACGATCATGAGACATGCCATAGTGGAAGGCTCTGGAAAAGGTTTCACCTTTTGCTCAAGGTGTACTGCTGAAAGAGATGCTCACGAGAATAAATGTAACAAATATATTCAGCTACACCATCCTCTCACCTTTAAAGCAAGGGACTTCAGAACCTCATGTAGAATTCCTGGTGAGAACTTGTAGTTTTCAACACGACGTTGTAAAGTTCTTTCATTCGGAAAGGGTACAGCAAGCTCCCTGACTGCATTGTAGCCTCTGGATCCACATGCCAAACGGAGCTTGAGGCCTTTCTGTATAGTCTTGGTAGACCATTGCTTCCCTCGCATACTGGAAGTCCACATGCCTTGCAGTTGATCTGGTGACAAGTACTTCTTGATGTTTCGCTTGAGTTCATGGTTTTTACGGTTTGCTCTGCTTTTCTGTTGCAGTGTAGCAATTTTCCGCTTCATCTTGTTCAAGCACTCTTCCAATGTAGCTATTCTTTTGTGAAGGGCAGCTACTACTGCTTTATCAGCATTCCAACTACTTGAACTGGAGCCTTCAAAGCACAGATTGAGCAGGAAGTGACAAGAGTTTGAAAATTTCACTATTTAACCCAGACTAGCATGTGAGGGAGAACCATAAGGATTTAAAGAAACAAAAAAAATCAGTGCCACTCCATATTATTCAGCAGAAAAGTGTAAGCGTAACTTTTTGAGAACACAACAGTGGTTTTAACAAACAGCATAAGCTTACACTGTTGCTCAATGAAGAGGGACAAATGGAGCTGCGCATAACCCGCAATGCATGCAGCTGAACTATTTTTTTTTGGTGGGTGCGTGTCCTTGATCCGAAATAGGGGCAGGACAGTCAAGTGTGGTCACGTCTCACTTTGTACTCTGCGTGTGAAGGCAGAAAGATATTTTGGGAGCAGCAAGTGTCCGGTGCACCACCTCCTAGCTATGCCAATAGTTAGTAATGAGTAAAGATATGAATATATGGCACGTACTCTCGGTTATGACGTAGGGTTATCAATGGCTGTGGCTATTTCAAACAAAGTGGGGAGAGTGCCATGGTTCCACTGTTGTAGCTTTTTTTGACAGAGTTGCTACAAGACGGCAGCTGATTGCGTGTCACAAGTGATAGTGTGATAATGTTGCGCAGTGAGTAGCAGTGTGCAATGCATCACTGTACACAAAACACGGCTTACATGTTCCTCCAATAAACTTACGTTGTGTGCGGCTACTCTCGCTTTACAAGAATGAGCATACCAGCAAAAGAAACAAAACAGCGCACCAGTACTTGGAGCGCATCCGCACTATTAAATGCACCAATATATCAATCTGTTATGAGCGTGCACGTAATTTCCTGTAGGCGGCGATGTGTCACACTAAAGTGTATATTGCATAGTGTGTGAGAACAGTAGCACTGAACACTTACCGGTCACATCAGCTGTGCCCTCAGCAGACAGAAATCCTCCACAGGCAGCACAAAAATTCTGCTGAGCTGTAAATGACGGATAATCCTATTGGTAGTACTGAAGACCGGTACAGTCACCAAAGCTTTAAATTAGCACAGTTGCAGCACAGGCAATGAGGGGTGGCCAGTGACTAAAATTAAAAAATGTATATGATACTGAACAGAAATTTCACTCACACTCAACAGGCACCGTAAAAGCTTGAAATGGCTGGCAGCTCGATTCATGGGTGGTTTCCACACCTGCGCACATATGATAGTTGGAACCAACAAAACCATCTGGCAGACACATGCCTATACAAATCATGAAAACTAGCACTCACCTGCTGAACAAGCTGTTGAACAAGCTGGTAGTGCGTCACATTCGGAACTTGAAGGTGCATCTGCAACACGAGATCAACAATAAATTATGTGAAATTTCATAGCAACATGTCACTGCAATTACCTTCTGAAAAATCCGATGGTGCTGAATCAGTGGCAGTGTGACCTAAAAAAGATAAAGAGAAATTGAAGAAGACCATCATCTCTGTTACATCGCATTTTGGCAAACAAGCATCAACACTACTTGAAGCATTTACAATACGCACAGATGCATTACAATTTTTCAGTAATAAGAATGCATGCCAAAACCCAAGCGACAATGCTTTCAATGCTTGCAATGTGCTGAACACCATACTACGGAGCAAAATGTTGTGGATCTGTAGCACACCCCTACAGACATGATTGTAAAATATATAAACCAATGAATACAAGTTGCAAGCCGTTACAATGCTTCAACTACATGCAGCATGTGTGTTAGCTACGTTACCTTGTGAAGAACCTAACCCTGCTTGAGTAGCATCACTGCTGGCTCCATAGCCTGCAAATTATAAAACATCAATGAAGGCATAAAGCACGTTTGTAATTACGGTAAGTAATAAATGCAGTAAGAACTCACCATCAACAGCAGCTGGTGTCAGAAGCACATTCGTAGCTGATGGGCAGTGTGTCTCTTTGGCTTCTGCATAATCCAAACATGTATTAATGATAACGAAGAGGGAAAAGGCGTGAGATGTGCTTAACCGTCAACTCACCATCAACAAGAGCAGCTGCTGTTAGTAGTAGATTAAGGCCACAAGATGAGCGGGCTGAATCATTGCATTCTGGAAAATGAAAAAAAAATGCATTAATTATACCAAAGAAAAGCCATTAGCCATACACAAACAGTGCACAACACCTATATGCAAGACGACATGTTTCAGGTTAGTGAAAGGCTGAGAAGTAATTATGGGTGAAGCAGAAAACAATGAAGACGGACTAAACATTTTCCAGTTTTTTAACGCGATTGGCTTACCTAACGTTTGCAAATGCTCTTGACTGAAGATCGTAGGCCCCGCGTCTCTCTTCAAATTTTTAGTACCAAACTTGCGCAGCAGTATCGGCTCGAATTGGTCTGCAGTGAAATGGTCCTAGGTAAGGAAATATTCGCGGCTACTGTTACACAATGAAACAGCATGCTCTAAAAGAAACTAAAATAACCTTTAGTGTCAACACGTACACGACTACGCACTGTTTGCCACATTCTCTTCCCACCAGACTAGCACACGGTGCGTACAGTATGTAGAAATACGCACCATTTAGCCTTGCGTGTCCTTATTTCAACCACAGAGCTTCTGAATACTGAGCGCGCTGGAGCACATGCTGAAATGAAATGATGCGACATTCAGGTCGCTGCCCACGCTTTTATACATAAAGTCCTTACACCCATACACACATACACGCAGTGTCATTTAACTATACGTCGGCTAATAAACAAAGTTTAGTTTAGCCCTTGAATGTATCCATTAGATTTACTTTGTAACATAGTCGACGATAATTTCTGGATCAAACGAGTAATAATAATAATAATAATAATATCTGGCGTTTAACGTTCCAAAACCACAATTTGATTATGAGGGACGCCCTTTTGGAGGGCTACGGAAATTTCGACCACCTGGTATTCAATAACGTGCATATAATGCTAAGTACACAGGACCCAACATTTCCGCCTCAATCGAAAATGCAGCCGCCGCGGTCGCCATGGATCAAGCCAGAGACGCAACGTTTACACGGCACTAAACGCGGCACGCGTTTCAACTGGCATGCACGTTTACCATCGACGCGGTTACTCTCTTTGTGTCATGCTCGAGCTTGACAGTACCGCAACACTGTAAACACGAATACAAGCGAAATAATAGAGTTTAGCTCGCCGGTACTCACCTCACAAAGCCGCGACGATACAGGGTCCAAGTCAGTCCTTCCGATACGCTGAAGCCACACTTCTAGCCGAGCGGCATTGTCTTTTCCTCGCGGAAGCGAAAATAGCTTCTTTCCTCTGCTGTACCTGCTTTTGCAACCGCTGGCACAGCAGGTCGGCATACCGAAACGTGCAGGATTACCGTGCACATATTCACGCGCGGTCGAACTCCGGCTACACAATAGCAAGCGCGCACGCCTAGCCACAAACACCGCGAAAGTGGACAAACAAAATGGCCTTTGCGATACCTTCACAAAGGCTTGTGCGTCATGCTGCAGATTCTTAGCACCGCCGAGTTTATTACACGGACAGCAGTGGCCCTGCCATCGAGAGCGTCTCCGCTGAGCGCGTCTGCATGCAAACGGTGGACTATCGCGTTGAGTATTGCGTGTATTGCGTGCTTGCGGTGATGTCTTTTGCCACTGCATGCGACTTGCTTATATACACGTCACATCGCCGTATTTAACGTTACTTTTCATATTATTTTTCTTTCTCAATCACTCTTTCGGTGCATCGCCTAGAACCGCAGCGCCAAAATGCGCTTTAACGGAAACATGAGCACAAGCTCATCTTTGCGGCCAGGAGCCATACAGCCCCTCAACTAGCGTCGTTTACTATCTGCAATGCACGCGAGGGGAGAGGAGGCTGCACATTGACACGAATGGCGCTACTTTAGTTTATTTTTCAGGGACTTTAAGTTGGGGCACTAAAACACGTAAATGCTTTCCGGCCAAACTATAAAAGGTGGTCCACAACGACCGTTTGCTGCACACTAACGCCATTCCAGTAACCTCCGCTATCACGCTAACGATAAACCATAACTCATTTTTGCTTCCTGAGCGCTCTCTGACGTATAACTTAGTCCAATCGGAAGGAGCGTGTAGAAAGTCACCACAGGATCGCGGCCCAAAAACAGAAAAGAGAGATAAAGAGAGAGAGAAGCGAGCCGAATTTTGTCGAGAGGAATTACAGGTGAATGTCACAATATTCTGGTGTCACAGAACGAGCGCTAAAAAAAGAGCGCGCCGCCAAATCCTTGCGACAACGGGCGGTAGAAACGCCGCGAGGTAAAAAGAAAAAAAAAGAAAGCAAACATCCAAGGCTCCCGGGCGCGCGCTCTCCCCGCAGAAGCACGGCTTCGCAGACGAACCTCCTCACCACACAGCGGCGGCCGGGCAAGCGCTAGAAATTTCCAGAACGAAGGAGGCGTGGCTACGCCGAGCTGAGTCACCCGACGCGGAGGGCTGACAAACCGTCTCGCCTCTCTCCAGCCTTCGCTGCGTATCGCGCCGACGAAAGGACGAGAAATTTCTGCAAGGTGGCGCGGAACGTATTTAATCGAGCAGCCGAGATGAGAAAGCAGGAGAAGACGGAAAGTTAGCGCCGGAGCGCGTAGGGATTCCGCCGCGGTGTCGGCGAAGTTGCTGTCCGTAGTGACAGAGCAGGAGATGAAGAGGAGTTCCACCTGTGGGTGAAGGCTCGAGCTACAGGCAAGAGCGTGTGTTTACCGCTATCGAGCGAAGACGCGGGCAACAGCTGCGTGTGTGAAGCCGACGGATTTCCGGCGAAGAAGTTTGAAGCTTGGAGAGTGGCCTATTGAAGACGGGAGTTTTCCTGGAAGAGAAACTCCGGCGAGGTTTCCTGGAAGAGAAACTTCAGAGGGCTGCGGGTCGACAACAACGCTGGACTTTGAGTGAGTGATTCTCGGAAGAGTATCATCTAGACTCTGGTTCCAAGAACTTTGGACTGAATAGGTTTTCTATCTCTTTAGTCTTTAAGTGTCTTGGTTGTTCAATGCATGCGACTGCATTGTAGTGTGTATTGTTGTCCGTGTCCGTTGTATTAAGTGTGGCTGATTGTGTTGTGTAGTACGTTGATTGATTGGTTTGATTGGTGTCATATTGTATGCAACTATTGTGGAGTGTGCATTCTTATGTATTGTTTTCGATCTGCCATTATTGAGAATATAATTGTTTGTTTATCAACTCTCGGCTCCGACTTGTTCTTTGGGCCACGACCGGCGTCTGCTGGCGCACCAAAAAGGACCACTTCAAAATTGTCCACGCTTTCGTGGTGCGGTTCGGGGGGCCGATACTTCGGCTCTTGGAATTAGCCCGGCGATTGCCTCCCTAATAAACGGGACAGGTGTGACAATTAATCTGGCGTCCGCGACAGGACCTTTTGGTGCACAGTGTGTCCAAAGTAGTGAGAAAGAGCCTCGAGTTGTTGATAGTGCTATCGGAACGATTTTGTGTGTTGTTCAGTGTTCTCGTTAACGAGTGCAGGGGAGTGCTCCGATAGACTGATTTAGGCAGATACTTTTTGCACGCGGCAAGGTTTTATTTGCGAGTTGCGAGACACAATGGATCTCGAAAAGTTAGTTGCTCTTGGTGAGAAGATGGGTCTTTCTGGCGCCGAACTACGGAAGTGGGTAAGCCAGAAGGAGAAAGAGGCGGTGGAGAGAGAGAGGTTGGCAGCTGAGAGGGCCAAGGAAGAAAAAGCAGCTGAGTTGGAACGGGAGAGGTTGGCAGCTGAGAGAGCGAAGGAAGAAAGAGAGCAACAATTGAAGTTGGAGCTGGAGAGAGAGAGGTTGGCAGCTGAGAGAGCGAAGGAAGAAAGAGAGCAACAATTGAAGTTGGAGTTGGAGAGAGAAAAGCTGGCTGCTGAAAGGGCGAAAGAAGAAAGAGAGGAAAGGGAACGGCAGCGTCAGCACGAGATGGAACTCGAGCGGCTCCGCTTGCAACAGCGAAGCGAAACTCCCGTCCAAGCTAGAGTTGAAAGCAGCGAACGGGATGATCACGGCTTCCGCTTGAACCCAAGCAAGCTGCTCGTAGCGTTTGATGAAAGGAAGGACGACCTAGACGCGTACCTCCACAGATTTGAGACGATTGCGAGGAGCCAGAATTGGCCGGAACAGCAATGGGCAACTGCTTTGAGTACTTGCTTGAGTGGTGAAGCGCTCAGTGTGTACGGTAGGCTGACGCCAACCGATGCAGCCAACTACGCAAAGGTGAAAGCGGCTTTGTTGAAGCGATTTAGATTCACTGTGGAAGGATTCCGGGACAGATTTCGGACAGGAAAGCCAGCTGACGGTGAGACAGCTACGCAGTATGCCGCCCGACTTTGCCATTATTTCGACAGATGGATTGAACTTTCAGGGACAGCGCAGGAGTACGATGAACTTAGAGAGCTCCTAATTAGAGAACAATTTCTTACTAGTTGCCACCCAAGCCTGTCACTGTACTTAAAAGAGAGGAAGGCTGGCTCACTTGAAGACATGCTTGAGTTGGCTGATCAATTCTTGGAAGCGCAAGGTGGAACTAATTTGGCCAAGGTCAAGAAGGAGTGTCCCGATGATTCGAAGAAATTGGTTCCCGAAGAAAAGAAGCGTGCACCAGAGAGCATTCCGCGATGTTTTTTGTGCAACCGAGTGGGTCATCGCGCGAAAAACTGTCGAACGATCTTTACGAGCCCTACGGTAGTAAAATGCTTTAAGTGTGGTCAGACTGGGCACAAAGCAGATGCATGTCGAAACGGAGCGAGTCAAACTCACCAGGTATCCTGTGTGCAAGTGGCACCGAAATCCGATAATAATGTAGTCACCGACGGATTCGTAGAATTGAAAAATGGGGAGAAAATTCCTATTGTGGGTGCTGTAATGTCAAAACAGCCAACCGGTGTTACGAAGGGAATGCCAGCGCTGCCTGGAAAAGTTGCGGACAAAAAGATTACGGTGTTAAGAGATACCGGTAGCTCCACTGTTATCGTGTGGAGAGATTTGGTACGGGAAAGTGAGCTAACAGGCAAAACAAAACCGGTTTGCCTAATTGACCGTACGGTTCGGATGCTTCCCGAAGCAGAAATTAAGGTTGAAACCCCGTACTTCAGCGGGAAGGTTACTGCTTTATGCATGACGACCCCCCTGTACGACCTTGTCATCGGAAACATCGACGGGGCGCGAGGGCCAAGTGATCCAGAATGTTTGGGAGAAGACTCGACGATAGAGCCCTCGCCAACACAGCAGCCGCGAGATACAGTGGAGGAGCACCCCGTGACGGATCTCACTAGAGGCCAAGGTGAAACCGCGGCGCAAGAGACAGCGAAGGAGAAGACGATCGTGTCGAATAAGTTCACGGGCCGAGCAACCGGACTTACGTTGGCACGACCTCAACCGACCGACAGTATAAAGGGGACGGAGTTGGCCAGCCGGGCAAAATGTAGAGGTATGATCAAGCGGGTAAATAAACAGACAGGACCCGTCGAATGTAATGACGCGTTAACGGTGTCGGAAGAGACAACGATGGCTGAGACGACGCCTCAGATATCGTCGTTGGAAAGGGCTCGCCGAAAAAGAACGTGGAAGCACAAGAAGAGATCGAGCGAACACCGCAAAAAGGGGCGCAAGCGCTGTTCAAAGTACTCAGGATAGGTGCTGAGGTGGAATCAGAATGTGTCTGGCAGGGCTGAGTGACATATGTTGTGTTAATGTTCTTGTTATCCTGTGTCTCAAGTGGATGTCGAGCGAGTCAGTGTTCTGTGCGATGATGTGATGTAAAGTGTTGTATAATTGTTGTATAGACAGAACTTTGTACGTTTGTATTGTTTGGAATGTGTGATGAAGTGTTGTAGGCATGTACCTGTGGCTATATTTCATGTGTTGTGGAATTGAACTACAATGTAAGATTGTATTGCGTGATCTACTGTGAATGTGAAGTGTTATGAGCGACTCATGGTGTTACAGTCTGTGAGAGTGTGTGGTGACTTTTCGCGCTCGTTTGTGTGGTTTTGAATATTATGAGATAATATTCTTAAAGTGGGGGGCAGTGTCACAGAACGAGCGCTAAAAAAAGAGCGCGCCGCCAAATCCTTGCGACAACGGGCGGTAGAAACGCCGCGAGGTAAAAAGAAAAAAAAAGAAAGCAAACATCCAAGGCTCCCGGGCGCGCGCTCTCCCCGCAGAAGCACGGCTTCGCCGACGAACCTCCTCACCCCACAGCGGCGGCCGGGCAAGCGCTAGAAATTTCCAGAACGAAGGAGGCGTGGCTACGCCGAGCTGAGTCACCCGACGCGGAGGGCTGACAAACCGTCTCGCCTCTCTCCAGCCTTCGCTGCGTATCGCGCCGACGAAAGGACGAGAAATTTCTGGAAGGTGGCGCGGAACGTATTTAATCGAGCAGCCGAGACGAGAAAGCAGGAGAAGACGGAAAGTTAGCGCCGGAGCGCGTAGGGATTCCGCCGTGGAGTCGGCGAAGGTGCTGTCCGTAGTGACAGAGCAGGAGATGAAGAGGAGTTCCACCTGTGGGTGAAGGCTCGAGCTACAGGCAAGAGCGTGTGTTTACCGCTATCGAGCGAAGACGCGGGCAACAGCTGCGTGTGTGAAGCCGACGGATTTCCGGCGAAGAAGTTTGAAGCTTGGAGAGTGGCCTATTGAAGACGGGAGTTTTCCTGGAAGAGAAACTCCGGCGAGGTTTCCTGGAAGAGAAACTTCAGAGGGCTGCGGGACGACAACAATGCTGGACTTTGAGTGAGTGATTCTCGGAAGAGTATCATCTAGACTCTGGTTCCAAGAACTTTGGACTGAATAGGTTTTCTATCTCTTTAGTCTTTAAGTGTCTTGGTTGTTCAATGCATGCGACTGCATTGTAGTGTGTATTGTTGTCCGTGTCCGTTGTATTAAGTGTGGCTGATTGTGTTGTGTAGTACGTTGATTGATTGGTTTGATTGGTGTCATATTGTATGCAACTATTGTGGAGTGTGCATTCTTATGTATTGTTTTCGATCTGCCATTATTGAGAATATAATTGTTTGTTTATCAACTCTCGGCTCCGACTTGTTCTTTGGGTCACGACCGGCGTCTGCTGGCGCACCAAAAAGGACCACTTCAAAATTGTCCACGCTTTCGTGGTGCGGTTCGGGGGGCCGATACTTCGGCTCTTGGAATTAGCCCGGCGATTGCCTCCCTAATAAACGGGACAGGTGTGACATCTGGCACATCCCCCCCCCCTAGTGGCACATTCCGCATGTGACATAAAGTGCACATTTTTTGTTACGCTATTGACAACCAGAAGGCCGCCATGCCGATCCAGCCCTAACATTGCTGTAATATCTTATTCGAACTGGAATGATCAAATTTGTCTGTTAGTGGGTAAACGCCACGAAAGAAAAAAAGAAAGAGCAAGTTCTGTTGTAAACACTCACATTTAAATTTTTCTCAACACGTAACATCGGCAACCCTGCACGCTCAAGGTGGTGCTGCCATCTGTGAACGTAAAAATAAAACAATCACATGCGCTTACATTCAATCGGATAGTTGCGTTGCCGCCATCGTCACAAAAGATTTTCCGGGGGTGACGCCGCCATTCGCTCAACCTGTTTTCTTTCGTCCTCGAAAGGTAAGACTTTTGTTTTGTATTCGTGTCGAACAGCTCTACCTTGGAACACGGGCGCTGTGCCGTCATTTAGCAATACATTCATGAGGTGAATACTGTTGAGCAGATGCCGGAAAGCCTTGCGGATAACCGTAAGGTCGCCGAGAAAATCGCGCTTTTTGTTCGCGTTTGAAGTGAGCGCATACGTTACTTTAAGAGGTCATATTTTCACGTTTCCACGCCACGATTTCCACGCCACACTTGAATTCCCTGGTGCATCATAATAACGCCACAAGACCGTGTAATTGATATTTTAGGTGGCTTGATCTGTTGATAACGTCTTCCATGCTTCTTTTTCATCGGGTAGTCATGTCGCTCGCTCGTTTCATGCGTTCCCTTACTCGACATCTTACTTTAATTTAATTAACAGAGTCATTGAGTTCGCTGCATTGCATCTGCCTTATCGAGCCTACAACTTCCGAATGTTATTGGCCGCAACACAAGTGGTGTGAGCTGAGACAAATCCCCACTCTGAAGAAAATAGAGCACAGTGAAGTTTGTAGGGAATAACTGCATCACTGCAGTATGCGCATAATCAAGTTTAACAGGTAATGAGGCTTCTAAGAAAAAAAAAAGGTGGCAGCATATCCACGTGGTGGATGATGGAGAGTGGGGCGAAGCATCGGTCCGTGTATTCGTTCTTGCTTCCGTCCGTCCATGCGTCCTGCCGCCCGTCCGTGCGCGCGTCTGTACGTGCGTCCGTACGTCCGTTCATGCGTCCGTCCATGCGCTCGTCCATGCATCCACCCACAAGCGAAAATGACCTGAAATAACCCCAAAAACTGGGTAAACCATTTGTCTTCTGGCGCACTACCTTTCTTGGGTTTTTACCACCTACTCTCGAGGCAAAAATTTACTCTCGTGCTAACCGAGTTTTTGAACGTAGGGAGAGTAGTAATTATTTACCCCAGTGAGGTTTTGAGCGAGTATAGAGAGAGTAAATTTTTACTGCCTTCACAAGGTTTTTGAGGGGATTTCAGAGAGTTATTTCCGGCGGTAAAAAAATAAAAATTGACGGGTGCATCCGCCCAGAGTCGACAAATTTATTAAACAGCAGAATTGATTGAATTTATTAAATGGCATAACTGGCGACACATAGATTCACATACAGACAGACAGCCACACACAACAAATGCAGAATAAAACACCACTCAAACAGACTGCACGCGTTGCTCAACTATACCTTGACAATCCGGTATATATAGGCACGACTTTTTGACCAGCCCTGTAGGACAAGTAGGAAAGCTCTTTTTTTGCATCGATAAACAAGAATGGTCGAAGGT
This sequence comes from Rhipicephalus annulatus, assembly GCA_013436015.1. Taxonomy (NCBI): domain Eukaryota; kingdom Metazoa; phylum Arthropoda; class Arachnida; order Ixodida; family Ixodidae; genus Rhipicephalus; species Rhipicephalus annulatus. The sequence continues at coordinate 564,573 of WOVY01011829.1, read as the reverse complement.
GCAAGCGTAAGCTTAAGGTGGGCTGCAGGGCACTAAATGTCACACCAACCTTTTCTTGTAAATCTACCCAATCTCACCTTTTTGAGTATGCAATAATTACTTGGCACACCGGGCTCATGGCCCCACGCGTGTTAGCATTGCTGATGCACAAGTCCATAAAATATACCTAAGTATGCACAAACCATGGTAGCTCAATGATTGTCATTGAGCGACGGTGCTCAAACACAGTAGCAGCACGTATTCATCTCAACGGGCGTAGAGGAGCGGTGCACGCCTGCACACAAGCTTCTTACCGACGGCGCACTAAGCCTTTTTGAGGAGCACGGCTATCCGATGAAACACAGCTGGCGATCACAGAACACATAACCTGTGCGAATTTCGTCGTCATTTCAGACACAAATGAACACGTGACCACTATCTTACGGGGACGGGGCGGTAAATGCATACTTCCAACGAAAGGCCACCGTCCAGGTTTTCTTCGTGCTCACCGGCAGCCGCTTGTTGGTTCCGTCTGCCTCGTATAGCCTTTGCGCTACATGTTTGAGAGCAGTTGGTGCATGAGGTGGGCAATTCGGGCAGCACTTTCCTTATGCAGACATCACCTACTGTGGAACAAAATATATGCGATGCTTCTTTCACCTGCCCCGGCGACACACTCCCACTGGTCACTGGCGGCCGCGGCCCGGTGCCGACGACAGAGTGAAGCATTTTGGTTATTGCTTCTCCAGTAGGCAAGCACGGACGATGACACCAGATTGATTTTGTTACCACTGGCAGATATTCGCGATTCGGCTCGGAAGCGAGATATCCGCGACGTGCAGGTTCGGAGGCGCTCGGAAGCGCACGGTCGTTTGACGATGTAGGAAACACGTGAGATCCATCAGCCCAACCGAACATACAGATACCGAGCTTCTTGCACCGTCTGTCTCCAAGGCCAACGCCGAGCAAAAGCCAACAATTTGCGAAAATATGCAGGACGAATTTCCTGAGCAGGTTTTCTTTCTTTTTTTTCTTCTGTTGAGATCCCCCCCCCCCCCGTCTTTTTTCTTTTGCGTTCTCAGAATGCTGTTCTCGTTTGTTGTGCTTATGCTGCCCCCCAGTTCCAGTGAAAGTGCGTTGACTCGAGGTCAGTCCCGAGACATGGCGATGCAAAAAAAAAAAAAAAACTGTGGTCCTCGCGTACCTTGAGGAGAGCGTCACAATGGGGGGTATGGGGCAAAAGCCACCGAAGCAGCTGCACCTTGCAGTCACGTGGTAATAAACTCTGAAACGCAGGTTAAAAATCACGTGATAAAAAACTCCCTAAGTGGTAAAACTGGATTTTGACATCCTTTTACTACTTGCCCAAGAGGTGGTGGTAAAACTATGTCATGTACCATCTTTTACTCCTACACGACGTAGTAATTTTAAACGCAAGAGAGTTTTCAGAGGTCATGAGCCGCAAAAACCCCAAAATCGGATAGTTTTTGCCGTACAGTGCAGCGTCCGCCCATGCGCCCATCCGTTCGTGCAGCCATCCGTGCGTCCGTCCATGCATCTGTCTGCTGTGTCCATTCGTCCACCTAGTCAACACTCCTAGTACAACAATCTCGCATCTTTTCATTATATATTCCGCGTATAGAAGCACCGCCATCCAGCAGACATTCCAAGGACTAAACGAGAGGTGGCACACGCGCACTTTCTTATGGCTGGCGCTTCGTGTCTGCTTTCCACCTTTAACCACCTCGAGTTCATGGTATATACTATAGTTCATTGTATTCATGGCACTGCGGCCCAACGCTCGCTAAACCTTTCTGAAACAGAGGAGGTTACGTCCAACAAGTATAACGTAGCAACCTTTTCTTGTCAGATACTGCTTAATGTACATGCCAATGGCTGCTAATGGGGAATGAGAGACAGATGAATTTGGCTTTTAGTTAATGCAAACGCTGCGATTTTTTTATTGTTCAACAACGCCCACGAGAAATCTCCCACCGGCACCCCCTTGGAGGTCAAAGCGTAAGAGATCTTACTTACTACAAGGGACGAACGGGTGCCGCTTTAAAGCGCTTCGCCCCTAAAAAGACTGGCCACATCATTCGCTGACCGACTGAAACACTGACTGGCTTCAACACTTAATGACTCACTGTCACACTGGCTTACCGAAATGCACTGATAGCACTTGCGTGTGCCCCTTCCATTAAGTTCTCGAGTCCAGGTTGCGCGGACCATTTAGCAAATTCCGGTGAATTACCAACGCGCATAGCTGGAGGGTAGCAATGAGAGCGGGTATGGGGCTCCACTTTTCCTGCCGAAGATCTTACATTTTCATTGCGTATGTACGTGGCAGACATTCATACGCGCGCACGAACATACACAAATTGAGTTTGTCTGACGCCCTCCTCCCCCCTCAGAAAATATTTCTGGCTAAACTCTTGTCTTTCAGCACGTGGATTTCACTTGCTCTGTTCTCTATCTGTGGACACGCAGCCATCGATGGAGCGGGGACGGGAGAACGTCGGACACGGAAGTGACATTGGAGATGGAAGTGATGCTGGAACAGGAGCTTCCAACGCTGAGCAACATGTGGTGAGCTCTTACGTTTCAAAAAGAGCACTTATTGAACTATGTGACCCCATGAAAAAAAAAACTTGAAAGGAACACAAATATTTGCGCTTTATTCCCAAGGTTGTTGCTAAAGGAAGATAAACTGCGAATCTCTTTTGTGTGCTGTTGATCTGTGCTTTTTGCAACTTCAAATGAGAAAATGCGTCATAATATATGATTAATTAGGCTAGGAGCAACGCAAAAACGGAAGTTCGTATGCCGCCGGTAACCATGGCATTAATAAAAATTAGGTTCTAGGGCTCAGTGACACGTTAATATTATTATTATATTATTATTATTATTATTATTATTATTATTATTATTATTATTATTAGTGCGATAACAATTATATGGACACTCTCCACTGAATTTTGCCGCCGGCGGTGACGTAGGCATCGGAAACGTAAGAAAAACATCCAGAAGACTCCGCCGCGCAGAATTAAATGTGAAACTTCTAAATCGTAAATGCGAGGCGTTAGCCGCTGAGCCACCGAGGAGCACCTCCTTTAACATTCAAACAGCTGGCTATTTATATCTACCACTCGCCGCTGTTGGCGGGCTTCTCGAGAGATGGATTATCGTGTTTTCAAAATTATCAGCAAGATGGTGCTATGAGCGCGCAGTGGCTCATAGCTCATCTATCGAACTTTCAAGCAGAAAATTGCCAAGGAAGGATATATGATGAATACTCGGGGTAGTTCTCTACTGTTTGAGGCCAAGACGGTAGTATTGCGAGCCAAGACATATCGGGCCAAATACGAAGGGGTAGACACGGTATGCAGTGGTGTGGAGAGGAAGAAGAAACAGCCCAACACTTGATATTGTTCTGTAAAGGGCTTCACCCTATAGTTCAGGATGATGGCGCAGAGTTTTTCAAAGCAATGGGGTTTAGGGACAGTGAGGGCATAATAGACTTTAAGCGGGTAGAATTAACTAGAAGAAAGTTATCTGATTGGCGGCTAAAGTCAAGGCACGAGTGAAAATTGAACCCTTCACTGCAAAGTACGAATCCTCATTCTCACTATTTAAGGAAAAAAAATAAATCTAGTTTTTGGTTCAATTAAGTATTACGGGTTGGTAGCGCTAGCCAGCGCCCCATCTAAAGGGTACAGCCATATCCATCCATCCATCCATCCATCCATCCATCCATCCATCCATCCATCCATCCATCCATCCATCCATCCATCCATCCATCCATCCATCCATCCATCGATCCATCCATCCATCCATTCGTCCGTCCGTCCGTCCGTCCGGCTCGCATCTGCCACGCATACTTAGGCCCGCAGAGAGGAGGCGGTGGACGATCTCTCGCGCGCCCTTATCTCCCGTCGGGGGGATGATACGTCTTGGCTGGCGTTGGGATTTCAGTGAAACAATTCTGTTGTAGTTACTGGGCGCAAAAGGTCGCTTCAATCGTTTCACAGTCTCCGTTTGTGAAAAGGGCACGCTTTTCAGACACAGCGAAGTAACAACTGAGACGGTTATACGCGTTCATCGTCACCTGTGAACGTAGCGTGTATTAGCGCAGTACATAAAAGAAAGGGACACAGCACAGACATAGAGATAGCTAGGCGCTAAACATCCAACTGTTTATTTGATGGCAATCACACCCAATTTTATGCATCCGCGACAAAGCACAACTACTCTTGCACGTGTTCTTAAACCAAGGAACGTCATTGTCTTTTCTGACAAGAAAATTGATAACGAGCTTACACACAAGTGGCCAAATTGTTCTATAGCCTCGGCTTCTTTTCCTTGTCAGAAAAGGAAAGGGCGTTGCTTGGTTTAAGACCACGTGCAAGATGAATTGTGCTTTGTCGCGGCTGTATAAAATGGGTGTGATTGGCATGAAATAAGCAGTTGGAAGTTTCGCGCCTACCGATCTCTACGTCTGTGTCGTGTCCCTTTCTTTTATGCACTGTGCTAATACACGCTACGTTCATGGATGACCAACTCGCCCGATCACAAACCATTCTGAACTTCACCTGTGAGAACGTTTAGTGCGTCACTTGTGCTTGAAAAACATGGGGCACATTTCTATCAGATTGCCATTCTGCGCGTGACTTCCAGTTTGTTGCTATCGCGTATATTGCTTCGCCTTTGCGGCAAAGCTGTGACTTATTATAACTATTTGATCTGGATACAAAGAGAGAAAAAAATAGAAGGAAAACAGGCAAGAACAACAAAACAACAACGGAGCCGTAAACACAACTAAATAGGCACGTAAAGGGTGTCTATATACAGGGTCTAACTGTGTCTTGTTCAAGAAATCTAAGAACACCAGGTATCAGGCGGTGCTCATCCTTTAATATTTAGGGAACTTTATGATGGCTATACGTCACCGTGAAAGCTTACCTTGACGCCGTGCTGGCATGTCTTATAATGTTTCTTTTACTCGCAGGTGTTCTGCAAATGAAAGCGTGGTGCAGGAAGAGCCAGAACGGAAGCACACCATCGCCAGGAGCCACAAGTGCGAACTGTGCGACAAGGTTTTGTCCAGCCAAGCGAGGCTCCAGCGTCATCTAAAAACACATGCCGGGAAAAAGTCGCATGTCTGTCAGTGCTGCTCGGCGACTTCCGTTCGAAATGCAGCGTCTGTCAGCACTTCTTCACTCACACTGGAGAAAAAACGCCACGACTGTCCTACATGCGGGAAAGTATTCGCCAGGAAAGGGGATTTCACCCGCCACCTCCGCGTACACACGGGCGAAAAGCCATTCTCGTGTGACTCGTGTCCGGCCAAGTTCTCCCTGAAGCAAACCTTGGCCAGACACCAGCTTACACACTCCTGGAAAAAGCCCTGGCAGTGCCACCTGTGCCTGAAGACGTTCAAAGACAAGTTCGACCTGAGGCGCCACTTACGGGTGCATACCGGCGAGCGGCCGTACGAATGCAACTTCTGTCCAGCCACATTTTACAGCAAGTCCTGCTTGAATAGACACACGCGGACGCACAACACAGAAAAGCCCTACGAGTGTGGCCTGTGTGGCTTGAGATTTCGGGAGAAAGAACGCGCCAAGGCTCACCTTACCAGAAGCCATGGCCATCTAAGAGCTCGTGCGGGTGGCCTTGCCCACGAGGATCCTCTCATTACGGAGGTGAAACCTGAAGGGGCCGTCGGAAAGCTTCAACAAGTGGAGCCCGGAAAGAATCTGACTGCGCAAGTCAAGCGATCTCCATGATAAAGGCTATAATCGGGCGTGATCGAGAAGCAGCGATTCTCAAATGTCGTCATTTCAGTCTTACGGAGAAACATGCTTTCCGGTAGCCCTACGCCGTGTTTGCAAGACGCACAAAGCGTGTTTTTGTTTTTTTTTGTTGTTTAAAGGCAAGCAATAATGAAAGTGCGCATGAAGTCATTTGCTTGCGATTGCGTCACTGCAGAGTATATTATATCCCTTAATTCTGCCACCCCTTCTCTCACAGTAGAACGAGTCTTCCTTTTCATACCCAAACCTGCTTCAGTATATTAGGATCCTCGTTCAAAAACCTGCCATCGGTCAACAATAGCAGCCTAACTGTACAGGCCGCGTCCTCGCATACATGGAGCACAAGTGCAGCACTCACCCTTCATCTTCTCTGCTTCTTTATCATCGTTGTCGTTGTCTCTTCTTCGTGTGTTCACGCCAAATTACGCGTGATGGCGCGTGCCGCTCCTGTAGCCCGGCCGTGAGAAAGTCTCGCAGAATAAAGCGAGAATGTACAAAACTGGTGTTTTGCATAATGCAGCGGACCGTGGATAGTTACCGAACAAATGCCAGTTGCCTCAAAGCCAGTTGCATTGAGGTTGGACTCGCTCTCTAGATTTCGTGCCGACCGGTCATGCCCTCGAGATCTCCGACGACAGCGCAGTTGTGGCCGACTGGGTTCGCCCAATGCCATCGCCTGACGCCGACAAGAGCTCTCGCCGAGTGGTGCCCCGTCTTCGGACTCCTGCCACCGCGTCCATCTTTCCTATATTCTCCTTACTTCCGTATGTCGCTGCCCCTGCGCCACGCTCTCTCATTCCCCCTCTTTGTGTCTATACCTTTAATCCTATCATTTTAATCCCTCCTTGCCTTAATTCCTCTTCAGCTACTGTTGAGCTGCAGCACTCTGATGCACACAGTGACAAGGCTCACTTTTATCTTATTTTCTCTCTTTGAAGAATAAAATAAGGAAAGCGCAATAGGAAGTCGTATTCTTGTGGTTGAGATGACAGTTACATTAGTCGATATCAAGATAGTAGAAAATCAAGTGAGCTGAGCAGTAACTTTTCGAGGAGGTAACAAATGGAACAAGGATGCGAACAAAATTGAAAATCGCAGTTTTGCGGCAACAATGGAGAAATGAATGAACTAGCGACAAATTGGAATGGAGCTGGGCTGGCAGATAATTGGTTCTGATATCTAACCCAATAAAACGGCGGTGTAAGGTAATATGGTCATTACAGGTAGCGACGCGGTTGTCCTGCTGCTGGTCATGTCAACGCGAAGCGTTCAGTGCAGGGCCAGATTACTAGCCGTCTCTTACGGGCGCGTTCACGAGCCAGCGCTCATTACTGCGCCCTTATTATCGAAGTTCGCGGTCACTGCTCAAGCGATGCGTTACGTATTACGCCCTTGGTAAACACAACCGAATGGATCAAACAGTGAGTTAAGGCGAGAAAAACATAAAGGATATGATCTTGTGCTTTTAACTTTTGCTTTTGATCTTTTTTTTGCCTATAGTGGTCGGGTAATTATGACATAACGCGCAAGACGCGAGTTCAATCCAGTGCGCGAGGTCTCATTTGAGTGGAAGCTAAATGCCAGGCATATGTGTTCTGTGCTATATGGTTGCGCAGTAAAAAGCATCCAAAGGCAGAAATTATCCGGAGCCGCTGCATTGTAGGTCATAACATAGGTAGGTCAGCGATTCAAGGTAAGTTGTTACAGTGACAGCATTCCTTAAAACGAATATTCATCGCGAAGCATTTTTCTTCGTGCACTGTAAGCAGATTTGGTGTCTGTCTGCGTATGTATATATCTAGCCGCTTCACTGGTATGTGGGGTTTAACGCCCCAGAACAACCATGTGATTATGAGAGACGCCGTAGTGGAGGGCTTCGGAAATTTCGACCACCTGGGGTTCTTTAACGTGCACCGAAATCAGAGCCTACCGCATTTTCGAAAAGGAAGACGCCGTCGCCGGGATTTGATGGCGGGTCAGCAGCCGAGTACCTTAGCCACTAGAACACCGCGTCGGGTCTATCCAGCCGCTTACGTCTGGGTGGGTGCTCTTGTGATAAACCCCTTACCTTGGCGTCAACCTGAATCAGTATGGTAGGGTAAGATGGTAATGCGAATTTGACACGCTGGTCAACAGATGATTAATGTCACTATACCGTCGCATACGGCGTCAAACACTTTCCGCCAGACAGTGGCAACCGCGGGCGGGTATGTGTCAATGCTACGCCGGCAAGTGCCACAGAATATTGAAACTCCGCATTTATCTTGGAAGGACGAGGACACACATGCGAAAAACCAATGTCAGGGTCTTAAGAAGAACTTAGCCCAAGAATTCTGCGCGGCAATAAAGAATTGTACCACAAAGCCATGCCGGTCCTCGGGAGTGCTTTTCATATAGTCCGTAATGTTCGTGAAACGTCAGTTGTGGTCGCAGTGCGCACTATCTGATTTTACAAAGCTTACATATGTACTCTTTGGACACAAACGTCACGTTGGGTTAATGCGACTGCAGTTGGGTGTCGTGTGGTAGAGTTGACTTATTTACCAGTGTTCAGGGTTACGATCCTCGTGAGCAGCAGCGCTTCATATGAGCTTATCGTACAAATGTTCGTGTTGGCATCGTTGCGCAAGTGCAACTTGGTTATATAAACATTTGCGGTTCTGCGACATACCTATGTGCGTTCAACACTTAAGCATATATTTAGCGACGTTTCATGACCTGTCGTTCAATGAAAAAAATTACGACACGGTCATCTTCTCTCCGCATAACGTCGATTCCCAAAGTGTGCGGGATCTGCTGAATTTTTTTAGGGGTGAAGCTCCTTAAGCCATGAGTCGTGCGTTCGCGATGTATGTATGGAGTACTGGTAGTAGTTATTAGTTGTAGTGGTAATAATAATAATATTAATATTAATATTAATATTAGTAATAATAAAAGTAGTAGTAGTAGTAGTAGTAGTAGTAGTAGTAGTACTACGTGGCCATTTTTCGTTAAGTCCTTGGAATATCCGCTGGATGGTGGTACTTCTATGTGATGAATATACGATGAAAAGATGCGAGATGGTGGCACTGAAAGTGTTCACTAAAAGGACGGACGGATGAATGGATGGACAGGCGGACAAGCAGACGTACGAATTGACGGAAGCGCGTACGGACGGATGGACGGACTGACAGTCAGATGCACGGACGGATGCACGCAGAGACGAATGGATGGACGCACAGACGGACGGATAGACTGAAGCAAGAACGAACAAATGAACGGAAGCGCGGACGGACTGATGGTCACTTCACACCATTTATCATCATTCGGTCTGTGCATATGCAGCAATTTTTTTTCTCATGGAATTTTGATTGCTTCTTATTTATAGGTAGAACTCTTAACTCAAGCAGAAGTACTGAGATTGAATGGTAATTTGTTTTCGTACTATGGACAACAGCGTGCAAACCAAATCTGTCGAATAACACCTTTATCAGAATTTTTTGTTACTTTTTTTTGTAGCGCACCTGAGCATAGGCATGAGATGATTCCGGATGTCAGATTCACAGGCTATGCTCGTCAAAACGTATTTGTCAAGACGCGTTTGTGTCGCACAAACCACTTTGTAGCTATAACGACTGGCGCGAATTCCATATTTTGGCACTTTTAATTTTTATAAAGTTTAGTTTTTATGCTATGCTTGTGACGAGCGATAGCAGACGATGCTCGGCGGGAGTCTCGCGCCTTTGCGCGAGGAAAACGAAGTAGATTGGCGCTGGGCTCGCGGGCGCTCAAGGAACGTCGAAAAATGGTCTGGAGTCTCTTCCTGATCTTGAAAGAGTGTGGACGTCATTCACAGGCCGCCTCGAACCCATTATATCCGACGGCCACAACGGCACGTCACAATCGGCGCCCAATGGTTCGAGGTGAACTAAGAAGACGTTTGCATCATCTATGTGGGGACGTCGCTCCCTACGCACTCCTTTGGCTCAGCCACTGACGTTTGGAGTGCGTCGGCTCCGTGATCCCAGAATAGCGTTGACGCCACGTTCTGTCGACGTGTTCGGGCAGCTGGATGATGCCACCCGGGTGGAAGCCTATTGGTCAGCTGTGTCCGAAGCCCATATCCTATAAAGGACCGTGGTGGGTCAGCTCCGGAGCGAATCGGAAGAACTGAAGCTGATGATTCTTAAGAACCACAACACCGCCAAAGACGACGACGCACCAAAACTGCGTCTTGACTTGCAGATGAAGGCAAGTCACGATCTCTTGTGTAACCTACTTGCTCCACAAGTAGAGCACATCGAGCGTCTGGAGTTAAAAAAATTGCCCGCAGCTTCCCTCGGGAGGACACTGAGGAGGATGCGGAGCATATAATTGGTTAACGGGGTGTTAAAGTGCGACTTACTTGGGTCGATGGCTAAATTGGTTAACGTGGTTGGGAAATGGGGTGTTAAATTGCGACTTACTTGGGTCGATGGCTAAATTCGTTAACGTGGTTGTAAGAGGGGGTGTTAAATGAGTGAACACGTACACACGTATGCGAAAGGGCGGCGCTGGTCGAAGGGACGTCGATCATTGTGTTTGTGGATTCGTTGGAATTCATTTCACCGCGACCTTGGACGTCGACGCGCCGTACAAACCAACCGACGAGCGGCAACTGAGCGAGCGAGCGCCGACCTTGAGTATATGTACAGCGCGACGGTGCATACACTGTCAGCTGTTGAATGTTCTCGAAGCGCGACGGCGCATGCGCGTCCACTGGAGAATCAGGAGAATTGTAGAATGTTCTCGAAGGGGAGCAGCGCGCGCGGCACAGATGGTGGGAGACGGTACATGCGCGCGTCAGCTGTCGAATGTTCGAGAAGGGGGAGAAGCGCAACGGCGCATGCGCGCGCGTCAGCTGCCGATGTTCTCGAAGCGCGACAGCGCATGCGCGCGCGTCAGCTGCCGATGTTCTCGAAGCGTGACGGCGCATGCGCGCTACATTATACAGCTAGCGAATGTTCGTGAAGAGGAGAAGCACACGCGGTGTGTAGAGGAGGAAGGGTGCACAGATGGTGGAGGAGTGAAGCGCGCGCGGTGTGTAGAGGAGGAAGGGATGGTGGAAGAAGGAGGAGGAAGCTTGCGGACGGCGCCGCACTACAAGCCTCGAGTATTAGATGCTCCGCATCTAAAACGCATGGAGATTCTGACACCGAATCAAGCACGAGTGCTAAAGAGAGCAGTGCGTCGATGAATCTCAAACGCGACTCGAAAAAGCAACAAAGACAATCCAGAAGCGATACTCCCATGTGCATGTCTGACAGTGAAGACGCTCGCGACCAACTTTCGAGTTTCGTGGCCAGATCCTTCCCGCATCTCGCGAAAGATTTAAACGTCTGGTTTCACCAAGTTGACTATTGGTTTAGAACCTTCAGTATTCCTGATCAGGTCGCTATACCGTTCATTATTTCCAGGCTCCCAGCTAAAGACTAGGCATGGATGCGACACCACACGACGGTGTCTAGTATCTGTACTTCGGCTGACATCAAGGCAGCGTTTCTCCGACGTTATAATATAGACTGCGATGTAACATCTAAGCAGCGAATGTTCGGCGCAACGCAACGTGGAGGTGTGTCGTGTACAGACTTCGCATAGCGAATGCTGGGCCTGATAGAGCAGTGCAATTATCCTGTACTACAACAGAAAAAGTTCCAAGTTATCATGACTACTTTGTCACCAAAGGCAAAGAAACAATTTTTGACAAACATTTAGGCGGCTAGACGATATGATAAGCTCTTTTCTGCGCTTTGACCAAATCAGGGATTCTGAGGAGAGCATTCAAAGTTTGGCTGCAATAAAATGCAAAACGCCATCCACAACGCCGTCCGCCGAACGCCGTGTTATGGCAAAGCATTCGCCTCGGAAGCCTATGCGCCATCGTCAACGCGCGGACAGCATAGAGTCTAGCGATTCCTCAGATGATGAAGTAGCTCAGAGAAAGATGCTTAAAGGAGGGGATACGAAAGTGAAGCCATCAGCATCGCGGCAATCGACTCATTCCGCAACGCGCGTTTTGGAAAGGTTGCAAGGAAATGCCCGAGAGTTCGTTAACTGTTCTTGAACAGCTCCAGAAATGGTCATTTTGTCACACAGTGTCCTCTACCGCTAACTGTCCTCTACCGCTAACTGTAGTGTCCTCTACCGCTAACTGTAAATTCGACTTTGATGTCATCTACAAATCAGGAATCCTGCACAGCGCACCAGGTTTTCTTTCCAGGTATCTCCCCATTGTTGATGATGCTGAACCAATTCTTGCAGTAACATACCCATTACTGCGATTCTGCGAAAACATGGGTGAGGAGCAGCGTCAGGATGCATTTTCAGCTAAAGTCCAGCTAGGATATGGTCAGCGGTGCTTTGGGCACGAAAAAGCAACAGAAACGGGGGCAAAAGATGTTTATCATGCATAACGATGTGTTGTACAAAAGAGACCAAGGCCCAGCCAGCAGTCGATTTCTCCTCCGCCGTCATACACAGCGACAAGCTGCGACACTAAGTGAAATGCATGAAGGACTATACCGTGGTCACATGAGCGTCAGGCGAACATTCGATGCCCGAAGGTCTAAGTATTACTGGCCGAAGCTCTATGCAGATGTCAGACGATACGTGCGTCACTGTGACCTTTGTCAGAGGATGAAGATGTCGACATCGGTGCCTTACGGTCTATTACAGCCAATGGAAGTCCACAGCCCCTCTCACACAGTTGGATTGGACATAATAGGACCATTCAAACTACCAAGAGGTTACAAGTACATCAATGTCGCCATTGATTACCTCGATTGTATGCCGTATGTTCCGTATGTATATAATGGCAAACCTGTCATTAGACTTAAATCTTCCTTTCTGAAAGGTTGTGCTGAGCACATAGTTTTTTCCTCTGCATAATTACTTGCTGCACACGCTTTTCTAACTGTTTAAAATTTGTGATGCACATGTTTAGTTGCCAGGAGGTACTAGAAGGTACAAATGCAGTGAATATGTTTATTGTGCAATGGACTGTTTAAACTTGTGTGGGTGATTTGTCTCGGAGTGAGTAAGTGTAGTCTTTTTCCTTCTTCTCTTAGAGTATTGCTGGCTTTCTTGCAGCCTGTTCTTGCAGCAATAACGGCTTTCTTGTAAAAACGTTGCGCTGCTTATTACGCAAAAGTTACGTCACATTGTAGTTTGCAGCTTGAAGGGGGAAAGGAGGAGTTGCAACTCGGATAAAGTGGGGTGTTTTCCCAAGAAATGAGGCTTGATTTTGCAGCGTTGCAAGATTAGACCAGTTCAGCTCTTCATAATTTGGAAATTTGCCACTATAATTTAAAACTTTTTATTATTATAATATCGTATATCCTCAATGTTTTTGATTACACCTTCTTCAAACAATTTCAGAGCACTCTGTGGGCACGGGAAGAAGTGTGTACATCAAGTGAGTCAGCTCTTTAGTTATCCACTAGGTGTTTGCACTTTGGTAGCATGACTCAAAAGAAAAGCCTCATTGTGACACGACACTTCTTTCGTTGCAACTACTAGACCTAACCAGGCGGACACATATTACCTTAACGTGTGAATTGTTATGTATTCTCTGTAAGTACGTCAAAATCACATTACAGAACTTTAAGGCACCCAATGTTACATTTAAAGTAGGAAAATGAGGTAACCATTTGTGCGACTTTCTGCCAATCAAAGTAAATGGCATGTAATTAAATATTTCACTCTTTTGCAGTCAGTAATGCTTCATCTTCATAGGAAAGGAACTATAAAAACTATAGAAAAACAGCCTATGCGAAATGTTTGCTACAAAAAACAACCCAAAAGAAAATTTTTCTATTTGGGAGGTAACAACATATGCATCAGCCGAATCTTAAATAGCCTAATTGTAATGCATAGACCAATAACACAATCTAGAATCTGCTGACACATAGAAATTATGAATCAAAACTTAATTCACGCAGTTATCAAGAGACAAAAATGTGTACGCTTGCAAAATGGAAAACATGTACCAAGAAAATCAAGCAGCACAAAAACTGTCAGGACATGCTCTAAGTTAGGCAGGCCCTAGGGAAACATTTTAGAATATGAAAACTATAAAATTGCTTTTCAAAAAAGAAAAAAAACCAGCTGCCACCAAAAAAAAAGACTACTGCGGAATTTTTCGTATTGATAACCTTATGGACATTATCAACCACTTCAAAGGAAATTTCTCCACTGTTTGTGTGCATGCTATACAAGCAAAATTAAAATAGAATGTGACAGTATGTTCATGGTCTTATTATGATCCTTTTGTCACACGTGCATTAACGTATCACACTTTGTCAAAAAGTTTTACATATTTTTCGGATAGGACAAAAAAAAGGGGGGGGGGGGATTGTGCAGAGGTGTTAAAGGTTCAGCCCGACAGTTCTGTCATTCTAGTAAGGTCAACAGCTGGGCTAGATGGCACAATTTTTTTCTGAAAAAAAAAAAACGGGAAGAGTTAATGCTGAAGCTTCAAGAAATAGGTGAACCCCTCTTCCCTCCTCCTTTTTTTTGGTCAGTGCTATTCCAGTCATAGGTGTTTCTGAAGGTGCTATATTTTGCAATAAAAGGTATTTGCTGCTTTCAGGAGCAGAGCTTGTCAAAAGGCTCATCTGTAGTAGAATATCATTTTCTTTACACAATTCAAAGGCCGACAGTCCTTAAATGTGTGCAAATGGAATATGTCAGTTATGAGGTTTTTTTTGTTGTCTGAAGTATTGTTTTCTTCATAAAGCTTTGATGCAGATCCCGCTTTATTAAACCAGCCTAGCGGCCTCTGAAGGTAGTTTTGTTGGTTAATTAGGGTACAATGTTCTGGGCATTGAAGATGAACATGCTTTGTTATTGCAGGTAAAGCAGTCGATCATGCCTCTCTTGAAGATATGGAGTGCGGATCACTCAATAAAACAAGATGATCACCGCTGAAACGATGGATGATATTATTCAGAAAGCAGAAGAAAACGGGATCTGCAACTCGAGCAACACCAAGGTGAAAACTTCACTTGTGCAGCATTTTGATAGCTTTTATTTTCTGACCAAAGTCTTCGAGCATCATCTTTAGACCATTGCACTAAACTTCTGCTTGGCAGTTATTAATGCAGCAGCAAAGCAACCCGCAGCAGCATCGCATTAAGTGGGGCGTGTTGTTTTCTTGCTTAGCCACCATTGAACAGCACTTCAGTAAAAAAGTGCGCCAAGCATATGTGACGAGGCCCAAACTGTCCTATTGTAAAACTGAAAAGATAACCCCAAGCGCCTCCTAATTGTGATCAACCAAGCAAACACAGCTTTCGATATATAGCTGGTGCACTTTATACCGTGAGTAGCTGTAATTGTTTTAGATGTTTACTAGCTCAATTTTGTGTACAGCTGCTGCGCAAACAATTTCCTCGCATTACTGTGATTATCAGCATTGCAGAGGAAAGTTTTCGGGTAAAAAAATAGCGCTTATTGCAAGGTTGTGACAGCAGAGCTGCTGGCTCCTTAGCTCATCATTGCTTGGCTGGACTTTTCTCCTCTCAACACCCCTTGCTATGCTGTGTGATATACTGCACTATTCATGACTGTGATCCCAAGGGTTGGCAGTTGGCAACCTTTTCAGGTGGAAAGCTGATTTGCATGAAGCCAATATGGCACATGTTGCTCAGTAAATCACCAGGGGGTTGAGGTAGGCAAGAATATAAGACTTTAGTTAACAATAGTTATATAAGTAACTATAAAAACTGTGTTTTCAGCACACATGCCATAATGTCGCAATTCATAAGTTACCAGGAGAGAAAAAAAAACTGTCTGGCACTGTAAGTTGCGAAAGTGGTATTCGGCCACCTAGGGGTGGTGTTATGAGCATGTGTCAGGGGCCACATAATGCAGCCTATATGTAGTGAACTGCATGCGGCCCATAGGCTGCAGGTTGCTGTCCTCTGCTGTATTCAATAGTGTCGGTACATGTGCCACGAAAATTGGAAAATCTCGGTACTCGTCCCGCTAGTACACAAAAAGTTAAGGGAACACCTGGGTCCCAAACACCGGTTAGGGGTCTCAAGTTTCAGCTTCTTTTGTAGACCATCTGTACCGAGTGCTTTGGCAGTGATTGAACGCGGGGTGGTTCATGATGGCAAACTTGGACCATATAGCTCTGCTGTAAAACGGCTTCAATATATATGGTTGGTTGTGAACTGTTTAGCATAGTTAATAATAGTGCCATTTTAGATGTTGTATGTTTGGTTGTAGATTGCTTAGCATAGTTAACAGCACCATTTCAGCTTTTGTAGAAGAGGCAGCTCTCTCTCCACTCTCAAAAGAAAATGGCACAACTGATCACTTGTCGAATACTGCCCTCAAGCTGCTGCACAACAGGCCTGGAAGCACATATATATGGTGCAACATCTCTGAGTATGCACCAGCTTCGAGTTTTCACTTTTTCAAACAAGTACATTGCACAATAAATTGACAAGATAAAATAGTTGTTCTAGCAATCCAACTTTGTATTTTCATACAATATAAATTAAATGTAATAGCCATCTGTGAACTATTATGCTGTTTTATTGCAGGTCTGTCTTTTAGATTGGACAGAACTTGACGAGGCTGTGTTTCAAGAAGTCCTTGCGCAACTGCCAATGGACCTGAGAATTTTCGTTGTTGCGGAGGTTGTTCCTCCAGCAAGTTCACCTGTGCAAGGTATGAAAAGTGCTTTTAAGAGTAGTTGATATTTAAAAGTGACATGCTATAAACAGGACTAGGAGACATGCCCGTACTAAAACTTTATGGGCTGTTCTGTCTCTTTAATTTCTATTTTAGCTTTCAATGTTACGAAATCAGGGATTTCTTTTTTTTTGCATTACTAATTGTGTGTTAAAAGTTCATTCATTCATATTTAAATTCGGAATGTCCTGCAACAACTTTGAAGAATCGAAGGCATTGAAAGGCTTGTTTGTATTTTGTTAGGTGCAACCTGAATGGCACAAAATTCATCATAAAGTGAGGGAAAGTACAGGGTATGTCGTTTGTATGCTATAACTGTGAAAGAATTGATATGACAGAAAAGAGAACTTGCCACTGACAGGGACCAATGTTTACACGAGTGTCATTCAGGCATAATAATAGACTACCTTTCAGGTTGTTTATGTTGCTATTTGCTGATCTGTCCAAATATAGCAAGTTTGAAACTTGCAGTTCACGTAGAATGATTTATGAAAGTGTAATGTATTTGTTGAACTCCACCTTCAAAGTAGAAGAAAACTATTGTTTCCTGTATTGCAGAACATAAACATTGTCATTGGCTTTGTGGGCTATTTTAGCTATCTACCTGTCTAGTCAGTGCCTATGAATCTAAATTGACTGATGATTTTATAATAATGACAATAAATTCAGAGAAGTGATCCATACAAACAAAATAAGCAAAGCTTCGTGTAATGACATAATATACTGAGGTCGCAGAAAGGTTAGCGTGGCAGAAAAGCACGAAAGTAGTTTTTTTTCCCACAAATTTCGAAATCTTGGTTTAAATACATATCCGTTCTTTTAAAGTTAAAACACCCGCACTATGATGACGAGATGTACCTTAAGCTTCTGGATCTCTATCAACACAAAAACTTCAATGCACTTAGTTATTTGAATAAGCATACAACATGCTATATTTACCACTGCTATACATTAGGCCACACAACATTGGAGGGTGGCAGGCCTTCCAGTTTTAGAGCTATAGCTCCTTTGCCAGTGGGTAAACTTTCTACTGACTTAAAATGGTGGTTGGGGCTAGTTGGTAGGACATGACGATTGTTATAGTGAGAGCTCAGATTGACCGCAAGGGGATAATAAGACCAGCGTGGAGTTACCATGCAGAGCTGCCACAGTGGTGAAGATATTACAGTGCTGAGCTGTTCACTCGAAGGTCACAAGTTCGCTCTCAGCAGCAGTGGTCCTAGCCAATATTTTGGTACAGATGAAATGTTAGCCTGTGTACTGTGCGATGTGGGTGCATATTTAACAGCATCAGTGGGTAGAAATTATAGAGAGACTTCTATAAACACATGCCTCATGTATACATTGTGGTTTTTGCTCATAAAATATCAAATAGAAATAATAATAATAATAATAATAATAATAATAATAATAATAATAATAATAATAATAATAATAATAATAATAATAACAATGGTAATAATAATAACATGAAGACACTTGTATTAGTGCTTGCATTTTTGTGATGCGTGTTCCCAGTAAACTTTACGCTCCTTGTTTCAGACATCTCGGAACGAAACGACATACTTTTACGAAAGCAGACCCATGACATCAGCATCAGTGTGTCAACAGAGAAGCTGCCCAAAATCTTCAGTGCACGCTTAGTGCAGCAGCATCCCCTCTTGACCATAAGCATCGGAGGCAGCTGGTCCGTTGTGTTGTCGAGCAAACGTTAGTTGTGTGCACTAGGCCAAGAAGAGAACTAATTAGGAGTGTGGTTGAGGAAATGGTCAGGGCATACCCAGTTCCTCTTGAATATAGGAGTATGAATGGCACCTTGCTTGGCCGTGGCTACGACTCATTCTTTCAACAACTTGAGGCGAGGGTTGAAAATATCTATCGAAGCAAGCGAGGAATCCAGTCATCGACTCTTGTGTCGGCACAGAGGAGTTCGAAAATGTCGTATGACTGCATGAATGGGCAACCACGGTCAGTTTTTAAAACTGGGCTTTTCCGTGCTTCCCACTGAAAAAATTGCCGCTTTTCATCAAGTTCATCAAAGGACATGGATTATTCTTTGGCCATGGCGTACATGAAAGACACATAAGAGCGCAACGGCAGTTTATTAATAGTGCGAGCCCTGCCTATCATGCTTCGGAAATCAAGAAGTGGCCACTGTTGTTTCACCGTCCTTTCTTCTACGAGCACATTAATATCCTTATTGGAAAGGATGCCAAGGTATGAATTGCATGTCACTGTGCAATAGATAGTAAAAAGAGTGCTGAGCAGTTCTCCAGTGATAGTTTTTTTTATGCTAAAATGCCTGCTTGCGTCTGGTTGTTTATGGAAGTATAGCACATTAGCTCCTAGACCTTTTCAGTTGCCGGTGTAGTGTTTGATCAGAAAACCTTGTCGGTGGCGTCAGTTTTGTCTCAATATTTTAATATGACATAATGCCTAGAACAAAAAAGTAGTGTCATGTATTGTTGTTGTGAGCAGTGGAAGCAGCCATCTTTTTTGTGTGTGCAAATGCTATCGAGCACACATATAACGGCCCCACTTAAAACGAAGTTTCGCTTAAAACGAACAATATCCGCGTGACCGTGAAAATATACATTGTTTCAATTACATAAAATCACACTTACAACGAACGTTTTCCAGCGCTGGCGATCGGTTACAGCGAACAGAGCCGGCGCTCTGTCCACTTACCAGGAAACCACTTTTGACTACAGATGAGGCATCGGTGAGGTGCCCATAAATTTTTATTGTTAAACGGCGACCCTGCCTCCGCGCCTCTCTAGCAGCCGCTCTTTGTTACCCGCCCTTTCGTGTTATGTCCCCCGGCTGCTCTGAGCACCCCGCATCGGACGCGGCCCGTGTTTTCACACTGCCACACATCTTTCGAAGACCGGTTGGCCATCTCCCCTGTTTAAGAGGCGAAGCTCCTTATAGCGGCACTCGTTCGTCCCGCGTAGTATGTAACCAGTCTTACTTTTTGACCTGCAAACATTTTGACCTCCAAGGTGGTGCTGGTGAGAGATTCCTTCTGTGTGTTGTTGAACAACAAAAAATAGTGCTCAATGTACATGCCAATAGCTGATGATGGGGTATGAGAGACAGGAACATTCGGCTTTTAGTTAACGTGCACGCTGCGATCCCCATTAGCAGGCATTGCATGTACATTGAGCTCCATCTGCCAGGAAAAGGTTGCTACGTTATACTCGCTGGGCGTAACCTCCTTGGTTTTAGAAAGGTTTAGCGAGTGTTGGGCCGCAGTACCATGAATACAGTGAACTAGTATATACCATGAACTCGAGGTGGTTAAAGGTGGGAAGTAGACCCGAAGCGCAAGCGATAAGAAAGTGTGCGTGTGCCACCTCTCGTTTAGTCCTTGGAATGTCCGCTGGATGGCGGTGTTTCTATATTAGGCAGGGGTGCCCCCTGTCACCCTTATTATTCATGATGTACCTACAAGGATTAGAGGCAAAATTAGAGGGAAGTGGACTGGGCTTCAACCTCTCTTTAGTCAAACAAGGAAAACTTATTGATCAGGCACTACCAGCATTAATGTACGCAGATGATATAGTGCTAATGGCCAACAACAAGGAAGATTTGCAGAGATTGATGGACATCTGCAGTAATGAGGGAGACAGGTTAGATTTTAGATTCAGTAAGGAAAAATCAGCAGTCATGATTTTCAATGACAACGAAGGTAGTGAGCTTAAAATACAGGAGGTCACGCTAGAGATAACAGATAAATACAAATATCTGGGCGTATGAATAAGCAATGGGACCGAGTATCTGAGGGAACACGAAATATACGTGACGACTAAAGGTAACAGGAATGCAGCAGTCATGAAAAATAGGGCACTGTGGAATTACAATAGGTATGATGTTGTGAGAGGAATATGGAAAGGGGTCATGGTTCCTGGGCTGACGTTCGGCAATGCGGTCTTGTGCATGAGATCAGAAGTTCAAGCAAGATTAGAAATTAAGCAACGTGGAATAGGTAGGCTTGCTTTAGGAGCTCACGGGAATACACCAAATCAGGGAGTACAAGGTGATATGGGATGGACATCATTTAAGGGCAGGGAAGCTAGCAGCAAGATAAAATTTGAGAAACGATTGAGAGAAATGGGGGAAGAGCGTTGGGCTAGGAAGGTTTTCAGCTACTTGTACATGAAGAATGTCGATACAAAATGGAGGAAGCGAACCAGGAAGTTGATTGGTAAATACTTAGAAAACAGCAGGTGGCCAAACCAAAAAGAACTATCGGTTAAGAAGAAAGTGAACGAAACTGAGACGGACATGTGGAGAATGGGCATGATTAAGAAGTCCGCACTAGAGACCTATCGAACCTTTAAGCAGGAAATTGCCAAGGAAAGGATCTATGATAATACTCGGGGTAGTTCTCTACTGTTTGAGGCCCGGACGGGAGTACTGCGAACCAAGACATATCGGGCCAAATACGAAGGGGTTGACACAGTATGCAGTGCGTGTGGAGAGGAAGAAGAAACTGCCGAACACTTAATAATATTCTGTAAAGGGCTTCACCCTATAGTTCAGGATGATGGCGCTGCGTTTTTCAAAGCACTGGGGTTTAGGGACCGGGAGGGCAAAATAGACTTTAAGCGGGTAGACTTAACTAGAAGGAGGTTATCTGATTGGTGGCTAAAGTCAAGGCACGAGTGAAAATTAAACTCTTCACTGCAAAGTACGAATCCTCAAACTCACTTTTAAGGAAAAAAAAATACATATAGTTTTTGGTTCATTAGGTATTACGGCTTGGTGGCGCTAGCCACCGCCCGATCTAAGGGGTACAGCCATATCCATCCATCCATCCATACATCCAATATATGATGAAAAGATGCGAGATGGTAGTACTTGGAGTGTTGAATAGATGGACGAACGGACACACAGACAGATGCATGAATGGACGCATGAACGGACGCAGGGGCGGATTCATGGACGAACGCAGGAACGGACGCACGCACGGACGGGCGGATGGACGCATGGACGGTCGCACAGACGGAAGGAACAAGAACGAATGGACGGACGAATGCTTCGCGCCACTCTTCATCATTCCCTCCGTAGATATGCTGCCAATTTTTTTGATCACTGGTACTGTCGTTGACATCAGCGGCCTGTAGTGACCAGACCATACGCCAACATTGTCAGCATCTGATCTTCTGCGTCTTGTCTTATCGTATTGTTCTAGTGCAAGCGCGTATGCTACCCCACTGAACTCTTATAATTCGCGGTTCTTTTCGTGTTTAGGACCTGTGCTCGCTCACTTCGCAGTCGGCTCAGCATGCCCTCCGCACGCGCGCGGAAGCGTAAAGACGGCTGTTCACTTGCGCGGAATGAATCGCGATATATGGAAGTCGGTAAGGTGCCGCAAACCCGCCGGCGTAACAAAAGGATTCCTTGACCGTGGCCGCTGCTTTTATTGAACACAACCGCGCGCGCCGCGGACCTTTCAAGCAAGCTGCCCGACCCGCCTCCTTTCCGCGTGTTTTGGTTTTCAAGGTCGCCTTCCTGTCGTATCCTCCCCTCTCTTCACTCTATAAGGCACTGCGCAGTGCTCCCGACCGGGTTGCAGAAACTAGGTGCCTTTTCTCATCTTCTAACCACTACGCCCACCACCACTCTATCGCAGCTCCTTGCCCTTCTCTCGCAAATCAGCTCTCCTCTCTTGATCACAACTCCTTCGCCCGTCTCCACCGCTCCGCGACGCCAGCCACGCTGCCTCGAAGTTTTGTTTTCTGACTAGAAACAGGCCCAGAGCTGTACCACGCGTTCTGGCGCATGTGTTGCTTGTGCGCGTCTTGCTCGCTCTCGATGTGCGTGTGTGGTCAGGATGGCGGACGGGAGGCCTTCCACGCTTTTTCCTGCCGCTCAACGAAACGTCCAAAGTGTGACCGCTTGGCTGTTGACCACCTGGCAGCCAACTTGCCGCTTCGGGCGTCCCGGTATTCAGCTGTGGAGATGGTGAATATTTCGTGGGCGGCGGTGACGGCTACATGCGCGCAAAACTGTTTCGCGAGGCCGGCTTCGTCGACGTCGGGCCCGATGCCGAGCCTGAAGCTTCCGAACAGGACCACTCCGGCTGCTATTTGTGGCAGCGCGTCGTCGACTACGACCTGTCAGAGCGGGTGGAACATCTGTTGCGATGGTTTAGTTACAGCCGATGATGATGCCAACACTGTGAAACCGTGCTCGGATAAGGGCCTTGTGAATCAAGTACGCGGTAAAGAGCGTTTTGGAGTAATCGGTTTGCGAGAACGACAAAACTTTGGAGCCAGTGCCTCATGCAGCTTATGCTACGGGCCTCGGCGAAGAGTACACTGCCGCTTGAAATAAACTCAAGACCACCCTTATCCCTTCTACTCTTCGATACGCGTGCATCACGGACTATTTTGCGCAAAAAAATTGCGTTTTCACTTGCAACTTTTTTTTTTTGAAATTGTGTTCCATTTACTACGAACTTCGGGATACCGCGAACGCATGCCGCGTCAGGTTCAGGTTTGTTACAAGCGGGCTCGACTGTATGTCTAATTTTAAACTTGTGTTTTACTTGAGAGGAGGCTTTTGCTTACATAAAAATATTGGGCTTGCCTGTGCACGTTGAAGTATCCCATGTCAGAATCGACAGCTATTGAAGACCTTTGGATAAAGGCTTCAAAGTTTTCAGATTAGGATCACATTTTCCTTAATTAAATGGGGCAGGACGCATTTTCTTTAGAAGAACTTTGGATTCAGGTAGTTGGTAGTCTGCTCTCATAGGATACTACCAAGTGTTTTCATTACTGAGATGTTCGTGTTTTATCAGTTTATTGCATATATTGCAGACTGTTGCTTATTGCTTATTCTTACTAGCTTTCCAAAAGTAATTCTTCGGTTTCGCCTGTTACAGGCCTAATATTAACATCTTTGTCGTGCACTCTGCAATGGAAAGTGCTGAATTTGAAAAGTAGGCCTTTCGAGACATTTGTATGCAAGAAATTTAGGTAAAAAGCCATTCTTGCATATCATCCTATACTGATTCAGATGAATTCCTATATATAAAAGATGTGCTGGGTAGTAATTCTTGTCTTTTATACAGGGTGTCTCTTTGGCACGTTTATTTTCTTAACACTTATTTTAATATAGGCACACCGGTGTCGTGTATACTCAAATGTCTGTTACATTAGTCTCTCTTGTAAAAGGTTCTGAATGCATTTGAGTAAGACGGCTCCAACATATAGAAGTTTTCAAAGTGAATATAAAAAACGCTAATTTGTTCATTAGTGTAAAGTATATGAGACGGTTACTGCCTGTGTCACAGGACATAATTTTGAAGGTATTTATTTCGCAGTCTTTTTGATGTATTCTAGGATACTTTTCCGGCCTTGTTGCAAGATTACGCACCATTGATGTTCGAGCACATGAAAAGTATAGCCAAGAAGGACGTCATGGCATGAATGATTGAAACAGAACTGGAGCTTTCAAAGGGCTACAAGAATGCTAAGGAGGTTGCATTACTATCATTGCTGGCTGCGTACTTTGGGGACAAAGGGGCTCTTCAAGGTTTTCGAGGTAGGTCTAGTGTACAGAATTTCGTGATTTGTATAGTAATAAGAGAAATGCTCATTAGCAGCTAATAATAATAGCAGCACTAATACATACTTGTTTAGCACAGCTCCTTCGTTCCCTTTGTGTAAACCTGCCCGATACCTGAACTTTTTTTTTTAAGTGTCATCGGACGTATGTTCAGTGTAAGAATATTTTTAAGAGGGGAAAAGTGAGCTGGAGTGAAATACGTATATTCTCTATGCACTATGGGGCACTTTCCTTGAGGAAGTGTGTTGAGGCAAGTTCTTAATGCCGCAGAAGTTCGAAATGTAGTGGCTGAAAGAAAAAAAGTGATCGTAATATCAATATTATGCTTTGCTACATCCTCTGGTGCGCTGTCAAAAGTTTTGCTGATTTAGTAGGCAGCATCGTTGGGTTTTCGTTGTTGACCTTCGAGTGATTCTTTTACGAGTGTTGGAAGATGTGAACGAACCAGTGAACAAACGGTCGCACTGCACGTTGGAGATCTAAACTGCGACTACTTTTGGATTGCAGAGAAGTTTATCATGAATACTGATAACGATGAAGATAGTGAAGTGGTGCTTTCATCCTTGTAACTGGTTGACTAATCAATGCAATGTGTTATTGCAATGCATAATATAACTTTAGTATGTCCTGAAAAAACTTAAGCGCCCATTGGGATACCACTTTTATTTATTGCATTGGTTCTGTGGGTTTAATACTTCAGGACGAAACAATTTGAACTCGATATAGTGCGCGTTATAGTGGCGGCCTTTACAGTGGCCATAGTCTCTGTAATTGCTCGCTAGGGGAGGTGCACGCGCCACTCCTCTAGCCCATTTGTGCTGTGCCGCTTCAAGTGGTCATCATCCAAGATAATGGTTACTTCATTGTTGAAACAAGAATAACTATCTTCTGTGGAATGCTGTCGAGCACTTTTACCATGCTCGCAAATAAAATATGAACATTTGGAGTGGCCTGCTTTAGAGTAGGACGCCATAGCAACATACTGGACTTGATTTGTTTGATAAATTTCTTTCATCCGTCTATTGGCATGACATTTTGTGCACATAAGATGCACCGATAAAAATGTTCTATAAAAGGTGTCTTATACGCAGGAATATATGGTAATATAATGGCCATTAAGGTATTCTAATCAGTAAAAAAAAGTGCTGCTATGAAAGCTTATGACCTGCAAATAAGTGCTGAGCTGTGCAGTGTTTTTGGTGCATTAAGTTTTTGTGACAATAAGTAATTGGCACACTTTATGCTGGCATACACTGTGTATTTAAAAATTAGACATGCTGCTTCCTATCTCTTGTCTTTGTTGCTACAAGAGTACCTGTCCAGCAAACAGTCTTAGGCTGGGTTATGTAAGCTGCTATCGTTGAAACCACGAGCCTACATGACCGTGTGCTTAGACAAGTTAGGCATGATTAGCAATTAAAGCCACAGGTACCCTGGTGGCTGGCACTCCAGCTCCTTATTCTGCTTTGCAGGTGCTCATGTGGCCGCGTACTGACATTGTGAGAGTTATGGTTCGTTGTGTGGCACCATTGGTCTTTGCATGCCTTTGTATGCGCTCTCGTTTCACTTGATGAATATCTGCATGTGGCTTTTTTAGTTAGAAGTGCTTAATTTCCTCATCTTGACCAGATAAGATGCGCTATACAACTGCATATAAGGTATACATTATGCATTGTGACAAAGCTTTAAGGGGAGGGGAAAACACTCTGTGTTTGAAGTGGTAAATGCTATATGGGACGTCCATTTACTGAGTCTTTTTTTTTCCTTTTTAGTATGGCACAAGTATAACTGAAGTGCTTTCTGAGCTGCCACCTACACCCATCATTGCAGCCAAGTTTGTAACTAGTGCGTCAAGGAAGGTGTTCCATGCAGTGGGCGGCGCCAGGATCGATGTACTGGGGCGAGAGGAACCATGATAAGAGTTGCCTCTTCGGGGGGGGGGGGGGGGGGGGGAATTCGGGCTTGTTATGACAATGTTTGCCCTTAGGAGAATGGGTGCGATAAAGGGCAGGCAAAATTGGGGAGAGGTAGGCACCATACTGCTGCAGCCCTGGGTTTCATGTTGTAGTGGATTGACACTCTTTCATCGTGGTGCATATATACTTGTACACTCGTATCAAGATTTGCCTGTCTGGCATGGAATTAAGAATCTGAGAAACTCCGGCAGCCTAAATGGTATTGATTACAGTACTGTTAAATCAATACACCTAATTAAAGGGGCGTCTTTTAACTTTCGAAATAAAGCCACGATTCTGTGTTCCAACCAGGTGTTGCAATTCATAAAAAGCTAAATGTGCAACATGCCCTAGCCGTGCATGTTTTCATGCCATGGAAGATTTGAGGCATATGCATTCTGTGCATATTTTTTATGTATGTATGTAAGTATGGTGTATGTATGCATGCATGAATAAATTTCAATATTAAAAAGGTGCACTATCGGAAGGCATTCGCACTGTGCTGGGAAGGTATTCTACGGTACTTCTTTTGTTGGTAGCAAAGAATTGATTGATCAGGTCATCATGTTTATGGTTTACTTTGTAAATGTTGACACTCATCCTAATATTTTCACAGTAATTATCTTGCATGTGTGTGGGGCATGCAGATTTTTTTTTACTTTTGCAGTATGAAAGAGAAATTGGCAAACACTGTAAGTGCCGCTATTAATAATAAAAGTTTGCATTATACACCATGGAAAGCGATCATTTGTCGTACAGTGTTATCGCAAGCTGCTACATATCTTTGGGAAGTGAAGTAGTCGAGTGGTGCATCATATGTCATTGAGAAATGTGGGTTGGGGCACGACACCATTCCCAGGATGGAAAGCTTACGTCCATTGCCTTTCCGGTCGCCTTTACCTAGATCATATGATCTGGACTGCTAGGTTCGTGCAACGTAGCTGCAGAAGATTCCCCTCCAGGATGGCTGCAATGGTTGCACAGGATGCCAAGTTTGGAACCAGCCGGGCAGCTCATCTGGCAACATGGACACAGCACAACTGCATTGTAGGCTGCTGACACCCTTCATAATCGTCAGTCAGCAGCTGCTTCTTCCGGGCACGACACCATTCCCAGGATGGAAAGCTTATGTACATTACCTTTCCAGGTTAGTTCCCTGAAAGGTGCTACTTGTGTTAAATCCAATAATTATTGTTTGTTGGCGGTGTCGTGCCCACGAGACCTAGAAGATCTGTTTAAGCGATTTATATTTCGTGCATCAGAAATGTGTTATGCCTTGTCTGCCTTAACACTTATGTTGTCTGGCGATGTTGAGCCAAATCCAGGACCAATGACTAAAGCTCAAGAAGAGGCATTTTCTGCTGCTCTAGACACAATTAAAAACTGGAAGAGGCACAAGCAGGCTTGCTTTCTGAGCTAACTAAGGCAAAAGCTGGTCATGCTGCTGCTCAGAAAAGGATTGATTAGCTAGAAGAAAGGCAGGAAACACTTCTTGCAGAGCTCAATATTTCGAAAATGAAACAGGAAGTCGTTGAAGGTGAAATTAAGTTGCTGAACGCAAAGATTGCTTCATTGTCACTTGCTTCTACGTCTGGAAACAGCTAGGGTGATGCCAAAGCTAGTGCTAACGCCCTTCGCAGTGTATCTGAACGCTTGGCCACTATCTCTTCTCGGTGCGAAGA
The DNA here is from genome assembly GCA_013436015.1 of Rhipicephalus annulatus. Taxonomy (NCBI): domain Eukaryota; kingdom Metazoa; phylum Arthropoda; class Arachnida; order Ixodida; family Ixodidae; genus Rhipicephalus; species Rhipicephalus annulatus. The sequence continues at coordinate 536,838 of WOVY01011829.1, read as the reverse complement.
CACTGAGAACAGAATGCGATGCTCGAACTTGCTTTTCTTTAACATTGTGGATGACAAAAAATTGATTGATTGATTGATATGTGGGGTTTAACGTCCCAAAACCACTGTATGATTATGAGAGACGCCATAGTGGAGGGCTCCGGAAATTTCGACCACCTGGGGTTCTTTAACGTGCACCCAAATCTGAGCACACGGGCCTACAACATTTCCGCCTCCATCGGAAATGCAGCCGCCGCAGCCGGGATTCGAACCTGCGCCCTGCCGGTCAGCAGCCGAGTACCTTAGCCACTAGACTACCGTGGCGGGGCGCATGACGAAAAAGAAGATTGGGCTTTGTCCGAGCAGAAAATTGTGGAATTCTGTTCACAAAAGCTTGACATTAACTTATCGAGCACAAATTTCAAAAGAGTGCACAGATTAGGCAAACATGCTGACAGCAAAAAGAGGCCTATCATTGCGAAAATGACCTTTTATAAGGGCAAAGAGCGCATCTTGTCCGCTGCAAGAAAGCTTAAGGGGTCCGAGTTTTCTATTCGGGAAGACTTCTCTCCTGCTACGCGAGAGGCAAGAAGAAAGCTTATCGAATTCGCCAAGGCCAGAAAAAATTCTTTAAGCTATCTGTTGACAGATTGCGCATAGATGATGTAACATACGTGTACGACCACGCAACAAGCACAGTAGTGCGACAAGGCATATAGCTAAGGCGTGGTACTCGCACCGGTAAATTCAAGCAGGCACCTGAGCCTCAGAATTTACCATCACTCACCATATCATTTACTAATATTCGCAGCCTTCTGCAAAAGCTCGACCAGGTCTGTTCCTTCCTTGATGACACGGGTTCTGACATAATCATCTTAACTGAGACATGGCTTCATGCAGATATTTCAGACAATGAAATTAGTCCCTTACAAAACACCTATAGCATTTACAGTTGCGATCGCGTTAACAGAAGGGGTGGAGGCGTAATTATAGGCATTAAAAAAGACAATAACATCTTATCTAATGGCGTCTGCTACAAATATAGAAATTGTTTTGGTTGTTTGCAGAACTCGATTTGAGAAATTATTGATTGGTTGCTGCTATCGCCCTCCTGACACTAATCCATCATTTCTAAGCGACTTACGATGCACCATAACTCATGCTATTAAGACGTGTCAAACTGAGCTGGTTTATTTATTTGGCGACTTTAATTTTCCTTCAATAAACTTGAAGCTGCTTTCATCTAATTGCTATGTCTCCACTGCGTTCATTGCCTTAACATTAGATTTTAACCTAGCCCAGATCATAAGCCAACCCACTCGTGACTTGAATATACTTGATTTGGTATTAACAACGGCACCAAATACTATATCGAATATAACATACATAGATGGCTTCAGAGGTTAATTCAAATGATTCTTAACGTCCCATTTCGCCTCGCTGGAGCTAAAACAAAAACAATTTGCGATTATAATAGAGGTAATTACATTGTTATAAGTGATGAATTATGCACGTTCTTTGAGAGCGTACTTTTATCATCCTTTCATAATCGATCCGTAGAAAACAACTGTACACTCTTCAAAAACAAGTTGGCTTCATTAGTTAGTGAACATATTCCTACAATCAAAATAACAAATGATAAACAAAATCCATGGTTCAATAAATCACTTAATAGATTAAGAAATAAAAAAAAGAGATTGTACGCGGTGGCTAAACGCGCGCAAACTGCTGCTTTGTGGCAAAGATATAGAGACTTCTTGAATAGCTACTGCTCCGCGATACGCACCGCCCGTGATAAGTATTTTTCTCATGATCTACTGTCACTGCTCACCACTAACGGTAAGAAGTTTTGGAAACAAGTGTGCCCAGAACGTCACGATAACAAAATAACGTTGCGAAATGACGACCACATTCTCATTCCAGATCAAGACTGTCCTAACGCCTTCAATACTTTCTTTACACCAGTTTACACCACTGAAGATCATACAAACTTCCCCGATGTAGCCGATCTTGACTATCCCTTTTTGCAGCCCATTGAAGTCACTGTTGACGGAATCGCATCTATAATAAATAATTTAAGCAGTCCACGTCAGCGGGCGTTGACGACATTGACACTAAGATACTGAAAAGTACAGCCTCACCCTCGAGTAAAATATTTTGTCACATCTTTCAGCAATAACTATCAACAGGACAGCTTCCACATGATTATAAAATTGCAAAGGTCATCCCCGTATTTAAAAGCGGCAATAAAAACTCACCTCAAAATTACAGACCCATTTCTCTGACATTCATCTGCTGTAAGATGCTTGAGCATATAATCGCCTCCCATATTTACAACCACTTAGAGCAGAATGACTTTTTCTTCCCTAACCAACATGGATTTAGAAAGGCCCTATCATGGGAAACACAGCTTTTTGAATTCACGACTGACCTGCATCATCACTTAGATCTAAACTTGCAAATTGACTGTCTTTTTCTGGATTTTTCCAAAACTTTCGATCGTGTTGCTCACTGACGCTGTGGCGGCTGCATTTTCGATGGAGGCGGAAATGTTGTAGGCCCGTGTGCTCAGATTTGGGTGCACGTTAAAAAAACCCAGGTGTTCGAATTTTCCGGAGCCCTCCACTACTGGCGTCTCTCATAATCATATAGTGGTTTTGGGACGTTAAACCCCACATATCAATCAAATCACTGCCGCTTAATCACTAAACTCTCTTCTTTGTGTATAGATTCATCAAGTCTGTCATGGATACGGAACTTTCTTACTAACCGGCAGCAATTCACCATTGTTAATGACTTTTCCTCCCCACTTTCATACGTTCGTTCTGGTGTGCTGCAAGGTAGTGTTCTCGGTCCACTGCTTTTTCTTATTTATATTAATGACTTACAAAGTAATTTATCCTCACAAGTGCACAATTTTGCTGATGACTGTATAATTTACCGAGCAATAACTAGTACTGGTGACCACGTAATAATTCAAAATGACCTCGACCTCATCAGCAATTGGTGTAATAGTTGGCTAATGTCCCTTAATGCAAGTAAATGTAAAGTAATGTCCTTCTCTCGCAAACATTCTAACTCTGAGTTTTCTTACTTTATTAATGGCAATACGGTATCTTGTGTTGACCCTTTTAAATATGTAGGTGTAACCTTCATATCTAACCTTTATTGAACTACCCACATCACCAACATCTGCAGTGATGCCTCACGATCATTAGGCTACATATGCCGCAATCTACGTAAGACGCCCACAAATATACGTGCTTTAGCTTACGTAACATTTGTTCGCCCTCAGCTAGAATTCGCTTCTGCAGTTTGGTCCCCTCATTACAGCTATTTAACTAACATGCCGGAATCGATCCAGAATAGAGCCGCTAGATTCATCTCACAAAACTACGACCATAGCGCAAGCATAACACAAATTAAAAAAAAACTTATCACTTTACCTTTTGAGCAGCCGACGTGATCTAAACCTCCTTTCATTATTCCATAAATATGTACATGAAACAAGGCCATTATCATTGACATTGCAAGCGTCTGCATTCACATCAACGAGACTAAATAACCATCTTTCATTCACACGCATATTACGGTAAAACATACATTTTAACTCATCTGCACTCCTCTTGTCATCCGCATGTGGAACAGCCTTCCAAATGAAATCGCCGCTGAATGCAATCGGGAAAAATTCCGGCACTTTTTACTCACCCATTTACAAGAATAACTGCACGTTTTATTATTATCGAAATCGGCACCTATGCGTTTATTCACTACTGGTATCTCGCTTTTTTTTCTCTTACTTTAAACTTATTTTGTTTGATAATTTGAATACTAACATGCCATTCAGTTCTGTTGTGTTTTATTCAGTGATGTTTTCTTTTGAATAATGGAAAGTCTTTTCACAATTTGTGCTTGTTTTTTTTAGCTTGTTTTAAATCATTATCTCACGCATATACTCATCTGATGTTCATCGCCATTCTATTCCTATTAAAATTATTATCAATATTTTCTCATTTTTATTCTTGTTAGGACTTGTAGTATAATTGACAATTAGTTCATGTTATTGTTTGTATGGAAAGTGTACCAATTCATGTATGTATTTCCTTTATGCTCCCCTTACACAATGCCCTGTTGAGTCTGTAAGGTATTTTGAATAAATAAATACAGTCAAAACTGTTTCATAACCATGTCCAGGACTTCATATGAAGGGTGGGTAAGGGGTAAAGAATAAGAGGACAAAGGCTTTCAACAGCAGTTGCAGTACGAAACTAAGCTCTATCACTTGTAAAATACAGGGTAAAAATGAACGGTTTTCATATTGCACATACAGCATATGGTGGAACACTGCAGTCGTGCCACATGCAACCTCTGAAGCAGTTTGACCTGCGTGGATGGAAACACTCGACACGATGGTCTAGTGGTTATGGTGGTCGGACTGCTGGTCCATATGTCAGGAGATTGAATCCCAGCCGCGGTGACTCCATTTTCGATGGGTGGGGGGGGAGGAGGAAGTTCTTGACGCCCGTCTACTTAATTTTGGTGCACTTTAGAGCCCCCCCCCCGCCCCCTATGGTGTCTCTCATAATTGCATTCAACCCGATTAATTATTATTGTATTTGCACTGGTAGGAACGATTCTTATGATGTGCAAGGACATTCGTAATGCACCTTATAGGGAGAACCTGCTCTCTGGAACATGTTTTTATATGGTCTAGATAAAATATATGTAATCTCCTAAAGTAATCGGTTACTTGTAATCGATCACAAATTCTTTTAGTTTTTTAGTACAATCTATCATTTTTTTGTTTCAAAACTGTAACACTTCGTGTTTTTCAATTCTTCTTGTAACTGTTTGCCCAACATTAACACCTTACCTGTAATACCGTATCTTAGGGCCAGCAGCAGCAAAGCACTGCACAACCACGACCGGTGGGCAAGGTGTTGTTTTATGTATAATACAACCTTTCACTCCAGCACATGCATTGAGAGTGTTCAATGTAGCAGCCGATTTCTTAGCAAGAAAGCACTCCATTATCAGTAATAACAACTTTGAAAAACTAATGCCGTTAAAAGTTATCCAGATCCAAATTGTTCAATTGCACAAGCAGCTACGACGATGACCTGTAAATTTGACAAGACAGAGTCCAATTCACCAACAGAAGTCTGTTTCCTTGAACACGCAGTTTTTTATATGAACGCATGAGCACCATTTGTACAATCTGCCGCTGAAGTCTCGGTAAGCCTTTCAGCCTGCATCAAACCTCTAACTTTTTCTTTAACATGCTAACTCCAGTAGTTTACATGCCGGCCACAACGTTGGAGATTAAGTAAACTTGCATTATTGTGTTACAGTAACAAAATTGTGAAGTCATGCTAAAGGAATTGATTACATTTCTATGATTCTTGAGTTACTTTTCTAGGGCTGAATTTAACCCTTCTAATCGGTACATTTAAAAAATGCAATTGCAATTTTGATCGGTTACTTATTTACTGTAACTAGTACAGGTCGGATGTAAATGCGCTTTTATATTAAATTTTCTTACTCCTAGGACGCTGCGTGAACACTTGTTAGTTGGCTGACAGCCATCAAATAAAGTGATAAAAAAAATGGGCTCTCGCATTATACCATGTAAATCTTGTAAAACTTTGTAGCAATACCTAATTCCGAAATTGATGCTGTAACACGAGTTCAACTATAGGATTCTTTAATTTTTTTTTACAGAAACCATCTTTTTAGACAAATGGTATGTCGCCTGTGAGCAGGAACTCTTTTGTGAAGCGACCGATTTTACCGAGGCAGTCTTTGTAATGTTCGTGACTTATTATGCATTCAACATGATGTACCCAAATAGTTCTGCGACCATACTGGAATTCTCGCAAAGGTCAGTCTTTTCTGTTGGTGGTCATTTGCATTGTTAAGTGAGTGCTGTCATTCTCTCATTAATTTCAGTGCCGCCTTAAATTCAGTACTGGCTTTCATTACTTATGCACAGAAATTCGAAATTGTCTGACGGCAACCACTAAAAGTGCTCCCTAATATTTTTATAAGTTATGGCTCGCAAAATTCTAAAAGAATTCATCTCTTAGGAATAAAAAAAAAAGCATTGGCCTGATCTGTGGGCTGGTAATGGTGGTATTTACACAGTGGAATTTAGCGTCGCATGCCAGGTCCTCACTTTGCTAATGCCTACTGGTTTTTTAGATTAGGTTAAACACTGCACTGCAAGTTGTTTTTATGAAGAAAATTTATACTTGTGCCTTGACTTCGACAGTTTGTACAGAGTGTAACAATGCTCTGGCCTAGTTAGTGCAGGCATGACTAGAACGTGTGTTCTAGGTATTTCGTGTAGCCAGGGTGCAAGATGAGAAAATTGACAGCTCGAAAGCAGAGAGTAGACAGGCATTCACACACAAGTGTAAACAGATGTGCAAAGTGAGAAGAACAATTACTCGATTGAGAGGTCACTGGCTCTTCATTAAGGAGCAACAGTGGAGCAAGATGTGGAAGAATAAAAGAACATTTCTACCACGGTACATGCTAAGCATAAGATCAGGAGTGAGACATTCCTTGCCGCTACGATTGATGGTAGAACGGTTAAGGTGCTCGGCTGCACACTTGGAAGTTGTGGACTCGAACCAGGTTGTGGCTTTCACATTTTGATAAAGGTGATAGAAGCCGAAGCACTGTGTGATGTCACTTCGCGTTAAAGAAAATGAGATACTCAAACTTTTCAGAGCCTTCCACAACGGCGTGCCTCATAATCATATAGTGGTTTTGGCATGTAAAATTCCCCATATCAAGTACAGAAATGGCTGTTTCAGAGTACAATAGGTGGTAGATGGCTGCATGAGCAGTGATGGTTGCTGTACAAAAAAGTAATGTATATAGTATATATAGATATATAGTACATATACTATTGGCATACCTAAATCTAGAGTAAACTGTGAAATTCTGTGTGGATGTCTTGTCCAGTTTTGTAGCTAATTTCTGGACTGTTCCAGGAAACACTTTGCACCCTGTCATGCACCACATTCAAGCAACACTGATTTACTTCAATCAAACCTAATCCCAATTAGAGACATTGATAACCTCATTTAGGTGCAGGCACTTGGCACCCCAATTTCACAGTGGTATTCACTTTTTTCCGCATTATGAGCACTCTCTCAACTGGGCTCATTACACCCATGGTTGATTTTAGGTTCCTACAAGCGAAACCTTGACTTTCGAGATTGGTATTTGCAATTCAGATGAGATGCCTACGGTGCACATATTTGGCATATACTCGACCTTCAGTATTTGTGTCCACTGTCTGAAGCTTTTGCATTGGTTCGGATTTCTTCTCAGTGGTGCTTAATAGTATAATCACGTGGTCTGGTCATGTTTCCTTGCTTGCCTTAAGTTGATTTTGTGTATCAAAAACAATTGTATTGCACCTTGCCAAGAATGAAACGTTTATGCTTACCCTGCTTTTTTTTTCTTCCCTGGAGCAAAAAAAAAAAATCTTTTGCCACCACCTTGAGTTTTGATGCCATTCCCTCAAGCCCACCCTGTACTTTTCTGGTAATTTATTTTGTGATGCAGATGTGGAGCTGCGGCGGCTGCATTTCCGATGGAGGCGGAAATGTTGTAGGCCCGTGTGCTCAGATTTGGGTGCACGTTAAAGAACCCCAGGTGGTCAATATTTCCGGAGCCCTCCACTACGGCGTCTTTCATAATCATATAGTGGTTTTGGGACGTTAAACCCCACATATCAATCAAATCAATCATGCAGATGTGGAGGGGGGACATTTGCTTCACAAACTACTTTTTTACTTTTTACTTTTTACTTACTTATTACTTTTTATTGCATTTCCTGTTACAAATATAATTTGATAATTGCTTTAGACACATCGTTTCATTACATTGCATTTTATGTTCACAGATGTCTGCCACGTTAGGCCATTTCCGCTCCACTGAAATGGGAATGTGTACTGTGCAATGTCTGTGCACGGTAAAGAACACCAGATGGTTGAAATTTCTTGAGCCTTCCACGAGGGGGTCCCTCATAATCATGCAGGGGTGTTGGGTGTTGTACCCCACATATAATTGTTATTAATATTAATATTGATATTATAAACATTATTAATACATGTGCACAGCCTTTTATTATGCTGCACATATATCTATATAAAAACAAGCAACAAAATAAAAGTGCGCTTATACCTATGTAAGTTCACATTAATGTGGGGGAACTTCAAGTGCTTAAAACACTTGAGAGTCGTGCACCAGCTGTATCGTAACGATGTGCACAAGTTGCAAAAACCAGAATATTTTTATAATGTATGCAGTGTTTGCAAAAAAGCCGCTATACACATGTACATGCCGCATTATAATAAGTCACTCAACACAATCAACAGTGCCTTGAAATTTCGCTTCAGCTGGTTACACTGTCAGATGCAGTAGTTGCTGCTAATGCATTGTGAATCATTTGGTCATGTGCTTGTTCTGACCATCACGACTCAGAAAAATAATTATTTTTTAAATAGTGGTCGAAGGCTTAGGCAGAATTTTTCTTCGTGGGGCGGGGGGAGGGGGCACCTGCCATGGCAAAAGAAAATGTGGGGAAGGAAGGGCATAGACCCAGTTTGCCACCCCCCCCCCCTGGCTAAGCCTGTAATAATATCTCAGGTAACTGCTTTCTATGGTGGTATTATACAGTCTTGGGGTAGCAAGACAGTTCAAGTGCATGGATAGTCTTTTTGCTATCTAAAGAAAATTTTCATTTTACAGGCAGCTGTTCCATATCAATCCCCCAAAGGGTACCAAGCATGAAGGAAGACAGCGGTCGAGGACATCTGTTAATGCAAAAGTAAAGAAGCTCAACCATATGCTACAAGCAAACGTCCTGTCAGAGGAGCTGAACTGTCCTGACCAGGTGTGTTTTATTAATCATGAAATGTCTTGTAGTAGCTTATTCTCATGTGATACAATTTTTCATGTAAAGTGCTGCATTTTAGCAGCAGATCATGAGTGCAAGCTTATCACAATTTTCTGCACGATCGTTATTTTCGGGTTTTTGATTTTAATCTCTTCGAGACCCTGATATAACTGATAATTCATTGTAGGAGATACCAGTGTGCTTGCATCATAATAGGGTTGGTCAGATGATGACATGGTATACCCTGCTAACTCGCACAATTTGTACAGCAACTATCAGTGTTCGTATTGCACTAATTTTGGTGCTCAAGTTTGCTTTGTGTCAATATGCAGGGAATCCCCTACACATCTCCCCCCTCCACTTTTTTTTCCTTAGTGGATTGTATTGGAAGTGTTGATTATGTGCAAGAATATGCAATTGCTGCAAAAACTACATGTCAGCATGCATCTCTTATGAAAAAGCTTGGGTGTATATTTTTTTCAAATCTGGGAACAGAAATCTAGTGATAATTTTCAAAGTGATGACTGCAATGATTCCAAAATATGTAAAATATCACCTTTCTAGATTTGATTTTAAGACAAAGATAACAACTAAAAGCTTTGGCAATTTCTGGGAAAAGAAATCTTTTATAAATGAAAGACTCATGATCAGCTTTTTACCCTTCCTTCTGAGCATAAAGCATCATCATTATTATTTGCATATGCATGCTGTTCTCCATCCAAGACCTGTCCACTTTTTTGCGTGAATCTCGGCAGACTGAAAATCTGTCGGTATCATAGCTTCCATTGGCTTGGCACTACATTAGCGCAATGTTTGAAAGCGTGGGGTTACAGAGCAGCAAAGTTGTGTCAACACTCTGTGAGTTCCACAGTTGCGCTGGTAGAGCTTACTTCCTGCACATGCTGGTTGAACTTGGGAAGCGAATCCGCATTGTTGGGCACAGTATTTGTCATCTGACTGGCTCAAGATGTGTCTGGAAGGTGTCTAAAACGGCTCCAAACTTCCGTGGCATTAGCTAGTTTTTATCCGTGTCTGAGGTACTCTATTGGATTGTACCATATCATTTTGAGGCTAGTTTAGTGTAAACCTCTTCAGAACATGATTTTACTGATATGGCAGAGCTCTTGTGTACTGTTCACAAAATAGCTCCTGCCTGATAATCATTGAAAGTTGAAACTCTCTGCCACATCTTGATTTTGGAGAGATGACTGAAGCATGGCCTTGGAAGTTTTCGGCTTCCGGGCATCTGAACGTGCCCCGAGTGGGTCTCTTGTCAGGATTCTCTTAACATGATCAACTTTCTTCGAAAAAATATATAACCAAAATGGCTGCTACTTTGCTGAAATCATGCAAGTTTTCATCAAGTTGCATTAAGAAGCTCAGCATTCTTATGAGTTAGCAATCGATAAAAACTTTGAAAATTTGCCATTTATTTGAAAATACCGAATGTGACTTTTTATCTGGTTTAAAAGCTGGCAGGACAATAAACTAGTATGTTCTTTTGGTACAGCTCCTTAACATGTTTAAATAACACTGTGTGCTTTGCACTTCACGCGCTGAAGCTTAAACATTACAAAGAAACGACAAAAACTAGTGCTCTTTCAAACTGTCATTCACTTAACCAACACAAAAATATATACCCGGCACATGTTTTCGCAGCCATATCTGTCGAAGCAAAACCAAAAGGCAGCAGAACTACATAGGAGCATCAAGTGCAGGCGATTTTAGGGAGCTACTAGTTTCTTTTTAGTTAGTGCAATGAAGGACTTGTTGAGGTAGTAGCAATATCTAATGAAACTTGTATCAATGACTCAGTACTCCCGGCTCTAAGTCAAGTACTCGCGGCCCTCAGTCCCCAGCAGCTGGGAAGCAACTGACCATGGCGGCGGTCAGATCCGCAACGCAGCAGAGGGTGCTAAGAATCTCTGGATCTGGACAGGCCGTCATTGGAACCTGAACTTGGCAACGTTTAACGCTAGAACCTTATCTAGTCGGACAAGTCTAGCTGTGCTATTCGAGGAACTAGAGGGCATTAAATAGGATGTTATATAGGTTAGGAGGACAGATGAGGCCTATACAGCGCTACAGAACGGGCATGTCGTTTGCTATTTGGGCTTGGCTGACAGAAGGGAACTGGGAGTGGGGTTCTTTATTCACAGAAACATAGCTGGCAGCATATAGGAATACTATAGCAATAATGAGAGCGCGGTAGGTATCGTAATTAAACTCAATAAGAGATACAAGTTGAAGGTGGTACAGGCTGACGGGCCTACATCCAGCTATGATGACGCTTTGGTTTAAAGCTTCCTTGAAGACGTGGAATCGGCAGTGAGTAAGATAAAAACACTGTATACTATACTGATGGCAGTCTTTAATGCAAAAGTAGGGAAGAATCAGGCTGGAAGACCAGGCCGTGGGAGACTATGGCATCGGTGCTAGAAATGCCAGAGGAGAGCTTCTAGTAGAATTTGCAGAACGCAATAATTTACGGATTTTGAATACCTTCTACCGAAAACAAGGAAACCGTACGTGGACATGAAGGAGCCCTAATGGCGAAAATAAGAACAAAATAGACTTTATAATGAGTGCACACCCAGGCATCGTGCAGGATGTGAAAGTGGTTGGCAAGGTACGATGCAGAGTCTATATAATGGTACGGTATCGAATTCACCTAGACTTGAAGAACAAACGACAGAAACTTATACGCAAGAAGCCAATCAATGAGCTAGCACTGAGAGGGAAAGTACAGGAATTCAGAGTCTCGCTTCAGAACAGGTACTCGGCTCTTAGTGAGGAAACCAACCTTAGCGTAGATACAATGAATGATAATCTGACGAGTATCATTACGGAGTGTGGAGTGGAAGTTGGAGGCAGAGTAGTTAGACAGGACACTGGCAAGCTTTCCCAGGAAAGGAAGAATCTCATTAAGAAGCGTCAAATCATGAAAGTCTCAAGTACAACGGACAAAATAGTACTGGCAGAGCTTTCAAAGTTGATTAATAGGCGTAAGGTATGCGATGTAAGAAGGTGTAACATGGAGATAATTGAACACAAATAGGCAAAAATCGGATATATGCACTTAGGGACAAAGAAGGCAAAATAACTACCAATATGGATAGGATAGTTAAAATAGAGGAGGAGTTTTACAGAGATCTGTACAGTTGCTTGGGCAACCACGACCTCAATACTGTAAGAACTAGCAGTAACCCAGATGACACCCCACCAGTAACGATAGAAGAAGTCGGAAGAGCTTTAGAGAGCATGCAAACAGGCAAAGCTGCTGTTGAGGATTAGGTAACATCAGATCTGCTGAAAGATGGAGGACAGATTGTATAAGAAAAACTAGCGAGCCTGCTTACAAAGTGTCTCCTAACGGGAAGAGTACCAGAGTCTTGGAAGAATACTAACATTATCTTAATACATAAGAAAGAAGATGACAAGGACTTGAAAAATTACAGGCCGATCAGCTTGCTCTCCATAGTATAGAAGCTAATTACAAAGGTAGTTGCTAACCGAGTTACGAAAACCTTAGAATTCAATCAACCAAAAGAACAAGCAGGATTTCGAACAGGCTACTCAACAGTCGAGCATATCCATACTATCAACCAGGTAATAGAGAAATGCTCAGAATATAGCCAACCACTATACATAGTCTTTATTGATTACGAGAAGGCGTTTGATTCAGTAGAAATATCAGCCGTCATGCAGACACTGCGGAATCAGGGCGTCAGCGAAGCATATACAAACATCCTGAAAGAAATCTGATTGATTGATTTGTGGGGTTTAACGTCCCAAAACCACTATATGACTATGAGAGACGCCGTAGTGGAGGGCTCCAGAAATTTCGACCACCTGGGGGTCTTTAAAGTGCACCCAATTCTGAGTACACGGGCCTACAACATTTCCGCCTCCATCCGAAATGCAGCCGCCACAGCCGGGATTTGATCCCGCGACCTGCGGGTCAGCAGCCGAGTACCTTAGCCACTAGACCACCGTGGCGGGGCATCCTGAAAGAAATCTACAGGGAATTAACTGCTACCATAGTGCTTCATAAAGAAAAAACAGAATATCAAACAAGACGGGTGTAAGGCAGGGGGATACAATTTCTCCAATTCTATTTACCGCATGCTTACAGGAGGTTTTCAGATGCCTAGAATGGGAACAGTTAGGCATAAGAGTTAGTGGAGAGTACCTTAGTAACCTGCGCTTCTCTGATGGCATTGTAATCATGAGTTGCAATTCGTCCCCCGAGTTATTCAGCAATGCAGGGTTAGACAAGGAGAGCAGAAAGGTGGGTCTTAAAATTAATCTGCAGAAAACAAAAGTAATGTACAACAACTTTGGAAGAGAGCAGCGCTTCGAGATAGGTAATAGTGCACTTGAAGTTGCAAAAGACTATGTCTACTTAGGGCAGGTAATAATCTCGAAGCCGAACCACGAGATTTAAGTAACTAGAAGAATAAAAATGGGGTGGAGCACATTTGGCAAGCACTCTCAAAGTATAATAGGTAGATTGCCACTATCCCTCAAGAGGAAGGTATATAACAGCTGTATCTTTCTGGTACTTAGCTACGGAGCAGAAAGCTGGAGGCTTTCAAAGAGGGTTCAGCTTAAATTGAGGACGACGCAGGGAGCTATGGGAAAAAAATGGTAGGTGTAATTTTAAGAGACAAGAAGAGAGCAGAATGGATTAGGGAACAAACGGGGGTTAAGGATATCACAGTTCAAATCAAGAAGAGGAAATGAACATGGCCCGGGCATGTTGTGCGTAGACAGAATAACTGCTGGTCATTAAGGGTAACTAACTGGATTCCCAGAGAAGGGAAGCGGGTTAGGGGGAGACTTAAGGTTAGGTGAGCAGATGAGATTAAGAAGTTTTTGGGTATAAATTGGCTGGAGCAAGCACAGGACCGACTTAACTGGCGGAACATGGGAGAGGTTTTTGTCCTGCAGTGGACGTAGTCAGGTTGATAATGATGTGTCAACAATGATTTTGTTGCTATTGTTAAAGTGACTGGTCAACACTGTGATGGTTTTCAGGTGGGTGAATCTGCTCAATGCTAATGCATCACTTTGTTTCATAAAACAACACTTTTTTTGCACTTCTTGATTTCCTTTTTTGGTATTCTGGCAGCTCACTTTGTGAAATGCCACTGCGTGTCTTTATTTCATGAAGCAACAGTGTTTGCCACTCATCTTAGTATCGAAAGAATCGTCATTTGGTGGTGGCAGTAGCTAATGTAATCGACATTAACAAGCCATCTAATGCACTAACAAAAAAAGGTCTAGTTTACGTAAACTCTCTTGCATGTGTTATTCCAGTGTATTTTTCTGGCTTATTGGTTTTAGTATGTTTCATCGGCTTCATGCTACAAGTATGGTTGTGATCACATGTCCCAGGCATATCTTTGTGTGTTGTAGTTGCAAATAACAGTTGTAAGTTGGTGCTTGTCTTATTTCTCTTTTCTCTGTGCACTTTTTATGCCATAAGCCAGCGCTTGTCTTTTTCTGCACACTTTTTGTTTGTGCCACAATACTTTATGGAATACCAACTAGACCGCTTCCACACCTTGCTTAAAGAACACTCCAAACTTCATCACTCGAGATAGCACATCGGGCATACCAGCTGAAGAAATTGAATGGTCAGTGCTCGCATGAATCGGATGTGCTAAATATTTCACATGTAAGATGACGATCGCATTAGCTTGGCAGATTTGGTTTTTGAAATTTTTCACATGCATTCCGCTGAGGTTGTAGCTGCAGCCACAATGCCCTTTATCTTGCCTTCTGCAGGATGTTGCAGCAAAGCTTTGCTTACTATGCTGGTCACCAGATATCTGTTCAAAGCATTCACTCAGTCACCATTAAACAATCTGTTCAATTATTTTTTTACTGTTATTGAGAGCATTGGTGGCATGCACAGTAGTGTTTATGGATTCGTTGATCCAGACGTTAGCATTCCTGCGTCCACAAAAAGTTTAATGAGTATATCTTTGTCATAAACTTCTTTTGGGTATGTCAGTGCAGATGTTCGTCCTGTTAGCATAGTCTTTGTGGCTTTGTGGTTCTTGCGTCTGATACCTTGCATGTTTAAATGCCTGTTGTGCTGATTCTGATATATAGTAAAGCAATAGGAAAGACATAGATAATGTCGTCTGGTTCAACGTCTTTTGCATGTTGCCTGCAGGAGGTATCAATGAGTGTTTACTGAATTGTTTGCACCATCTAAGCTTCTAGGGGCACCATCTTCAACTATTTCTGGGATTATGCTATATGCTAAAGAATTGGGTCATGGAGCATCTGCAGTAGATTGGTGACCATCTCAGCTTAGCAAAGGCAACAGCATTTTAGTGTGCAAATACTGCCATCTTCAATTGTTGTGATATTCAGATACTCATTATCCTCATACCATACTCTACTGTCTTTCATTTTCTTACAATTTCTAGGGCTTGTCTCGTAATAATATTGTGATTCTAAGGCTTAGAACCCCAACACTTCTATTTGTTATTCTCCAAAGCTGAACTTGTCTCTGCCAGTATTGTAACTCAGCTAGATGTTGGCCTTCAACATCCTTTCGATGGTATAGGTGCTCACTGTCAATGCAAAAGAAGGGCCAGGGTGTTGTGGAGACCAGCACTTTCAGCCAAATAATTGGTTGTTATGCAGCCAGCCAACTCCTTGATTCTATGTCAGGCAAAGGAAAATTTCTCAAAGTGCTGACATTCTGTTCGTCAAAGCTTCTTGCCTTTGTTGCAGGAATGACATTGAATTTCTTGAAATATTTCATGCGGCTGGTAAGTACTTGATATATCGTGTGAGGAAGAGTTTTTAATTAATAGTGCCCTGCTGCCACATGGCTCTTCTTTAACAGGGTATTGACAAAAATACTGCACTTGCATTTTTTTCACGTGGCACACTAATTATCTGATATGTGCTGCTATAAACAATTACAGGATCCTCATTATGAACCAGTTTCAGTTTCAGTTTCAGTTGGGGAGAGCTCCAAAAACAAAAATAGGCCCCATATCGGCATGTAATCTGCAAATGTCATCCAAAGACACTGTTGCGAACTGAACTCTCCTACTTCTACGTCCCCCTTTCCCCCCTTCGTGTTTCTGTCGATGGCTGAAGCGATAGCCATTCCCGCCCCCCCTTTCCCCCCTCTCCCTGCTTCGTAGATGAAGCTACAAAAGAAGCTCGCGCGAGACAATAAACGTTTTTCACTCGTTGCCCTAGTCTGCGGTTGTCTGCGTATGCTTGCCGTGGCTGAGCGGCTAGCTATGTAACAGTGGCGACGAAGTCGGTTTTCGCTACCCACGGTACCTGACGGACTACGAGTCCTGGCGTCAGACGAACGAGGAACGACCACGATGGCCTCCCTGCAGTTGCCGGATTACGACGAAACGAAAGATAAGTGGAAGCCTTACCTCGTCAGAGCAGAAGCGTATTTCGAGGCGAACAGTGTAACGGACCCGGCTAAGAAGCGAGCACTACTAGTTTCGGCGTTGTCTAGCAAGACGGTCGAGGTGCTAGCCGGCAGAGTAGCCCCGCGTGCACCAAATGAACTGACATACAAGGAAGTCGTTCAGAGCTTGAATGAGTATTATGACCCTAAGAAGCACGAGATAACGGAAAGCTATAAGTTCTTCAATCGCTCACAACTTCCAGGCGAAAGCGTTAGCGCATTTCTCGTTGCTATTCGCCGAATAGCAGACAACTGCAATTTCGGCACGTCTCTTGACCGCATGCTTCGGGATCGCATTGTCTGCGGCGTACGCTCCGTGGCACTGAGGAAACAGATGTTGGCAAAAAAGGATTTAACGCTAGAAGAAGCCGAAGCATTGGCACTGTCTGTCGAAGCAGCTGAAAATGGTGCCGAAAGCATGACCTCAGAAGCTACGCCCTTGCTTAAGCTACGCGCGTCCGAGGCCAACACTGTTAAAACATCTCCGACTCGGCACGCGGCACAGCATTGTGATAGATGCGGAAGCAGCAAACACGACGGCAACAGCTGTCGTTGGATTAGAGCAAGGTGTTATCGCTGCGGACGTCATGGGCATCTCGCAAAGATGTGCCGCACAACCGCCAGTAAGAGCCGCGTCGCAACGCATGCAGTGGAGGGAAGAGCTTTGACTCTCGAAGAAGCCGTAACTGAAGACGACGATAAGGACGAGACACATATATGGACCTTACTTTCTGCACGAAAAAGCCGCCTCGAGCCGCCGATAAGGCGCAGTTTTTCATGGAATGGCGTACAACTTACAATGGAAGTAGATACTGGCTCGCCTGTCTGCGTAATTTCCAAAAACGTGTTTGACAAGCATCGCGAACAGTGGCCAGCGCTTAAACCTTCTCAGGTGAAGTTGTCATGCTACGTTGGACCACTCCCAGTGATGGGGGGAATTGCAACTTTGTGTGCAATACAGGGCCGTCTCGGTTTACTGCCGTCTTATTGTACTGAACTGCTCGGGACCTAACCTGTGTGGCCGGGATCTGATCTCCTTGCTCCACAGAGCGGGGGTTCCAGTTTTGCAGCCGTCGGCACAAGACTTGCTACACTCAACGCCAGAACCCGCTGGGGCAGTTCACAACATTGTCGACGACTACCACGACGTCTTCTCCAAGGATCTTGGCCTGATCAAGGGACCTCCAGCCACATTGCAGCTGAAAGAGGGAGCGGTGCCGAAATTCTGTAAGGCAAGATCCATACCTTACGCTCTAAGGGACAGGGTGACGCAAGAGCTGGACAGGCTGGTAGCCATCGGTGTACTTTCACCAGTCCAACATTCCGATTGGGCCACTCCCATCGTGCCGGTACTTAAGAAAGACGGAACTGTTAGAATTTGTGGTGACTTCAAAGCCACCCTAAATCCAGCCTGTACAGTTGAGCAGTACCCTCTCCCAGTGATTGAAGACATGTTTGCATCTCTAAACGGCGGGGAGTATTTTAGCATTCTTGATTTGCGAGATGCCTATAATCAAGTTCCTTTGGATGAAGCCGCAAGGAAGCTCTGCGTCATTAACACGCACAGAGGCTTGTTTTCGTATAATAGGCTTCCCTTCGGAATATCCTCTGCTCCGGCTATTTTTCAGAGAAAAATGGATGCAATACTGTCAGGTTTGCCAGGGGTTCAGGCTTACCTTGATGATGTACTGGTTTCGGAGGCTCGTGGCGATGGGAGTGAACGCCTGAAGAGTGTGTTGCAACGGTTCCGTGAACACGGAGTTAAGCTAAGGTCTGATAAGTGCAGCTTTAGACAGCCTTCTGTCACATATCTCGGCCATCGGATAGACAGAGAGGGTCTTCATCCCACAGAGAAAAATTTGGAAGCGATCGCTCAGGCACCTCGCCCACAGAACGTGGCGGAGCTGCGTTCCTTTTTAGGAATGCTGACGTTTTATGCCAAATTTCTTCCAAATATGTCCACTCTACTTTCTCCGCTCAACAAACTTTTGGAGAAGGGCACAGTATGGCAGTGGGGGCGGCAACAAGAAGCTGCTTTTGAGAAAGCAAAAGACAGCCTAATGCAAGCTCAGGTTCTTGTTCAATTTGACCCGTTGAAAGAGTTGAAGCTCGAATGTGATGCTTCCCCTTACGGTGTGGGCGCGGCGCTTTTTCACACGAGTAACGGCATGCCAAAACCCATTGGGTTCCGGTCCCGTACACTGACGGCCGCCGAGAAAAATTACTCTCAGCTGGAAAGAGAGGCCCTGGCTTTAGTGTTTGGCGTCACTAAGTTTCGTGATTACCTTTTAGGTCGCCAATTCACTCTCGTGACGGACCACCAGCCCCTCTTGAGCTTGTTGCAATCCGACCGCCCGACGCCACCCCCTGGCTGCAGCACGTATCCAGCGCTGGGCACTGTACTTGGGTGGCTACCGCTACAAGCTGCAATACACGCCGGGAAAACAGTTGCTCAACGCGGACGCCCTGAGCAGGCTGCCACTGCGGTCTACGGAGGCTGATGACGTGGGTGAGCCACCGGAATATGTCCTCGCTCTGGATAATTTTGACGATGGCGTTATCACAACACGGGAGCTACAGCAGCTATCGGCCACAGACCCCGCAGTAACGGCGGTAAAGAATTGTATATTACATGGCTGGCCCAAAAGTGCAAAACAGTTGGAGGAAACGATGCGGCCGTTTTTTCGACCGCAAACTAGAACTGTCCGTAGCCCATGGTCTAGTGTATTGGGGGCATCGCGTAGTGATACCGGAAAAAGCGCGGGACCGTCTTTTGAAACTGTTGCACGAGACCCACCAAGGCTCGTCAGGAATGAAAGCAGTGGCAAGGTCAAAATTTTGGTGGCCCCGACTAGATCGCGATATTGAAGCGCTTTCAGCCGGCTGCACGAACTGTGCCCAAAACATGCCAATGCCGGCAGCGGCACCACCAGTAAACTGGCCGAAAACCAATGAAAAATGGTCGCGGCTACATGTCGATTTTGCCGGACCCATAGCAGGCAAGATGATTCTAGTTGCAGTAGATGCCCATACCAAGTGGATAGAAGCCGTGCCAGTAAAGCATGCCACCACAACAAGCACAATCACCTGTCTGCGCGCCATGTTCAGTCGATTCGGCGTCCCGCGAACCATTGTTTCGGATAATGGGACACAGTTTTCTAGCCAGGATTTTGCTACGTTCGTGGCAAAGAACAACATAATGCATCTGAAAACGGCGCCCTTTCATCCACAGTCTAATGGAGCGGCAGAACGAGCAGTGCGTACAATAAAGGATGGACTTCGGAAGATGAGGGAGGGTAATTTGGAGGACAACCTTGTGCGGCTCCTGTTCAACTACAGGAGAACACCACAGAAGACGGGAAAATCTCCGTCAGAATTGCTGCTAGGGTTCCAGTTACGTTCACGATTGGATGCGTGTTTTCCCTCCACTGTTGCAGACTCGCCGCCGGCATCAGATGACTGGGTGGTCCCCATGGAAAGCAACGTGTACGTGCGGAACTACGGTGTCGGAGAAAAGTGGACACCAGGGCGTGTGCAGTCCACTGCAGGATCCCGAATGGTGACCGTCCAAACTCCTCATTCTGTAGTCAGACGCCACGTTGACCAAGTGCGCCCTCGACAAGCATCGCAGTCCCCATCGCCGGGCTCTGCATCCTTATCAGAGTCTAACATGTCCATGCTGCCGAAACGATCGCCGGGGCCCTCAACTACAAGCTCCACCGTGCTGCCTCCAGAAGCGCTCACTACCGCAAGCCCCCACGACCATCCAGTGCCAACCATGCCACAGGCCGGTCCTACACAAGCGGCGACCCCAAGCGCGGAACCAGTGCTTCGGCGTTCTACCAGACAACGCAAGCCAGTACAACGGTTCCATTTTTAAGAAGAGAGAAGTGTTGCGAACTGAACTCTCCTACTTCTACGTCCCCCTTTCCCCCCTTCGTGTTTCTGTCGATGGCTGAAGCGATAGCCATTCCCGCCCCCCTTTTCCCCCTCTCCCTGCTTCGTAGATGAAGCTACAAAAGAAGCTCGCGCGAGACAATAAACGTTTTTCACTCGTTGCCCTAGTCTGCGGTTGTCTGCGTATGCTTGCCGTGGCTGAGCGGCTAGCTATGTAACAGACACTATCTTGTGTGTGAAGAGAGTGAACAAAACATTTATTTGATGTTCTGCGCTAGAAAATTGGTGAATGGTATTCCGGAGGCACTACGTTAGAGTGCCTCGAGCATGTAGCGGAGGCGAACGAGTGCATCAAGTCGTCTCACACGTGAGACATGAGTGCCATCTGGCAGTTTTGTTTGGAAAACAAAGCGTGTGGCCGTGCGCGCCCGTCTCAGAGGTGATAAGCTGTAGAACGCGAGGCGATGGGTAGGTGCCACCGCCATCTCGTCTTAGCAAAACGTTGGAAACACTCCCCATTCCGAGCAAGCGTTGCATGGTAAGCGCAGTGTGATAAGCGCTACGGTCCTTAAAATTACTCATGTATGCGTTTTCTAGTAACAGATGCATATGCAGAATATATGAGTGTTGTTATGGTGCCCCAGACATGTGCAATAATTGCTTTTTAATTGACAATTGCACAAGCGTGAACGCTCACCCTTGAGCAACATTGGTGGTCGCTGCGGATGGGGTCAGTCGTTTCGAGTATCCTATGTCGGCAAGAGTGGACGAACAGACAAATGTACAGACAGACAGACCAAAATTTTTGCGTCGAAGGTACCCAAGAAAGACTATCGCCTTTAATGAGCCGACAGGTGCAACTATCACATCTAGCATGTGCTGATGCCCTTCTACATCGGCACACAGAACTGTGACACACTTTAACGCAGTCTTCATGAACTCCTTTCAAATGGGGAAACAAGAAACCAGTTGCTAAACAACAAGTGTGCATCGAGTCCATAGACTTTTGAGCGGCCACCAATAAGTATAGTGGGTCTGCTGGCACTAATAAGGCAAAGGAGAAACGATGACTATTTTGATGAAACTTGTCCCACCGACATCGGGCAAGCAGAGCGTCACTTTCAAGGGTGTTATTTCTGCGAGGAGTGGCAGAAAGCACTGAATTGCGCATGCAAACTTCAAAATTCATATAGACCAAATTCCAACCAATATTTGCAAACAATAGCCCCCCCCCCCCCCACGGTTTTTTATTGCTAAGGCGCTTGGCTGCTGACCGGCAGGTCGCGGGATCAAATCCCGGCTGCATTTATGATGGAGGCGAAACTGCTGGTGGCCCGTGTGCTCAGATTTGGGTGCACTCTGAACAACCCCAGATGGTCAGAATTTCCGAAACCCTCCACTACGGCTTCTCTCATAATCATATGGTGGTTTTGGGACGTTAAACCCACATGTCACCATCAATATTTGCAGACTGTATGCACATCTTCATGGGAATCTATGCCATAAGCTATCTCAGCTGCGAAATTTTGTGTCGATACCTTCCTAAACCTACGACCAAGCACTGGTTCACAAAATGCCATCACTTTTTTTTTATTCTTTTCCAGGTAGTTAACAATTAAGAACAATTTAACTTCATTGCCTCATGGCAGAACAGTCAGTGCGTGTGTAATGCAAACACCATGCAGCGATGCGACAAAGTAACAGTTGGCATGTTTTGAATTTTTTGAAAAATTGGTATCTTCTAGAAACATGGCTTGGTGTGATAATCGTTTTACCCAAACACAAGCAAGCCTTTTTATCTTTCGCATGATCAGTGCTGATATTTCTTTTCCCCTGCTCTCGTACAAAATAGCAGACCGGGTCCAACCTGTTTGATGCTCCCTGCTTTCCTCTTTTTCCCCCCTCTCTCACCGTCTCTCTGCACTGTGCAGGAGCAGTGTAATGTACACGTAAGGCTACAAAATGTGATGAGACTATGTGATTGCTACAATTCTTGCTTTTTGTACTTGAGGAGCATGATTGTGATGATACTCCTTTTGTTTTTTTTTCATTGAACACACCTGCAGAATTGTTACGGGTTCCGCAGGAATGTGCAAGAAGTACAAAGGCCACAATTATTTATTATATAGGCTTTTGAGAAGCGCAAATGGCACAACTATTTGTAGGTTTTTTTAAGACTTTGTATTACATTCTTGATCTGTAATAAGACATTACGATCAAATAAAGTTTCTGTGAACTCACATTGTGTATGCTTCACGTATATTTCTTATGTGCTTGTGCATAAAAAATCCAAGCAATGCATTTTTTAATGCATGCCTATTATTTAGTTATGGATAATGCATTTGTTCCTTATGTCCAGCTGGCGTATTGATTAAATTAGAGCATCACAAAGATGGCACTACAAAGTGCCCCTCGTAAAAAGAAATCCAGGCGATGCTGTTTTTTTACGCATGCCTATTTTTTAACTTATGGATGATGCATTTGTTGCTTACATACAGCTAGCGTATTGATTAAATTATAGCATCACAAGATGGCACTACAAAGTGCCCCTCTTAAAAAGAAATCCAGGCAATGCCATTTTTTTTTATGCATGCTTAATATTAAACTTAGGAATTATGCATTTGTTCCTTACGTACAGCAAGCGCATTGATTGAAACATAGCTTGACATAGATGGCCCTACGGTGCACATTCCATGATTTGCTCTTGTTTCCATTCTTACGGAGTCAGGTGATGTTATGCATTCCTATCTGTACGTGTTTGAATGCTACATCATTTCTTGACTTTCATTTTCTTTGTACGGACGTGGCTGGCAGCATGTTACCTAGAAGTTTTTTCGTATACCATGAAAAATATTTTTTTCAGTGTACTTCAAATTTCTTTTTACTCATTTGCTGTTTTTTGTTTCATGAATGCATCAGGAAGATCCGCTTACTATTGTATAATGTTGACGCGTGCGAACACTTTCATAGTAACAGTGCGACCGGGCTAAGCTTACAACCTGCCCGCTCCAGCTTGCTCCATGGAGAACGAATAATTGGAACAAGTGTGTTTATTTGGTTTGTTAAGCTTATTGCTTGTACAAATCATCTGTACTGTACCTGTGTGCAGGCGCTCATTACACTTTTTTCGTCTGGAGAAAAAAATTGACAGATCCCACGTACAGTGGGAATCGATCATATGCGAAACCTGAATGAGAAATGTTGATATGTCACTTTAAAATCAGCACAACATTATGAGGCGAAAGTAAATGATACCGTACATGACTTACGTGTCATGATTATTATGTTTGGTTGTGTCGTTTACCTACGTCATCCATTCACGTCGCGTGATACCAAATTTAGTATTTAGTGACATGCGTGTCAGGATTGTCATGTTTGCACCAGTCATACATTTCGTCATTCATTGATCTCATGTAACACAAAATTTGGTATATGTGGAGCTAACAAAACGGCCGCGAGCGCATCATGAAGAGCCCAATATACTGCAATATAGCGTGGACGCGCGCACTTGCTGGGCACAGCGACGCTACGTTAGCGAAATGCGAGCAGTCTATAGTCTGACGCCAGGTGCGACCAGCGTCCATTGGCGCGGCCTGACGGCAACCGGCGCGAAATGCGACATGCTGCATGCGACTCTATGCCGATGCATCACTCATACAATACTGCGTCGCCTTCTTTTCGTGACGGAGGGACGCGCTGAAGCGCGCATGCGTCAAAGCAACCCAGCGCGGCGCCCGCCTGCGAGTATGTGGCAGGACTGGTGCCTGGCGTGGCAACGCAGGCGTGACGCGTCGAAATGAACGCCGGCTACCACGCGCACCGCGTCACATCGAAATGTATTGGTGACTTGGCTGTCGCATCTAGTCATGTTCTCACATGACACGCATCTCATGATTATCATGTTTGCACCAGTCACATGCCTTCGCGATTCATTGCCGTCACGTAATACCAAATTTAGAGTATGTGAAGCTAGCCAAACGGCCGCGGTGCCATCATGAGTGCGGCACGTAGTCATGTCATAACATGACACGCGTGTCGGGATTATCATGTTTGGATGTGTCATTTACTTATGTCGTCCGCTCACGTCGCGTAATACCGAGCTTAGTAAATGCTAGCGAAACGGCTGCGAGTGCATCATGGGCGTAGCTTGTAGTCATGTCGTTACATGACACGCATCTCATGTTTATCATGTTTGCACCAGTATCATACCTTCGTCATCCATTTACGCCCAATAATACCGAATTCGGAATGAGTGAAGCTAGCGAAACGGTTGCCAGCGCATCATGAGCGTGGCATGTAGGCATTTTGTTACATGACAAGCATCTCATGATTATTTTGTTTGCACCAGTCACATACCTTTGTCATCCATTCACGTACCGTAATACCGAATTTGGTATATGTCACGTTAGCGAAGCGGAATGTGAACTAAACCACCGTAAAAGCTGCAGGACCATCAAATGTAAATCATGACATTTATGACATTCATCTCATGAATTTCATGTTATGACTAGTCAAATATGTTCTTCATACAATCATGTTATGGCATAGCAAGTTTGGTATTGATACGATTATCGAACGGCTAGGAGAGCTAAAAGTCGTTGGCGGCTAGATAGATAGATAGATAGATAGATAGATAGATGGATAGATGGATAGATAGATAGATAGATAGATAGATAGATACGCTCAAACTCGTCGAAATTCGCTGAGAAATGCTTCGCATTTAAGACCCTCTGTGTTGTTCAAGCAGTGTTTGGGCTACCTGCTCCAGCTCAACTTATCGCCAATCCTTTAGGGGGCACAAGCCATTAATGCAACCCATCATCAGCATTGCGCCCATTACAATCATTTGGGTGGTCTTTCCAGGGTACGAGTGGCATGAGCCACGAGCAGAAGATGAACAAAAGCGGCACGTTTTGCTCGCGCGACTGTCGGCCATTGCAATTAAGTCAATGCAAGGAACGCTCGACCACCTTTGCAGGAGAGCATCGCTAGCTCCAGATGTCAGACGGTGCTGCTCACCCTTAAAGCGAGTTCGAAGCTGAATTGACATCACACGTAATTGCGGCCGCGGCAGAAAGTGAACGGGAAGACAAGACCAGGCGACTCGTGGAAGAGGCAACCATCTTGTAATCAAAGGACGGCGCTATTGAAGTCGGGAAATCGCGTTCAAGCGCTTTCGCCGACTCCGGCATACCGTATGTTGAGCAGCAACTGCGAAGAATTCGGCAAGTTCACGGCCCGTCCAATTTGGGTGAGCTGCTCAATGCTCTCACCCCTTTGGAGACTCGGGACGTCCTCCAACGATACGCGACCCTTTCTGCCTTTATAGAGCAGCTCCCGAGATTTATTCAATGGATGGAGACCTGCAGGCATTTGTGAATTACGAAGAAACCGGTGGTTAAGTCTGACACTGCCATGGATCATCGAATGTCCTGAACGAAGCTGATGTTTATACTTTTTACGTCTACTCTTTTGGTTTCGTCTCGATTTAAAAAGTTTTAAACATAATTTTCTAAAATAAACAATTCCGTTGTTAGTAGAGCGTCGCCCTGTGTCCTCTTTTGTTCTTGTTTGCTGTATTTTTGTGTCACCCAGGCGAAACACAACACATCCGTGCAGTGAATGACGAGTGGGGGCGAATTTTCAGTCCGCCCGTCCTCGCGTCTGTCTGACTGTCCGTCCTTGCTTTCGTCCATCTGTTGTTATCACTTCCGTCCATCCATCCGGGCGTACATGCCTGTGTCCCTGTGTCCATTCGTACGTGCGGATGAACGGATGGACAGAGGCGTGTATGCATGGACGGATGGATGGTCGGAAGCAAGAACGAACGGACGGACGGATGCAATAATGGACTCATGTATGGCAGGACGGAAGGATAGACTGTGGAACGGACGCATGAATGGATGGACAAAAAGTCAGACGGACAAAAGCATGGACTCATGAACGAATGGACGGAAGCGTGAAAGAATGGCCCGATGGGTGAATGCAGGGGTAGTTAGACACACATATGGAGGGATAGAAGCTTCGCCGCATTCACCATCATTCACTCCGCGGATATGCTGTGAAAACCACCAACGCCATCATTTATAGAATTCCCAAGGACATGTACACACTACGCCATCTATTGAGCAACAAGTATACTAGAGGTGGCTACATATTACATACGCAGAAGAAACGACCCACGGCCTAAGGAGCTTTGCTCCTTCGCCCCTTGGGCCGTGGAGATCTGTTTGTATGCATCAGTTAACAATGGTGATATTCGCCGTTCTCGCAGAAGCTTGAGAGTGCTTTTTATCCCGCAATGCTTCTTAGATTTTGAAATTGGAAACTGCTCTTAAGACGTGTAAAAAAAAGGCGCCTTTTTCTGTACTTACTCCTCGTTTGCCATTAAAAAGAAGAAAAAGAACACAGCGCATACTTTGCGTTAGACACCACGACGTGGCAGGAGACGCAGAGGGTTTATTTCATGCCCCACATTACAAAAAAATTTGAAAAGAAAACAAGAAATATGTATGAGCGTCGGGTTCTGTGTTGTCTACGCTTGCATGGTGTTGCTTAAACACAAACGAGTGAAAAGTGTGGCCATTAGTTCACGCTTGTCCTGCCGCTACTTGCGCATTATTCTCTATAGCTTCATTCTTTTTGCTTAAGTGGGAAGCCGGAAATATCGAACTTTCGTAAAACAGTCTACAAAGACGATTCCTTATCGAAAAACCTAGCATTATCTCGGCCCATCAATGCCGCACATATTACAGCTCAAGGCAACACTCATTTTAGCACTGAGTCTTCTCGTGCAAATGCCCATCTCAAGCTGCCATCAACCTTTCATAAATTTTAGTTGGGCGAGCATTTAGAGACAATGTCGCTTCTCTTTTTAGCAAATCCGGAGGAGCATTTACTTCGCCTGGTACTAAATTTCGGGAAAATGTATTTAAAGAAAAATATTATAAAAAGCTTGCACTAGTGGCACCAAGTCTAAAGGAACTGTGGTGCTGGGCAATCACATTTGTTTCTCCGGTTTTTCATTTATTTTCTTCTGCCTGTCTTTATTTCTCTATTGTGCAGTTTTTCCATTTTTGGTCTTCAATTTATTTTTATTATCATCAAGGCGCTCCAACAGTAGGAAGTAGACTTCTGGTTGTTTGGAGCGCGAGCTACAGATTACATCATCAAGGCGCATGAAGAACAAGATGAAGAAGACGCCTTCTTAAGTGGCTGTGCTGTGTCTGGTTTTTCCAGTGGTACACCAAGCTACGGTACCACAAGGCAGAACCCTACAGCCTGGCCATACAATGTGATCAGCACTTAAACTAGAAACGGTACAAATTTCATGGCTGTACTTCAAATCAGGGGATACATAATTTTTGCTTTCGAAATTATGGCCTTAAGCATTGTATATACATACACATACAACACATATTGTCGCAGTAGTACAACGCGAACAAAGCACAAGTATGCCTTGAGGCAGCGAAAGCAGCGTGTTCTCAACAGCTGAGCCTTGTTTTGTTTTGTTTTGTTTCCCTTGGATGTTGGCTCATACCCACTCAGGGGGATTGGCCAAGAAAGTGTAGTTCAGTTTTCTGTCATCATTTTAACTATGTGTAATGAATTGGTATTATAATAAGACTAATGTAAAAATAAAAACAACTTAAAAAGAGCAAACGAAAAAAAAATCAAGTTGAGCAATTTTGAGATTTGAGGTGTTATGATTTCCACTCAGCTGCGTTTACTTCACTCTGCCCTGGGGAGTAATAAATATTTTTTTTGATTGAAGATCACAAAGGTATACGCTTGGTTGTCTGAATATAATCGCAAACGGCATTGAAAGCATCCCTGCGGCAATGTCCCAAAACTGAGGCACCAAAGCTTAGCGCCGTTTCAGTCGTCAATCTAAGGCCTATTTTCCGAAATGGCATAACTAGTAACCTTTTTCTAAGTATATCGTAGCGGCGACAATACAAAAAATAATGATCTAGTGATTCAATTTCTCCGCAGAATGCGCAGAGGGGTGATGTTGTCTGACCAGATCTGTGTAGATATAGGTTTAAAGGGGGACAAGACATCGAAATTTAGTAATTAAGACTTCGAGCTTTCTCGACTGACTCCAGTGGGGTCGCCATGGAAACATGAGGTGGTTATAGTCTGTCCATGTAGTTACTTTTTCTATCGTATCAGTGGAGATTGCTGATTTTCGACATCTTATTGCCGTGATATATTCAACATCTGGCAGTATGGACAAAACTGGCCCATCAAGTGCGGCTCATGCTAAGGAATCGGCCAATTCATTTAATCTTAATCCACAGTGTCCCGGAACCCATAGTAATCTCAAAAGTCTCAACTGCGGGGGTACTAATGTTTTGAATGTGCTTAGAATTCGAGAGTTCTCTGAGGCTGTCAGAGCTGCACAAACTGAAAGAGAATCCATCATTATGACTGCGTTGTTTTGATTTGATGGAAGTTTTCGAAGAGCTAAAATAATCGCCAAGAGCTCCGCTTCAAAAACTGAAGTAAAATCAGGCAGTCTCACTGAAAAGGACCAGTCAAGCAAATCAGACGCAATGCCTACACCTGCCTTTTGATTATTTACGGAAGCATCTGTGGTTATTATATTTTTAGTTTCTGCATGCTCCAAGTAATCTAATAATATGTTATTTAAGAATTTGAGGGATTGTAATTTGGCGTTTTGGGGGAATATATCATCATACTCAATAATAACATGACAATTCGAGTCATTAGTCTCAATTACATTTCTAATGTTCACATTTATACTTTGAATATTTTTTTGTACAAATATTATCTGAGGTGTGTGAAACCGTGGCCAATGAGCAAGAAAGAAGGCGTCTGGGTTTGCGATAAAAGCATATTGAGATCTTCTTGCCGGTAAGCTATAAAATTTTAAAAAATGTTTGTACGGTCAAAATTCGAAATCGACAAAGTAGTGTAGGCAGGCGCGCTTCCTGGTACAGTAGGTTGATAGCCACAAATCTAGGAGTCCCAGACACATTCGCAGTGCTTCTCGCTCCAAGACAACTAGAGGTTTCGTTTTATAAGCAGGGCCACCCGAGAATAATATGCAGCCGAATTCCATGATGGGGCGCATATAAATCTTGTACAACATTGGTGTGCCTCCGTAACCCATATTTCCGGTTACTTAGCTTGTGTAGTAAGCCTGAAGCCCGCTGTGCTTTGGTAGTTATATACTTTATGTGTGGACTCCAGTTAAGTTTGTCATTATAAATGATTCCCAAATATTTTATAGAGTCTACTTGCTTGATGGGTTGCTGCTTATATAGAATTGAAATTGAAAATGGTTCTGCAAGCGGAAACGCCATGAGCGCACTTTTGTTGACATTTAACGATAACGAAATCAACTGCAACCAAATTTCTAACATGTTAATATATCTTTGTAAATTAAGTTGTAGTGAGTAAATACCACAGTCAGCAGCAAAGAGTGCGATGTCATCAGCATAAATGTAGACAGTAACTTCTTGATCTGTTGGAATTGTGCTCATTAAAGCATTAAATAATATTGGAGATTAGACTGCTCCTTGGGGAACTCCGCGCGTTTGTTTAAATCTAGATGAGGAACATCCATCCTTGACGCAGTAGAATTCTCTTGATTTTAAGAATTCTGCCACCCACTCAATAAAATATTGTGGGAAGTTCAATCTCTCTAGCGTATTTAACAATATGAAGTGCTCCACACTGTCATACGCCTTGGCTATGTCAAGCGTTACTAAAGCAGCATATTGCCTTTTTTTACGCGCGAGCTGTATTCGGCTCTCTAAATCAGCATGGGCACACCAAATTGAGAAATCACTACGAAAGCCGATTTGGTTCGGTTTTATTACTAAATTATCTGCCATCCAGATACTTACTCGGCTATGTAGGACCCTTTCTACTAGTTTGACCATGTTAGATGTTAGAGAGATTGGTCTGATATTATCGACTGTTAATCCTCCACCCGGATTTTTTAGTATAGGAATCACCTTTGCTAGCCTCCAATCCTGTGGCACCCATGAGTTTTTTAAGGAGTAGTTAATAACATTGGCGACGTCTCGAGGCGATAAATTGAACAGAATTTAATCATGGGTACTGTGATTCCATCTGGGCCAGGAGATGCACAGGGTAAATGTTTAATCACGTTGGATACTTCAGTCTGTGTCACTTCTTCAAAGTCAGACTTTGTCGTAGACTTGTGCCAGTTGTTTGGCACTACTGAAGTGAATCTGCTTTCCAGACCTTTACCGATTGCCTCTAAGCTAGTGGTCATCTTTTGTGCCGACAGATTATCACAAGGTACATTAACTGGTGATGGCAAGATTTTCCGAGCTCTCATATATCGGAACAGTGCTTTCATATGTTTAGGCTTCGATAGGTATTCATAATGTCTTCTGTCATAATCTTGTTTAGCTTGAGCTACCGTTCTTTTAAAGCCCGCAGCAATGAATTTATAATCGGCCCAGTTTTGGGGGGATTGATCATGTAAGAGCTGCTTCCAAGCTGCCTGACGTCGTCGGTGCTCTCTTGTACATTCATCATTACACCAACGGCTATATACTCTTTTTGTGGATTCAACAGTAAACTCGGCTCTTTTGTAGGATCTTTTAATGACTGCGTTTATTTTCAGTGCTTTTTTATCATCGCTCTCTTCCGAGTGAAAAGCCAGTGCTGACTTCAGGTCATTCCTAAATTTAGTGTAATTTACAAATACTTTTACATTTGAACAAGATGGAATTATCGGACAAGAAATTTCAAAACTTATCGGTAAGTGGTCACTGTTGGTGCCACAGTCCAGCGCTTTCCAAGAAGAAGTAGTAATAGCTGAACTGACAAAAACTTAAGTCTAAGGCCGACCTGGAGTGATTACGAATAAATGTGGGGGTTCTGACGTTGAGGCACGTCAGGTCATTAGCCATTGTCCACTGCAACAAGCGTTTCCCACTCAGATCAGTTCTAAAACCCCAACTCGTGTGGTGGGAATTAAAGTCTCCAACTAAAACTTTGTCTTTGCACCACGATTTTGTAGCTAGATCCAAACTTCGTGTGTCTTGAAATCCATCCGGAAATTACATATTAACTAAAGTGAAAGGAGTGCAGTTGGGCAGTGTAATGTCTACTGCCAAAATTTCGCATTCTGGCGACATATGTTTGTATGAGCATTTGACTTTCATACTAATTCTATTATTAATAAAGAGAGCTAGACCCCCACCTTTCGATGGACGGTCTAATCGAAAAGATTGGAAGTTATTTAAATGGAACAAATTATGTACAGATAGCCATGTCTCTTGTAATGCTATAATATCAGGGGCGAATTTAGAAGTCAAGTATACCAAATCCGTAGATGCAGAATGGATTGATCGGCAATTCCAATGGAGAATCTTAAGCGACCCTATGGTTTCGAAAGAGCTGCTTCCGCTATAGCTTTCTCTAGAATGCTTTCTTTCAAGAAATCCCTCTCTGAAAGGCTCTCCTTTTCTTTCAGATACTTTTTGTTTTTTGTTTGTTTCGGTGAGTTAGTTTTTCTTGACACAGGGGATCTAGATCTCTTCAGGGACCTAGGGTCCAAATCCATGTTATCGGAATCTATTGTATATGCAGCTTTGTCCTCACTTACACTCTGAATACTTACTGCAGAGGGTGCTGTAGACGGAGAATACGATGGTGCGGTTTCAAATTCTTCATTTTGGTTGTGGACGCCTATTGCAGAGGCTCCTGCGGGCGGATAATAAGATGGCGCAGTTTCAGATTCACCATCAGCTATTGGTCGTGAACTCTCAACATGTTGGGATATTAGGCCTGACTCTCCCGTTGTACCAAATATGCGAGTCATCTGGTTAGCCAAAATTTGAGATAGAGAATCGCAAAGGTTAGAAGTCAGTCGTTCCATGGCTTTTTCTAGAGCCTTTTCTATGGCCTCCGCAATATTCAGGGAAATCGACCCATTTATTTCCTAGAGATGTCGTGCTGCAACACTGGCATACCCCTGAGTTCTAGTCTGTATTTCCGCTAGGGCTTCTCGTCGAGAACAGCGTCTACGCCCTATAATTTCAAGAATTCGCATTTCTCGAGCCTTTGCTGAACAATGAGGATTATCTGCACAGTGTTGTTCGTTGCAGAGACAACATTTCTCTTCTTTAGCTTCGCAGTAATTTGTTTCGTGGTTGTCACCACACACTCGGCATGTAAGTTCTGACCTGCATCCTTTAATAGTGTGACCATATCGCCAGCACTTCGTACACTGGAGTGGTCGCGGTGATAGCGGTTCCACTCTGTATATTAGTGGCCATGCCTTGATTTCGCTTGGGAGATTCGCTCCAGCAAAGGTTACAATTACCGACTC
Organism: Rhipicephalus annulatus; assembly: GCA_013436015.1. Lineage (NCBI taxonomy): Eukaryota > Metazoa > Arthropoda > Arachnida > Ixodida > Ixodidae > Rhipicephalus > Rhipicephalus annulatus. The sequence continues at coordinate 504,237 of WOVY01011829.1, read as the reverse complement.
AGTCAGCGTCTTCTGCTTCTCTACTAGTCGTGCACACCTATAAACGGAAATACCACCAGTCACGGCAAACATCTCTAATACCTCAGTCGGGGTCAAGTTAACATCGACACCGCGAACAAGACCTTTCACACATGCTAGATGCGGGGGAATAAAGGTGCTCACCGGATTGGTCGCGAAACTCGAGCACTTCAATAGGTCTTGGACACAGAGCTGATCAGATGAAAAACATAGAATACCACCTCTGCCGAACTGGCGGACCTCTGTGATGCTGTGAAAGTGAGCCGCAAGATTGTCTTCTTTGTTCTCGAGTCAAGCCAGAGGCCCACTACCTGGTGTCCGCTTAATCCCCACATCATCGTTGCCGTTCACACGCAGACACGGGTCATTTGCCTCCCTCTCAAAGAGCATCGAGCCGATGTGAAGTCAATAATGCAGTTTTTTTAAAGAAAAGCCTCACGCAATCACTCACTCACGTAAGGCTTCATGCGCACTACGTGAACGAGTTCAGGATGGTGCTGGCGACGCTTGGTACTACACGAACTGTCGGGAACAACTTCGTAAGTGACCTCACTCAGTTGTCACATCACTCGGTATGGCCCAAAGTATCTTCTTAAAAGCTTTTCGGAAAGTCCTCGTTTCCGTACAGGTGTCCAAACCCATACTTTGTTGTCAGTTTGATAGACCACTGTTCTGCGGTGAGCATTGTAGCGGCCTGCATCGTACTCTTGCTGCTAGCGGATCCGTAAACGTGCAAGTTGCCTAGCTTCTTTCGCACGTTCCGTAAACGTGTTGGCGTGTGGGTCGATATCGTCACCTTCGTGTGGTAGCATCGCATCTAACATAGTTCGTACTTCTCGTCGATGAACGAGGCTGAACGGCGTCAGGCGGGTCGTTTCTTGCTTGGCCGTGTTGTACGCAAACGTTATGTATGGCAAGATTTCATGCCAGCTGGTTTAGTCGGTGGTGACTTGCGTCGCTGTCAGTCGAGACAGGTACGGACGTGGTGCTTCACTGCTGTGGTTAGTCTCAGCCAGTAATACCTTTGCTGTATTCTGGCCAACGTTCTCGTGTAACCCAAATGGCCAGAGCTCACCTCGTTGTGGCATGCTTTGAGTACTTCGGTACGAAGGGCTGCTGGGATGACGAGCAGATAGGTGGATCCCGTTGGCGAAAAGTTTCCTTTGTAGAGTACTCTGTCCCGTAAACAAAACGATGACAACACTCTTGCGAAAACTCTTGGCGCCTTCTGAAATCTGCCATCCAAGTAGTTAATTAGGCCAAGCAACTCAGCGTCGTCATGTTGTTGCTGCGCAATGGCGGTCGTGTCGGGGACACCGAGAAATGCCGTTTCCTCCTCTTCAGATTGGGTCCGACTCAATGGCTGAATGGGACAGACAGTCAGCGTCTGTATGTCGCTTGCCTGACTTATGTACGACTACCATATCGAATTCTTGCAGCCTGAGACTCCAACGCGCTAATAGCCCGGTAGGGTCTTTTAGAATTGTTAACCAGCACAGTGAGTGGTGGTCGCTAATTGCTTTGAAGGGGTGGCCATATAAATACGGGCGAAATTTTAAAAACGGCCATACCACGGCGTAACATTCCTTCTCAGTTGTGGGGTAACTATGGCCTCAGCACGTGTTAACGTTCTGCTTGCGTAAGCGATTACTCTTTCTGTGCCCTCTTGCCGCTGCACAAGCACAGCTCCCAGACCAACATTGCTAGCGTCTGTGTGAAGCATCGTCGGAGCTTCTTCGTCGAAGCGGGCAAGCACCGGGGGCGTTTGAAGACGTTGACGCAGGTCATTAAAGGCAGCCTCCTGTTCTTCGTTCCACTCAAAGGCAACGTCGTCTCTTGCGAGACAAGTTAGTAGCGAAGCGATGCGGGCAAAGTCTGCGATAAACCGGCGATAATAGGCACAAAGGCCCAGAAAGCGTATGACAGCCTTCTTATTGGAGGGTACTGGGAACTGTGTGACAGCGGCAATTTTTTCCAGGATCGGGCCGGACACCTGCGTTACTGACGACATGACCGAGAAACTGAAGTTCATGGAAACAGAAATGACACTTTTCTGGTCCATATTAGGCCCGCAGACCGGATGGCACGTAAAACAACTTCCAGCCTTTTGAGATGCACGTCAAAAGTGGTTCAAAACACTACAACGTCGTCCAGATAGACTAGGCACATCTTTCACTTCAATCCCGAAAGTACCGTGTTCATAAGCTTTTGAAAAGTCACGGGCGTGGAGCACAAACCGAAAGGCAAGACTTTAAATTTGTATAAACCATCTAGCGTCACAAAAGCGGTTTTCTCTCGGTCTCTTGGGTCTACCTCGATCTGCCAGTATCCACTCCTCAAGACCATGGAAGAAAAGTAGCGAGGGTGCCGAAGTCTGTCAAGGGAGTCATCAATACGTGGGAGCGGGTACACATCTTTTTTCGTCACCTGATTCAGCTTCCTGTAGTGCACATAAAAACGCAGCGTGCCGTTCTTTTTCTTTACTAGCACTACAGGCGATGCCCAGGGGCTCTGTGACGGTTGAATGACATCATCTTAAAGCATTTTCGCGACATGTTGTTGTATGGCTTCGCGTTCCTTTAAAGGTACGGGATAAGGGTTCTGGTGAACAGGTCTCGCCGTGTCCTCGGTGATTACTCGATGCTTTGTCAAAGGTGTTTGACCAACTCGTGAGGTTGATGAAAAGCAGTCGCGGAATTCGGCTAGCAGCTGAAGAAGTCTCTGCCGGTCGTCGTTTGACAGAGTGAAGCCAACGTCGAGAACGGTTTCTGGTTCTTGATTAGGCGCTTCTTCTAATACCGATAAACATAAACTGCCTCGCATTTCTACGATATTGTCATACGAAGTGATAGCTGTGCCTTTCGGAAGGTTCCGGCGCTCAGTACTGAAGTTGGTCAGAAGTAAATTCGTGCGCCCACCAGTGAGACGGACGATACCTCGTGCGACCGAAATGCCATGGCTAAATAGCAGCCAGTCAATTTGGTCTGCAATGCCTTCGCGATCAAACGCTTCGTGCCCTTGCACCGAAAGAAGAGGGCATGACCGTAGCGGGACGACCAAATCATCACCAATCATACGTAAAGTAATACGTATTACGTCTGAACAGTCAACTAAACCAGGGCTGTTGCGGAACGTAATTGAACGGTCCGGGATGTTGATGACGGCACCATATTTTCTTAAGAAGTCTATCTCTATGATCAGGTCCTTGCAACATGAGGTGAGGATGACGAACGTCACCACGAAAGATGAGCCACCGATGCCGAGTCTTGCTGTATACAATCCGACAGGCATCAACAGCTGGCCGCCTGCTGTCGTCAGGTGAGGTCCCGTCCACGTAGTCTTCACTTTTTTGAGGCACACGGCAAGGTTTTCACTTATGATAGAAAAGTCGGAACCAGTGTCAACTAAGGCTGTTACTTGCTGTCCGTCTACAAAAACGGTAATATCTGTGGTCACATTTTCGTCGGCGTTACAACTAGTCGACTTTATGGCGTCCTGTGGTAAGAGTAACGGGGGCCTTTTTTCGTCGCCTTGGCGGCCTGCAACCTCACCCCCGGAGGTTGCCGCCTTCAGTTTTACTGGCGTGGACTTGGTGACCTCCTTCGGCTGGCATCGGCTGTAGTGCGGTGGCGCGACGAAGGCGAATATGCCGGAGACTGAGAGCGTGGTTGACGTCCCAAACCTGGCTGGTAATCGGGCTGAGTGTCGTAATTGTTGGCACGGCGGTTGTCAAAATGGAACCGAGACAAGGAAGGTCATTGAGAATCAGCATCCTGGCGTGTTGGGTAGTCGTCGTTGGCGCGTCGATCGCCAGACCATTGCCAAAAAGGTCGAAACGTATCGACGCGGTGCCAGCAACGACGGCAAATGTGGCCCATACCTCCGCAGGTAAAACAAAGCGGACGTCTATCTACGGTGCACCAGACGTCTGGTTTACGAAGCTGTGTACGCCGCAACGGCTCGTATAATGTTGGAAATGCAGTGTCTCGTTGGGAGGCGGCTCTTCGTACGGCAGCATTTTGTACGGCGGCACGACGGCAGGGCGCCGCGGTGTCTGTTCTTGCGGTGGCGACCAAGGAACGGCTGCCGATGGCTTGCGGTACGATGGCGCAACAGGCGGCGGGTGGTGAAGCGCGGCTGCGTAGCTCATAGGTCACTGATCGTGAGTAGGATCAGCTGCTGAAAACGCTTGGCGTATTTCTTCGCGGTCGACTTCAGCGACAGACGCCGTGGGTGGTTCCGTGACCAGAGTCCGCAGCTTCAGCAGCTCTTCGCGAACAATCTCTCGTACTAAATCGCGTAACGAGCTTTGATTGTCAGATGTCATAGTGGCGACTTGAATGTTGGTGCTGCTGGACAAGCGATCGTATGGTCGGCATCGTAGGTGAAGCACCCGCTCTATAGCCGTAGCTTCTTTGATGAAGTCTGTCACGGTGGTTGGCGGGTTCCGCAAAAGTCCGGCGAACAATTGCTCTTTAACGCCACGCATGAGGCAGTGAAACTTCTTGTCGTCGGTCATGTGTGGGTCATCTTTACGGAAGAGACGGGCCATGTCCTCAGCGAACATTGCGACCATTTCATTGGGTTTCTGAACCCGCAGCTCGAGTAAATGTTGCGCACGTTCCCACCGGTCGACATTGGCAAATGTGTCAATCATTCCTCTTTTAAAGTCACTCCTTGTTGACAAACTGCCTTCTCTGTTCTCGTACCAAGTACGAACACTGTCGTTAAGATGGAAATAGGCGCGCGAAAGCCTTTGTTCAAGAGACCACTGGTTGGTGTTGGCGACACGTTCATAGTGATCAAGCAAGTTTTCGACGTCTTCATGTGCTCCACCACCAAAGGGATCAGGTACCAGCGGTGAAAAAAAGGTTACCTGAGATGGGGTTAGCAGACTACTGTCTCGTAGTAACTGTTGGGGACAGGCAGTGGCCATTGGTAGATGTGAGTGGTGCCTTGTAGAATGTTCCTGCGAGGGGGTGAACTCCGGAGGGAGGCTTCGCAAGCGACTGAAGCGATGCACGGGAGTGTCGACAAATGCTTCAGGGCTGGATGAATGGCTCCCCGTGGGAGTGTGGAGCATCAGGCGGGGTCGCAGGCCAGCACCTCCACCAGTGTTGCAGTACAACGCAAACAAAGCACAAGTACACCTTGACGCAGCGAAAGCAGCGTGTTCTCAACAGCTTAGCCGCAAGATTGTCTCCTTTGTTCTCTAGTCAAGCCAGAGGCCCACTACCTGGTGTCCGCTAAATCCCTACATCATCTTTGTCGTTCCCACGCAGAAACTGGTCAATATGACATCACAGCCGAAGTTTATGAATCAATTAGCTGTAAGCTTGATGCTTCAAATTATTTTTGATGCTTTCACTGAAATAGCATTCGCTTCTCTTGCGAGAAGGTGGGATCTTTGCGGCACCTCGTGGAGGGTATCTCAACCACGTTCTTCATTTTATATAGCCTCCGAGATCAGCTTCAGCGGCGCACAAAACACGCAGTCCCCCCCCCCCCCTTCCCCAAGAATGAAACTGGGTACGTGAACTTACACACGCGAACTCTATTGCCAGATACACAAGTCGAACAATTTGCGTCACCAGAAGATTTTTGTCTTCTTTAAATGGGATGGAACACAGTGAAAAGAAGAATAAGAGGCTTCAAGATTTACCGAACGATGCAGGGACATATGTGCATTGTGCGTTGTGGTCGCTATGTCACAGGGCATGTCTTAAGCACTGCGACACATTGAGTTTTTGACGTGAGAGCGTTTGAAAGTTCGTTCGCAGAAATCGCGGTGTCAGCGTCTGCAGTTGTGAGCGAAAAATAATCTCACATGACCATGAAATCCAGAAAAATGTGAATAAAATAACTTTTCAAAGTAGTCGGTTCGAATGAGAATCGAACCTAGGGGGTATGCGTTGCAGGCAGGTCTTTTACCGTAGATCTAGGATAGGGTTTGTAACAGTTCAAAAAATACAAAAGTACTTGAACCCCATTAGTGGAATCAGTGTGTGTAACATACTTGAAATTGCTTTGCAGAAGTGTAGAATCGCGCAAGGCGCCAAAACATGCAAATTGCAGCGGGTGATTGTGTCAAGAAAGAACTCAATGCAAAGCGCTGAGAAATATTTGATCATCATCACCGGACAAAGAACGAACAAAGAATAAGTTGCGCCGGAACGCCTATTAGCTTATAGACAAATAGCGCGGGAGCTTCGCTGATACAGGAAAGCAAGAATTGTGGCGCAGGGAGAACTTGACTGTGCAGTGGGGATTCTAAGATAGCTTGAAACGGTCATTGTTACGTGCACGGTCTTTCGCTTCTTACGGCGTAGTTGAGGCATGCACTCGGAAGCAAGGTAAAACTACCCATAGAAGAGGTTATGTGCGCGGGGCCCAATTACGCCATCGTGTTCAACCTTTGATCGTGTGCTCAGGTGTCTTTAAAGTTTTTGAGAATGTTAGACATTGTTATACATTGATTTCTTGATACGGATGGTTTAACGTCCCAAAACCTTCTAATGATTATGAAAGATGCGGTAGTGGAGTGCTCTGAAAATTTCGACCACACGGGGTTCTATGCGTGCACTCCAATCTGAGCACACGGGCCTCCAACCTTTCTGCCTCCATCGGAAATGCAGCCGCCGTAGCCGGCCGGGATTCGATCCCGTGACCTACGGGTCAGCCGCCCAGTACCTTAGTCATTAGACCACCGCTGCGGGGCATGCACTCAGAAGCAAAGTAAAACTAGCGATAGAAGAGGTGATGTGCGTGGGGCCCAATCACGCCATCGTGTTCAACCTTTGACCGCGATTCTCAGGTATCTTAAAGTTTTTGAGAATGTTAGGGATTGTCGAGTTTCAAGTGCCTTAGAAGGAAGGGGTTTCGTGTTGCGCAGAGTAGTTCGAAATTAATTTTCAGGAGACAAGCTGTGCTAGCCATGAAACTGTAATACTCTGTTCTGTGAAACATGCCGAAGTATCTTCTGGTCGCGAATCAAGAACGACGAATGTAAACTTGGCCCAACTGCAGTCCTGCCAAAACGAATAGAAGCACTTCAAAATTCCGAACAAGAGCCATTGCCTAATTTCACCTCCTTTGGATGACTGCTTCACCACAGTGGATTAGTGGCCAACGCTGCTGACCCGCAAGTCGCGGGATTCAATAACGGCGGTGGTGGCTACGCTTTCGATGGAAGAGAAAAAGCTGTAGGCCCCCGTGCTCAGATATGGGTGCTAGTTAAAGACCCTCTAGTGATAGAAAATTTTGTAGCTGTCCACATAGAGTCTCTCAATCATATTGTAGTTTTGGGACGTTGAACGCCACATAAAAATCATTCAAAGCCCCCTGGATGACTGACAAACACACATATTTTACAGTATGCGACAAACTGCAAGTTTCTGAGAGATAGGAGCCATGTACGGCCGCATCAAGTTGATAAAAGAAAGCAGAAATATAGGATATGTTGGTGCTTGTCACGATCCAACTGCAATACCTGGTTAATACTACCAACAGTCTAAAAAACTTCAAACTTAACACGATTATAGAAATGGCAGTTCGCTTAGAATTGAGAAAGTTCTTGTACTATATATTGTTGTTGGGGTTTTATGCACCAAAGCTGCGATATCATTACATGCGATGTCATAGAAGAGAGCATCGGAAATGGCTACCTGTTTTTTTTTTTACACGGGCTTCAAGGATTTTCGTTTCCAACAAATATGCGACCACCGCAGCAATGATTCAATACAGCGACCTTGCGGGTCAGCACTCCAGCTGCATAATCAGTGAACCGCCACGGCTGCTAGGTTATAGAATAATGATGCCCCGTTAACAGGGAATTCGTAAGGTTAGTACGTTTCATCCCTTATTACTTCAGAGCATCATAAAGTGTCGAAATATGACACCGGCGGCGGTGGTAGCGGACAACTGCGCATGACCCGAGTCGTGATCTGATAGCAGCTTTCACTGTAAAACACAGGGATGCCCCTTCTCTGCTAGCCAGGGGCGTAGCCAGTGGCACAGGCTGGATTTTCATCCACCTTTGGTGGGAGTACCACTCCGAAAGTCCAAAGCGGTGTGAGAGGAACCGAAGCAGGACTGATTACCAAGTGCGTTGTGGACGTCACGCTATCGGCGCTTCTGATCGTCCTACGATTCGGCTAGTCGCCGTCGATCAACTTGGCACGCACCATGGATATCACGGGCTTTCGTTGTTAGACAGTTCTAGTATGCCTAGTTTACCGGGATACCTGGCTTATCGGGAGCTTAGCGGGGTCGAAGTGCGCGTGTCCAGATATGTGCGTTACACGTGCCGCTTGCCGTACGCGCGCTATTTACCGGATTTAACGTTACTGTGGTAGCGTAAATGTACGTAGTGTACGTGCAACATGGCGGCGCTCTCGGACGCCCGCTTCGAAGTGGTTTTGGCGTAGCCGCTGAAAGATTCACTTTGTTCGCTGCAAACGACTGTTGAAATTGGCGTCGCTTTCCTACAGTTAGCTTCGATGACCAAGATTTTGAGATAGCTTCCCATTTCGAACGTGGCAAGGCTCAACTACAAGATCAATGGTAACAAGTCGGCAACATAAATGTTTTCGCGTTTGATGTATGGTTCATATTTTTTTTGCTTTTATGGATACTAAATTGACTTGTAACAATGCTTCGCGCAAATATTCTCGTTTTCTGTCCTTTTCACTGTTCATTAACTTATTAACCATCCAATAGGGGGCCCCCAGCGTACGAGTGTGGGCACTGAAACACGTAAACGCCGTCCGGCCAAACTTTAGAAGGTGGTCCACAACGAACGTTTGCTGCACACTAATGCCATTCCAGTAACCTCCTCTATCACGCTAACGATAAACTATAACTCATTTTTGCTTCCTGAGCGCTCTCTGACGCGTAACTTAGTCCGATCGGAGGGAGCGTGAAGAAAGTCACCACAGGATCGCGGCCCAAAAACAGAAAAGAGAGATAGAGATAGAGAGAAGCGAGTCGAAATTTGTCGAGAGGAATTACAGGTAAATCTCACAATATTGTGGTGCAATTTTTACGCCTAGTGGCACATTCTACGAGTCACATGAAATGCACATTCTTTGTTCCGATATTGACAACCACACGGAGGAAGAAAAGGTAAGGAGAGGGCATGACCAGCCGGCGCAGGGCGTAAAAAATGTGGCGGAAATTACGTCACGCGCGGCCATATTGACTGGATACAATGGCGGCGTTTTGTTATTGTTGATGTAGTGTGGTGCGGCACCGTTCAGGTGGTCCAGCGGCGATTAGCGTTTTCATGTGCCTCGCACTTAACTGTGGCATACTGCAGGTGTTCGACAGCATCCATTCTTTGTGCCGCATTGTTAGCTACGCGATTTCCCTCCGGTGGTGGTTGTAACCATGATGTCTGAACTAGAAACCACGGAACGAACTCCGATTTTGCAGCGTCAATCAAAATTATACTGAAAAGCCATCACAGAAGATAACGACTGGGCTCAAGAATTTGTTCAATGAATGCCTTGCAGGTTAGTGACAGTTATGCGGTGTTGCTTCTTATGACAACAGACGATGCATTTGTGGCCCACAGGCCCTTATTAAGACTGTAATCTAATCTTGCTTTTGATGTTCCTGTACAGTTACTGGTTGGCGGTTGGCGCTGACCTGTGTTCCAGATAAGGAAGACATAAACAAGCGCCTTCTCTTTATTTACTTTAATGACTAGCCACTTTATCCCGGAGACATCTTCCCTCGCATTTGGCTGGCTTTCCCTGCCGTCCTTGGCGGCTGTGTCGACGCGTGAAGCTTCCCGCAGACCTTTTCTCACGCAATCCTTCGGCTAACTTTGCCACCTTTTGCCCCTAGCGCGATCCTCGTCTCCGTTCTCCGTAGCTACTAGTGCGCGTCAATCACACTGGAGACGTGTTCCCACGCACTTTCGGGTGCTCTTCGCTACTTTCGTCCTAACGAAATCATGGCCTTTGGGATATCCGTAGGAACCAGTGCGCGTCGGACAAAAGAGGGGTGAAAACAAAGAGGCCGGCGCAAAATGAACGGGCTGCCACGCACACAAGCTCCACCGACGCCGACATTATTGGCATAATTACGGACTTCCAGGTTTATTGCAGGGAAGATATTTTTTCTTTTTTTATCGTTGTGTCTAGCCCACAGCATGACCGAAAATTTCATAAAGCCTAAAGAGAAGCGCAAAAAGGGGAAAAAGTGATCCAAAAGAAGGTGTAAAAATTTCGGTGCCTCGTTCTTCTTCGTTGGGCATTGTCCGAAGTATCATCTTATTCTCACAAAGAACACATAAAAAAAGCTTAACGATTGACTTGCCGTGTTTATTGTAAACGCCGGCTGTGCAAGAGAACAACAGCCATAAGCAGAGATTTCGCCAAAGGTATCGCAGCAAGACAGCGTGTTGAAATCCGTTCCGTTGGCTTCGGATAGCACCGGCGCACGCGGCGCGCAGGCCACGTGCTTTGTGAGACAGAGAGGGAGTCACGCCTTCTGCTTCGCATTCATAAGTAAACAAGAGAGGAGAATTTACTTAGTCAATAGGGCAGACTTCCGGCTTCATCGCGGCTTCACAACGAGTGACGTCAGGGCCTCTCCTTACCTTTCCTTCCTCTGTGGACAACCACAAGGCCGCCATGTTGATCCTGAACTAACGTTGCTGTATTATGTTATTCCAGCTGCAATGATCAACTTTACAAGTCAGTGGGTAAACGCCCCGAAGGAAAAAAGAAGTTCTGTAGCAAACACTCACATAAAGCATTTTCTCGACACGTAACAACGGCAACCATGTATGCAGAGGTGTGCGCCGAGGCGATTTCGACCGGCGGCAGCGTGGGGGTCGTTCAGAGTCGGCGGCGGCGGCGTTGTCGGCGCACGCCGGTTATTTCATCGGCGGCGGCGCGCGGCCAATTTTCATCGGCGGTGGTGGCGCCGGTGGCGCCGAAGCCGAAACTAAAAATTCAAAAGGTTCTTTTGCCGCAGGTCACTGAATTAGTTGAAATTCAGGGATTTTCATCCAAATAGCACTAATGACACTACACAGATGTGTCGACATCACGATGAATGCAAAGCGTTTCGTAAAATAGTTTTTGTTTCGCTTTCATAATAAAATATGCGTATTTCAATATTTGTCCATGTTCTACCACGAATGTGCAGCACTTTGCTTCTTTTTTTATTTAGGATGCAGCAGTTTGTTTCTGTTGTTGGCTACGTCATACTTCATGAAACCTTCTTTCATTGAACATTGAGCAAGCACCGACGCACGTCGCTCAGTTCGCTTTTTCCGTATCGGATCTCACTTTTACATTGTACGCTGCACAAAAAAAGAAGCACCTCTGCTACGAGTTTTCTTGTTGCGATTGCAGAAAACCGCTCTTTTCAGTATCTGTCATGCCTTGAATGTTACTTCCCTTCAAACGAATCGAAATACCTACTTTTCACAATATGAAAATGTTTTATGTAGCGGTATAAGATGCGGAAGAAAACAAATCTGCGCATTTAGTCAACTAGTCCTCACCGCAGTTTTCAATGAATGAAGTCTAGACATGGGAGTGGGCGAGGCAGGTGGTGCAAAAGGGGCACTTGACCCCTTCAAGCCGCACCAGCACTTGCTAACCACTCTAGCGACAGCAACACGACCCCCTCCCTCAACCATGATGCAAGTTAAAAGAAGGGTTTGCTTACCCCCAAGGCAAAAATCTGTCGATGGCCATATGTGCAGATGAGACCAAATGCAATATTTGCTTAGATACACAGTCCACACTGGTCACGACTTGGAGGGCCGTTGACCACGCCCGCAGAGAACGTTGACTCCCCGACCCCTTTGTGCTCGGTCAGGGGAGGGGGACACCCTTTGCAAGTGGGCCCCATTGAAATTTCTCTTAAAACGTCACAAGTAAGAATGGTTGATAAGTATATATAAAACATTCAACTTTTAAATGCTTTTTTGTAGCGTGTACACGTGCTCAATACCCATCAGGTGTGTGAGACAATTGAAATCGCAACTGCCACTCTCGACTGGTTCCGGAAAAAACTAAATAGAAGAATGCAATTACGAGTGCTGGGAACCTACGTTCGTTTGTCAATTGCGGAGACGCTCCAGGAGGGCCCTGCCGTCGGTGGCGTGGTGAAGGTGGTCGATGTGGCCCAGCGCACGTTGGAGCATACGCAACATCAGGGAACACTCTCCCGCCTCCGCGAGAGTCGCTGCCACCAGTGAGCTTTTGGGAAGCCCCAGGATGGCCCTCAGTGCACCCCTGTAAAGTCGCTCCAGCAGGCTTCTCCTGGCCGTTGTCAGGTTCACCAGCGGGAAGGCGTACATGAGGACCGAGGACGTTGCAGCGTGGTCGAGCCGGAAGGCCCACTTGGTGAAGCAGTCGCGGCCACGCAGCTGCACCCTGCTGATGGCGCCCTGGACACACCGCACCTTGGTGGCAGCAGCCTTGGCAGCCGGGATCCACGTGAGCTGGTGGTAGATGGTGAGCCCCAGGTACTTCACCACCAGCCTCCAAGGCAGGCTGCGGTTGCCAACCCTCAGCCGTCTCACGTGGGTGCGAGCTGCCGCCAGCGGGTGAATCAGCAGGGCCTCGGTCTTGGTGGCAGAGAGCTTAAGCCCGATGCCTCCGAGGTAGGTTATCACTGCATCGAGGGCTGCCTGCAGTGATCTCCTGATGGCTGGGATGGACCGCCTTGGTCCCCGGACCCAGAGTGCCACGTCATCTGCGTAGACGGAGGAGCGGGCCGGGAACCTGGTGTCTGTTGGGAGGGACGCCGGAAGTCCTGCTAGTGCCATGTTAAAGAGGAAGGGGCTCAGTACTGAACACTGTGGGACACCAGCAGTGATGTCTCTGGGTTGGCTGGTTGCCCCTCCGACACGGACACGGAAGGTCCTCCCGGACAGGAAGGCGGTCACGAAGCCACAGAGGCTCCCGTTGATGCCGAGGCGGTCCAGGGCCGCCTGAACCGCTACGTGTGGGAGTCAGTCGAAGGCACTCTCCACGTCCAGCAGCAGCAGCATGGCTATGTCCCCGCTGCTCCTGGCGTCCTCGAGAGTAGCGACGACGTCCGAGATCGAATCTGCCGTGCACCGGTGTCGCCTGGAGCTCGTCTTCTGCTCCGGGAAGGAGCCCAAGTGATCGGCAATCCACTCCAGTCTCTCTAGAGCCACCCTCTCCATCACCTTGCAAGGCGCGGAGGTGAGAGAGACTGGCCGGTACGAGGAGAGAGCCGTGGCCTTTCTTCGGGGCTTCAGGATTGGCGCCATTACCGCAGTTCGCCAGGACTCGGGTAAGACTCCGGTGCACCAGACGTCGTTGTAGTACCCCAGGAGTCGTTGACGGCCACCTCCATCCAGGATGCAGAGTATTTGGAAGGTGATGCCATCGGCCTCTGGAGCACTTCGTTGCTTGGTCCTTTCGAGGGCGCCACCAGCTCGTGTATCCCTATGGGCTCTTCGCACAGCTCGCGCACCTGCGCGGACACCCATCTGGGATGATGGCAGGAGGTAGGGCAAAGGAGGGCAGCAGGCGGTGGTGCAGCAGGCAGTGGGGCTATGTCTCGGCAGCAAACTGGTCAGCCAGCCGTTCTGCCAGGTTCGCAGCCGTGATGGACAGGTGAACAGCCAGGGACAGTCCCTGGTTCAAGGCCTGGGGCGCCATCAGCAGGCACTTCAGAAGGCGCCAGGCCTTGGTCCGATCACGCGAGTGGTTGATTGAGACGCACACGCCCTGCCAGCCCTGGTTCCGGCGCCTGCGTGCGTGGCGTCTGCAGACGGCATCGATTCGCCGGAAGACCATCCAGAGCTCCGGTTGGGCCTTGTTCAGGGCTTGCCGCTCTGCACGTCGCCGTGCCACCCTCAGAGCCAGGTGCCGGATGTCCGGGACAGGCTGTCCCTGCTGGACCTTGGCAGTGACTGTTGCTGCCCTCGCACTGTGGGCCACCAGTTGCAGCAGGTCCCCGCTGCTCGTGTCCTACATGAGTAGCCGCCGGTAGACCTGCCAATCCACCACGCGGTACTCACGGTCCCGTGGAGCCCCACCTCTGAAGGGGGACAGCAGAATGGGCACGTGGTCCGAGCCCCAGGGGTCCGGGAATGGTAACCAGGCGTACTGGAAACCCTCCGTGGCCACGCTGATATCTATGGCAGTGCTGGTGGCCTGGTGCCCACGATGGAGGAAGGTGTTGGCACCCGAGTTCAGGATCGCCAGCCCCAGCTGATGGAGGATATCACGCACCTCTCTGCCTCGAACGTCAGTCCTGCTGCCGCCCTAGGCTGGGTGTTTGGCATTGACGTCCCCGCAAAGCAGGAACTCCCTGCCCAGGCGATGTGCCAGCTGATGGAGGTATCTGGGGTACACGGCTGGTCCGGCCGAACGTAGATGCTGGCCACAGTGGTGTCCTGCCAACTGATATAGATGCGGACGGCGCAGCATTCAAAGGGGCCTCCAACCAGGTCCGCCATCTTCACATCTGCCTGCGGGAGCTCCTGCTTGGCGTAGACAGCACACCGGGAACGCCCTTGCTGGTGGCCGTCGTTCAGGCAGGGGGCATTATGACAGGTCGCCAGGGTGCAGCCAGTCCTGCTGCTGTATCCAACATACCCTGGCAGGCGAAGGTGGCAGGCAGGAGGTGTATGTCTGGGCATACACCTCCTGCAGTGCAAGCACGTCGTAATCGCTCCACAGAAGGTGCTCTGCCAGGTTGTCTCTCCGCCGCCCAAGCCAGTTGACTTTCCACTGAAGAATGCTTGGGCGGCGGCCTTGGCTCGTTCCGGGCGGGGAGCTAGCCATGATTGGCTGCGGGGAGCAGAGAGCCTCCCGTCTGTAAACAGATGGCTCGAAGGGGGTGGTCCAGAGGAAGTGATTCTCCCACAGACCGCAGGGTGTGCAGCAGGGTGGCGATGATTTGGTAGGCTGGGTCCGCTGGAGGCAACACTACTGTCGCAGCAGGTGGGGCCACAGGAGCTGTGGGCACAGCAGGCCGGCCTCCGGGGACAATAGCAGCAGGCTGGGTCGCGAGAGTGGCAGCTGCAGCAGGCGGGGGCCTCAGGAACAGCAGTGGCCGCTGGCCGGGCCCCAGGGGCAGCAGTACCAGTAGACTGCATTCCCTGGAGTGGCTGGCGACGAGGTTTGCGAGGCGCCGGGATGGGTCTGGCCGGAGCGGAGGGGGGGCGGCGAAGGGTGGCCATTCACCACGCTCGCAAAGGTCCGCGCCTCCTTAATCTCCTCTCGCACCGCCGCTGCCACTGCACACCTCGAGAGGATAGTTGGGGAAGATACCATGATAGTGGCAACTTTCCGCTGCTCCTGCCACCGGGGGCACTCCGGGGTGTCTGCAGAGTGTGGGCCCCCGAAGTTGACACACCGGGGCCGGGTCTGTTTGCAGCTCTCTCCCGGGTGGGTCCGGCCTCATCTGATGCAGCTGCCTGGCCAGCTGCAGCTCTCCTTGACATGGCCGAATCGACCGCATGGCCGGCACTGCAGGGGGCGGGGTCTGGCTGGCCGCACTGGGAAGCGTACCAAGAAGAGTGACACGTGCTCCGTTGGCACAGGGCCGGCGAAGCGGAGCGTCACAGTTCGCCCACTCCCTGGAAGCAGAGAGCACCAAGACGGCCGACTGGATCCCAGGCCGCAGGCTGTCCGCCGCAGCCTCCCCGTCGACACCATGTAGAAACCCCGTGCTGGTCCTGTGGTCAGCGGGTTCCTTGGCAGTGACAGGGATCCCCTTCAGCTCCTTAATGGTCAGGAGCTGCTCCAGGCACTCTCACGAGGTGGCGTCAGATGTTGTAACCCCACTGCTTACAGAGCAAACTGTTTGCGATAAGCAAGAAATCACTCTAATGTGCGATTGGAGGTGGAAAAATTCATACTTTGCTATTTTTATGAAGGCTTGAGATAAATGTAAAGGGACAACTGGAAACGAGGGTGAACGAGTGTGTTGGCGTAACCTCTAATTTAGCTAGATACTTCATCTTCCAGTATAGCTAGGTGACACAGACATTTTCATATTTCGGCGTCTGGATAGTTAGGTGGTTTGATTTTTTGACATTTTACACTTTCGGTATCTTGTATAATCTGTTTTGATTTTTCGGTGTTGTAAATTTCGGCATTCAAAAACTTCTTCATTTTAATTTTCGGCATTTCAAGTGCCACATTATTATAGCTTTAGTCAACAATAAGTGCGAACCCTACCCAGGTGCATTTAAACCACGTGCAGCTCTTCGCTTACCGGGAAGTGATACCAACCTGTGCGACAAAGGCAAAGAATCCATAAAATAAAAAAAATGTTTCATGACAGAGAAGTCACAGTTATGAACTAACTGAATAGTATTTGAGGGACCATGTTTTAATTAACCAGTAATCATGTGTTAGTTATAATTGCAACTTATCCGCCGCGAAGCATACCTTTTTTATTTTCGCGGATACTTTGCATGATAGTTGTGCTGTATCAATATATAAATCTTCGGGTGTAATTAACGAGGAGCTTGACACGTCGGTATCCTCTCAGAGTGGTCACAAGATGTCCACGTAGTGCACTCTAAAAGTATTCGAATTCCTCGTTGACTAAAGCTAATACTTGCACGGGAATAATTTGAATAAGTACTTAGAGACGTCGGTATCCTTTCAGAGTGTCACAAGATGTCCACGTGGTGCACTCTAAAAGTATTCGAATTCCTCGTTGACTAAAGCTAAAACTTGTACGGGAATAATTTGAATAAGTACTTAGAGAGCTGGATATGCTGTCTAGATGTTTCTCGCATCTGCTGAGCTTGCAATTAATGCTAGGACGCATTGCTTAAGGTATAAACCAACCACCTTCACTTAAACACATCCGAGGACTGGGATCAGTAGAACGCCAATTCAAAATTATTTAACTCACTGAAAACAAAAAAAGCTTTTTTGAAAAAAACTTACAGTCGGTACACAGGGCAGGCTGCTAGCAAATGCGCTGAGTATATTTCTGTCTGGACACATCAATGTTAAATTTAGAACCTAATGCGGCGCGTCATTGGCTCAATATCTCTCTGCAGAACACCACAGTCTAGATGGTGATGGTCTTTAAGTCCTTCAATTAGCCGAAGTGGTCTCTTATAATGTGTTTTACATTTCCAAGTGTGTCAGGCGTATATTCTTCTATGCAGCCCCCTAGAATATGGTTAATTGAAGAACTCATTGAAGAAGAGATACAAGCTAGTTTTCTCTTTGTGCCAGCACCCAATAGCACATCGGCACTACTGCCGCGTGCTCCACATAGCACCACTGAAAAATTTTATACAGAAACGCCATGATGAAAAATAGCAATGGGCAAAGTGCGTGGTTTAACCCAACACTCTCAAGACTAGATGTTTTCGTTACACCAACGCACAGACAATAGCATAGAGGCTCTTACTTGCCATCTTCGCACTCGCCATAATCAAGAGTTGCAACATGCAACATCTGTGCACCGGGCCACAGTGCATAAATCGGATTTTCAGCAGAAATATGTCGCTTCTTTTAATCAAAATATGCAGGAGGGAAAATTCCTGGTGATCCTATGCTTGGTAGTCTGTAGAAAGTCCAGTAACTGCGTTGGTACGGCTTATTGTACACCATTCTATAGAAGCGGCAGCGGGGCTTCACACTCATGAACCATAGAAAAGCGCAGACAGAGAACAAGTACTCCCTCGAGCAAACTCACTTTTGAAAAAGTTGGAGCGATTTCCTTTTTTCCGAGTATCATTTCTAGAAGTCATGCGCGGCAAATAAATATTTCTAGTACTTTAACCCAAATATATGCGAGTAACAACCACCTCATACCTCGGCTATATAATGAAAATATACTAGAATTACAAGACTTTCGAAAAAAAAAAGCTATCGCATGCACTGCACGCCTTTTTATAGTAGATGCACGTTACGTACGTCAATGCGACCTTTACCGATTCCTTTTCGGTGTGAAACTGTGCGTGCTTGTGTGCGTGTGTCTGTATAACATGTTAAGATCGGCCTCCCTGGCTGGGCGCCGCTTGGACGCGGGGGACGATTGCAGCTAAGCCTACCCGGATTTGTTCCGGATCAACGCTTTTTAGGTGCGCCAAAAGCGGCGACAACACGAAAGTCATACTTCGAATTCTTTAGAGCTGTTGGCTCCCCTCGTTAAAAACTCTTAGGACACGCCTGACTGAATGATGGCTTAGGAAGAGCTGTTTGAAATCGAGGCTGCTTGATTTGTTCGATGTGCCACGAGACGCACTGAACAATTAGCCGAGAGTTTGGGATCCCTGGTCAGGTATGTTTCCCACACTCTGTGGTGCTTGCAAGTCTTCTCTCTCACAAGCCCCAGCCTGACTAGCGCTGCAGACCCTATTCTGCGCATGCGATGCAATGTTATTGCACTGTGATGTGTTGTGCGTATTATTGCACTGTGACCTACGTTATGTTTCTCTCTCGCCGTGTGATGAACTTAATGGGCACCTTCTCTCTTTCCTGGGTTGAAAAAAAGGCAGTGTTTGACTTTCTCTCTCTCTCGATTTTTTTAATGCTTATTCTCTGCGCCCGGCGCTCCCTGCTGGGCTGCAGAAATTAGGCGCCTTCTTCTAACCACTACCCCCCCCCCCCCCATTTGGTGGACAGAGATGAAGACGACACTTTCTTCGGACTGCCCTGAACTGAATGAACATGCAGTCTGTCAGTTTACCGTGATCTGCAATGCGGCTTTCCTGTAAGGTTTGTTTTCTAACCAAAAACTCTCGTTCACAGACTGCTTTTATTTCTCATTTGAGCGCGCGAGTACAACAAAATGTCACCTCTCCAAATTTCAGCGAAGGCACGCGAGCACAACAAGATCTCAAAAAAAAAAGGAATGGCAAAAACGAAATGAGTGAGAAAAGCAGCCAGTGAACGAGAGTTCTTGGTTGAAAAACTAACCTTACAGAAAAGCTGCCTAGCAGATTATTCAAACTGTCCATTATTTTCTCCCGCAGAGAATTTTCGGAAGACCAGGGCGTAAAGCGCGAGCACCGAGACGCTTTGAACCAGCTCTCAGAAGCTTCTATCAAGCTTCCGTGATGCTACCATCAATGTATATATAATATTCATTTGGATGTAAAACGGCATCATTATCAGTCCAAGATGGCAGCCTATGATCGTGCCCGAAACAGGGCGTATACACAGAATAAATGAAGTGGTAGCAGTGCAGCACGAATGCAGTGCGTTAGGTGAAGAACTACACAATATTAAATTTATTTTTTATCAATTTGTCCAATATGTCATTTCATGCAGTGGCCGCCGAACTTGTGCCGCTGTTCATAGTGGTACTCTCGGTCTCTGAAGCTGGGTGAAGATAACTAAGAAGCCTTTTTTTTACTGGCTACATAAATGTGAAACGAAGCTATAAATCAAGATGAAAAAGAAAAAGACAAATCTGTGAAAAGTCAGTACATGCGCATAAATCACGCGCTGATTTCGCTGATGAAAAATGTCGGCGGCGGCGGTGGCGGCGGCGCGCCGATCAGTTCGCGTCGGTGGCGGGCGGCGCGGCGAGAACTCTCGGCGGCGGCGCGCCAACCAGTCGGCGCACACTTCTATGTAAGCTCAAGGTAGTGCTGCCATCTGTGAACGTAAAAGTAAAACAATCCCATGCACACACATTCAATCGGATAGTTGCGTTCCCCGCCACTTGCTCAAGCTGTGTTTTTTCGTCTTCTAAAGGTAAGACTTCTGTTTTGTATTCGTATCGAAGAGCTCTACCATAGAACCTGGGTGCTGTGCCGTCACTTAGCAATGAATTCATGAGGTGAATACTGTTGAGCACATGCCGGAGAGCCTTGCAGATTGCCGTAAGGTCGCCGAGAAAATCGCGCTTTTTGTTCGCGTTTGAAGTGAGCGCATACGTTACTTTGAGAGGTTATATTTTCACGTTTCCACGCCGCACTTGATTTCCCTGGTGCATCAATATGACGCCACAAGACGGTATAATTGATGTTTTAGGTGGCTTGTTCTGTTGATAACGTCTTCCGTGCTTCTTTTCTACCGGGAAGTCATGTCGCTCACTCGTTTCATGCGTTCCCTTACTCGACATCTTACATCAATTTAATTAACAGAGTCGCTGAGTTCGTTGCATTGCATCTGCCTTATCGAGCCTACAACTTCCGAATGGTATTGGCCGCAACACAAGTGGTGTGAGCTGAGACAAATCCCCGCTCTGAAGAAAATATAAAACAGTGAAGTTTGTAGGAAATAACTGCGTCACTGCAGTATGCGCATAGGTAATGAGGCTTCTTAGAAAAAAAAAAGACTGGCCACAACATTGGTTGACTGACTGAACCCTGACTGGCTTCAACACTCAATGACTCACTGCTATACTGACTTACCGAAATGCACCGATAGCACTTGCGTGCGCCCGTTCCATTAAATTCGCGAGTCCGGGTTGCACGGACCATTTCGCAAATTCTGATGAATCGCGAACGCGCATAGCTGGAGGGTAGCAATGAGAGCGGGTAGGGGGCTCAACTTTTTCCTGCCGAAGATCTTAAAGTTTCATTGCGTATATAGGCGGGCACACATTCATACTCGCGCACGAACATCCAAAAATTGAGTTTGCCTGACTCCCCCCTTCCCCCCCCCCGGAAAATATTTCTGGCTACACCCTTGTCTTTGAGCATGTGGATTTAACTTTCTCTTTTCTCTCTCTGAACACGCAGCCATCGATGGAGCGGGAACGTGAGAACGTTGGACAGGGTAGTTACACTGGAGATGGAAGTGACGCTGGAACAGGAGCTTCCAACACTGACAAGATGGGTGAGCTCTTACGTTTCAAAAAGAGCACTTACTAAACTATGTCACCTGATGAAAAGAAAACTTGAAAGAAACACAAATATTTGCGCTTTATCCCCAAGGTTGTAGCTAAAGGAACATAAACTGGCGAATCTCTTTTGTGTGCTGTTTATCTGTGCCATTTGCAACTTCAAATGAGAAAACGCGTCATAATAAGGGACTAATTAGGCTAGGAGCAACGCAAAAACAAAGTGCGTATGGCGCTTGTAAGAATGGCATCAATAAAAAATAGGTTCTATTCTCGGGTTCAGTGACACACTATTATTATTATCATTGCGGTAGCTATTACATGGACACTCTTCGCTGCATCTGCCGCTGGCGGCGACGTGGGCATCGCCGTCACTATATATATATATATATATATATATATATATATATATATATATATATATATATATATATATATATAATATATATATATATATTATAACGTAAATGCAAGGTCAAAAGCGCTATCAGCGTCGGTACACAAGCGGCAAGAGCTATCCGGATGTACGGGCAGCGTCGCAGCAGCAACCAGGCAGTCTTAGCTCGTGCCTCGCGCCAACGTGTTGATGTCGCTGCAGTAGTGGGCATTCCTCTTCACTACATTATATTGTCACGTTACTCTCGACAAACTTGATAAAAATGGGCTCGTTTAGTCGACTACTCAAGCAGCGGCTCAGAGAGATCGTCCTTGTCTTCTTTCACTCTTCGATCTCACCCAAGCAAACCATGTGGCAATAGTCCCTCCCTTTGAAAGCATCGACTCGATGCTCGTAAATAAAAAAAATGAAGGTATACACACGCAGATATAGATAACCAAAAGAGGGAGAGTGCCACTACTCGCAGCGCAAATGAGGAAGTTTCGCCAACGCTTGCGCCAAGCGCAAAAAGAAAAGGCATAAAAACACAGGAGAACACAAACAGCAGCAGCAACGCAATGTCACGGCATGTCGTAGCACGTGAAACCACAAGGGCTACTGTGTGAAGTAGGGCTTCAGCCGAACGACATGCACGGTTTCGGGCCGAAGCTGTCGACGAGAAGACGCTGCGCCGTCCGGAAATACCTCGTAGGTAAGATCTGTGATTCGTCTAAGAACCTTGTACGGTCCAAATAACGACTTAGGAGCTTCTCGGATAAGCCTGGTCGCCGGACAGGGATCCACACCCACACTCGGTCCCCAGGGTGGTAGGTGACATTTCGATGGCGGAGGTTGTAACGTCGTGCGTCTGCATCTTGTTGGTGACTGGTGTTTATGCGAGCTAGCTGACGAGCTTCTTCGGCGTATTGAGTGTATTGCTCAGCATCTTCAGCAAGTTCATTGCTTTGGGTCGCACGGAAGCATAGCATCGAGCATGGTTCGCACGTTGCGTCCGTAAACAAGTCGGAAAGGCGGAAATCGCGTTGTTTTCTTGCGTTGCCGTATTAGTAAGCAAACGTGATGTATGGAAGAATCTCGTCCCAGGTTTTATGTTGTACGTCCACGTACATTGACAGCATGTCCGCTATGGTCTTGTTAAGCCTCTCTGTCAGTCCATTGGATTGCGGATGATAAGCCGTCGTTTTTCGATGACTTTGTGCAGCTCAGTTAAAAATGTCCTCCATCATTCGTGCTGTAAACGACGTCCCTCTGTCCGTAATCACGCATGACGGGGCACCATGCCGTAGGACGATTTGGTGCACGAAGAACTGCGCGACTTCAGAGGCCGTGCCACGGGGTAACGCTTTTGTTTCCGCATAACGCGTAAGATAATCTGTCGCAACTATAATCCATTGTTCCGGAGGACGACAAAGGGAAGGGCCCGAGAAGGTCCATTCCCACGAGATCAAATGGTGTCCGTGGTGGTGCGATCGGCTGGAGCAGGCCCGCGGGTCTCACAGGCGGAGTCTTGCGGCGCTGGCAACTCACGGCAGCCTTTCACATATCGATGTACACTAGTTGATAGTCGCGGCCAGTAATACTGTTGGCGTACTCGGGCGAGAGTTCGCGAATAGCCCAAATGTCCTGACGTGGGCTCGTCATGGCACGCAAGGAGGATTTCATCACGCATGTCGGTAGGAACAACGAGTAGGAAGGCTTTTGTCGCTACCACGGGCGTTTTTCTTGTAAAGAATGCCTCTTCTTAGACAAAAAGAGGGCAGTTCGCGAGCAATGTGTTGAGGGACCTGAGAGTTGCGGCCTTCCAGGGAATCAATTACTGGGCGTAATTCATCGTCTGCCCGCTGCTTCGACATAAATTCGGAGTCACTAACTGCTCCGAGAAAGGCATCTTCATCTTCGGAGTCCCCTGACAGCGTTCCCCACAGGTGCTCGAGAAAGCGGCGTCGGCGTCTTCGTGTTTGCGTCCTGACCTGTACACAATCGTAATATCAAACTCCTGCAAACGCAAACTCCACCGTGCGAGACGGCCGGATGGATCTCTGAGATTTGCCAGCCAGCAGAGCGAGTGGTGGTCAGTCACCACTTTGAAGGGACGACCGTAGAGGTAAGGCCGAAATTTGGTCGTCGCCCACACGACTGCGAGGCATTCTTTTTCTGACGTAGAATAGTTGGTCTCAGCTCGAGAAAGAGTACGACTGGCGTAAGCTATCACATGCTCAACGCCGCCGTGTCGTTGTACAAGGACAGCGCCAAGTCCGACGTTGCTGGCATCTGTATGAATTTCTGTAGCAGCGTCCTCATCAAAATGAGCAAGAACAGGGGCTGTTTGCATTCTGTGTCGTAACTCTGTGAACGCTGTATCTTGTTCTGCGCCCCAAGTAAAGGGTACATCATCTCGGGTGAGTCGCGTAAGAGGTTCAGCTATCTTAGAGAAGTTGGCGATAAATCGGCGATAATACGCACACAAGCCGAGGAACGGCGTACTGCTCTTTTATCTGATGGAACAGGGAAGGCGGCGACAGCAGTAGTTTTGTCTGGATCAGGTCGCACTCCATCCGCACTAATGACATGTCCCAGAAACTTCAGCTCTTCATAGCCGAAATGGCATTTTGGGGTTTCAGCGTGAGTTCAGCTGTGCGAATGGCTTCCAGAACCTTTCTGAGACGCTTCAGATGTTCTTCAAAGCTCTCGGAAAAGATGACCACATCATCGAGGTAGACAAGGCAGCTTTGCCACTTCAAGCCAGCGAGAACTGTGTCCATCATCCTCTGAAAAGTGGCTGGTGCAGAACAGAGGCCGAAGGGAAGAACTCGGAATTCGTAAAGCCCGTCTGGAGTCACAAACGCGGTTTTTTCTCGGTCTCGTTCGTCCACTTCAATTTGCCAATAGCCACTCTTTAGATCGATGGACGAAAAATACTTCGCACGTCGTAATCTGTCGAGGGAGTCGTCGACCCGTGGAAGCGGGTAGACGTCCTTTTTTGTGACGCTATTAAGCTTCCTGTAGTCAATACAGAATCGCAGCGTTCCGTCTTTTTTCTTCACTAGAACGACTGGCGAGGACCAAGCGCTGCTGGATGGTTGAATAATCCCGTCATCGAGCATCTCTTTACTTGTGTCTGAATAGCCTCGCGTTCTTTGGCAGAAACGCGATAAGGCTGTTGCCGGATGGGGCGGACGTCATCGTCGGTAATAATTCGATGCTTCGTAAGGTGTGTTTGACGGACTTTAGAAGAAGAGGCGAAGCAAGATCTAAACTCCCTTAAAAGGTCGGTGAAGTGCAGCCTTTCTCTCGTCTGACAGCGTCGAATTAATGTCGATGTGGTCTAGGAATTCCTCATCCTCATGCGTTTCCTCGGACGCGAAGCACTCCGTGACGTCGGCACAGGTTCTCCATAAGCTAGGGTGGTTCCGCGGAAAAGATGCCGGTGCTCGTAATTGAAGTTCGTAGCTAGTATCGTTGACTGTCCGTCACGGACGCGCACAACACTTCGGGCGGCGCATACACCTTGGAGCAGCAGAAGTGATAAGTTGCTTTCAGCCACCACGTCGCCGTCTTGGAAGTCTTCACAAGTGACTTCGATGGGAACAGTTGCTCGAGGTGGCAGCGTCACACTGTCGTCAGCAACACGCAGCGCAATTCTACGGCAGTTATCAGCGTCTCGATCTGTTGCGCCTTGAGTCGAGAAGGTAACGATGCGCTCACGGAGATTTATGATGGCACCGTATTCCCGAAGGAAGTCCATGCCGATAATCAGCTGACGCGAACAGTCGCGAAGAACGAGGCAGCTGAGCACAAACGTTGACGCACGAATTTTCACTCTTACGGTACAGAGACCCAGCGGTGTTACAACGTGTCCTCCAGCTTTTCGAATTCGCGTTCCATTCCACGGCGTGATCACTTTCCTGAGATCTTTCGCTAGCCTCCCGCTGATGATCGAATAGTCCTGCACCAGTGTCTACCAATGCACTGACCTGAAGACCGTCAACCAGCACAGGTATGTCGAGTGACACGCGGTCACTAGGTTCAGATGTGGATGTCGGCGTTTCTTTGGCACCGCGATTATTCTCTGACGAAATGCCTTCGGCGTTGCGTGCAAGCGTCGATGGGAGGGTCTTCCGCACTTTGAGTCCCAGCGACCTTGCCCCCGAAGGCCGCTGCCTTCAGTTTTTCCCGACGAGGGCTTGGGGAGCGTTCCCGTGCCGTCACCCCCGAAACGTGGCCCAGTGGCTGCGGGTCTCCTCGGAGATGGTGACCGCGGTTGCCGTCGTGTAAAGGGTGCACGCTGTTGCGCGAGATATTCTTCGATATCCCTTGGCCTTTGACCAATTCGGGGACGAGGGGAATTGACGGAAAATCCGCGCAGTCCAAGTTGCCGGTATGGGCATTCGCGGTAAATGTGACCAGCCTCACCGCAATGATAGCACAGGGGTCGTCTGTCTGGCGTACGCCAGAGATCAGACTTGCGCGTCGGTGCACGGCGACTATCGATGTCCAAATCAGCGTGCGCTGACTGAATCGCGACTGACGGCATCATTGTCTGGATCGGAACGTATGGCATTGTCTGGATCGGGACTTGCGGCACTGTCTGGATCGGGACGTGCGGCACTGGCTGGATCGGAACTCCTTGACCCGAAAGAGGACTGGCAGATCGCAAGGCTTCCGCGTACGTACGACGGCGACTGTCAGTAGACACAGGAGCCGTTTGCGGATCAACCGACGTGGGCGGAAAACGATGGGTGTGCAGCACCTGCTGGACCTCGTCCCGGATGACACTGGTGATAGAACCAACATCGATTTGCCTTGTCCCGTACATCTTTTCGATTTCTTCCCGGACGACAGATCGAATGATCTCGCGAATCCATTCGGGGCTCTTACTCCCAGGGGTGGCGAAAATTTCGGGAGTTGAAGCAGCATTCACTTGACGGTCAAACTGGGCGGACCGTTGGTGCAGTACTCGCTCCATTGTTGCCGCTTCAGTGAGGAACTCAGCAACGCTTTTGGGGGGACTGCGCACCAAACCAGCAAAAAGTTGTTCCTTCACACCACGTATGAGGTGGCGCAACTTTTTTTCTTCTGCCATAGCAGGGTCCGCTCGCTTGAAAAGCCGTGTCATGTCCTCGACGTACATCGAGACGGTCTCGTTGGGCATCTGAATGCGTGATTGTAGTGCACGCTCCGCCCGTTCGCGGCGGTCGGGACTCCTGTAGGTCTCCAGGAGGCGACGCTGGAACTCGCGCCAAGATGTCAGAACATCATCCCTGTTCAAAAACCACGTCTTTGCACCGTCTTTTAGGCACGTGTACACGTTCCGGAGCTTCGCGGCATCATCCCAGTAATTGATCGCTGCGACACGTTCAAACTCACTCAGCCAGTCGTCAACATCTTCATGCTGCTCTCCGTGAAAGGGGCTAGGCATCAGCGGGTTCTGGACTGTGCAGTAGATCGGCGTGGAAGGTGTCGGAGCTTGCATGGGATCTTGTATCGAAGTCATAGTCGCTGCGTCAGTGGTCGGTGTCTCAGGCGGTAGGCCTCGTTGGCGGCGGCTTACTCTATGAACAGGAGTGTCCACGGGTGCAGGGCTTGTGTTCCGGCTGCTGGACGGGGTCTTGGGCATCGGGTGGATTGTGAGACGTTGTACCCAGCAGCTCCACCAGTCTTGTCACGTTACTACTCTCGACAAACTTGATAAAAATGGGCTCGTTTAGTCGACTACTCAAGCAGCGGCTCAGAGAGATCGTCCTTGTCTTCTTTCACTCTTTGATCTCACCCAAGCAAACCATGTGGCAATATATATAAACGCAAGAAAAATCCAGAAAAATACTCCGGCGTGCAGATTTTAATGTGGAACTTCTGATCGTGAATGCGAGGGTGTAACCACTGAGCCACCGAGGAGCACCTCCTTTAACATTAAACAGCTGGCTATATATATCTACCACTCACCGCTGTTGGCGGACATCTCGGTGGGGGGGGGGGGGGGACTTCCGTGTTTTCCGAATTATCAACAAGTTGGCGCAATGAGCGCGTGGGCGGCTCTCATCTCCCATGCGTAATTAGGCACGTGGAGGGGAGGTGGTGGACGATCTCTCGCGCGCCCTTATCTCCCGGTGGGGGGATGATACGTCTTGACTGACGTTGGGCTTTTACTGAAATGGTTCTATTGTAGTTACCGGCCGCAGAAAGGTCGCTGTAATCGTTGCACAGTCTCCGTTCGCGAAAAGGGCACGCTTTTCAGACACAGTGAAGTAACAACTGAGACGCTTATTCGCGTTCATAGGTACCTGTGAGTACGTTTCATGTGTCATTTCTGCTTGAAAAACGTGGGGCGCGTTTCGCTGTGTTTGCCATTCTGCGCATGACTTCCAATATCTTGCTATCGCGTTTATTGCTTCGCCCTTGCGGCAAAGCTGTGACTTATATATTTGATCTGGATACGCAGAGAGAGGGAAAATAGAAGGAAAACAGACAAGAAAAACAAAACAAAGAACGCAGCAGTAAACACAAATAAATAGGCAAGTTAATGGATATCCATATACGCGGGGCCAAACGTGTCTTGTTCAAGAAAGCTAAAAACACCAGGTATCAGGCGATACTCATCGTTGAATATTTGAGAACTTTATAATGTCTATACGTCACCGTGAAAGCAGACCTCGACGCCGTGCTGACATGCCTTATAAATTTTCTTTTACCCGCAGGTGTTGTGCTAACGAAAGCGTGGTGCAGGAAGAGCCAGAACGGAAGCACACCATCGCCAGGAACCACAAGTGCGAAGTGTGCGAGAAGGCCTTGACCAGCCACGCATTTCTCCATCGTCATCTAGCGACACACGCCGGGAAAAAGTCGCATGTCTGTCAGTGCTGCTCGGTGACTTCCGCGCGAAAATGCAGCGTCTATAATAAGCACTTCTTCACTCACAACAGAGAAAAACGTCACGGCTGTCCTACATGTGGCAAAATGTTCGCCAGGAATGGATTGTCACCCGCCACCTCCGCGTACACACGGGCGAAAAGCCATTCTCATGTGACTTGTGTCCGGCCAAGTTCTCCCTGAAGCAAACGTTGGCCAGACACCAGCTTACACACTCCGGGGAAAAGCCCTGGCAGTGCGACCTGTGCCAGAAGACGTTCAAGCACAAGTTCCACCTGAGGCGCCACTCACGGGTGCATACCGGCGAGCGGCCGTACGAATGCAACCTCTGTCCAGCCACATTTTCCAGGAAGTCCTGCGTAAATAGACACATGCGGACGCACACCGGAGAAAAGCCCTACCAGTGTGGCGTGTGCGGCTTGAGATATCGTGAGAGAGGACACGCCAAGGCTCACCTGACCAGAAGCCATGGCCAACCAAGAGCTCGTGCGGGTGGCGTTGCCCACCAGGATCCTCTCATTACGGAGGTGAAACCTGAAGGGGCCGTCGGAAAGCTTCAACGGGTGGAGCCCGGAAAGAAGGTGACTGCGCAAGCCAAGAGATCTTCGCGTTAAAGGATATATTCGGGCGTGATCGAGTAGCAGCGATTCTCAAATGTCTTCATTTTTTCAGTCTGACGTTTCAGTCTGACGGAGAAACATGCTTCCCGGTGACCCTAAGACATGTTTGAACGACGCACACAGCGTGTTTTTGTTTTGTTTTTTTTTGTTTTGAAGGCAAGCATTAAATAAAGTGCGCATGAAGTCATTCACCTGCGATTGTGTCACTGCAATGTATATTGTATCCCATAATTCATGAAACTTCAATGCACTCCCTTCGCTCAGAGTTGTGCGAGTCTTCCTTTTCATATCCAAACATGCTTCAGTATATAAGAATCCTCGTTCAAAAAGCTGCCATTGGTCAGCAATGGCACCCTAACTGTACAGGCCATGTCCTTGCATATATGAAGCACAAGCGTAGTATTCCCCCTTTATCTTGTATGCTTCTTTGTCATCGTCGTTGTCGTCTGTTCTTCGTGTTGTAACGCCAATTAACGCGTGGTGACGTGTGCCGCTTCTCTGGCTCGGCCGTCAGAAAGTCTCGCAGGACGAAGTGAGAACGCATGAAACGGGTCTTTTGCATATTGCAGTGAGGCGTGGATAGTTACCGAACGAACGCCAATTCCGTCGAGGCTGGCCGTGATTTGAACAAAGTTGCTCACAAGTTATGACGTTCGAATTGGCGACTGCAAACTGGGGAAGTATTTTGTAGTGCGTCAATGATTAAGGGGAATGAATATGCCTCATCAAAGACGGAACATCGACCATCGCCGGCGTCAGCACGAATGATGCGGGAAAAAAATAATCACATGATGATGTCACCATGAAGTCACGGATGCCAGAACTTTTGACGTCATCAAGACGTCGTCATACGTTTTGCAGCGAGTCATGAAAACCCTTGTACCGGCAGAATATAGTTGTCACTCCGTCTGAATCTGTGCCATCCTCAACTACGCTTCCTTGGCCAGATTAGCTTCTCTAGCATACCACTAAAATGTCATGTTCAATAAGTGTGTTAAGGTGACACTGAAGTCAGAATAAAACAAGCTTTCGCTGATAAATTGTAGTTTGAAAACTCTGCTTTCGATAATTCAACAACCACAGGTTTGTTCACCGAAAAAAAAATTGGCAGATCCCACGTACAGTGATAATCGATGATATGCAAAGCACGATTAAGAAAGGTTGATATCTCACTTTAAAATCAGCACAACATTAAGAGGTGGAGGTAAATGATGTCGTACATGGCTTCAGTGTAATGATTATCATGTTGGATGTGTCGTTTACCTTCGCATCTACTCAGGTCACGTGATATCAAATTTAGTATTTGTGGAGCTAGCGAAACAACCACGAGCACGCTATGAGCGTGGTATGATATCATGTTCTTACATGACACGGGTGTCAGCAATATCCTGTGTTCACCAGTCATATACTTTCGTCATCTATCGATGTCACATAATACCAAATATGGCATATGTAAAGCTAGCGAAATGGCCGTGAGCGCATCATGAGGGTGGCATGTAGGCATGTTGTTACATGACACGGATGGCGTGATTATCATGTTTGTAAGTGTCATTTACCTGTGTCGTCCATTCGCGTCGTGTAATGCCGAGCTTGGCATATGTGAACCTATAGCCATGGCCGTGAGCGCATCATGCGCATAGCATGTAGTCATGTTGTTACATGACACGCATCTCATGTTTATCATGTTTGCGCTAGTATCATGCCTTCGTCATCGATTGACGTCCCGTAATACCAAATTTGGTATAAATGAAGCTAGCGAAGCGGCCGCCAGGACATATTCAGGTGGCATGTGGTGATGTTGTTACATGACACGCATCTAATGAATATCATATTTGCACCATTCAGAAACCTTCGTCATACGTTCACGTGCCGTAATACCAAATTTGGTATATGTGACGCTAGCGAAACGCCCGCGAGCGCATCATGAGCTTGGCATGTAGTCATGTTGTTACATGACACGCATGTCATGATTTTCATGTTAGGGCCTGTCGCTTGTGTTCGCCATGCAATCATGTCATTCCATACCAGATTTGCAACATGCTATTTGAACGAAACCAGCGCAAGAGCTGCAGGATCACGAATTGTAAATCATCACATTCATATTAGGATTTTCATGTTATGACTAGTCAAATATGTTCTTCATAGTCATGTTATGCCATACCAAGTTTGGTATCGATACCATTATCGAAACGGCTAGGAGAACTGAAAGGTTTAGGTGGCTAGATAGATAGATAGATAGATAGTTAAATAGATAGATAGATAGATAGTAAGATAGATAGATAGATTAGATTGACAGACAGGCAGATAGATAGATACGCGCAAGATCACCGGAGTTCGCTAACAAAAGCTTCGCATTAAAAAATGGCAGCATATCCACTGGGTGAATGATGGAGAGTGGGGCGAAGCATCCGTCCGTCCATTCGTTCTTTATTTCCGTCCGTCCATGCGTCCGTCTGTGTGACCATTCGTGCGTCAATCCGCCCGTCCGTGCGTGCGTATTTTCATGCGTCCGCACGTCCATTCGTGCGTCTATCCCTGCTTTCGTCCATGCATCCGCCCCTGCGTCCGTTGATGCGTCCATCCGTCCGTTCAGCCGTCCATCCATGTATCTGTCTGTGTGTCCGCTCGTCCATCTAGTCAACACTCCAAGTACCACCATCTCGCATCTTTTCATCATAGATTCCGCATACAGAAGAACCACCATCCAGCGGACATTCCAAGGACTAATCGAGGCGTGGCACACGCACACTTTCTTTCGGCTCTCGCTTCGTGTCTAATTCACACCTTTAACCACCTCGAGTTCATGGTATATACTAGTTCGCTGTATTCATGGCACTGCGGCTCAACGCTCGCTAATTCTTTCTGAAACCAAGGAGGTTACGCCCAGCGAGTATAAGGTAGCAACACTTTCTTGTCAGATAGTGCTCAAAGTACATGCCAATGGCTGTAATGGGGAATGATAGACAGGAGAATTCGGCTTCTAGTTAACACGCGCACGCTACGAATTTTTCATTGTTCAACAACGCACTGGAAAAATCTTCCACCGGCACCACCTTGCAGGTCAAAGCGTAAGACATGTTACGCACTACTACGAGGGCATTATTTAGCGTCATGAAATGACGCTAATTATATGTACACACGTTGCATGCGCAGACATATGTTGAAGAGTTGCAGATGTTTATATAACCAGTTGTTTGCACTTGCGCAATGATGTCAACCAGAACATGCGTATTAGCAACACCAGAAGCTTATAGGAAGTGCTTATGCTCGCGAAGAGGCTGGCCCTAACTAAACCTCAGCGCATGGCAACTAACCACAATAGACGTTAACCCAACGTGGCGGCTGTATCAAAGGAGTACATTTGTGTAACGTTTATAAAACTGGGTTGAAAGCACTGCAAGAACTCTGACGTGTAACGAAGATTAGTGTCTATTTGAATAGAAGTTCTGCAGAACCTGGTGTAGCTCTCTGGTAGAATGCTTGTCTGCCACGCAGAAAGTTTGGGTGCGATTCCTGCTGGGACACAGAAATTTATTATTTGCATTCGTCGGGGGGGTAAACGCTGCCTATGTCAGGTTTTTCTTAACGCTGACATTTATTATACGGCTCCGTAGGGTTGACACTACCGATGGAGCGTGCTGCTTAACGCTCACGTGTTTAATTTGCCATATGTGTTCTCGTCGCTCCCGTGTAGACATTAGGTGTCAATCCTCTGGGGCACATACCCACATTTAGCGGTACATACCCGCCCGTGAATATGCGCCACTGTTTGACGGGAAGTGTTTAACGACGCACGCGACGGGATTGTGACATTATTCATGTCTTGCGCAGCGCGTCAGATTCGTCAAACAATCTTACCCTCCCATGCTAATTTTCGTTCACGCCAAGTTAAGGGGGTGAGCACGAGAAGAACCAAACGTAACCGGCTAGATAGATAGATAGATAGATAGATAGATAGATAGATAGATAGATAGATAGATAAAAAGATAGATAGATAGATAGATAGATAAAAAGATAGATAGGTAGATAGATGAATAGGCGAATAGATGAATAGATAGATAGATAGATAGATAGATAGAGGGGTAGACAGGTAGACAGATGGATAGATAGATAGATAGATAGATAGACAGGTAGATACATAGATAGAAAGATAGATAGATAGAAAGATAGATAGAGAGATAGATGAATAGATAGATAGATAGATAAATAGATAGATAGATAGACAGGTAGATAGATAGATAGAAAGATAGAAAAATAGATTGATAGATAGATGAATAGATAGATAGATAAATAGATGGATAGATAGATAGACAGGTATGCGGGTAGACAGTTAGATAGATAGATAGATAGATAGATAGACAGATACACAGGTAATAGATAGATAGATGGATAGATAGATAGATAGAACGCTCATACTCGCCAAAGTTTGCTAAGAAATGCTTCGCATTTAAAAACTAAGATGAAAGTTCCAGTCCCTGCGCCCGAATGTCTCGGATTTGACTCGTTATGAAGCGAAGCTTTAACGGTGAAGCAGACGTCTGCGTCCCTTGGCGTAGCGGTGGTCACAGGATTTCGCGGTGTTGCAAGATCGGAACTAGGTAGAAGTTTAAGCTCCCTTAAATCTAGGTACCTTAGGCAGTAGCTGAGGAGCTGCGCCACACAAAGTGAGGGAAGGTGAGCCTCGGTGGAAGGGAGAACTGATGAGAAAGGCGCTGAGAGGGGAGTGTCCATGCTCGGTGGAAAGGTAAAAATAATGAGAGGCGCACCAATACGGGCGAGGCTGAGCCGGAAGAAGACGGCATCAGCTACGCTTTTCGACAGCGCTCGCGAAGTGGAACTGGCGGTGCTTTTACGAGCCACAAAAAGGCCACTGATTTAATGAATGCACTTCTTAGCGAACTTCGGTGACTTCGAGCGTATTTACCTATCTAGCCACCTACCACTTTTAGTTCTCCCGGCCGTTTCGATAATGGTATCAATACTAAATTTGGTATGGCATAACGTGACTGTAATGCGAGCATAACTGACCAATCATAACATGAATGTCATGACGTGTATGTTATGAATGTCTTGATTTACATTTCTTGGTCCTGATGCTCTTGCGGTAGTTTCGCTCACATGATATCTTGCAAAACTTGTATGGTATGACATGACTGCATGGCGAACGCAAGTGACAGACCCAAACGTGGATGTCATGAAATGCATGTCTTGTAAGTCATTAGTTATGACTACTCGCCACGCTCATAATGCGCTTGCAGCCGTCTCGCTAGCTTCACATATACCTAATTCGACATTACGTGACGCGAACGGATGGCGAAGGTATGTGACTGGTGGAAACGTAATAATCATGAGATGCGTGTCATGTGACAACATGACTACATGCCACACTCAAAGCGCCAATACACTTGGACGTGACCCGGTGCGCGTGTGCTCCAGCGTTCATTTAGTCGCATCATGACGGCGATGCCACGCCGGGCGCCGGTCTGCCTGGCATATACTCGTAGGCACGCGCCGCACTGCGTTGCTTTGACGCATGCGCGTTTCAGCACGCCCGGTGGCGCTCTCTCACGAAGCTAGGCAGACGCGGTGCATTCTGGGTAACGTCGTTGGTGCGAAATGCAGCATGTCGCATTTCATGTCGGTTGCCGCCAGGCTGCGCCGACCGACGCTGGTTGCGCCTGGCGTCAGACTATAGAGTGTTCGCGTCTTGGTAGCGTATTGATTGATTGGTTGACTGATATGTGGGGTTTAAGGTTCCAAAACGACCATATGATTATGAGAGACGCCATAGTGAAGGACTCCGGAAACTTCGACCACCTGGGGTTCTTTAACGTGCACCCAAATCTGAGGACACGGGCCTACAACATTTCCGCCTCCATCGGAAATGCAGTCGCCGCAGCCGGGATTCGAGCCCACGACCTGCGGGTCAGCAGCTGAGTACCTTAGCCACTAGACCACCACGGCTGGGCGTGTTGGTAGCGTAGCGTCGCTGCGTCCAGAGTGCGCGTGTCAACGTTACGTCGCAGTATATTAAGCCCTTCATGATGCTGTCCCCGCCGTTTCGTTAGCATCACATGTAGCAAGTTTGGTATTACGGGACGTGAATGGACGACTAAGGTAGTGGACTGGTCAAACATGACAATCATGAGATGCCTGTCATGTAACAACGCGCCCACATGCTAGGCTCAGAGTGCGTTCGCGGCCGTTTCACTAGTTCCCCACATACCTAATTGGGTATACGTGACGTGAAT
This sequence comes from Rhipicephalus annulatus, assembly GCA_013436015.1. Taxonomy (NCBI): domain Eukaryota; kingdom Metazoa; phylum Arthropoda; class Arachnida; order Ixodida; family Ixodidae; genus Rhipicephalus; species Rhipicephalus annulatus. Next base: position 469,303 of record WOVY01011829.1, on the reverse strand, counting down.
GAATGACGAATGTAAAGGACACGTTCAAACATGATAATCATGACATGCGTGTCATGTAGAACTCGGCTACATACTACGCTCATAGCATGCTCGTGGCCGTCTCGCTATCTCCACATATATCAAATTTGGTATTAGGTGGCGTGAATAGATGATGAAGGTAAATGGCACGTTCAAACATGGTAATACTGACATAGAAGTCATGTACGGCATAATTTACTTCCGCCTCTGAACGCTGTGCTGATTTTAACCTGACATATGAAAATTCCTCATTCGTGCTTCGCATATCATCGATTCCCACTGTAAGTGGAATCTGTCGATTTTTTTCACCTTAGTTCAAAGAAAAACGAGGGAGCGGGACGAGCTGGAAAGTACCACCGAATGACGCACATGACCCACCAACTCTCTCAGTTGAATAGATGTCCATTAACCATGCTATATGCGTTGCATGGAGGTTGCCGCAGTAAATGTAGTTTAGCTTACTAATCAGAAAAGAAAACGCAAAGGTGGCGCCAATATAAAATACAAGAAAAAGGGAAATAGAGAAGGAAATGGGAAGCGGTACACCCGACCGTCTTCGCTGATGGACGGCAGACACCGAACCAGTAGTCTCGCCGCTCAGGGACCAGCAAGAGTTTTGAATTCCATTTGCGCTAACCTGATAGCGTGAGTGCGCGCGAAGGTGTATGCTGGCCTTTCTCTAACTTTCGCCAAGCTCTGTTCCCTTTCCTCGAAATAAAAGAAAAGAAACGGTGAGGCCGACAGAGAGGAGAACATGAAACGGAGGAATCTTGTGCGTTGATGATAGTGTCGGCTTGCACTCGGGAAATAGGAAGTCGTTTTCTTGTGGTTGATAAAGCGGATGCTTCAGGGTGAACTGGGATTCTGGCGAGGGCGCCAACGCGTGCAGACCGGGTCACGTCTGGCTCTGCTTATACGTCCTCAAGAGCCAGGATTTTCTGAACATCGGCACAACATCGCTCAACCATTGCTACAGGCAATTCACCACCTTTCATCTGGCACCTAGATTTTTTTTGCAACCTGAAACGGACGCTTGAAAACCGTAAGTGGTGGTCACAGCATTAAGCCTAGACGCACACCCGCGGCAGCGGCTCGGCGGACGCGCCAGCCGCGTCGGTGCCCGACGCGCCCTGCGACGCGCCCTGCAACGCGCCTCGCAACGCATGCAGCGAACTGGGCAGGGGCCCGATTCGCGGAGACGACCACCATAAATTCTGACTGACCAGACCAACTGCACTGCATGGATGCTGACGACTTCGAGCCCGTGGACAACGTCGGGCCCAGTGACTCCACCCCCGGTCCAAGCGGTGTTACCGAAGCATCCAACAATACATACCTGCGGCTATCCGTACCCTACACTCCATGGTTTCGGGTGAAGGACGCTCGCCGAAAGAAGGTTGTTGCCGAGGAGGCTTCCGCGATGCCACCGGCCACATTACACCAACGCGAGCACAGACATGGAGCTGGCTGGCCCCACTTGCCCCGCCTTCCCGTAGAGCATCACAAGGTTATCTTCCCTATAAGAGGAGGCCTATCTCTGCAACAAGAAGCGGTCTTACTTTTGCATGCTGCAATACAAACAGCACTCCGAGCCCCTTTGCCTCTGAATGCGCCGATACGAGTACGCAAGGAGTAGAAGATCGTCCTAATCAGCAACTCAGACCAAGACCTTGCTGTACAGCTGTGCCATGTGCAGACGCTCACGCTCGGCAGCAGATCATATGAAGTGTCCGCTTAAGTGGCTTCCCCAGATAATTCCTGTCAGTGAGTAATCACAGGAGCCCTCCCTATACCCACAAGAATGCCCTCATGAGCGACACCGTTACTTATCCTCAAGGTGTCAATATTGTCACGGGGTCGTGATGTGGGTGAATGGAGCACACTGCCAGTCGAATAATAAATTGTTTATTTGGGTGAACCTGTGCCCAGTAAACGGAAAGTTGCACTACAGTAGCAGTCTTGGACTGATAGCGGCAATCGGAGTGTCAGCGACGATCATCAACTGGCAAGGGGTGAAGCGCGTCGGCATATTTACACTTGCCATCGCACCTTTTAGTGTTATCGCAAATGGCGACGTTGTTTCCAGAATAATCTGGAAAAAGCCGTTTGGTGTGATAAAGGCAGTCTTCTCTCGATCTCTCTCGTCTACTTCAATTTGCCAATGGCTGGTCTTGAAGTCCATCGATGAAAAGTGCTTCGCGTTGTGCAGACGAATCCAGAGCGTCATCTATGCGTGGAAGAGGGTATACACGCCCTTCTTGTCATCTTGTTCAGGTGGCGGTAATCAACGCAAAAGCGTAGGATCCCGTCCTTTTTTTTTACTAAGGCCACGGGTGACGCCCACGCACTCTTGGACGGCTGAATGATGTCATCTCGTATCATTTCGTCGACATGTTTCTTCACGGCCAAGCGTTCGCGCGTTGAAACTCGGTATAGGCTCTGCCGAACTGGTCGAGCACTTTCTTATATTCTAATGCGATGTTTCGCGACTGGGGTTTGCCGAATTCTGGAGGATGATGAGAAGCAGTTTTTGAATTGTAGAAGCAGGGTTGTAAGATGGTTTTGCTGATACTTCGGAAGTCGCGGGTTCACGTCGAAATCTGGTTGGGGACAACGATTCGTAGAAGAGTCTTCTACAGTATCGAGGAGGGTAAAAGTGTTGCTGGCGTCCATGAATTCGTCGATGTAGGTGACCGTCGTACCAGCACTGAGATGCCTAGATTCGTGGCTGAAGTTTGTCAGCAATACCTTTGTTTTGCCCCCACGAAGCTTGGGTAAGTCTCTTGCAACGCAAATCTGACGGTTTAGAAGTAGGTGCTGATCACCCTCGATGACGCCGTCAATGTCTGTGTGTTCTTCGGCGCTGACAGAAATGATTACGCTGCAGACAGGTGTAACAGTGACGTGCTCTTCTGTCACATTTAATTGATTGATTTGTGGGGTTTAACGTCCCGAAACCACCATATGATTATGAGAGACGCCGTAGTGGAGGGCTCCGGAAATTTTGACCACCTGGGGTTCTTTAACGTGCACCCAAATCTGAGCACACGGGCCTACGACACTTCCGCCTCCATCGGTCTATCACATTTAAAGAATGGGTCGAGTGCGTCATGTGGTGCAGCAGTGCTTCTTCTGAGGTTAGTGGGATTGACTCAGACCTGAGGTCGAGAACAGCACCGTGTTTACAAAGGAAGCACATCCCGAGTACAACACCCCTGGAGCGCTCTTGTTTGATTACAAAGCTTGGAGGGTAAGTCCGCTTATTGATGGCGATTCTTTCTGTGCAGAGCCCAACGGGCGTTATGAGATGGCCTCCAGTGGTTCGAATTTCGGGGCCTCCCCATGCGGTCCGGACTTTCTTCAACTTCGCGGCGAACATCCCACTGATGACAGAATAGTCGGCTCCGGTGCCGACGAGAGCTTTGATGCTGTGGCCGTCTATGAGAACGTCGATGTCACTAGTTCGTCGGCTGGCGTTGCGGTTGGGTCGTGGCGTCGGGTCACGGCTGCGTCGGCTTCTACGGTTGCATCCATGTTGCGTCGTCAGGTCGTCTTCGATAATATAAGTGGTTATAACAGAAGAAAAGAAAAGAAAGGTGCCGACCCGTAACTGTCTCTCCTTACAAGGACACCTCAACAGGTCAGCACAGGAATGGGATATGGGGAATAAATGATATAGGGAGGGAAAGATTGGAAAAGAGAGAAAAAAAAGAAAGGCGAGGGTCATTCGTTCTGCTTTCGCAACGGACTCACAAGCCCCCACGCGCCATACACAGCTGACTAGGAAGGCTCCCAAGGGCCGGAGAGGTATCGTCATCGAGAGGAGGACAGCGGTTTGATTGGCGCGTCGTACAAAGCGCGTGAAGCACTCGCCGAAGCGCGTAATCTCTGTACAGAAAACACTGTACGGAAAACCGTAGCACTCACTAATACGAGTCCAGTGGACATCGATGGGTGGGGAGGCACTAATGTTCTTTCAGTTCACAAGCGCTCAAATAGCGCAGAAGTCCTCAGGAAGGTGATGAGGGCAGCTTGCGCGCGCTTCACCAGACATGCGTGCGCACGGGGAAAAAGAATCACATCAACAGTGCTGGTGCAGAGTCCCAGTTTGCTGTAAGCATCGAAGAGTGATCTGCGCGCGTCCGAATACTCCTCACACTGGAAGATAATGTGATGGAGTGTTTCGGGCTGTGGGCAATGACGGCAGTTTGGGTCTCCACGTCCCGACTGTCTGTGAACCCGTTCCGCCGTGCGGTAGCAGCCGATGCGCAGGCGGAGAAGGAGGGCACGCTCCTCTCTCGAAAATCCTGTTTTCGGGAGTGGGCGTGGTGGCTGCCCTGCCGCAACTCGTGGGTCCGGGTGGCGAGCGGTGACAGAGCACCGTGTGCGAAGCCTTGCTACGTCGAATGTGCTCACCGCTGTAGTCACAGGGGTTCCCGGAGAGTGTGCTTCTTTGGCCAGCTCGTCGGCCACTTCGTTGCCGGATATTCCAACGTGCGCTGGTATCCATTGCAGCACAAGATCACACCCTAGGTCTTGCACTGCTTCGAGCTTTCGCGCGATGCGCGTGGCAACCGGAGGTCTGCGGGCGTCCTGCGCGAGTAGTTGGAGAGCAGCACGTGAGTCCGAGAGAACGGCAGCCGACGGAACTCTCAGTTGAATGAGGGCATCGGCGGCGAGGTCAAGCGCGGCGAGTTCGGCTATCGTCGACGATGCCTCGCAGGCGAGGCGGCACTGATTGTGAAGCTCCAGCGAAGGCACCACACACGCAGCCGCGGCACACCCGTCGTTCAACACTGAACCGTCAGTAAAGACGAGGAGTCGTCCCGCGAGTTCGTCAAAAGTGGCAGCAGTTTCGTGCCGAAGTGCACACACTGGCGTCGTCCGCTTGCTTGCCACTCCTGGTAACTGTGTCCGAATCTTGAGAGGGCGATGGTGGCAGGGCGGGGCACTATAGTCATTCACATCCGGTGAGCTCGGGATGAGGGCGTAGAATGCCGCAGCGCATTGCCCCATCCGTGAGTGCGGAAGTGAGGAGAGCCAGAATACCAGCTGCTGTCCGTGGCGCGAGCGTTTCATACGCTCTATGTGATTTAGCGCTCGAAGATCGGACCCGGAGTGACAGTGGCATGTCTCCCGCCTCAGCAAGTGTTGGGCCGATTTGAGATCCTATGATGATCTGGGCAAGCTGAAAAACTGGCGAATCGCGATACGATGTGCTGCGTCCAGTGTCTCCCAGTTGGAACGCGTAAGCGCTGCGAGAAGAAGGCCGCACAAAATGCGCGCCGCAGCCATTCCGTTGTAGATGCGGAGAGCTAGGGACGGTGTGCATCCATTGCCGCGAGCAAGGAGCGCTCGAGCGGCGGAGGCGACCCTTCGCGCGTTTCGAAGCTGGTCGCTGACCGCTGGTGACCAGTTGAGGCGTTGGTCCAGCTGCAGTCCGAGGTAGGTCACTCGCCTCTTCCAAGGGATGGGGATCGTTTGGAGAGTGAACTTCGGTGTGTGGCGCTGGGCACCATAACTGGGGTGCAGCAGCATCGCCTCCGTCTTCGCCGGTGAAAGCGTCATCCCCCTGCCCGTGATGAACGCGTCAATAGAATCCAGGACGGTTTGGACACTGGTGCGAATACACCGGCCACTGCGCACAGGTCCCGTCGCGAACACCGCAATGTCGTCCTCGTAGACCGCCACGCGCACATCACAGGGAAGAGCACGGGGGATGTAATCGTCGATGTCAGCCAGGGCGAGATTGAACAAGAAGGGGCTGAGTACACTGCCCTGCGGAACACCGACACTCACGGGACGTGGCTCACTAAGGACTCCACCGACGCGCACACGCATGGTTCTGCCGCCGAGGAAGGAAGCGATGTACGTGAAGAGGAGACCGGTCACTCCGAGATCGCGCACCGCGTTCAAGATGGTGGGGTGTGGCAGGGAGTCGAATGCCGCCTTGATGTCTAACAGGATGAGGTACCCGGCCTCTCCTTTGTGCTGTGCCTCCTCTAGCGTTGCGATGACGTCGGCAAGGGCGTCGGCAGTAGCACGCGAACGGCGGAAGCCACACTGCGAAGGCGAGAAAACATCCAGTGCCTCGGCAATCCATTCAAGTCTCCTCAGTGCCATGGCCTCGAAGAGCTTGCCCGCTGCGGAGGTAAGGGAAACAGGGCGATAGGACGCTGGCTCCGAGGCGGGTTTGCCCTTCTTGAGCACGGGGATGACGATGGCTTCGCGCCACTCTTGCGGCACTATCCCCGTGCGCCACATGTCGTTGTAGGCGGCCAAGAGCACTGGGAGCTGGGACTGATCGATGTTGCGAAGCATCTGGTATGTCACGCCGTCAGCGCCTGGCGCTGAGCGCCGTTTGCGCGACGCCAAAGCCAGGCGCAACTCCCCGAGAGTGAAATCCTCAGTGCATAAAGCACGTACTTGATTGCGCATGCTGGTGGTGAGGAAAAATCGGCGAGGTTTGTACCACTCTCGGCGATGGTGCAGCGGGAGTTGGGGAACCTCGGGCAAGCTTTCAGGAGCGCTGAGGCGGAGGGTGTCAGCCAGTAGCTCGGCCAGTTGCTGGTAAGTGATACAATGTGCAACAGCAATGGTGAGAGCTGGGAAACGTAACTCAACAGGGCAGAGGACGGCACTGAATATCCTCCACGCACGCGCGGAGCGTCGCGGGTCGTCCAGCGTGACGCATAGACTGCCCCAGGAGCGGTCGCGTCTTTGCCGTGCGTGTCGGCGACACACGGCGTCAAGGCGATTATACAGTGTCCAGTGCTCCTTGCGGTCAGTTTTAGTTGCACGGCGCTGGAGCCTCCGGCGAGCCGCGCGTAAATTAAGAAGTTTTATGTCCGGAGCTGGTGTTCCCACTGGCACTGTGCACTTGCGCGAGGCCGCTTCGACGCAGCGGGCGACGTGCGAGAAGTAGGCGACACCGGAAGGTGGGGAGGCAGCCGAAAGTTGCCGAAAACGTGGCCAGTCAGTGACAGTGTATGTGCGCGTGCCCGCGCGGCGCCGATCAAGTGGCTCTAGTGGAGGGGGTAATGATCTGAGCCCCACGTGTCTGCCTCCCTCTTCCATTCGTACCGGCAATGGTCACTCACAAGTGAGAGGTCTATGGCACTGCTTTTTACGCCGCGACGGACGAAAGTCAGACAGCCCGTATTTATAATAAGCAAGCCTGTCGCAGCAATGGCATCCAACAGGTCTCTGCCTCTGCAGTCTAAGTGGTCACTCCCCCAAGCCGTATGGTGCGAGTTGAAGTCTCCACAGATCACACAGTCACTTTGTAGGCGTCGCACCAAACGGGTCACAAATATCGTGTCCCACCTGTGGACAGGATGGACATAAACACACGCCACTGCCGTGTCGCACTGCCAGAGACGCACTTTAACCGCCACACATTCAACCTCACTGCACAAGGTGTCGGAAACATCATAAGTGAGGTTTCGTCATCAGGGCTCTACCTGGTTCGCGTCGTGTTCGGAAAATTTCGCCGCGGCGTCGTCGTCGAAGGATCTTCGGCAGTTCGTCATACAGCAACCATACCTCCATCGGTTGCTGCCCTTAGTTTTCAGAGTAAAGGCTTGGAGATCGCCTGCGAGCAGGGCCGGTGAACTGCTCGCGGTGCGGTGAGGCGTAGTGGCCTGGCGGCGGGCGAACGATAAGGCCGTCGGGGTGTCGACTGTGCTCCCGCGAGGTAGTCGGTGATGTCATGTTGTCGTTCACCGCGTTGTGGACACGGCGCGTTGACGTCGAAGCCCTGTAGACCCATCTGTCGGTACTGGCAACGGCGATAGATGTGCCCGGCCTCGGCGCAGTGGTGGGCGGTTGTTGGGCGCACGCCAAACGTCGGTTTTTCTTGGCGTGCTGCGCTGGCCCGTTGGCGAACCGTAGGACGTCGGTGGTGGTGGTTGCGGCGGTGGCGTCTGGCGATGAAAGTGCGACGGGGTGGCGTCATGGCGTGCGCGTAGAGGAGGGGCGTGGTGGCGGGCTGCAGCAGCATAACTCATTACTTGCAGCTGCGGCTCTTGAGGCTGAGGAACGCCCAGTGAATGCCTGGATCTCCTGGCGTATGACGTCCGCAATGGAGTCCACGTGAGGCTGCGCCGAGGGAAGTAATTTTCACAGCTCTTCTTGAACGATCGCTCGGGGTCATCTCACGAAAGTCGGTGGTTCCTAGTGCTTGAATACCGGCGTAGCTTGTAGACTAGAAGCTACTATTATATTGCCCGCGTGTGCATATCGAGCGTCTTCTCTATCGTAGATGCTCCTGAAATGAATTCGGTGACCGTCTTTGGCGGGTTTCTGATCAGCCCGGCGAAGAGTTCCTGCTTTACTCCTCGCATAAGCAGACGGACCCTGCTCCTCGGACATGTCGGAGTCAGCGTGGCGGAAGAGTTTAATTATATGTACCGTAAATAGTGCCAGGTTTTCATTTGGCATCTGCATGCGGGTTTCGAGGAACGCTGCGGCCTTCTCATTGCGCACCACAATTGCGAAAGTGGTGAGGAACGTAACGCGAAAGATGCCCTACGTCGTATGACTTCACTCTTGATTCTCGAACCAGGTCCGAGCAGTGCTTCCAAGGCGAAATACACATGCCGGAGCTTGTCATCGTCTGTCCTGTCCTTGAAGGCGGCTACGCAGTCGAACCTTTCGATGCAGCTTTCTGGGTCCTCCAGTGGTGAACCGCGGAAGTTGGCGGCTCTTTGGATTGCCGGAGCAGGAGTGGTGCAGGGGGAACAGGCGCTGATATGGTCGCCGTGGGCGACGTGAACATCTTGGTTTTCTGAGCCTTGTCCGGTAAAAGCCCGTATTCCAGTGGCACACCTTGTTGCCTGCGGCTAACTCGCTGCTCGTTGCTGGCGTCGGTGTCTTCGCGGCGTGGGCTAGGTCACGGATTGACGGTAACGTCCGGTACGTAGAAGAAACAGCACCGCCACCAGATGTCATAGGGTCGTGACGTGGACGAATTGAGGACACTGCGTGTTGAATAATAAATTGTTTATTTGGCGAGCCTGTGTCTAGTTAACAGAAAGTTCGACTACAGTAGCATCTTGGACTGATAGCGTTCAAGAGAATTTTATTTCCGGATGTATCTTACCCAGCTTATGTGCACTCATAAAAATGGACAATGGTGAACAATGCGTATGTACAATGCAAGCTGTTATACACAGCGAAAGAACTTATAGCGTATGCAGTGACGTACAATGCAAAAATTGTAAAACAAAGACAGGACATTCATGACATCGAGATGATTCAACTTAAATGAACAGTAAGGCTATATGAATAAACAAGGTGAGGTCATTCTCAGTGTAGCGTGATATTTTGCATTCACCTGTGAGGACAATTTGCTCTCGCACTCAAGAACAATATTGCACAAAAATACATGTTTCTAAAAAAGAAATGAAAAAATACACACTGTAATGTCACAGTGGTACAAGCTCTAGCCCACCTCCTCAATAAGGGAGGAAATGCATGGACGCTCTGTTGTTTTTTACGAGAATAAATCGCGTGGACCACCGTCGGAGGAAAGCCTCCTCTCCCAGCATGACTAGTTCTGCGTTAAGATGCATAAGCAGTATGTTTCTTAGCTGTTGTAGTGCATGGGGGAAACAAGGCTCTCTTGGGGCGTCCCCTCAGGCAGGCCAGTCCCCTTCGTTTCCATAAGACGAAGGCTCCTATAGCCATTAAGAGTACGACAAAGTTATCCCTCTGGCTAGACTTCCACTGCATACTTGTTTGGAACATCCTGGTAACCATGCGCCAAAAGATGCGCGCTACTATACATTCATGGAAGACATGGTTCAGTGTTTCGACTTGACCGCATTGCGGGCATGTGGCGGAGGGCGCCACGCCGCACGCCACAAGGCGGGTCGGCCGTTGGTAAAGCCCCCCATTCCCTGAGCCAGTTTAGGTCACGGACCTTGGCGGGGAGAGACGTGTTTGTAAGAGCGCAGCGTCTTTTCGCCCGGCATTTCCGGCGTTGTTCTTCAGATAGGCTTTTAAATGCTATTAATTCGCTCATGTCGGTGGGGGACATTTTCATAAGTTTTTGAACAGAAAAATCGTTTCGCCATTGTTGCAAAGATTTTATAACATGTGTGTAATACGCTGGTGGCTGCTCAGCAGCTGGTCCCGTGTCGTTTGCTAAACCAAAATGTATTCTAGAGGTTCTAGCAGATACACTACAAGTTGCCTGCCTCGATACGATGAGTTCTCTAAGAGTGCCCAGGTGTTTTTGAGAGCCAACATGCGGCACATTACATCAAGGTTGGGTGCACTAAGCCCTCCCCATTTTACTGGTAGGCGGACCAAGGCTCTGGAAATAGCTTCGGCGTGGCCATCCCAAAAAAAGGAGCCGCACGCAGTAGCCACTCTCAGCAAAACCCGTCGAGGTGGTCGTAAAATTCTGGCTACATAAAGCAGTGGCGCTGTTATGTTGGATTTAATTAGATAAGCTCTTTCAGTAAAAGTAGTTGAAATGTTCTGGCGACTTCAATGTGTCTGTCGACTTTGTGTTGGATTTCTTTCCATGTGGTGTGGGCTACCTCACCAGTCGAAAGGAAAGTTACACCTAAGACTTTAACACCTTGGGCGATTTGGACGCCATCAGCGAACTCTTCGATGGGCATCCCAAAGCACAATGCCTTGCTTTTTCCGGGATTAAGACGTGCTCCCGACAGGTAACTATACGTTTGGAATATTCGCAGAAAGGTTTTGTAGCTATCTATGTTTCGAATAAACAACGAGATGTCATCGGCGTATGCCACTACTTGCACTTCGCCCAAGCCTGGAAGAGGGAAACCACGTATCGAAGTACATTTCTGGATTTGTTTCAATAATGGATCTATGCATAATACAAAGAGGATTGCGGAGAGGGGACAGCCTTGTCGAATGCCCCTACTTACTGCAATAGGTTCAGATGTATAGCCATTCACTGCTAATGACGATTCTAAATCTGTGTAGAGTAAGCGGAGGATGTCGGTTAAATGTGCTGGGAAGCCATAACACTCAAGCACAGCGAAGAGATAGTTCCATTCTACGCGATCAAAAGCTTTTTCCTGATCCAAGGAAACAAAAATGCCTGATATTTGTGTTCTTGTTGCGTACGTGAAAAGATTGCGATTCAGCGCAAGCGAGGAATAGATCGTACGACCTGGGACTCAGCATATTTGTATGTCGCTTACTATTTCCGGTAAAACGGCAGTTATGTGGTTTGCAAGGATGGCTGTCAATATCTTATAATCCGAGTTAAATAGGGCAATGGGCCTCCACGCCCTTGGATAAGATGGTTCTCCCTCGCTTTTAAGTAAGAGTGTAACTCTGCTCTCTCGAAACGTATTCGGTCTGATTCCGTCAGCAAGAAGCCCATTTAGCATTGTCAAAAGGTGGACTTGTATTGTTTCAAGGAAGGTTTTGTAGAAACTCAAAGGTATCTCGTCATGGCCGGCGGCGGCGGTTGCGTTCATGTGCTGAAGCACAAAGCGTAATTCATCCAGCGTCACTGGGCTGCACAGACCATCGCGGAGCTCCTCCGGTACGCGGGAAATTCCCGCGCAAAACTCGTGAGCTATGGTGGTGTTGTTCACGTCGCTCGCGTTCTCCGCCCTGAAAAGATTCGAAAAAATGTGTTTCAAAGACCCTCATTATGTCTTCTGCTCGTGTAGATTGTTCGCCGTTCGGCAACTGAACGAAAGGAACATGCATTTGTTCACCCAAGGAGCCGTTGCGAACACTTCGAAGAACCGCTGGATCTGAAACCGGTCGTCCGTTGATAAAGACTGCGTAGCCGTGCGCGAACTAAGACGTAGCAAAAGTTCGTACCGCACCTTTAACTGATCGAGATAGTCGTGCCTTGCGAACGTCAGCGTCTTGCCTCTGCGTACAATGCGCGCTTTTCGTAGCGTGTCTTTTATCTCTGTCGTCAGGCGCGCTTTCCTTTCGCGCCCCGATTTGATAAGCTCGGCGCGCCAACTGTGTTTCAATGCGTCCCAGCTGCGGAGTTCAGGTGGCCTATCGCACGCTTGCTATAGAGCATTGCGCAGTAATGCTACGCTTTCCGGGTCGTGCACGAGTGCGGTGTCCATTTTCCAATGGTTTCTAAAGGTAGTGGACTGTTCAAAGAAAAGTTTTACAGACACTGGAAAGTGGTCTGTCATGCATGGAGCGTCCGGTGGAAAATGTAGGACTTTGCAGCTTCGGACATGTGTGGCTAGCACTTCAGGAAAATAGTAGCGATCTAGCCTGGTCATGTTGGAACCCCGTTGCCATGTTGCAACGAAGTCATTTCCGTGAGTGTCGACCCACGCATCCCTGAGCTTGAAGTTGCGGATGAGTTGTCGCAATGCGCTAACTCCGCTATATTGTCTGCTTTCTCTGCGTCCGCGTGCATCTCTGTCGGCGTCCTCAACACAGTTAAAATCCCCTACTAAGAAAGTGGGGTAACTGTCAAACATAAATGAGTCGAGTGAATTAAAAAAATCGGCCGTCCCCCACGTTGAGCTGGGACATATATTACGAGCGCCCTTGCTCGTCTGCCGTAAAGGTCAAAGCCTACTGCTATTGTGCGACCGTCAAAACCATAAGCTCAGTGTGCTCCTCGACGTAACGCTGGTGTCAAAAAAAAAAAAACAACTCCAACTCCGCACATGTTTGAATCAGTCAGCGAAAAAAAGGCTTCGACTCCAAAATGCGAACAAAACGATTGCACATCATAAGGGGTTCTAAAGTTACATTCCTGTAAGAAGAGGATATCGACATGACGCGACCTTGCGAAGTGCATGACTTCTTTCTGCTTATCTTGGCGTCTGAAACCCCTGACGTGTAAGGAGAGAAAATGCACCGTAGCCATTTTGAAAAGGGAGTGGGCGCGCAAACTTTAGCAAAACCCCTTACAGAGGGTGGGGCGAGCGCTCAACGAGTGAACGAGAGAAATGCTCTGACGTCGTCAGAGACTTAGCGAGTTTTAAGGGCTTACTACTGTCCGTGGAGCCATCAGAGTCCGTGGTCGGTGGGTGGGCACGTTTCGTGGCTGGACGGTCAACTTCCATGGCGCTGGCACCGACACTCGCACCAGCAGCCGCACCTGTAATCTGGTAAATGGGGTTAGACAGTCTTAGTTTATGGGTCTGGGGCCGAGGATTTGCCGGCACGGGCGCTCGGCGTTGTCAGTGGCAAAATCACCGTCGTGGTCTTGACTGGGCCGATGACCGGAGCTTCTGCACGTCCCGTTATTCGGGTGCCGCGTCCTATCGAAGCTCTCGGTGCCTCGGTGCAGCTGGTGGCGCCAACTATGTCGGAACTGTAGCCTTCGTGGTCTCTGTAAGTACGGGCACTCTGGCTTCGGCTTTGGATGAGCTGTGGTCTTCATAGGCGTCCGGCGAAAAGTAGCTGGTCTCGGACGGGGTGTGAAGGGTTGACGAGGCTTTCTCAGACAGGGGAGGCAGGTCTCCTGCGTCTTGTGGTTCAGTATGGGCGTCGGTATCGCTTGTGTCGGTGTCGCTTGCAGGCTCGAGTGCCGGATAATCGTCTTGTATGCGGGCGTGAGGTCAGTACACGCTTGTTCTTTGGTCGCAGCGGCTGTAGCCGCTGCGAAGGACTTCGGACGTACGCAGTCGGCTGTTGCATGGCTGCCCGAGCACTTGCGGCACGTTCTGCGCATCCCTCCGTGGTATGTCCAAATACGTTGCAGCGCGTACAAGGGGGCGTAGCACAGTCTTTGGCAATGTGGCCAGCATTTTCGGCATTTAGAGCACACTTTCTTAACACCCCGGTAGTCACACAAGACATATGTACCACCATCTCGCATCTCTTCATGATATATTCATCATATACAAGTACCGCCATTCAGCAGACATTCCAAGGACTGAACGAGTGGCGGCTACCTTCTACTACTGCTACATACATCGGAGACGCACGACCCACTACCTAAGGCTCTTGGCCCCTCAAAGTGGCTGTTACGGGTGTCCTGGCACTATGTTTGGAACAGCCTAGCAGAAGACAGCTGTACAAAATTGTTCATCGAGTGCATGTACGTATCTTTGTCCATTTCGCTGCTGTGTTCGGTCAAATGCCATTTATAAAATGAGTGGTCGATGCTCGCGAATTCAGATTTTAAAAAATGAATGGCTGTGTCAGTGGATAAAAATGAAAGTGTTATTGGATATTCTATGCTCTTAGTTCATTATTTCAATGTTTCTGCTCAATTCAGTGTGTCGTTTGCGAGTTCAGCGCGACGCAAGACAGAGAGCCGAGCGAGCTCATACTGATTCATTACGGCGTAAATGTAGCACGAAAAATACGCGGACAAGAAAGTGTACGCCACAAGAGTGTTGCGTGTCACTTATATCAGCGTGTCACTTGGGTCGACCTCAAAGGACACTCTGTTCTGGAAGAACCGTCGGCCAGCGACAATGAATGCGTTTTTTTGGAGAAAGAGTGGTTTTGGCGACCCTAGTGGGAGGTGTCAAATTAATTAAGATTGCATCGGTTTCCTTCATGTGCACCTAATTGTAAGTGAAGGAGAGCTGTCGCATATCGTTCTTATCGAAATGTCACTCTGGCCAAGAAGTGAACCCACGTCCTTTTAATGAAGTACCGCAAAGGACTATATACACACAAAGGGTCTTGTACTCTTCTCAGCTAACGAGCCCCAGTAATATAATTTAAAGCTCTCCTGGGCCGGGATAGAGAAGGGGGTAGCCGAGAGGGGAAAAGCGAGGCGTCTGAACGAAATGTCTTTCATTTTTCATATTGCATACATCGGCCATGTCTGAAAGAGGTATGACGTCATATTTCATGACGCATATAAGAGAGAGAAGTCTAAACGCCAATCTTGAAATAAAGTTTTCGTTTCAAGGTTTTCTAATACTTCGGCACATGATGAACGGGCCGGTCGTCTAGCTGAGAATTGTTTTAGGCCATTTCCATTTTTGTAGCTTATGAACATACTCACGAAAGAAGTATAAAACAATATCAAACGAAGATAGTCTGGTTCAGGCCTAACCTGCTGTTGAAGAACCCTGATATGCAGTAAGAAGTGAAAAGATCAACCGCAAGCAAAATAAGCGACTACTCAGTTATACTATTCAAGATTAGGATAGAAAGTAACTGAGAAAACAAGAACGATGGTTATTTGAAGCTTCGAGATTGTGCCTTTTGGCCAGTGATTTTCAGTAAAGGATTCGCCGCACTAACTGCGCCTGTTGATAAAAGTATGCATCCGTATAGAAAGCCCAAAGGAGTGGCCACTGGCGCTCGCATCTCAACCATGCCCACGAGCCAAGGCGTAGATGCCACAACGTCACTTTAGGAGCGCCACGTTCATTTATCGATTACTTGCAGATCGGAACGTTTTTCGCTCAGAGGAAAAAAAAATTGCCCGCAGCTTCCCTCGGGGGAACACTGAGGAGGATGCGGAGCATATAATTGGTTAACGGGGTGTTAAAGTGCGACTTACTTGGGTCGATGGCTAAATTGGTTGACGTGGTTGTGAAATGGGGCGTTAAATTGCGACTTACTTGGGGTCGATGGCTAAATTGGTTAACGTGGTTGTAGGAGGGGGTGTTAAATGAGTGAACACGCACACACGTATGCGAAAGGGCGGCGCTGGTCGAAGGGACGTCGATCATTGTGTTTGTGGATTCGTTGGAATTCATTTCACCCGCGACCTTGGACGTCGACGCGCCGTACAAACCAACCGACGAGCGGCAACTGAGCGAGCGAGCGCCGACCTTGAGTATATATACAGCGCGACGGCGCATGCACTGTCAGCTGTTGAATGTTCTCGAAGGAGAAGCGCGCGCGCGGCACAGGTGGCGACGGCGCGACGGCGCATGCGCTGTCAGCTGTCGAATGTTCTCGAAGGAGAAGCGCGCGCGTCAGCTGTCGAATGTTCGAGAAGCGGTGCGGACGGCGCGGACGGCGCACTACAAGGCGCGAGTATAAGATGCTTCCGCATCTAAAACGGACTGTTTCGCGCGAACGCATCGGTACGACGCGCATGAGTTGGCGATCGTTTCCAGTAAATTGCTTCGTGTGGAATTAGCTGTGCACGGCGCCGGCCGCAATATCAATGCTTTCTGAGATGGTCGAAGCTACGGCAAACTCTGCAGCGCTAAACATAGTGGACCAGGCTTGAAATGGATTGTGCGGGGACACCGGTGTAGTAATTGCATGGATGACCAGTTTTTATCTCAATGCGGCCAACAATGCGGCATGAGGTTTCTGGTGTTAGCAATCAATCGCAATATCGATCAAGTCACATTTACGAGCTAGGGGAGTGGAAATTGCGTTGAACGTGATGTAAACAATCTACGTGCGCTCGCACACGTGCATCAGAAGCTTCGGTGATCGATCGATCGATATGTGGGGTTTAACGTCCCATAACCACTACAGATTATGAGAGACGCCATAGCGGAGGGCTCTGAAAATTTCGACCACCTGGGGATCTTCAACGTGCAGCCAAACCTGAGTACACGGGCATACAGCATTTTAGCCTCCGTCGCAAATGCAACCGCC
Source organism: Rhipicephalus annulatus (assembly GCA_013436015.1). Taxonomy (NCBI): domain Eukaryota; kingdom Metazoa; phylum Arthropoda; class Arachnida; order Ixodida; family Ixodidae; genus Rhipicephalus; species Rhipicephalus annulatus. Next base: position 452,764 of record WOVY01011829.1, on the reverse strand, counting down.
GCTGCTGGGATTCAATCCCGTGACTTGCGGGTCAGCAGCCGAGTAACTTATCCATTTTTCCATCGCGGCGGGGCGAAGCTTTGTTGAGCTGCAGGTTTACGAGATATCAGAAGAAATTTCATTTTGCATGTGTGAGACAGAAGAGAAGAGACAAATGGAAGGCTGTGAGGTCAATCGTATGCGCTCTTTCCGCTTGGTGTCTTTCATCGGCAGACGATGAATGATTGGGAATTAAAATAAAGGAGGTTAGACATTCTAGCAGCACTCAAGTCAGTGCTGAGAGAGAGAGTGAGAATTTATTAGAAGGCAGAGAGGTCGGCCTGAGCTAGTTCACTCTAGCCTGCTACTCTACACAAGTGATAAAGGAAGGGGGAAGGAAAGAGGAATGAAGGGTGATAATGGAGACAAGAAGAGGTGGTGCGTATTTACAGTAGCCACTTATCGTAGTACCCTACAGTCTAGTATCTAGTCCAGTGCTTTTTATAAAGTCTAAAACAGCCTTTGTAGCAGTTTTTGACACTGTTTGGTCGTTCACTGCTGAAAATATGTGGCTTTCACTTAATGGTATTCATCGCTGCTGGTTCATAACTGAAGCAGAACCAACTTCTGTGCCTAGCCTGTTCTTTTCTGTTACGTGTACTGGTCCAATGTGCACCAAAAATGATCATAAGTTATGAACGAGCTTAGAGAGCGAGAATCAAGAGGGGTCTAAGGTGTATACATTTGCAAGGCAGTGATTTATTCTCGCTAATGAGCGACAAAATACACAAGAAACAGAAGACTGAATGGGGCAACGCATAACACCTGGCTAGGGTTTCTTTCTCATAACAATATATGAAATGGGTGAAATTCTGATGCCACATAGGAAAAAAAGGAGAGACAACCAAAGGAGAGTGTAAATAAATTAACAAATTATTAAGGTGTGTTTATTTTATTACATCTTTTTCGGTGCCTGTCTTTTTCTTCATTTATTGCTGCGGAGTTTCAGCTATTTCATGTTTTATTTCACGCAATAAGCTCCAGTGGTACGTAGCGCATTGTTGTGTGCACTCGTCTTGTGTTTATTTTGAGCTGTTAACTAGAAGGGTCGAGCTTAACAAGAGAGTGATTGTTGACAAAAACAGTTTGTTACTGATGTTGGCTAAGGCCGGCTACGGAGTTTGGGGTACACCATTTTCGCGCGGTAAGGAAAATTTTGTGGAGAAAGCAGGCGAAGTCCAAAAAAAAAACATAAGTGAACACTATGTGGTAGAAACTGCACGTTTTACACGTCGTCAACAAATGTCTAATCATTTCTGCCGGAATAAATTTTTGGTTAGAACTTCTGTTTTGTTTAAATATTTCTACGACTACTAAATTGTTTTGCGAAGTTAATTGAGTGCCGAGCGGCTGAAATCAAACATTCGGCAATTCGAATGTTCGCACGACCCTAGCTACGAACGTGTGCAGTGTCAAAGAACTTGGGTGAACAAGAGAGATATCACCTCTCATGTTCAACAAAATGTCACCGAACAAAGATCACCAGTGCCCGATATTGCTGGCATGGCAAAAGTGCTCGTGAATATGGAAAATATATATAATTACACTTTTAAAAATTTGCAATGCATTGCTCTTATTTTCGGTCGCCTTGGCCATTGTATTAAAAAAATATGCACGTTCAATCATTTTCGGCTGCTCTCTTTATATCCTGGATTATATTGTCGGAACTTGCCCGAGCCGCATGCTACGTAAGAAGGTAGATAAGGCTGAATAATTCTGTAGGAGCTGGCAGTAGAGATGTAAAGCAGTGGTTCAAGACGAAAGGAAATACTGAAAGTTGTCGTTTCAAAAAACACAATAAACAAGCATTGTCTGCACCCACTTTGTAAGCTTCGTATGTGTCCCCCATAGTGTGCAAACAAGGCCTGGTACAGAGAGATAAGGAAGAAGATTTCGCTGACCCTGCTCTGTTTGGAAGACGATATAGGAGAACCTTCTGCTGCCTAGCGGTGCTTCTCTCGCAAAGCTGCCCTTGAGAGTGATATATCCTTGGAATCAACGTTGTCAACGACGCGAAATTAAGTGCTCCCTCATTTTAAGCCCGCATTATAAAGTGCTTTCAACATTAGCGCATCATAATGGGGAGGTAGATTTTTTATGTCTACTGATTTTTAATATTCTTTGAAGTCTCACACATACTCTAAGATTGGATGTGCATTATGCTTTCAAGGACCAGCTAATATACCGTCAAGAAATTGTTCTCTGGCAACAAACATAATTGAAGTCTATGTATTCAGAGCAGTAGCTCAGCTGCTGCTCGATGATGTATATAAGAGAGCATATAATAAAGGCAAGCCAGCAAAGCGAGCACAGTGCAAATACATCTATGCTAATATAAGTATATTATCGTACACTGGCAATACACGATCATCTTAAGCAGTTATCACCATATAATCTTATAAAAGTGTTGATGTTCGAATAGTTCTCCATGCATTTCATCCAAAGCTATATTTCAATACTTGAGTAGTTCATTGAAGCGTGCACTTCATTTGCGAAAACATTTCCGCCCCCCCCCCCCAAAAAAAAACATGATAAAACAAGCGCATGTCTGCAGCGTTGGTACGCTGTATAGAGTTGTTTGCGTGCAGCATTGTTATAGAATGCTCGTTATATCTATATAGCTGTCAATGCATTGTAATTTACGCAGCAATGAAGAAGTCGCAAAAAAAATAACTGACTGGGTGCTTGATAGTAATTTTCAGTCCATTCGGCAACGTAGATCCAAGGAAACCTACACGTGTTTATCAAAAATATCTAAGTGATGGCAGTACGAAAGACGTGGTAGCGGACATGGCTCGAGAACCTAGTTGCATGCAACAAAACATAAATTCAATATTGTGGCTAACTGATCCTGGGTCTTAAAAAGATTATATGATTAAAACATTTGTTAATAATTTCCAAAGAAACTAATTGGTGTGGGCGTCAGCCCCAGCCCATAGGCACCGACCGCGAGCCCTGCTCTGCCGGCTTCCTCGGCCACTCGGCGAGCTGGACGTCTCACAGTTCTTCTAATGCGGAGCTAAGCAGAGCTTCCTGTCAGTGTACCATGTGGATTCGAGACCTATCTCTTCGTAGTTTCGGTCTGTTTTGTCGTCCATGCTTGAGCATTCCCATAGAATTTGGTCAATTGCTGCCCTAACATCATGAACCGTGCATTTGTGTTGTCACAAACAAATCAGGGTTACAGAGACGAAACAGAACTGAGCTTAAATAAGTATGTGTTGGCAGTTGTCGTCACGAGCCTGCCTGTTTTCTATATGTTCTGTTGTGTGCCGACAGGTATTTTCGCCTCCCTAGCTTGTAGTGCTACGTTATTTCATGGCAACTAGTCAAACGTTCCACCCATTGCCACTCTTGCCCGCGTTGAACGTCCTCATATCTTAATTCCAGCAGCTGTATTCAGCGCAAATATTTTAGACTATATATTCCGGTCATTGATCGCTCATGCTGTTCTCTCTTTTTACGATGACGGCAGAATCATATATACAGACCTACTCCTAAAAGTGGTACTGTGACATAGCATTGCTTAATATTCACTGCTGTAAGTTGTGTCTCCCACGGTGGTGTAGCGTTTCCGGTGCTTAGCTGCTAAACCAAAGGTCATGGGCTCTATCTCGGCAGCGGCGTTCACATTTCGATAGAGGTGAAACGCTCATGTAGTTTGTGGAGCAGTGCACCCAGAAGAACACAATAGATAGTGTAAATTTCTGAAGGCCTCTACTACGGCGTCTCTCGTACTCATGTCATGGTTTCCGAACGTTAAGCCCCAGATATCATTACCATTGTTATTCTGTATGGTATGTACGAGTTTTGTACTGCACTAAAATGCTTCCGTCGCCCCGCCGCGATGGTGTAGTGGCTAAGGTACTCGGATGCTGACCCGCAGGTCACGGAGTTGAAATCCCGGCTGCGGCGGCTGCATTTCCGATGGAGGCGGTAATCTTGTAGGCCGTGTGCTCAGATCAGGGTGCACGTTAAAGAACCCCAGGTGGTCGAAATTTCCAGAGCCCTCGACTACGGCGTCTTTCATAATCACATGGTGACTTTGGGACATTAAACCCCACATATCAATCAATCAATCAATCAACCAAATCAATCAATCAATTATTAATATACTTTCGTATATCCAAGCAAGTGAATGCAACGGACACTTAGAACAAGGAAAAGATATTGGTTGGTCCAGCGATTTATCCACGTACGAAGGTAACTTCAGAGTGCTTATTTGTTGGTTTTAACTGTTGCGTACTAGTTTCAGCACTGTATTTGAAGAGTAAAACGAAGGTAGCGGGTTCTGGCTTCACTGAATGAAAGGATATATTTATGTATACGCTTTAGAACACTGCAAGTCAAGGTCGTAACATTGAAGAAAATATAAAAACAAGTAACATCTCATTTGTTTTCATAGAGATAATGGATGATTTCGTTTGTTTTGTTGTGTCTTATAGAGAAACGAGACCCGCGAACCCTTCTCTCGTTCTTGCATGAGCTTTGGATTTACGCAGTGGAGGGGCTCACTATATGTGCCATTTTCGGGACTGTTAGAAGTGCCTTAGTTCTTATTTCGTTTTTTATAACATTCGCCAGATTAGCGCTGATTGCTAGAAAAGGAACAAAAAACAATGACTCAGCTTTCCTGGAAGTGCGCGACTTTCTGTTCTCAAGTAAATGCGTGAAATAGAACATAAAACACCCGAGAAGCAGAATTGAAGGTAGGAGAGAGATGGGTGCTCTAGAATTTAGGGATGATTCAAAGTGATAGGCAACAAGAAGAATGCATTACTGTTAGTGACTCGGTGTCTCGAGAGGAACCTCCCAGCAGCGAGGCTCGCTTAACGTCCCGGAACTTCTTTGGTGTCATGCGCATACAAGGTAAAAAGTTCGTTGCTCGGATGCCGCACACGTTGCGTGTCAATCTGCCCGAAGCGGCGCAATCAGTATAAAGTCACCCCTATTGCTCCGAAAGCGACAATCCTTACAAAGTTTTAAACTGCCTCACGCAGGAGCATTTACCTCATGCTGGTTTACTCTTTTTCTCTAGAAATTTCTTGAATCTTTTGAAAAAAATGTTAATTCATCTCGTCCCGGCGGTCTAGTGGTTGAGGTACTCGGCTGCTGACCCGAAGGTTGCGGGATCGAGTCCCGGCTGTGGCGGCTGTATTTTCCATAGAGGCGAAAATGCTGTAGGCTCATGTGGGCAAATTTGGGTGCACGTTAAAGGAACCCAGGCGGTCCAAATTTCGGGAGCTCTCCACAATAGCATCTTTATAATCATAAGGTTGTTTGAGGCGTTGAACCTCACATATCAATCAATCAAGAATCATAAAGACACGTCGTCAGCAACGCCATGTGCAGCGAAAAAAAAACCAATGTACACATAAATATCACCGCTCAATACCCCTGTTACCCCTGTTAATTGCGGTTATGTAACGACGGCTCTCTTATGCTACGTGGTGTGTTAAACCACAGTAATGATGCTAACTGCGGTTGTAGGAAGCCGAGCTTGGTTACCTCAGTTAGCCCACTAACCGAGGAAATGGCGGTGCTTATAAGCGATGGGTGCAAGGACTGTGAGCGTGCGTGAAAAACGAACTGCACGGCATAACCACTGGAGGTCTGAAAATGTTATGAGAAAACCATTTGCATGATGTTCGGAGCCCGTGACACAAAGCAAAGGTGTTTACGCCGCAACAACAGCTGAGTTGGACGCATATATTGTGTAATTGCAAGTTTAAAGAACATCATACGAGAAATAACTGACAAAGTCGTGTACAAAATGGCGATCTGCTGGTTAGTTCATCAGTTTATTGTACGCCAGGTCGTGTTAGCCGCCTTCATCAGAGATGGTTTCGCACCGTGTAATATCAGAGAACTGTGGTTGGCGCTAACCGTGGTTAAACGTGGTTAACCATGGTTGGTTGTAGTCGTGCTTAACTTGCCTTTGTAAGGTGGGTATAAGTGGGCTGGTTTTTTAACAGCGAAGTTTCTTAAGCCATCCTTAAAATCACGATCGTCAATCACGGAAACACTGCGCCGGCGTGATATATATCCGCAGCGCGTTGCCTATAGCAAATGAATGCCCAGCTGTGCGCCCGCATTGCTCACCCAATCACGGCTCCGCCACTTGCCCGCCTGCCAAGACACTGCGCGCTACCTTTGGACGCACCAGACGTGACGTAGCGGACAGAGACGCGTGCGATGCTTCGTGACGTATAAAGCCTGCGCCTGGTGGAAGCTTTATAGAGAACGAAGGAGCGCATGCACAGTGTGGCGGCACTTCAGGTACGTACATGGGGAGAACGAAGAAGGCTCGCTGTGCAGATTATGAAGCTGCTAACTTGGAAGTGCGGCTTACTGTCAAGCGAAACTCTGCTGTACTCGACTCGTAGATATATGGCTGAAATCTCGAGAGGTGGCTGTCCTTCACTCAACCTAATCTTCGCATTACTTCGTATAGCATGGCGTCACTTGGCAATAGTTAGCAACGCTTCGCATAGCCAAGACCAGTTCAAAAAGCGCCAGATTACAAGCTATACCAGGCTTTTTTGAAGGAATATCACGCATTTCGGTTCCTGGGCTCGGTCAACGCGAATACTTGATAAACCTAATGAAAGTAAACAAAGATGGCAGAAATCACCAAGCTGGAGCTTCTTCAGGCAGTGATTAAGTATTACGGAAAGAGGGGCTAGTTGGTTTTGCTGAATACTGAGTTCTCGCATACGAGGACACAGACGGAAGGGACACGAGGACCAGCGCAGACTAACAACTGAATTTTCTTTTATAAAGAAACAGAATATGCACTCTTTTTTGTTCATGCGCAGTGATCAAAGGAGCTGAAAAATTGTACATATTCTGTTTCCTTCTTGAACCAAAATCAGTTTTTATTCTGCGCTGATCCATGTGTCCCTATCGTCTGTGTCCTCGTGTGTGCGCACCAAAGCCTCAAAGTACTTAATTGTTCTTTTTTTAAACTTAATCGTATAGCCAACTGAGCGCGACACTGGCCAAGATTGGCCATTATTTACCCGACATTAGTTGACATAATCCACTGTCTCGCTATTAGTAGGGTGGCTAGAAGACACAGCAGAACAACGTTCAGTTATTATTATGCACTTATTTTTGTGAGCGGCCACATAATGATTTATCGGTTCAAGTCACTGATGACGTCTCGTGCCACCTATCGGCTGCGTCAACATTATGATTTCTCGTTATGAAACCTGCCCATTACCAAAGTTTGCCTGCTCTGACAATGAATACCTAATTGATTATTCAAATTGCAACTGGTACTGTCAAAAGAAGTCATGCACTCTTCTGATATTTCGATTTTGAAAGAAAAACCTACAGCTCATATTAGGTTGATTCTTGTGTTACTGTGAGACATTAGATGAAAAAATCCTTAAACAGGGGCTGCGTCGAGCCAACGTTCCGACAAGCGGACGTGTCTTGCTCAAAGCTGGAACAGAACTGTGTAAGAGTTTTTCCTCATGAGCTTCCATTTACCCTTCCTACCGTTTTTTGAGAAATTATAGTGTTTTATGCTTGATTCTCTCAAGAAAAAATTAGTAGACGGCACCCTATCTGTGCGCTGCATCTTCTCACATATCATCAATTAATTACACCTACATTCTCCGGCATCTGTGCGGGGCTAAATGGTGCGGTACTACAGAGTCGCTATTGGCCCTACATGTTGCGTGGATACGCCCCATCCTATGTCACTCACTGCCTCTTCTGCACAGACTTCCAGCTTCCACCGAAAGGAGACTTCACTTGTTAGTGGCAAAGAGCTTGAGGGTATAGCTGGAGTTGCCACGGTCAACATCCAGTGCTTTAGTGTTATCAGAGGCTCGACAACCACCTTTGGCAGTACTTCGAGCTTAAGAAACATCTAGTAATTTATTTAAAATTTTCACGCGACATGAAGCCATACTTTATTCGGAGCACTAACACAAATGACGACAACGCGACTACAGGATAGTGTGTCACCATTCCAAGAAGTAGTACTAGGATTTAAACTATGGAAACCTTCAAATCCTTCTTGGACGCTGCCGCTTCTGAACGTTATCTGTTAAATAGATGGCATACAGAAGAAAGCAGACATGGCGCTTCTAGTAGCAGCACAAACAGTACTTCATCATTTTTATGTAATGCATAATGAAATAAGTGAAGATATATTCAGATGGGTCATGCACTGAAAAAGCATCAGCCTGTGCGGTCTTTATACCCGAAATTCAGAAAAAGAGAATGTACAAATTATCGCACAAATTATCATAGACAACGGCAGAATTTGTGGCTATCTTTGATACATTAAAGCTTATCTGCGAGAATTCTGAACCACGAAATTGGGTGATATGCACGTATAGCCAACCTGCCCTTCAGCTAAACAAAAATGCGAGATCGCTTTACAAAAATAATGAAATAGGACATTGTATTGCAGAAACCGTGAAATATGTCTCAATCCAAGGTCACAACATCGTATTCCAATGGATACTCAGTCACATTGAAATAAAGAGAAATAGAGAGGCTGACGGCCTCACCAAGAAAGCATTGAAAGAAGGACGGAATTGCGCAATCCCTATGTCTGGGGAGGATATTCGACATTTTATAACGTAAAGAGCTAAACATTGTTCGATAGAGAAGTGGTTGGATAGCCCTAAATCAAAGGAATGAGTACTTTATGAAGTTGATCCACTGGGAAAATATTTTGTAGCGACAGATCTCCCAATACACTTACAGACATGATACCACAGATTCCGATTAAAAGTAGCATACACAAACAACTTCCTCCACAAAATACATCGATCCAACTGCCTGGAATGCCGTTGTGGTCATGCAGAAGAAAATGTTTGCCATACTCTTTGGGGTGCGTTGATTACGCGAATGAAAGACAACAATTACGGAACAAATTAGCAAGTATGAACAGATGGCCCCTAACATCAAAGAAATTACTCAGACCATGGCCTTAGATGTACCTTAAGAAAAAGGCGAACATCTTCCTGACAAACTTTTATGGTCGAAGATTCTTAGGGCGTCGGTCTGTACATCCCATGGGGTTTGTTTTTGGTGATGTACGTGCCCACTGGTGGAATATATCCGCTCTAGAGCGGGTATGTGCCACCGATGGTGGTACTTGTGTGTGGAGCTAGACGGCGGTGCTTGTAGTTGATGATGCTTGCTTATGATAAAATTTAAAACATATTACAAGATTGCACCGTTCATACTCGTTGGTGATTTCAACGTTTACATCGCAGGCACGACCAATAATTGGCTTATCCAACATGTGGCTTCTAGATATGCACTCAGATGTATATCGTATGACCACATGAAACCAACCATAATTCGAGGAACATGCATTGACCCAGTATTTGCAAACTTTCAACTGCAACTTATACAGGAACCGCTCACCCTTTATTTCACGTACCATAAAGCCGCCATAAGGAAGAGATGTCACAAGCCGTCCATCGTCTCTAAGAACAAAGAAAAATTTCTTTCTATATATACACACACACAGCGTTTCTCATGATGTCTTTCTATCATGCTCGACTGGGCGAATCACGCAGGGAAGATTCATGGTTTTACCGACGATTCTCTCCGGAGCTTCGCCCACTCGTCATCATTCACCACGTGGATATTCTGTGATTTTTCAGTGGAGCCCAGACTGAACAAGCGCCCTTGATAAACAGCCAGAGATGGACATATATAAAATGTGTTTATGTATATACTGACAGTAGAAAAAGGAAGGTGTGCGTGTGAACAGCTTATGACAGTGTGAACTGCTGCAAGCAAACTGGGCATTGGCGTAATATTTCAACTGGTTTCAGTGAGCTATTAAGTTTTTTTCTTTGAATTGTTAACTTTTTGGCATCGTTCAGTAATATTCTTTTTTTTTCTGCGCTGAAGAACTTACTTATATGGAGTAGCCGAGGCAATATGAACCTCAACCTCTCCACAGCAAAGCAGTTAGAACGGCACAGAAGAGAACACCTATCTAATTGTACCAAATGCCTTCAATTCAACATAACCAATAAATCTTGATGACGAAAATTTTTATGCAACCGTAGTTGGCATTAAAGACGTAAATTTAGTGCAAATAAAAAGCGGTGTAAAGGGCACGTCATATTGTATTTCAGTGTAGTTGTACGGTTTCGTTGACAAAGCCATATTGTTCCAAAATAGTATCACTTTATCTGACTGGAGAACTCGTAAGACAAAAAAGGAACAATTTGAAGTGTCAAAGGTATGCGCGAGGTTGCGGAGGCGTGCTGTACCAAAATGTCTCTTCTGCTTAAAACGACCACTGTCACGTACGTCGGAAACCAGCTGGAGCTGAAACCAAAGAACGACCGGAAGCAGATGTTGTGGGTGACACTGTTCAAACTGCCTGAACATAATTTTTCTCAAAGGGAATGTTTAACATTTTCATGTGTTGCTGGTTCCTCCAGTAGTGCGTCAGTATTTTTGTCACGCACGCCTGAGTGCAATAAAGAACGGGTTAAAAGCAAATTGCATAACGACGGAGACAAAAAAAATACCGAGAGCAATACAAGTGATTTACAAAACTTTTAAAGCGCCACAAAGTGCAAGTAAAGGACTAGGAAAACATACCGCCAAAATGTAACGCGCCCGCTGTTTACGATCTGCACAGACAGTTAAGAGGCGGTAGTTTTCGTTCAAGTTATTCTCTAGCTACCTCAGTTTTTACTTTTGCACTGACGACACTGATGTGAGTCTTTGTGACACGTTGAGAAGGCGTATTTCTCGATACTCATCACGAACTCCGGATGCACCAAGTGCGTTAATACTCTCCCAAGCCGACTGCATTGACGCGCACGCGATCTAGTCGCAAGTATTGCAGAAATATTGGACTAAATAGCGCAGCTTAACTCGCGTCGCGTGCCACTAATGCCAACGTTTGCCATATATTCGGTGAAAGCATATTCAGTGCAGCCTGTTTCAATGCGTACGCGCGATTTCGAGAAAAGTTGAGCCCGTACATTGTAAGCACGTTTGCTGCAGCTGAACACGGTTCAACAGAGCCGGCGGGAAAAGAGCGACTGAGATGACTCCCATCAAAGGCGTAAGGGATGTCGTACATTCGGATGCCCCTTATCCAACCACGCCAAGAAACGATCGGAGGGAACCATGAGGAAAGGTAGAGTAGGATAAAGAAAAAAAGAACACGGCATAGATATCTCCCAGATGCAACAACGCCTGCGGCTGACGCTCGAGGCTCGTTAGTCAGTGTGAAGCTTTATCCAGACTGGAGCTCACGGATAAACGCGAGCAGCCTTTGGCAGTCGGCCTAATTACGGGTGTCTCAAGTGAGCAAATGAGGCAGCCTTTTGGCGATGACGACGCCCAGCGATACAGAGCCTCCTGACTATCGAGTGCATCTGCGAGTGTACTTCTAGCGTTAAGCACGTGGCTAGTTTGCTACGGCAAGTGCGGTTTCGTAACAGTTATCATTACCGGAGGACACCATCTTTAACATTTTCAATCGGGTTTACGAAATTCGAAGATCGCTATGAAAACATAACGGAGAATGGTTCCATTTGAGTTTCTGCTGTAAAATTTTAAGCGTACTTTATCTGGAATTTCTGGTATGGCACTTGATTAAAAAGAGGTTGGCGCCACCAGGATACAGAGCATTGTTCATATTTCAAGTGTACAAGTTCGCCGCCGTTTGTTTCTCGAAGGGTAGCACATCCTGTCGTTCAGAACGGCACCTATCTTTACTAAAAATACTTCAACTCCGGAAAAGAGCACCATGGGGAACCCAAGAGCACTAATGTAAATGTACGACATGCCGTAGTATAAAATTCCAAACAATTCTGAAGGCTGAAGTAGTTGTCGCGAAACTGTTTAATGCAGGTGGTCTAAAAAACTCATTTCGAGCTCACGTAAAATTGTAACTTATGGAGAAGGATCTGGAAAGGTTTTGTTTTATTTATTGCATGTAAGTAGCCCCAGTCTGAAGGAGAGATGTAGCGCTGATTTATTGCTTCATTATATGGAAAAGAAAGAAATATTTTGATAATTCAAAACAAATTAAAAGAAATCTATATTACTTATACATTATTGGTGAGATACCTCTTGGGTTAAAAATCATTTTGTAGACGAACGACAGCAAACTATCAAAGAGCGAGTCATTAGAAAATATAAATATTTCTCGCTTGTACGAAAAAAAAGAACCGGAAATTTAAGGGCTCGTTCTTCTTTGTTACACACCATATTAATGATAATTAACAGACAGTGATATCTAATGAAAATACGGGGGAGGTTGTTATTTGTAATTGTATTGTAATTGTGAAGAAATCAAACTGAATGAAGAGATAGCATTGCCGCTGCAGACACCAATTGTACGGCTTTCGAAGAACGCGCCCTATGCTCTTGAAGCTTATCTACTGCGGCTGTCACCTTCTCTGCAATTTATGGAAAATAAATGTGCATTTAAACGTGGAAGTGACAGCGAGTGTCACTATAGTAGCCATGACAAGAAGATGATTCAATGATGCCTTTCTTTTTTAAAGCAACTTAGGACCTATGAAATTCATTGACTGCGTGCAACTATATCCCATAGAGTTGATGTTGCCCACCATTCCTTCAATGTGGTATCCCTGCCTCTCTTCAATCTGGTTTTCCGGTCTATTCCTCATAGACACATTTTCTTTCACATTTGCTAAAGAGAGAATGCAGTTTTTTTATTACGCAGAAATGACCAATGGATCAATGTTAACCTGTAGTCGAATGAGAAAAATACAGGCAAGATATCACGTTCTCTAGGAAGGTTCATAGTAGAAAAGATAGGGGCCATTTGATAGGCTGCGCTCCTCTTGCTTCGGTCAACGTTTTGTGCTTTACAGACTACAAATTCAGTGCAAGGATTTTTGGATGGTCGAGTATTCAAAGCGCGTACCTCAGCAAACTAAATGTCATCGATACATTCCCCTCGGACTTACTAAGGTACTGAGACAGCCGGAAGAAATGCAAAATCCGATTCGGGCCTCGTTGCTGATATAAGAACGCCTTCCAATGCGCTTACTGTTTGTCTGGCTTTGTCCGGCTATTTCAAAAAAACTCCAATACTGCAGTGCGTGGTCATACAGACGGCATAGAGGGACACACATGACCGCCATTCCAACGCAGTCGAATATGGTCGATCCATTTGTGTTGGTGGCACTGTTTGGACCCGTTCGATCACTTGAGCTAGACATACTCGAGCTTGTTTTACCATTTATATAAGTTCTGGCAGCCTGAATGTTTTCTTTCTTTTTTTTCAGTCATTTTCTATTTTTCACCTCAGGAGTTCTGCTAAACTTACTAAAAATACACAGATAAAAGACACTCACTCACGTTTTACTTATGTGGTTTAGCTGCTATACTTTCAATGCTATTTTAGTTGCGTGTCTTTATTAGAAATTTGCCAATATTACTATAATGGCATATGGACGTTCCCCTGGCGATATGCCAATATAGTTAACATTAAGACCAGAATTATTTATAGTTTGATTGCGATAGCAATTATATGGACACTCTAGGCTGGATTTCGCCGCCAGGCTTGGGCGTCGATGTCATGCACTGTATATGTATACGCATCTGTATGTATATTAAAACGCAAGAAAGAAGAAAAATCCGGAAAAAAAGACTCCGGTGTGCGAAATTGAACGTGGGACCTTCGCGTCGTGAATGCAAGGTGTCAAAGGGGCCCTGAAACACTTTTTCAAGTAACCATAGAATGAATTCACTGGAAGAGCATGTTGCCTCAAATATTCAACGCCGCAAAAAAATTAAGAATCCGTCCAGTGCGAGTGGAGTTACAAAGGTTTGTCGTATGCTGCAATTGCATTCTCTCTTAGCTCGTCCAGGCAAAAGTGCTGGAAGCTAAGCAGGATGGCAGGGCCACAGAAAAACGTCACGTGCGCTTCGTGACTTTGAGCACTTTTTAGATGCGGAGCATCTAATACTTGAGGCTTGTAGTGCGGCGCCGTCCGCAAGCTTCCTCCTCCTTCTTCCACCATCTGTGCATCCCTTCCTCCTCTACACACCGCGCACGCTTCACTCCTCCACCATCTGTGCACCCTTCCTCCTCTACACAACGCGTGCGCTTCTCCTCTTCATGAACATTCGCTAGCTGTATAAGTAGCGCACATGCGCCGTCACGCTTCGAGAACATCGGCAGCTGACGCGCGCGCATGCGCCGTCGCACTTCGAGAACATCGGCAGCTGACGCGCGCGCATGCGCCGTTGCGCTTCTCCCCCTTCTCGAACATTCGACAGCTGACGCGCGCATGCACCGTCACCCACCATCTGTGCCGCGCGCGCTTCTCCCCTTCGAGAACATTCTACAATTCTCCTGATTCTCCAGTGGACGCGCATGCGCCGTCGCGCTTCGAGAACATTCAACAGCTGACAGTGCATGCGCCGTGGCGCTGTATATATACTCAAGGTCGGCGCTCGCTCGCTCAGTTGCCGCTCGTCGGTTGGTTTGTACGGCGCGTCGACGTCCAAGATCGCGGTGAAATGAATTCCAACGAATCCACAAACACAATGATCGACGTCCCTTCGACCAGCGCCACCCTTTCGCATACGTGTGTACGTGTTCACTCATTTAACACCCCCCTCCTACAACCACGTTAACCAATTTAGCCATCGACCCAAGTAAGTCGCAATTTAACACCCCATTTCACAACCACGTTAACCAATTTAGCCATCGACCCAAGTAAGTCGCACTTTAACACCCCGTTAACCAATTATATGCTCCGCATCCTCCTCAGTGTTCCCCCGAGGGAAGCTGCGGGCAATTTTTTTTCTTTTTTGTCTTCGAATGCGCGGCTTTGTCAGTGTGGTCGCACACGCACGCGTGGACAAGTAGCGGCCTTCCGCGGCGATCTCTGCAACGGGCAAGCGTGCCATGTTCAAATCAGCCAATGGCTGATAGATGGGTCGTTTACGTGCGATTTTTCGGCATATAACGTGGTTTATCGTGAGAAGGAAAAGCAATTTTCAGCTGACTTTGATAATTTATTGTGAATTCCAGGCCTCTTGCTGTGCTACAATGTTTGGCTCGCGTGTTGTCGGAAGCCTCTACTACCGATCGACAGCGTTTTCTGACCATGCTCAAATAGTGTTGCAGGGCCCCTTTAACCACTGAACCCTTCAACGTTCAAACGGCAAGCTATTTATATATCTACCACTTACCGCTGTTGGCAGGCGTCTCAGGGGGGGGGGGGGACTGTTGTGTTTTCAGCATTATCAGCGAGATGGCGCAGTGAGCGCGCGGTGGCTCTCATTTCTCATGCGTACTTTGGCCCGCGTAGAGAATAAGGGGTTTACGCTCGATCGTGCACCCTTTTCTTGTAGTGGGGCAAATCGTACGTCTTGGCTAGCCTGGGGGACTTCGCCGGAACAATTCTGTTGTAGTTACCTGGCGCATAGAGGTCACTGCTATCGTTGCACAGCCTGCGTTTGCGAAAAGGGCGCGCTTTTCAGACACAGAGAAGTGACAACTGAAACGCTTATTCGCATTCATCATACCTGTGAGTACGTTTCGTGCGTCATTTGTGCGTGAGAAACGCAGGGCATGTTTGGAGCTGCCTGCCATTCTGCGCGTGACCTTCCAAATTGTTGCTTTCGCGTTCATTGCTTCACCATTGCGGCAAAGCTGCGACTTTATTTATAACCTTTGGTTTAAACTATTGGCGACTCTTTGTTCTGCTGCGGTATTTACAGAATACATGGAAAGGGTGTATCCGAGAGCATGCAAGGTGCATCACTGATAAAATTGTCGTTTGTAACTTGTTCCTCGTCCCAAAGGGATTACTTTGAACAACTTTGCGTCCCGTGTGTCGTGGGTATTCCAGACCAAAAGCACAAAGTGTGGTTAAGCCCCAATAAGCGGGATGTGTCCTTCATTATTCAATTAGGTATATCGTAGTCCTCGTTCATATATCCTGCTACAGTCCTTGGGACAATTTTGTATTGAACCAGGTTGGTGTAGGAGGTCTCGCAGGGAGCGTACAAAGAGGGATCATGAATTTATAATTTTGAATTAGTATGCATTGTTCATGCTTTATATTGTACTTGGATGTTTTGTACTTGTCATCGCTTCCACGCTACAGCCATGTGTATATGTACAGCACACCAGGGTCTTTGTCAAGATATCCTCATTTATTTTAGTCATGGTAACCTTCCAGTATTGTCTGGTAAATAAAAAAATGAATTTAATTGAAAATTAAAAGTACCTGGTTAAGATCGGCGGACAGGCAAACTGCTCTATCAATGAACACATTGAATATATCTTCATTGATCATCCTGATAGTCTATTTGAACAATACGTAGAATTATATATAAGTACGAAACGTATCAAGTATAACTCTTTGCTTGAACCGGAACTAGCAATTTCGCACCCGTTATTCCGATTGTATTTACTGGGAAGTGTGACGAGGGTGTCGCCAGTGTGTTCATGCCAGTGTCGCCCTTGTTATTCATGATGTATCTACAATGATTAGAGACCAAATTAGAGGGGAGTGGACTTGGCTTCAGCCTCTCTCTCTCGTCAAACAAGGCAAACTCTTTGAACAGGCACTACCAACATTGATGTACGCAGATGATATAGGGGTAATGGCCGACAACAAGGAAGATTTGCAGGGATTGATTAACAACTGCGGTAATGAGGGAGAGAGGTTAGATTTCAGATTCAGTAAGAAAAAATTAGCAGTCATGATTTTTAATGATAATGAAGGCGGTGAGCTTAGAATACAAGAGGTCACGCTAGATATAACAGATAAATACAAATATTACCTGGGCGTATGGATAAGCAATAGGACTGAATTTCTAAGGGAACACGAGATATACGTAACGACTAAAGCTAACAGCAATGCAGCGGTGATGAAAACTAGGGCACTGTAGAATTACAATAGGTATGATGTTTTGAGAGGAATATGGAAAGGGGTCATGGTTTTTGGTCTGACGCTCGGCAATGCGGTCTTGTGCAGAATATCAGAAGTTCGAGCAAGATTAGAAATTAAGCAACGTAGATTAGGTAGGCTTGCTTTAGGAGCTCACGGGAATACACCGAATCAAGGAGTACAAGGTGATATGAGATGGACATCATTTTAGGGCAGGAAACCTAGCAGCAAGATCAAATTTGAGAAGTTATTGAGAGGAATGAGTGAGGAGCGTTGAGCTATGAAGCTTTTCAGCTACTTGTACATGAAGAATATTGATAAAAATTGGAGGAAGCGAAGCGAACCAGAAAATCGACGGGTAAGTACATAGAAAAGAGCAGGGGGCCAAACCAAAAATAACTATCGGTTAAGAATAAGGTTAAGGAAACAGAGACCGATATGCGGAGAATTGGCATGATTAAGAAGCCCGCACTTGGGAATTTTTCGTAATATTAAGCAGGAAATTTTGAAGCAAAGGTTCTATGATAATACTCGGGATAGTTCTCTACTGTTTGAGGTCAGGATGGGAGTATTGCGAACCAAGACACACCGCACCAAATACGAAGGAGTAGACATGGTATGCAGTGCGTGTGGAGAGGAGGAGGAAACTGCCGAACAGCTGATAATGTTCTGTAAGAGGCTTCACCCTATAGTTCAGGATGATGGCGTAGAGTTTTTCAAAGCAGTGGGGTTAGGGTCAGTGAGGGTAAAATAGACTTTAAGCGGGTGGAAATAACTAGAAAGAGGCTATCTGATCGGTGGCTGAAATAAAGGCACGAGTGAAAATAAATCCTTCACTGCAAAGTGCCAGTCCTCAACTTCACTATTAAAGAGATAAATATAGTTGTTGGTTCATTAAGTATTACGGCTAGGTGGCATTTGCCGCCGCCCGATTGAAAAGGTACAGCCATATCAATACATTCATCCATCCAGTAAAAAAAAAAAAGTTAACCAAGCTTCGGCGAACAAGTCCACAGAGGAAAGGTTGAGAAAAATTTTTTTGCGAATGAGGCGCTGCTTCTTCGCGTGTGAGTGAGAAGATTAGGTAGAAGAAAAAGAAGAAGATATTCTTTATTGAGAAGAAGGAGGAAATGATGGTCAGGAAAGCTGGTTTCTAACCTACTACTCCTCACGAGACTAAAGGCAAACGGAAAAGAAATGAAAAAGAGGGAGGCATAATGAGAGGTGGCCATGGTATACAGCACAATGAGTCGCTGCACACTGCGCACTGCGCACGATTATATAAACCAGCCTCACTGAGATATGTGAACAAGAGCAGTTCAAGCTCCTTTTTCTTGTTTGCAAGTGCGCTGGGTTCGCGGGGCGAGGGCGCTTACGCGTAAAAGCGCATTGTTGCCGCAAAAACGGAGAGCGGAGTTTGCGAACGCGATGAGGTGTTGCCACGCACATTGCTTCAATTGAGTCGCTGTCGCTATTGTCTTCCGAACGATCATTTACCGTACGTTAGTGCTTGACTTCGGCCTTGTGCGCTTTTGCAGATACAAAGACACACCAATGTACTGGATGTGCTGCTGTAGGAGCAAGACTTGCCGCTGTTGTTTCGCACGTTTTCAATATTATATATTGTGAGGTAAAAACAGAAATGAATCCTCGGCCCTTACCATAAATATATAGCAGGAAAGTATTTAAACTTCAGTATTAAAAATTCTAACCCCCCTTGTTTGTATTGAAAGCGCGTCTCGTTAAGGTGAAGTCATGCGGCAATTACCAGTTGCTTCGAGAGCGCCGGCATAATCGCTCGCGATGAAGAGGCAGCTGAAACCCGCAAGTGAGGCAGCTTAATCGGGCAAGTGCTGACTGCGGTGAAACCAGTGGGAAAGTGAGCATTACACGCAGGTGTAAACGAATCGGTGAGATGTAAAGCACCCCCGCGTGAAGTGTACAAGCGGACACGCTCTCTTTGTATCGTGCCCCCTGCAGCACAGATTGCGGTGAATCCTATCTGTATTCGCTCGACTGCCACGTCTCGGGAGTTACGACATGCACACATCTTGAAGTTTCATTATATGCGCCTACGAGGAGGCTGCAGCATGCAGGGATATGAAGGGTGAGACCATATCTCTTGCCAGTGAAACGAAAAAAAGCAGTTCGAAGAAATTTATTGCGTGTGTTACTCGACAGTCACGCTTAAAATATCTCACAAGCGAATGCCTCACAGTAGAGAGACAATGTTGTTAAACCAAGCATGATCAGAAGCCAGTTCACTTTGCGGTGATCACGTAACACTGGTTAACATAAATTGTATTTTTAAACACCATTCGCTGACGTTTCCCTACGTAACCCGAGCCAGATGTACCATCTTCACAAGCAACAGCGCACCATATACCCTTGAGGCCCATGGTGTTGGTAATACCATCTGGCTTTTGGCATCGCTGAGCAGCTGTAAGCAAGTGCTTATATAAAACATTTGCGACTGTTTAGCGTATGTATGGGTGTACAATTGTACGTATCTTTAGCGTCATTTTGTTATGTTTCGCTAAGTGATCACTTCTCAAGTGGCGCTGCAGCATTAAAGGGGCATATTGGCCATCAACAGCAAAATGACGTACACTGCAGGATAAATTACCAGTATCTGAAGAAAGACAGGCAGTAATTTTTTTTAGAAAATTCGCAAGGCAGATTTCTCTTGGAAGTATAAATGTATGGGACTGCTTCCGCGTGCGAATAAGTAACGTAGAACGTAGGCGAATAACATAACAACCAGAAAACACCAGGAACTTAAGTAAGTATTAGGTGCTATTTGCAATGCTGAAGCTGTGCTGCCAGCTTAAACATTTACCACGAGTTTCCCACCGAGAATATATGAAAAAAATTGTTGCTAGGTCTCATGAGAATCTGAAAAGGCATGTTTCTCACCACAGTGCGAATCAACCTATTTGCTAACATAAAAACCCCAATTCGGCAAAAAGAGGCTGAAGTGAGAAGGTAAGAATCGTATTCCGTTTGACTGCTTTATAAATGAACTGAACAAAACGCGTTTGCAACTTGGTGATAGAGGGCGCCGGGATCCCAGCTCCAACTCTAGAGAAGCTTACCAAACTATAGGAACTGCGTGCCTTGGGGGACAAGCGCGTAAGAAGAACGGTGCTACATCGGGGTGTCCCAATCTGCATTGCAAATGCGTGTGTGTCCGTGTTCTTCTGGCACCCCGCGAGAGCCAGCTCACCTGGTCGATGAAACGGTGCAGCGTCTCACACTTTTTTGTGTTTGGTTGGGGAACAATGGCTCGAGTCTCAGAAAGCTCAAGAGGGCTGCTATAGAAGAAAGCAGTGGTCCTTGGCTTCAGACACCAGTCAGCCGTGAAAGTCGGAAGTGTCTCTTTTGTTGGCCACGAATAATGAAGCATGAAGACACCGGCGTTTCCCCTCGAGCTTTTTTTTCGTTTTGTGGCCCCTGAATTCTAGCTTTAACGGACATGCTGTGGTACTTCCTTGCTCCGTGGCAATAGCGCCATATAAACAGTTTACCGGCGTGTTTTGTGTTGTGAGGAGAATGAAAATGGTGAAGTGTAAGATATGCTGATGCGTGTAGCATCTTTTTACACTATAAAGCAATATAACTAGCAAAACAGGAAAACACTTGCTCTGTGGGACTATTAGAAAGGACAATGACAGATTATGGTAGAGAGATATACGTAGTGGTGCATCGAGAGAAGACTATAATTTGTCGCGCCACCAAAATTTGGGCTTGCCTGATGGCGAATGCAGCATCAAGTTTGAGCATACATTCACAAACACGGTAGACATTCGAGAACGACTACTTGAATACGGCGTAAACACCGTCTGCCGCATATTGCGGTTGTATTTCGCACTCAAGAGACGCATAAGAACAGTGTTAAAACCACAAGAATCGCGGTTGTAGTTTAGCCCCACAACATGAAAAAAGCAAGAGCTGTCTTGCTTTTTTCGAAGGAGAAACGCGGGAGGCTTGTCGACATCAGTTCATTACACTTTGGAATTATCCCTGAGATCTACTACATTTCCCATAGCCTAAAACAAGACGGTGAAACGGCCAAGTCAACGGCCATAATGTAGGTGCTTAATACATAATCAATTCTATAAAAATAGAATTCTATAAATAGAAAAACTTGCAATTTAAAGAATGTTGCACAAATAGTGTTATGAACTTTGTGAAATGAAAGGAAGCTGTTGTATATTACATTATTTTCACATGTGCATGTGTAAGTGTGCACATGGAGAGTCACCTAATTAACCACCCCAGGGAGCGTCTCATAATACCCTAAGGGACACGTGGCGACGCAATGCTGGAGTTGTGGGTGTATGCCAAATTATTGGAGCGTATCGTATTTCCACGTAGCCTACGGTAATGTTGCATTAAATCAATCTTATACCAGTTCCTATGTTCCTCGACGTGAATCGGGCCAACGACAATGTAATGCACGACGTCCGCCTCGATGCCTTGAAAATTATTTGAATTAATAGAGAAATGCTTCTATTGACTCGGAGCTCTGTTGACACGAATCTCTCTTCAATAGAAGAGAGATCCTTATTCATGCTTGCTGCGGATTGCCGCAACATTGATCTCTACACCTGTCATGGCATACCACAGGGTGGGGCTCTCAGCCCTACCTTGTTTAACATCCCCAGCATTGGACTAGTCCAGGCTCTGCCTTGACCAGCAAACCTATCTGTATACGCCGATGACATTTGCATCCGGGCTTCTGCAGTGACGTGAGCCCAGGTACGTGCAAGGATCCAAAAAGCAGTGGCAATATCGTCGAAGTGCCTCCGTGCTCGAGGGTTCAGAATGTCCACCAATAAGTATGTCTTAGTCCCTTTTACGAGTAAGGCGATGTTCTGCTATTTCGTTTGAGTTGACAATATAAGAATTAATTATACGAGATGTCATCGATTGTTGGGCATCTTTATTGACAGATACCTTTTGTAGAGTGATCACATCTGGCACTTGAAGAAGAGGCTCAACTATATTGCCCACGCAATGAAATTTCTCGCTGGTAAAATATAAGGCACGTTCGTATCAGCTCTAATTCAGGTGCACAGAACACTCTTTTTTTTGGGGGGGGGGAGGGAGTATTTGCGGTATAGCACACCCTTCTTGTCGAAGGCCGGGAAGACCAACATCCGGATCCTGCAGAACAATAAAGGCCAAGCACTCCGCACATGCTTGGGGTTATCCAGGTGTGCTAACACGGTCACTGGAATTGTCATTGCCAAAGACCATTCGATTACGACATCTATAACTGTTGGCACACTCCGAGCACATATTCACTAGATATGTAGACTGCCTGATAACCAACTCGCAAGCCGGCCACTAGAAAGACCGAATTCAGAGTTCTCCAGAGTTGTTGCAGCTAACCTATAGTCCATCTCCTGGAGGTTCTCACCTGCAACCATACCGCCCTGTCCAGATTAGTGTCTGCAAAAATCTCCTCTGCACCTTGAAGTATCGGGCGTATACAAAAAGGCTAGACTGTCATCTACAGCCCTGAAGCCGACCTCATTGCACCTCTTACATCGGAATTCATATTTATATGTATGGTACTGTATTGGAAAGTTAGGTGGGCATTTTTTAGTCTCATCTCGGTCTATTACCGTCAAGTTCGAAACGCCACACGTCATGACATCTATAGGCTCCGACCTTGCCATCGTTCTAGTCGCATTGAAATTTGTTTTGCGAGAATTCCCTTGCAAGTTGGCCATATTCTGCGATTACAAGGCGACACTTCAATGTGAGCGAAGTCTGTGCTGCGTGAACTATCATCTGTTGGTGTCTCATATCAACAAAATCAGTCATCTAGCCACTAATCGAGGGCATGACATAGTCTTTCAACGGTTGCGGGGCCACTGTGGGATCACTGGTAACCACATTGCCGACAACGCTGCTCGATGTGCCCAAGATGGAGCGCCTACACTGCTCATACCCTTTTCAAGGATCGACGCTGCAAGGTAACTTCACCAAACCACGCATAGTGCCACACTTCTGCATTGTAGTCATCCACTTCAATCGACGTCCACGGAACCTCGGTTCATTACTCCAAGTATAGCTGCCATCAAAGACTTCACGACGCGACGCTGCAGTGCTGCGTCAGTTATAGGTCAACGTAGCCTTTACAAACTCCTTGAGTTATCGGATTGGTATGTCTCATTCTCCCTACGGTGATAACAGCTACTGCTTGCGTAGAAACACTAGACCATGTCCTGTGCCATTGTCCCGAACTTGAACAACATCGTGGGACACTCCACTGTGCCTTGAGAAGAATCGATGATCGTTCGTTTACACAGTGGAAGATCGTGGGTGTGTGGACTTTTAGTTCATCAGCCCAGAAAGCCATACGAGCCCTTTTACAATTCTTGAAGGCAACATCACTGAGCGACCACCTGTGAGACCCTGCACTGTGTGTGTGGTGTGCGTGTGATACGGAGGTCCACCTGCTTCTTTCTCTTTATTTTACTCCCTTATTTCCCTCTCCCTTTGTGTAGAGTAGCAAACAGGACTTTGTCAAGTTAGCCTCCCACCCTTCTTAATTTTCTTTCTTTCTGTCTTACTGATTAAGAATTCTTACACTACCAACATAGCACATCTAATCGCTCGAAAAAAATGACACTGCGGCAGAGAAAAAACAAAGTTGGCTTCAAGTGCTTCATGTTCGTCTCGTTTTTTTATATGGCAACTAACTCGAAAAACCACTACCTATAAGCAACAATAAGAACTTCAAGTAAAAATACACAATTCAGATGAAAGAAGAAACAAAGCAAACGCCAACAACCTAAGTAGGCCACAATGCTGGAAAAGTTCTTCCACAGTGTGCAGGAGCAACCGAACAAACAAAGAACTAGCTATACGCTCCAGTAGAACGGATCGAATACATATGTGTGACTTTTAAAGGCTGCTACGCTACCGAACTGCCAGTACTAATCGCGTTTCCTGACTTTTCTTTATTCAGACGGAAGCAGGGGCGGACGGAGTCACTCTGATAACTTTCCTCAGCCGTAATCAGCTTTTCTGCCAAGACGATACTTTTGTTACTTGGGTGCGTCGGTACGGCAACGACCACCATTAATAACGCCCGCTTTCCATTTACCGCCGCACCCTCTTTCGCGCTTGCGTAGCAGCCACGGACTCTTTCACCTCATTCACTTCTGACTCCCATACAACCGGAATCCCTCGCCATGTTACGTTTCTGAAACTAACACGAAGGTGTAACGCCTTCCAGACAGGAGGACCGTCATTAGACGTCGGGGGTCGTTCGAATCTTGCCGGATCGATGGGCCCTAATGGAGCTCCCTCTGGTCGATTGTGATCCCTGCCTCGGCCACATTATCCAAGCGCGAGCTTTATATTCCTCCTCAAATACGAAAAGCAACCATTGGTGGCGTCGGTGTAAACACGATGTGATTACGTCATCGTTACGAAACGTGACATTACGACGCCATCACATGACATCAGTGATTGGTCAAAAGTCGACCAATTCTGGATGCACTGGGAAACAATGTGAAGGGTCTGCGAGGAGCTTGTAGGCCTGCGATCAAGAAGGTATACTGCTAAAACACCTTCAGGACTGGAAAGTTTAAAAAGCGTGGTGAAAGGCGGGCGAATAAATACAATGACCTAAGATAACAAAGAAGAGAAATGTTGATTTTGCTCAGGCGTTCTAGACAGCTTCATTTGACAGTGGCTTTGATGAGCCACATTTTAACGAGAGCACGTTGAAGGGCCTGTTTCGCAGAAAGTTCAGGTTTGCTGTCATTTGTTGTAAGTAAATATCGGCGCTAGCCGTGATAAATGTGACAATAGCGATAGATGCAAACTTCAAATGTAATGGGTCCAGCTGAAATTTCAGCCGTGTGTGCTGCGTGCAAAGTAGCTTCTCTGACAAAGACTGAGCCCAGTGGTTGAAGCTGCCTCAGAAAGAACTGTGTACATTCTTCATGTATATATAGGACTCTTATTATCACATGCTGCAATGCGTTCATTTTGCTCTATTGCTGATTGTGTGGGTGTATTTATTTATTATTTATTGAAGTATACCTCAGAGGCCACGAACACATTGAGGCCACGAAGGTATAATCGTGAATAGAGAAAAACGCGGGACTCTAAAAGTAGCAATGCAGTATACACCAGTGAAACTCAACAGGACATGGAACACACCCACACCACACACACACATTACCACAGACACACACACACACACACACACACACAATATAGATATATATATATAGATATATATATATATATATATATATATATATATATATATATATATATATATATATATATATATATATATATATATATATATATATATATATCTATATATATATATATATATATATATATATATAATGCAGCGCCTTCAAGGCTCCTCTCGTCCTCATAACGCTCGCGTCCATCGACAGCTGCGGAACTTCAAGACTGAAAACTCAATCCTTTACCACTTTGTCTTGCGCCCCGATGGACAGCGCTGGGTTCCTGTTGCTCCTCGTTCTCTAAGGGCGCAGATTTGGAGGCGTTCCACGATGACCCCAAGGCTGGTCTTCTCGGTTTTCAAAAAACCTATGAACGCATCCGCAGTCGTTTTGCCTGGCCTGGCCATTCCGACTGCGTAGCGCGATATTTTGCATCATGCTCGCTATGCCAATGCCGCAAGCGACCCACTTCCTCCCTGGCCGGTCTTCTACAACCTCTTCTGTGTCCTGATGCTCCCTTCGATGTCATTGGCATTGACCTCTACGGACCGCTACCAATATCAGCTAGCGGCAAGCGCTGGATTGTCACAGCAGTTGACCACTTAACAAGGTACGCCGAAACAGCTGCACTTCTTTCAGGATCAGCAGAGGACATTGCCACATTTTTTCTAGAGGCAATCTTTCTAAGACATGGTGCACCACGCATCTTATTGAGCGATCTCGGCAAGGCGTTTCTCTCGAAACTACTCGAAAAAGTCCTCCACGCATGTAATACGATCCATAAGACGACATCCAGCTGCCATCCCCAGACAACGGCCTCACAGAGCGCTTCCATCGAACTTTGACCGACATGATATCTATGTATATCAACGCCAACCACACCAACTGGGATACCATCCTTCCATTCGTTACTTTTGCGTACAATACCGCTACGCAGCGCACCATGGGCTATTCCCCATTTTTTCTCGTCTATGGCCGTCAACCAACATCTCCGCTCGACATCTCCTTTTTTGACGTCCCTGTGAACTCGTCATCGCCATCGAGGGAGCACTTAATCTCTCGCCTGGCCGATTGTCGCCGACGCGCCCACCTCAATACACAGGCAAGTCAACAAGAGCGAAGACTCGCTAGGATGGCGTCCACCGCGTAGTTATACTGGAGACGAAGTACTGTTGTGGACCCCAACGCGGGTTCCCGGCCTGTGTGATAAGTTTCACTCACGTTTCATCGGCCCCTACGCAGCGCCTTCACTCAATCAGACGTCTTCTGTTAACTATCGAGTAACCCCTGTTGTCATGCCTTCCGACGGCCGTTTTCGTGGCACGGAGGTTGTTCACGTGTCGCGCCCTAAAACCATTCGTGCGCCGTACACCACTTTCATAAACAGCGACCTAATTGGCCGCTTCCGCGTGAGGGGGAAATTAGTGTAAGCACAATATTGACTACGTTTGACCTTCATCTTCTTCATCTGTATATAATCATCATCCCGAAAAACGTCGTCTTCGTTCGAAGGATTGATCAGGCGATTCGGCCTAATAAACGCCGTCGAGACTCCAACGCTGCTACTGTCTTACAATATATATATATATATATCTATATATATATATATATATATATATATATATATATATATATATATATATATATATAAATATATATATATATATTGTGAGACGACGTCAGGTACGAAGGAGCGACCGTTTTATTGTCAACCCAGACGCGCGAGCCAGCAACCGAACAAGCAGCGAGCGGCTACGATGATGATGATCACGGTGCTTTGTATGCGCAGGTGAAAGTGAAAATGATGAGCAACACAATCAGCGCTCACACTATTTCCCCCCTACACGAAAGCGGTCTGCAAGACGTTCATTTAGTAAGTGTATGAGCGCCGGATGTAAGGTTTCAGGCGAGACACATGGACGATCTCGGTCCCGCGACGACGGCGATCAGAAGCCGAAGTAACCGGAGCGACGCGATAATTTACGGCCGATGTTCGTTCAAGCACGGTGTAAGGACCCAGGTATCTGTGAATGAATTTTTCACAGAGGCCGGGTGTGCGAACAGGTGTCCAGAGGAGCACTTCGTCGCCTGGGTAGAATGACACAACTCGACGTGTCGCATCACAACGAACTTTTCGCTGGGCCTGAATGGTAGAGGTGTTGGCGCGGGCGATTGTGCGGCAGTGGTTGACACGGGCAGCGAATTCTTCCGGAAGGGACGCAGATGGGACAGAAGGCGTGGACAAAAAGCTGGTGTCTAGAACAAAAGATGGTGCACGGCCATACACAAGAAAAAACGGGCTGTAACTTGTAGTGCGTTGTAGGGCAGTGTTATAGGCAAACGTGACGAAAGGTAGTATTGTGTCCCAGTTCTTGTGATCGGGTTGGACATACATAGAGATCATGTCTGACAAAGTTCTATGAAAACGCTCAGTAAGACCATTTGTTTGCGGATGATATGCCGAGGTGGTCTTATGGATTGTGTCAGAGGCCTGTAAAACTTCAGCGAGCACACGAGAAAGAAATGTCTTGCCACGGTCACTCAGGAGAACACGAGGGGCGCCGTGGCGCAGGATAATGGCACGCAGAACAAAGTCGGCTACTTCGCTGGCAGCTCCAGTAGGAAGAGCTGCCGTCTCAGCGTAGCGAGTAAGATGGTCTACGGCAGTAACAATCCAGCGGTGACCGGCGGCGGTAAGCGGAAGGGGTCCGTATAAGTCTATGCCGACGAACTCGAAGGGAGCGGATGGGCACGGGAGAGGTTGTAGAGGGCCGGCGGGAAGAGTTGTCGAACGTTTTCGGTGCTGACATGATGAACAGGAAGTGACGTACCTGGAAACACTAGTGGAGAGGCCAGGCCAGAAGCAGCGAGTCTTAATGCGATCGTAGGTTTTATGAAAACCCAAGTGGCCAGCCGTCGGGTCGTCATGAAAGGCTTCTAAGACTTGGAGTCGAAGTGAGCGAGGTATGACCGGGACCCATCGGCTACCGAGAGGATGGTAAGTTTGTCGAAGTAGCGTTCCGTCATGAAGTTTGAAACGCGTGAGTTGTCGTCGCAAGCGGCTGTTGGGAGCACGAGATGAGCCGGTGAGCCGATCGATGATTGTACGGCAGTATGTGTCTGCACGTTGGAGCGAGGTGAGGTCTGCGGATTGAAGGAAGTCATCCGGTGCAGTGGGCTCGATGGGACTAAGACTGGTCATCTGCTTGGTCTCTTGGCTGGGAGGTGCTGCGCAGCAGGTAGATGCGTCATGATTTTGCAACAGCGGACAGCGTGACAAAGCGTCGGCATCTTGGTGTTTGCGACCCGACCGGTATGTGACACTGTAGTCATACTCCTGCAGTCGGAGCACCCAACGACCGAGGCGTCCTGACAAGTTTTTTAATGATGACAACCAACAGAGCGCATGATGATCCGTGACGATCGTGAAGCGGCGGCCATACAAATAGGGGCGAAATTTTTGCACGGACCATACGATAGCGAGACATTCCTGTTCAGTGATGCTGTAATTGCGTTCCGCTGGGGAGAGAGTACGGCTCGCGTAAGCCACGACTTGCTCTTGTGAAGCCTGGTCACGCTGCAGCAGGACAGCGCCGATTCCGTGCCCACTTGCGTCAGTGTGTAATATAGTAGGGGCTGTGGGATCAAAATGGCGAAGAACTGGCCCTGACGTGAGGCATCGCTTCAGGGTCTGGAAAGCAGCTTCACAGTCATCTGTCCAAAGAAATGATGCACTTGTGGTCAGGAGTTTGTGAAGAGGAGCCGCGATAGTGGCAAAATCACGGACAAAACGGCGGAAGTAAGAGGCTAAGCCGAGGAAGCTGCGAAGGTCTTTGAGCGTGGTGGGCTTAGGAAAGTGCAGCACAGCGGCCACTTTGTCGGGATCAGGTTCGATGCCAAGCTTGCTGACAACGTGGCCTAACACTTTGATGCTGCGGCTCGCAAACCGACACTTCTTGGTATTTAGCTGGAGACCGGCTTTGGCTAGACATGTGAGCACCTCGTCTAGACGTTCTAGGTGTTGCGAGAAGCTGGATGAAAAGATGACGATGTCGTCCAGGTAACAAAGACAGGTCTTCCATTTTAGGCCACGCAGCACCGTATCGATCATCCGCTCAAATGTGGCTGGGGCATTGCAGAGCCCAAAAGGCATCACATTGAATTCGAAGAGACCATCAGGAGTAGCAAACGCTGTCTTCTCTTTATCAGACTCATGCATCGGGATCTGCCAATACCCAGATCGTAGGTCGAGACTTGAGAAATATTCTGCACCCTGTAAGGTGTCAAGTGCATCGTCAATTCGAGGCATAGGATATACATCCTTGCGCGTAATTTTGTTTAGTGCCCTGTAATCAACGCAAAATCGCACTGATCCGTCCCTTTTCTTAACTAGGACAACAGGAGAAGACCAAGGGCTTGTGGAAGGCCTGATAACGTTGCGTGCGAGCATGTCATTGACTTGTTCCTCGATGACCTTGCGTTCTGAAGACGACACGCGGTAAGGGCGACGGCGGATAATACGAGAACCGTCTGTGGCGATGTGATGAGAGGTCACCGTAGTTTGACCTAAGCCGTCCGAACAAACGTCAAAACAAGTCTTGTGTTTTGTTAAAAGGGCCATTAAGTCATTAGTTTGCGTTGGAGTGAGATATGGACTCAAAGTGGCTTTAAGCGCATTAGATGAGCCTCCTGGTGGCGTACACTTAGCGACTGACGGCGGAGACGATACAGTGACGACACATACCGGTGCTATGTCGATAAGGCTGGCAACAGTGGACCCCTCTGGCAGTAGTTGTGGCTCTGTTGTCGTGTTGTAGGCGGTGATACTGGCATGACCACGCGAAAACCGCACTAGACAACATGCGATGGCGATTCCTCGGAAAATGCAGCGCTGATCGGGGACAACCACTGCGTCACCGTCAATGGTATCGCTGGATCTAATGGTGAGGATACGTTCTTGGGCCGGGGGCAGTACAAAGTCTGCAGCTGCAACAAGGTGAGGCGACGAAAAATCGTAAGCACTAGAATTTTCAGTGTCCGTAATGCGAATAACGGGCGGACCACACGAAATGACAGCGGAAGCGGCTGACAGGAAGTCCCAGCCCAATATAATCGGATGAGCACATGAAGAAAGCACAGCCAATTGTATATGGTGGCGAATTCCGTCGATCAGAACACGAACAGTGCATTGTCCAATAGGGTAAATTCTATTTTCATTAGCACCACATAACACCGGACCAACATATGGAGTTTGCACTTTTCGTAGACGATGACATAGTTCGCGATCAATGACTGAAATGGCTGCTCCAGTGTCCACGAGTGCGTCAACCGAAATGCCTTCTACACAAACAGTTAGTAAATTTGCAGGGCGCGCAGGAGGAATTGGGACACTTCGACGACAGGCAGTTTCTCCTCCAAAAACTGCAGCTGCTAGTTTTCCGAGTGGCTGTCGAGGGGCATCCGGGCAGAACGTAAAGGCGAAGTAGTACGGCGGAAGGGCGATGGTGAACGACGGCGGGGTGAGCGGGAAGAACGAGGTTCACCGTGGGACAAAGGAGGCGAAGGCGAACGTCGTGACGAGGGAATGTAGGTTCCTGGAACGTAGGGGTCAGACCTCGCAGCCCGGTCACTCTCGTACGAAGAATAACCTCGTCGTTCATCTTGCTGGCGCCGACGGCAAAAGCGGGAGATATGTCCTCTTATGCCACAGTAGTAACAGACGGGGCGCGTAGGGCGCCAGGCAGGAAAGTGTGGTTGTGGTGGTGCCTTGGCTGCCATCGCGGCCAAATGGTCGTATACGACGTCCGTAGTTACAGGTGGAGTAGGTGGAGGAGGCCGTGACACGACTTCGGCATACGTAGGCACATGTAAGGGCACAGGAGGCGGGGCACGTGCGACGCTCGTCATCGACGCCAATTCGTCCTTTATAATTTCCCGCAGGTTAGGAGGGGGTGAGCGGGCAGGTGAAGTCGGTGCGCTGGCAGGAACAAGGCTGTGAAGTTCCTCTCTCACTATGGTGCGAATTAGAGCTCGCAGCTCATGCTCGCCAGTAAGACGAGTGTCATAGGAGGCGTGTGGAAGGCGCATTGAGTAAAGTGCGTCCAGGCGCTGGCAGGTGGTAATAATGTCCTGAACTGTTGTCGGGCTCTGCATGACAAGAGCATTAAAGGCGACGGAGTTGATGCCTTTCATTACTTGCCGAATACGATCGGCCTCCGGCATGTCCTTTTGGGCGCGGCGGCAGAGGGCCAGAACGTCTTCAATGTACGATGTGTACGATTCGTCAGGCCCCTGGATGCGGGTAGCGAGCTTCTGTTTAGCTACCTCAGAGCGTCCTGTAGAAGTGCCGAATATTTGACGCAGCTGCACCGTGAATGCTGACCAATCAGGAAAGTCGCGTTCGTGGTTATGATACCACGTCTTAGCAACCTCCTTCAGATAAAAGGGTACATAGCGCAGCTTATGTGCCTCATCCCAGTAATTGCAAGCACTGGTACGGTCGTAACTGTCCAGCCATTCTTCTACGTCCTCACCGCGAAGGCCAGAAAACACTGGAGGGTCTCGTTGCGAGGTACTCACGGTGTGGAGAGGCCCAGCAGGCTGAGCGGGTGGTGCGAAGAAGGCGGCAGGGGGTGGGTCGTTTTGCGCCATCACTGTTGGCAAGCACAGCCGTCGACCTGATCGGAGCTCCAGAGGTGACCGGTAGTGCACGAGGACTTGGGAATCACAGCACGCTCCACCACTTGTGAGACGACGTCAGGTACGAAGGAGCGACCGTTTATTGTCAACCCAGACGCGCGAGCCAGCAACCGAACAAGCAGCGAGCGGCTACGATGATGATGATCACGGTGCTTTGTATGCGCAGGTGAAAGTGAAAATGATGAGCAACACAATCAGCGCTCACAATATATATATATAGGTATGGGATATGGCACAACGGGAGCGTTGTCAACAAGGATAAATACATTTATTTCCCAACAGTTTCGGGAGGGGTCCTGCCTTCATCAGGGGATGAGTTATACGAGCATGAACTTCCAAACTTCGTTGCTGCCGCGTCCCTCTCGCCTTGGAAGATAGTTGCGAAAGTGAGAGAGAACTAAAAAAGAAAGAAAGAGAAAAAAAGAAAAAAAGAGAAGAAAAGACAATAAGAATAAAACAAAAAAGAAAAAAGAAAGTAAAAAAGAGGAAGAACCACTGTCAACACTGAGAACAAAATCAAATGTCCGTGTACGTCCACATCCGGTTCTAATCCCGTGCTGGTCAGTTCTCGGCGTGTTTCGGGCCACCCAAGATTGTCGCCGCGGTGGCGGGAGGGGTCTGTGACGGCGTGCGTATGGAAAGGGGTTCCCCTTAATGGGTCGGTCGGCTCTCTGTCATCTTCGTCCGTTTCCTTGTTGACAACGCTCCTGTTGTGCCATATCCCATACCTTCAAGAAGACTAACTGGCCCATTGAATTATTACTCTCACTATATATATATATATATATATATATATATATATATATATATATATATATATATATATATATATATAGGCAGGCATGGTGGTCGAGTGGTCGTAGCGTTACATATAGTCCAGTAGATCCTCCGTGAGCGGTCACAACATGCTTTATTTCGACATTTCGGCCTAGAGTCTGGCCTTCATCAGGATTAAAGATACAGTTTGTTGGTGCTCAGCTTTATACAGTCTCAAATCAGAGGGCAAAGAAAAAGGAAAAAGGAGAGAAAAGAAAAAAAGAAAAAAAAAGGAAGAAAGAAAAAAGCAGAAAAAACAGAAGAAGAGAAAAATATTATAGGGTGGACTCTCCTCGGGCGCCCCCCTTCCACTCTTCCCTCCACTTCCCCCCTCCACTTCCCCCCCCCCCTTCCCCTTTCATCTCTCTCGGGACTCCGAGTAGTTAAAGGCTTAGGACTTCCTAAAAAAAGCTCTTTTTTGCCCCACAGCGAACCGCCAGTGCCAGGAAGCGCCGTCTGGCTGGGAGGAATGCGTTAGTGAAAGGAAACATACACAGACCGCTGACATCAGAAAGGTGAAGGGGAGCCTTGAAAAAGACAGGGTTTCTGTCGAAACGTCGGCACAATAAACAGTTGTTATGTGAAAGCGCATCTACTTTCATATTTATAACCTTGCGACAACCGAAGTTATTCTTCTGCATATATATATATATATATATATATATATATATATATATATATATATATATATTGTAGGAGCGGTGGCCGCGAGCATGCTGACTGTACAAAGAAGAGAACAATGACAACGATCATTGG
This sequence comes from Rhipicephalus annulatus, assembly GCA_013436015.1. NCBI lineage: Eukaryota > Metazoa > Arthropoda > Arachnida > Ixodida > Ixodidae > Rhipicephalus > Rhipicephalus annulatus. The sequence goes on along the minus strand of WOVY01011829.1, from coordinate 419,322 downwards.
CGCGCACGTGGCACGCGGCAGCCGCTGGCAGTGGACAGGTGGACAGTTGCGACGGACGCATAGAAGATTAAACTTGGTTCCTGCTCGGACTCTACATCTTCTTTGAGAATTTCTGGCCAGCCACAGCCACGAAACCTATAAATTTCACGTTCAACAGGATGAACTCCACCCTTGAGCCACAGATATCGAGGTACCTGACAGTTCGCAACCATGGGCTTGACGATGCCGGGGACTGTCCCGACTTTTTCCGGCCAAGACACGAGAGTATCACTCCTCGTCTTCATTGACGGCCTTTTCGGGCACTCGATGGTTAGCGGCTTCACGGAGTCTGACATGCTCTTGCAGGCTGTACGAGTTGCCCCGTGTGGTGCCGTAGAATGATGGCGGCGTCTTGAACCGCCCTTCCATTCCTGAAACCAGTTTGTCACGGCATTCCGGGAAGAGTTGCTGCCGGTGACCTATGACTACCGTATCTGGCGTGAGCTCTACGTCCGAACGCGACACCCAGAGGAAGGTCTGCAAGATTATGCTCGGGCCATCCAGGGGCGCCTCCGTCGGGTGGACCCCACAGCCCCTGAGACGGTTAAGGTCTCGCACTTGCTTATTACTTTGGTCGGCATTTTTTTTATTCATGAAGTTGAAACGTGGCAAAAGTAGCAAAAAAATAAAACGAAAGCACAACGTAGTTTTATGGTATGGTCAGTTTCTGTCCAATTGCCTTGTCTACAGGTGTTACTATCGCTTTGTCGCACACGCATTGATTTCAAAACGTGATAACTTCACATTTCATTGGCATATGGAGATTTTTCGCCCTGGTGTCCCTGCGTAGGGTAGCGCACCGGGCATGCGCCTGGTTAACCTCCCTGCCTTCTCTCTTGTTGTTCTTGTCCTCCTATGCACCGAGTTTCACTCCTGCATCTAAGCCATCAATACCCCCTTAATGTCTTATTCAAACCACAGTGCATCCGAATGTACCACGGATCCAGAGGAAATATGAGCTTTCGTTACCCGTGCTGAAACAATTGTCCCTTCTTCTTTTGCACGAGAAATATTCAGACAATGTGCATATATATACCGATGGCTCCACGAACCGCCAGTGTTCGTCAGGTGCAGTAGTTGTCTCGGCAAGAAGTGCTACCTTCAGCTTTAGAACTGACCACTCCACGGCATCTACAACAGCGGTACTAGCTGCTTTGCGCGCTGCACTTTGTGTGGTCAATCGGGAACTACCGCAACAATGGTCGATTTTGGTGACTCAAGGGCTGCCCTACAATCTGTGCTCTCAGCACTGCATTGAGGGCCGTACGAACAGCTTGTTTTCGAAATTCGATGCTTTCTCCACACTTCACACGAGAAAGGGCATCATGTGACGTTTCAGTGGCTGCCAAGTCAGTGCGGCATCATAGGGAACGAACAGGCCGATACTGCCGCGTGGGCAGCTCTTGAAGGAACACGAGAAGAAGCCATGCCACTTTCGCGGACCAATGCTGCTATTAATAATCGCCTGAAATCACGTTTTCACTATGGTGCCCACCAAGCAACGAGACGAATCGTCAACACCACCTGTCCTCTTTGACGGCTCTCCGCTTGCCCACTGGGCTCGACCGAAGAGAAGCCACACTTCTTCATCGCTTATGGCTAGGAGTGGCATTTACAAAATCTTATTTCTTTGTCATAGGAATGGCCGACAACGCTCTCTGTGATGCCTGTCATTGCAAAGAGACGCTACACCACACCCTGTGCGGCTGTCCGTTGTATGACATCCAGAGACAGTCAGTGGCGTCCGGTCTTGCGCGCATCGACAACAGCCAAATGCATGTAGATACTATTCTTTCAAGTGCCCGAGAGAAGACATTGCAACAGAAGGCGACAAAAACTCTGTTGAAATTCCTACGCGACGCGGACTTGAACAAGCGGCTGTAACAGCAATGTCACACACCGCGAAAGACAAGACTGGACTATGACTGATTGTGCGCGCGTGTGCTGCCGAATGTGCTGTGTTTATCTCTCTTCTCTCTCTCCTCTCTATCTTTCATCTCCCCCCTCCCCCTCCCATGCGCAGGGTAGCAAACCGGCTGCCTATAGGCTGTTTAACCTCCCTGCCGTTGTTTTTCTCCTTTTTCCTTCCTTTTTTACTCAGCGACGGCCCACACGTGAATTGCACTGGATAGTCATATGGCACCGCCATGGCGGTCTACTGGCTAAGGCACAGGGCTGCTGACCCGCTGTTCATGGGATCAAATCTCAGTTGCGACGACTGCATTTTCAGTGTAGGCGAAAGTGCTATAGGTGTGTGTGCTCTGATTTGGGTGCGGGTTAAAGAATCCAGGTGGTCGGTAATTTCCGGAGCCCTCCACTATGACACCTCGCATATTTATAGGGTGTTTTTGGGGACGTGAAACTCAGATATTGTTATTGTGTCAGCAAATGTGGCCTATGTTTACCTTTTGATGAAAGCTCGTGTTTTCGCGCATGTACATACACATTCCTTGTCGTTTAATGAATTGGAAAGACGTTTCGCCACTAGACGGGAATATGCGCCAATGAGCTGGCGTGAAAACACGAGCTTTCCTCAAAACGTAAAGATAGGCCACATTTGCCAACTCAGTCTAATTAACGTGTGTGCCATTGCTGAATAAAATTCATATTCTCGGTAGAAGTATCATGTGCCTCTCAAAGAAAATGCCTCTCAAAAGACTTTTTTAGAAGCATTTTATTAGAAAATCAATAATTCCTTAATAATGATTTACTGTCTCTCTCGCCGACAAAAAGAAAGGTTTTAGATCACAGGTCGTGCTCAGGGTAGTATCCAGTCAATTTTTTTAAACTTGCTGCGCATGCCTTTGCTTAGAAATATTTTTGAACAGTTTGCTGAATAAACTGTCGAAATCTCCCCTCAACCACTTCTGTTGCCACTTCCGGAAACAGCAATTTTTTTAGCGGCTTGCCCTCCATGCACCTGTGATGCTGATATAACGGAGCTGTAATAACGCTTTCTTTTGGGTGATAATGCAACTACCACTCATAGACCGATCATATCTGCCTAATGCTCTTCATCCGATTTGTATCCTGATTCCTTCGGTAGTTAACGAAATTAACGTTGCTTAATGCAGAACTCTTTTTGTCCTTCTTGAGTGGTCCTGCCCCAGCCCTGTTTGTTCCCGTCTTTGTTACTTGAGCTTCACGTTTCGCATCAGCAGTCACATACTGTCTTAAGTAGGGGCATTCCCAAATCACTTCCAGTGCACACCACCTCCCCTAAGCTATGGCAAAGCGTTGCTCTCTTCCGAGACGGTCGAAAGATAAAGTTTGCGATATATTAATTCTCGTATCCATTGCTTGCTTTTTCAATACGAAAAATACCATTAGTTTACAATACGTGCACTGTTGTCATGCTGCGTGCAGACCCTCCGCTGCGTGAAATGGCGGCCACAAAAAGTTACACATTCGCAATATGGCACGTAGGGTTCTGCAACTTATCAATCCACACTCCGACAACGAGCGCCGATGATGTACGAACTGGCACTCATTTGTGATGATGGGTTTCAATTCCTGGTAGAACATGTCCGGAAGCTAAGGGAAATGATTGTTCTCAGGCGGTCTTTTTATAGCGCAGCTGGCGCCCTACGCCATCTGGAGGACGAATCATAACATGATCCGCCTATGATGCTGCCGTAAAACGTGGAACAAAGATGTATCTTAACACTCCCACTCTTCTGGATGCTTCTTTCTTTTCCCAAAGTCACATTGTAATATCGATAGATCCTCGCAGATACGTCCCTCTACAGTCACCTGATTCTCAATAAAAGAAGTTTCCGAGCCTGAAGCTGGCACCGTAAGAGCAACGAAGACACGCATCATTTACGAGTTCGACAGCTGAGCCCATGAAAAATGGAAGCCCAGGAGCGTATCAACGCTTTTTATAGTCACCAAACTGACAGCTGCTGCTCGTTCCTTTTGGGGTGAGTCCCGCAGAAATGCGCTCCGTTATCTTCCATGGAGTCAGGGTTCGATCAAGCGTCACAGTTCCCACTGTATATCCACATTGAAGGCAATCGCAGTGAGATCTATAAATAAAGCGCTCTTTAATACGAAATTGCTTGGTGCCACCTGCCGCATTTTCATAAGCCTTTGCTGCGAAGTCCGAGAGAAAGACTTGCTCAGAACACCATTAGCCACACCTGGCGAAGAGGTTTTCGAAGAACGCAACACAATATATTACGGGGACGTGCGACGTATGAGCTGTCCTTGTTGATTTTTCGGAGTCCCGGCTGTGATAAAGCCTATGTTTCCGTTATTTATGCCAGAGCCACCACTGTACACAGCTGTGCACTGTAGGTGGGAACGTTGGAGCACCTAGATGATGCTTGACGCCTATGCCGACGAGGACTGCAAAACGTCGCGTAGGCGTGTTGTACCTACACGCCCCACCGTGGTGGTCTAGTAGCTAAAGTACTCGGCTGCGGACCCGAAGGTCGCGGGTTGAAATCGCGGCTGCGGCGGCTGCATTTCCGATGGAGGCGGAAATGAGTTAGGCCCGTGTGCTCAGATTTCTGTGCACGTTAAAAAACGCCAGAAGGTCGAAATTTCCGGAGCCCTCTACTACGGCGTCTCTCATTATCATACGGTGGTTTTGAGGCATTAAACCCCACATATCAATCAATCAATCAATCAATCTATCAATCAATCGATCAATCAATCAATCAATCGTGTTGTACGTACACCGTGCACGATGCTCTTCTGTCGCACTACTCTTTCGTAAACGATTCATTTGGTGAAGGCGTTTGCAAGCGCCGCCACAGGTGGCAGTGGACGACGATTGAGCGCTACGGACAACGTCCAATCCTTTCGCCTGCAAGCCATTAGAACCACCGCCCAGCGAAATCACCGAGCGGCTTCCATGCGTTCAGATATTTTCTTTAACAGCCTTGTACATCAGCGTACTTCCTTGTCCTCGTTTCCTGACAGTATCTGAACAGCATGTTAACAGCAGTGGAGGCTTTTCAGCGCTACACCAGACGACGTATCCCAGCGTCAACTCATCAAAAATGTTGCGAGGCTGCTGGAGGTGCTCTCGATAGACAATATTAGTTGAGCGTTCACTACCTGAGCTGATCGGAAGCCGGCGCCCATTCAGAATGACCGGCTTCCTTTGTAGGCACAGCTTCTGCAGATGCTCAACGGAATATGCAACGCGAGTGAGAATCGCCATGCGCTTTTTAGTGTACAATCATATAGTGTACCTGGAATGCGTGTTTGCATTTACTGAATGTTGCAGTGAGATTGATCAACTGAAAATGCAGCAGTGGGATTCTGGTGCGCCTCCTCGTAAGTCTTGCGGTAGTAGCACTTGAAAAAAATGCTGTCATGCGTTTCGCGGTTACATAACCTGATGAAGGATATTCAAAGAAGTGAGTTACTGCTGTGAGAAAGTTTCTATTATGGTATTTAGTGGACCATCAATTTTGTAGCTCAGAATGGCTGCGGAGCGCAGGTAATGATCATCCAGAACGTGCTTTTAACTTACCAAACTGGGAGTAGTTGCCGCCTAGTTCGGAGAAAATTAGCCGACAATGACCAGAAGGCATCCCAGTATTCTAAATTGAAAACTTCACAACAGTTTACTGTTGGGCGAGGCGGTGCTTTGACATAGAAATCATCGTGACAGTGCAACAAAACACGCAGATGCTAGTTTGTTTCTTTCTGTGTGTCATGTTTTTTCGCGCTCTCACGACGGTTTTTTAACTCTAAACGTTCTCGTAGTACAAAGTCATACTGAACACTGTCAGAAGCTGAGCTGCCGTCAACAAAGAGTGCACAAGAAGCATTGCTGATGTCGAACGTTGCATCCCACTGATCGGAAAAGTCTTTGAATAGTGTTCGATTGCTTTGGCATCTCTGAGAACCTAACTGACATCATGGCAAAATGTTGCGGATATCAACGAAGCATGTTTTCGTTAATAACAAATGGTTTACTAGTATTTGATATATAAAAAGCCAGAATTGACGTCGAAAGATAATTTTCAATTTCATCCCACACACTGCTTTTATGGAGAGGTTTATTGCTGTTTTATTATACACAACTATATATAAACGAAGGAGTTTTACTGAGATCTGTATAGTAGCCACGACAACTACGACCTTAATACAATAAAAGCTAGCAGTAACCCAGACGACACCCCACCAGTAATGATACAAGAAGTGAGAAAAGCCATGGAGAGCATGCAATGAGGCAAAGCTGCTGATGAGGATCAGGTAACATCAGATCTGCTGAAAGATGGAGGACAGATTGTGTCAGAAATACTAGCCACCCTGTTTGCGAGGTGTCTTCTGATGGTAAGAGTACCAGAGTCTTGGAAGAAGGCTAACATCATCTTAATACATAAGAAAGAAGATGACAAGGTCTTGAAGAACTACAGGCTGATCAGGTTGCTCTCCGTAGTGTACAAGCTATTTACAAAGGCAATTGCTAACAGAGTTAAGAAAACATCAGAATTCAATCAACCAAAGGAACAAGCCCGATTTCGAACAGGCTACTCAACAATCGACCACAATCACACTATCAATCAGGTAATAGAGAAATGCTCAAAATATAGCCAACCACTATACATAGTCTTGATAGAATACGAGAAGGCGTTTGATTCAGTACAAATATCAGCAATCATCCAGACATTGCGAAATCGGGGCACCGATGAAGCATATATAAACATCCTGGAAGAAATCTACAGAGAATTGACTGCTACCATATTTCTTCATAAGAAATCCAACAGAATACCAATGAAGAAGGCTGCAAGGCAAGGGGATACAATCTCTCCAATGCTATTTACCGCGTGCTTAGAGGAGGTTTGCAGAGGCCCCAAATTTGAACAGTTAGGGATGAGAGTTGAGGAAGAATAGCTTAGTAACCTGTGCTTTGCCGGTGACATTGCATTGCTGAGTAACTCAGGAGACGAATTGCAACTCATGATTACGGAACTAGACAAGGAAAGGTGAAAGGTGGCTCTTAAAATTAATCTGCTAAAAATGAAATTAATGTACAACAACCTCGCAAGAGAGCAGTGCTTCGAGATAGGTAATGGTGAACTTGAAGCTGTAAAAGATTATGTCTACTTAGGACATGTACAAAACGCGGAGCCGAACCACGAGGTTGAAGTAACTAGAAGAATAAGAAAGCGGTGGAGCACATTTGGCAAGCACTCTCAAATTATGACAGGTAGATTGCCACTATCCCTCAAGTGGAAGGTATATAATAGCTGGGTCTTTTGGGTACTTAGCTAAAGAGCAGAAACCTGGAGACTTACAAAGAGAATTCAGCTTAAATTGAGGACGACGCAGCGAGCAATGGAAAGAAAAGTGGTAGGTGTGAAGTTAAGATACAAGAAGAGAGCAGAGTGGATTAGAGAACAAACGGGGGTAAAGGATATCATAGTTGAAATCAAGAAGAGGAAATGGGCATGGGCCGGGCACATAGCACGTAGACAGGATAACCGCTGGTCAGTAAGGGTAACTAACTGGATCCTCAGAGAAGGCAAGCGGGTTAGGGGGAGACAGAAGGTTATGTGGGCAGATGAGATTAAGGAGTTTGCGGTTATAAATTGACAGCAGCAAGCACAGGACCGAGTTATTTGGCGGAACATGGGAGAGGCCTTTGTCCTGCAGTGGACGTAGTCAGGATGATGATGATGATGATGATGATGATGATGATGATGATGATGATAATGATATTTTGTCTAACTGCCGAACTTGTCGCCTATGTTGAACTATTATGTACCCTGCTCAAAAAGAACACCGGGATAATTTAGTATAAGTTTATGTAGTCGCGGAGTGTAGTATATATTTACAACATATGAACATACTATTCCCAACTCACCCCAGGCCCTTTTCTGGCTTCCATCTCCATTATGTTAAAAGAAGCGTTGTGACTTCTTTTTGTTGCAGATTTAGAGGAGTTTTCCTGCATGTATTGTCTGTCAAAAATTGTGAAGAAAAAGTCATTACATGGGCAAACTCCACTGCGATCACCGCCCTACTAAGACGCACAAGACGAAGTCATTCTGTTTGAGTGAACAGAATGTTTTTGTAACGAACTTAGCTTATAACCATGAAATGCCTGGCCATTCACATCCTTATTCAACATCTTTCACTTCAGCATTGACAAAAACGTATGCGGAAACCTCTCAAGAGTAGTCGAAGCACACAAACTTTCTGAAGAAGATCTGCGTTAAATGCAGAGTTGTTGGTTTGTATAACAATTGCGGTAACGTTTTAGGAAAAGATATTTGAGTCGCTGCGGAAGATGACTAACATAGCTTATGTGCCAAGCGCTTCTTTTACTAGAAAACACAATTTTCTCATGTGCGTCACTTAATATATGAGACGATTGATCAGTTGTTGCAAGCGAAGAAAACGTTTGCATGACATTCGAGTTGTGACCATCGTGATTTCATTTGGATCTAGTACCAAAAGCATATTCTTTTTCCCATCAACACTTTGGGATATCTGTCTGTCCTATTTACTTCATTTTACGGCCATATTTATTCCACATTTGGTTTGTTTTATTCTCTTCGTTTTCTTCATTTTTCCTGACCATCAATTTTTCAGCCACATTTCTCTGTGTGTTTTGTTCAAACCACCACGGTAACTTTAGCAAGCAATAATGAGCGCTTCAATATCCACGCATTCAATAAGTGAGTCTTTGCGGTACATTCGTCCCGTATTCTTCTGCGTGCCGGTAGATGACGTAGTTGTCCAAAGGCATCCTTCAAGCAGGGACGCTTTGCGCTTCCTTGAAAAGCCCACTGATAATGTGCAGAAAACAGATAAAGGTAATAAAAACAAATGTATGAATGTTTCATCAAATACGTAGTTGATTCAATCTCTGTATTCCGCTCGGATGCCGTTAAATGAGCCGAAGTTGCGGATAAATTTTAATAACGACTACTTCGGTTTAATTATTCTTATATAGACTAGTCTAAAAAAATGTGCACGCATTTTCTGGTTATCGCTTTTTATTTACTTATAAGTTCAGCCCACTAGTTGCCAAGCATCGGTAACTCGGTGTAGGCGTGTAAGGAGGTTTATTCCGCATATTTGACTTGCAAATAAGGGCCTCGCTTTACTTCAGGCCCCCGCCCGCACATTCCTTGACGTATGATCGGGTGCTCATCCGGTCGCTTTTATTCTGAACACACGTTTTTTGTTGGCAGAGTAAAAAGAACGGCGTTTAAAATAAATTGCCGTGAAAGAGTGCTTTTATCTTGTGTTACCTCTCTAAAAAGATTCACTCAATCAACACGTGGGCGTGTATTCACACTATAACCGGCCAATCAGGCCAGCCAAGCGTATTCATTTTTATCGCTCTGAGTGCCAGTAAGTAGTGAGAAAAGCCGCTGTAAGAAAAATATGATACTCTCGTCAACCTTTCTTTGATAACCTCTCATTCTTTGCTAATCTCTCAGTGTAGCCTGAAATTATAAGGCTGCCGTTGAGTATATTTAAAAAAAGAGCCAGAGCTCAAGCTAAAAGTAGCCAAAGTGGCCATGTCATTTAGTTTGAGCGCAGAGCGCAGATTTTCATCCAAATTTAAAAAAGTGTCAATAAATGTAGAGTTCTTAGTAATAAACACTAAACATCAGGATTTAAAATATTGATAATTGATATGAGGGGTTTAACGTCCCAAAACCACTATATGATTATGAGAGACGCCGTAGTGGAGGGCTCCGGAAATTTAGACCACCTGGGGTTCTTTAACGTGCACCCAAATCTGAGTACACGGGCCTACAACATTTCCGCCTCCATCGGAAATGCAGCCGCCGCAGCCGGGATTCGAACCCGCGCCCGGCGGGTCAGCAGCCGAGTACCTTAGCCACTAGACCACCGCGGCGGGGCGATTTAAAATATGCGAAAATGGGGTATAACGAGCCCAATATTTTCCCCCTTGCATGGTCACCAAGCCTCGTTCAAGTTGCAAATAAGTAAAAATAAATATTATACTTTTAGCGCGCCTGCTTTGTTTGTCTACAGTTTATAGAGTTCTTGGAAGAGTAATTGTAGGCCGTAGCAACTCAGCAGGAACATCAGATGTTGAAGCTATTCTTCTTTTCTTCTTAAAGCCGTGGATAGTGACAGCTACAGTATTAGTTTTGAACCAGTGAACCATCAAGTAGCGAAATATGGTAAAAGATGAACAGTCTGGATTAATTTTGTGGCGGATGTCTCCTTGACGCACTGTGTTTCGGCATCAGAGTCAGGCGTAAACCCTGATCTCTCCTGATATGCCCACGTAACTCCATCGTCAAAGACGGTAGAGTTCTCGTTAGGGGCGCTCGATGCGCACCATTCTGCTGGACGGGGCAAGGACATGCGCATGCACAGGCCAACGTGACGGTGTTACGATAGGAAAGCTTGCAAGTGAGGGTTATTCTGTAGACTTGTTTTCTGTTTTCTCTTCAAATGTACGTATATTAATCAGTAAATTTGCTAAAATAAACAATTTAGATAGCCAGAAACGAGGTATGGCACCAGCCTGAAATTTCGTCGCCAGAGAAGGTCGCTAAGTAGCCACTTTGACGCAAAGTAGCCGCCAACGGCAACAATGCCTGAAACGAACATACAGTTTCGCAGTTTTTTTTTTATCGCAGAAGGTCTTTCTACGCTGGGTTGTTTTGTCTGCATGAATTGAATGCAAAGCTCCCAGTGATTACGAAAATGGTGAGTGTCACGAATAGTTAAAAATATCCTGCGTATTCTGTTAACGAATTTGTCTTGTTTTACTTCATAACCTAAAATGCGAGTGGTATTTCTCGCAATAAAGAAAAAGCTTGTGTTTCTTCATGTAACAACTCGCACACAACAATTAAATAAATTCTGTAAGTCTTTATTACAGCTCTATCAATGTGACAGAGCTTTGTAAACACACGAAGCTTCTTACAAGAATGTCTACGAAGACCCTCGTGCCTGGTGGTGGGGCAGGTAATATAAAAGCAGGTACCTAGAGTAGCAAGTCATACGACTTGCATATGCATGATAAGTTTCCTCATTTTCAATAAAGAGTTTCCTTTCGCTCTCTGAGAAATAAAGTCTTAATAAACGTATATTATATGCACCGAATCCCTACTTTCACTGCTAACATAATCGTGTTCTTGCTTTTGCGGCCCCTGGCCTCATTGGAAAAGTTCTTTATATGATTACACAAAAAATAGATGAGAAAGTCTCTTATGAACTCATATAATATTAACAGTACGCGAAGGCCATCCCATTAGTATATTTCGACTCACGCAATGTAAAAAAGCCTAATGTTTCTCGAATGAGTTGACTGATTATCCTGCTATCAATAATTTTTAAATATTTAACTCAGTCATCACTACTTTTGAATTGTCATAGATTCTTGTTTAGCTTTCCCAATTTCTAGTTTTGGGACTTTAGAGCACACATATCAATCGACTTTGCCAATTTTACTATGGCGAATATACCTTCACTAAATAAATTATTACTCACTAAACGTGTTTCAATTATTGTCTTAGGCATGCGTAGTCATGCTTTCACGCTCTTTTGTATATCTTTCACTTTCTCTTAGGTGTCACGCGACGTCTTATGCTTCACATGTGTCAATCAGGCTTAACCGGACTTTTCGTAAACAATACCACATTCGCATGAGAAAAAGTGCTTTCGCATAGAATACTTGCAATTTCCATAACAATAGGCTTTTCTTCACGTAAGTCACAACCCCAAAAAAAGAATTATCAACATTTTTCATGTTGATTTTTGTTAAGCCTTCACTTTAAATACCGCTCTAAAATTATGCTTTCAAGCAGTAATCATATATTTTTCTTCAACATAGCCGAAACCATGTATTTAGAGAACATTTCCCAGTGCATCTTAAAGTTTCAGTACTTAAAGTATCATCTTAAAGTTTCAGTACTGAAAACTATACAATCATTTCAAAACAAGTGTGCGATTGAGCTCACACAAGTTTCTCTACGAAGAACACTTTTAAAACAAATATGTCATCCAGAAAACAAGAGGAGCGATGTATTGATGTCGCTTATTAATCGATATAAATTGTCCAACCACATCGTTCAAAACAAAAGCTACATCTCGAAATAACGAAGCAAATTTCAATAGAGAAACTTCAATTAGGCTGTAAAAAAGCAACATGAAGAGAATCGATCAGCTTCCAGCATAAGTTTCCATCGTGAAGAAGTGGTGAGAACTTGTATGTGCAGCAGAACAAAATGTTTTCGAGTCTGGCAAGGTATTCGAAGAGACGTGGACGTGCGAGTGAATTGATTTATTGACATGGCAACCTCAGGTAAGCTTTCGACTGATAAACGCCACACCGCAGAAAATGTTCAATAGCTCGTTCTATAAGTTCTTCTTGTTAGACATATTAAAATGAACGAAAGAAGGGAAGTCAATCAGGGCGTACGCGGTGCTTAAGATACAACACAAAGTTAACAAATAAAGCCAGCTAAGGAAAGTGCAGGGATTTTTACTTCAATATTTAAATCAATTCAGTAATTATAGAATCAGTAGAAGTGGTAGTGGACGAACGATTACTTGCCGTGAGTACGAGGTGCGATTAAAAATTGAGGCAAGTAAATACATAGAAAAGAGAGTAAGCGAAAAAAAAGAGGCGGCATTCCACCCTTTCAATGTGGACAAGCTGCGAAGTTTATCACGGAGTACCCAGGTAACTCAAGATTTCGAGCGCTGTTGCGTATCAGATTTAGTTCCAGCGTATACCCTGCAAGTAAATTCAAAATGTCTTTCCAGCAAGACCCGTTAGAGTCTAGCGTATGCCCCTTGGGAGTTTTTCATTTAGGCAGCGCGTTCTTTTTACTCGGTGCGTGCATCGTTTTGCTTTTACAGCTCGTCCGTTCTTGGGTCTCTTTATTAGATGCCTTGTCAAGCGTGAACACTAACCATCGGCATCAGCACGAGGGATGCAAAAATTTTGATGCAAGTGATGGCGTCCAAGATGGCAAAAATATGTGACACCAGCTATAGAGTTTCCTATAAATGCTGTGGAGAGGAACTGTGGCGTTAATGTTTATGAGAGTTGCAACGCATGACACTTCAGCGAGCATGGGATTGATGGGTAGTACACAGATTCGCCTAATCCTTTGAACTTCCGGCTCCGCTTCGCTTCACGTAGCTTGAAGCTGCTCCGTTACGAAACAACAACCAGCAATAGTTGATGAGTTACGCTTGAGCACCTTAATCTATAAGGCTCACCGAATCAAATCTGGTCGTGAACTTCTAAAAAGTTCGTTCTTTTTGTTTAAACAAGAAAAACCTAAACACGGAAGTGAACGAAACCACAAATGCCTTCGAAGCCAGCAAGCATGAAGAATAGGCAAATCTATATACTACTCCTAATTCTCATGGTCTCTCACCGATCGCAGCACTATAGTCACCTGTAGTTAATTTGAAGAAACTCCGTGAGATCAGCGTGACGTGCCTGCAGCGCCATCGCGACATACCATAATATGAGGTCTAGTGATCACGTCATCACTCGACATCATCGATTCGTGCTGCCTCCGCGATCTCAATCTCAGACGCCGTGGAAAATCAAATGAGGCGCGAGTACCCTGCGAAACCTACGGTTTTGGAGGCAGTGTGAAATAATGTCAGTCACGTAAAGCTTGCGGAAGGGGGCGTGGGCAGACGATTACATCGACGGAGAAATAAAAGATGGCTTCCACTTTCTAGTTATTCTTGGCGATTGCGTAAGGGACCCTGCCATACTGCTTTTATAGAACTGTGTTGAGTTGTGAGGTATTTCTTTTGTAGGTCGCACATGCGTTAGCATTTACTAATCTTTGGTTCATTCCATCGTTCGCAGCACGCAAGTACCGAGTAGCGGTGTTTAGCTGAATTCTGTGGCACAAACCTTCACACTTACGGACAATTGAGAGAAATACAAAAAAATAGAGTGGCCCTCACCAAAGCAAGATTCCGCATTGTTAAACACCCTGTGCTTGGAAAGATGAAAATGAATGTAAAAGTATGGTAAAGCAGAGGAGGAGCAAAGTCGTAATTGTAGCACCATCCAACTGCTACGTAGCAATGTTGTCTAGGAAGAATTACACTTCCTCATTCAGTACGCTCACTTGAATAAACTGCAACAAGGCCCTGAGATCGGCTTGTGTTGAAGACCAAGCAGGCCAGGTCCTTAGAATCTTGTTGCCTTCGAGAAGGTGGTTATACAGCTTGCGCAGTGCGGCTGAGGGGGCCACTCTTTAGGAATTGAAATGGGTGCACGCAGACAATATCAGCTGGGCATTTGTTATGGGCAACTCCAAGTCACAGGCGGGTAGAGTCACGTCGTGATAAGCTGCAGTGAATATGCAGTTTGATATCAGGATTCAAGGTACGCAGCGGTGGGCTTGTGAACGTCGGTGAATTTAACAAGTTCAACTATATATAGATGACGGGCTAACACACGAAGTGTTTTTGCAGTTTCTCATGGGAAAAGAGGAACGGTGGCACTGCTGCAGTCACCGTGGGCATATTGGGCAGCTTCGTCAACTTTTTTATATAATTACAGCATGAACAAACGCCTATACTCACACACTTAGGCACTAAATATGAGAGGGGATGTGCGTGTGTAAATGTGCCATGTTTTATCGCTCTATTTATTGTTTTAAGAAATCAACATCCGGCTGGGCACACAAGTTATTTTGCATCAGCTTGGTGATTTCCTTGAATACTAAAGTAACAAGGCAGCCACTGGAAGAATATTTTATAAACTTTTGCTATATTACTTCGTGAAGGACGTTCTTGATTTCCGCCATGAGCTGCTGATGTGAACCTTGACCTCAAGCTAAGGATAGATTTTCCCGATGAGAGCCAGTGATGGCAAACTACCCTACATTTCACTAAATTTCACCCAACACACATTCGAAGTTGTCTCAGTCATTGACACTTCGAAATTCTGCTGCGTACTGCCACAGGTTGCAATCATGCGAAAGAATAATGGACGGTACACAGCCACAACCTCGTACATTAATAGCCGGTGCTATGTCTCACATTAATGTGGTGATCAAGACGACAGTGATAGTCACTAAGGCATCGCCCGGTTGGCTGCATATATTGCTCCTTAAATGAAAGCGGCAGGCCGTACACCACGCGTACGACACACTTAGTAAACTTGTTGATTGATATGTGGGGTTTAACGTCCCAAAACCACCATATGATTATGAGAGACGCCGTAGTATAGGCATCCGGAAATTGGGACCATTACTTAACTTGTTTCGCTGCAGCTTAGCACATTTCTCTGGCGGGACTGTATTTGGATCCGACAGCTTGCATAGCTTTGCGAGCTTGTTGGGAGCCTAGAACACAACCTTAGCGATTGCCTCCTGGGCTGTATTCTTCAAATTATAGAATAGTGCGTGCTTGTAGGGAATATACTTTGCAGCGCTTGCTGGAAGCGGCATCACATACCGGCTTTTCCCCGTTTGATCGAGCTTCTCTTAGCTCTTTCGTGCACAAAACTTCATATTTGCAGAAAACAGAGTATTATTTTAAAAATGGGTGAAGTGGTCTGCAAAAAAGGCTTTTCTCGCAGCAAACAAAAATTGGTAGTTTTATATGAAAAAGATAGGAGCTGGTCACCTGAGGTGACCACCATGCAGTAAGAGTGTACTGGTCACTTTCGGTGAAAGCACAGCTATTCACTTCTATATTACTTAGCGTTAGATACTCATAAACATGTTTCCTGCTCAATAAATATATTGCCGCGTGCATAGCTGCATTTAACGGCGAGATAGGAACGACAACAAAGGACGCAAATTTGCTAGAGAGGCGCAGCGCAGGTGAGTGAAGAAGGCGACAATCTTAGCGGCCTTCTTTTGAGAGCATCTCTGCGAGTTCCACTGCCCGTGTTTTTTAAATAAACCCCCTGTAATTTATAATCCGCGACACTGGCGGAGGAGCTGGGTACCACCACCTCATGGCCGGCACCCCTGTGAGAAGCCCTGAGCCCAGCTCTACGAGACAGCCACGTGTGGAGACGGCAGTGCACCGCTCAAGCCGTAGCCTTCAAGGTCCTGAACCCGAATTTGGCCTTTTAGAGGGAGCAACTTTTCAGACAGGCACCCCTACTCAAGAAATGGCATTTTCAAGGAGTCCTGCACAGCTGACGGTCCAGAATACGTGCATTCCTGAACCATTTCATGGCCGGCCGAACGAAGATGCGCAAGACTGGCTTGAGTAGTTTGAATGTGTAGCTAAATCGAACTACTTGAATCTCAATAGAAAGCTCTTCCACGTATACTTCACCCTTGAAGACGGCGCGAAGACGTGGTTTATAAACCACGAGGCAACATTGATGACATGGGAGGAGTTTTGTTGTCGGTTTCTTGACACCTTCAGTAACGCGGACCACCGCGAAAACGCACAACGCCTTCTTGAAGGACGCACCCAACAGCTGCATGAAAGCGTCGCCATGTTTGCTGAGTATATGGTGCGTCTGTGCCACCACACGGTCCCCACCCGAGGCTGAAAAGCTAAGCCATCTAATTAGGGGCGTAAAAGACCAGCTTGTGCGAAATCTACCAACAACAGTGGACAAGTTCACCAGGAAGGCCAACCTCAATAGAGCATGCGCTGCAGCAATGGTATCGACAGTGTGATCGCCCGGCCATCGGCGCAGGTGCAGGCGCCGCTGCACTTACCGCAAACAACAAGTTTTCTCTACGCCACCTGATTAGACAGATCGTAGGTGAGGTGATCGCGAAGGAGAACGCAAAGTACACATTGCAGTCACAGGCACCCCCGCAGCAGGAGTCCACGGTAGCCTACGTCGCTGAAGTCGTTCGCCATGAACATCGACAAGCGTTTGCCTCTCCTCAGCAATATTCCGCTCCACCGTACCATCCAAACTCGTGTACCTTACGCAGACGCTGTGGATCATCCATTGGTCCAGAAGCTCCAAAAGTAGAATGGATACAGCTATGCAGACGCTGTTCGTTGACAAACGCCCATGCCAGCGCCGTGGTACCTCAAACCGTATCTCATGGCAGACTGGGCTCAGCAGGATTAGGTTAGGTGAACCTATATGTGGAAGACCGACATATGGCGCACTGCGGATCGCTGACCACTCTGCTACAACTATGGAGAGCCAGGGCACATTCACCGTTTTTGCCCACATCGCTGAGCTGAATACCGTGGTAGTGCACCAACAGCTACGTGCAGGCAGTTCGACGAAAGCCGTGCCCCACAGACGACGACCAGGCTGGCAGGCGGGAAGGCTCTTCTACCTTCCGGACGCGCTCACCATCCCCGGCTTACTTTGGTTCACCAAGACGCCGTAGTTTTGCTGACGCCGTCAGAGGTCGGTCTCCCAGCCCACGGCAGGGAAACTGAAAGCAGCGACCTCGCTTTCACGATTGATCGCGTTGAAGTGACGGCCTTAGTCGATACGGGTACAGACTTTTCCATAATGAGTGAACGATTCGCAGACGAACTCAAGAAAGTCCGGACGGAATGGACGGGCCCTTATATCCGAAATGCATAAGGCCAGATGATGACACCCACGGAAAAATGTAAAGCAAGACTCACGATTGAGAATGTGGATTTTGTAGCCACATTTCTGATCCTACTGGAGTGCTGCAAACCTATGATTTTGGGAATGAACTGCTTAAGAGAGTACGGTGCTGTGGCCAACATGCGCGACGGCGTGAGTACATTCGCCGTTGACAAGCCTGGAACCCATGATCAAGACCAAGAACCCAGGATGTTACGTGTGGCCGACGACGACGTCTGCGTGCCACCAGTGTCATGCAGTCTTGTTTCCGTGTGTTGCGGCGTGCACTGTAATGAAGACGCCATAGCCGAATGCATCACTGCCCTTCTTTTTCGCCAAGGCATCGCCATCGCTCGCGGTATCGTCAGCTTAGTGGATGGGCGCGCAGAGGTGCTTCTGACCAACTTCTCGAATGAGGGCTGGCACATAGGTATATGCAAGGCTGTGGCGTACCTCGAAGAGCTTGACTACTCTCACGACTGTCTTCTTATGCAAGGGGAAGCCACAGCTCAATCGCCTCCACATACACCACCAGCCGATATCGGTCCGAGCCTAACACCGACTGAAAGATGCCGTCTTATGGAGCTGCTCGACCAGTTCAAGGACTGCTTCTCATCAAGATCACGAGTTATCGAACGCCTCTGTCTAAGCATCGCATCATTACGGACGACACAGCAAGACCGATCCGACAGAACCCATATCGCGTCGCTCAGAAACAACATAAGGTAATGCAGCAGCAAGTCTAGAAGATGCTAGAAGGTGATGTAATCCAACCATCAAAGAGTCCTTGGGCATCGCCAGTGGTAGTCGGGAAAAAGAAAGATGGCAGCTAGTGTTTTTGCATCGATTATCGTAAGCTGAACCACATTACGAAAAAAGACGTCTATCCATTACTACGGATCGATGAAGGAAGAAGGAAGAAAGTTTAAGCGGAAAAACAGGGCGGTTAGCCAGTTCTTAGACCGGCTTGCTACCCTGTGCTGGGGAAAGAGGTGAGGGGAATGAAAGATGCTAAAAAGAGATGTTGCGAAGAGAGGGAGAAATTACAAAACAAATTGCGACAGAGGAATGGCAACATCAAAGAGTATAAGACACTAAAGTCTGTCTCTGAGGCCAGTTGTCCGCAAAAAGTGCAGCAAAGCCTTCTGGGCTGAGGATGGGCTCGGCCAATGACCCAGAATCCTTTGTTCCGACAAAGGCCGATCGTCTAGTCTATCCAGAGCTGCAGTGAGTTCTTGTCTTTGTGCGTTGAAATGGGTGCACTCACACAGAAGGTGCGCGATGGTTTCTTCGCAACTGCAGTAACTGCATGTAGGAGAGCTGGCCATCCCAATAAGATAAGAGTATGCGTTCGTGAAGGCCACTCCGATCCACAGGCGGCATAGAAGAGTCTCCTCAGCTCGAGATATCCTTGGGGGAAGACGAAGCTGCAGATCCGGATCCAAGTTATGCAGGTGCGCGTTTTGTGAAGTCTGTTGAGTTCCACTGTACCAGTGTGAGGTCACGTGCAAGCGAACGAAGTGTTGTAGCTGCGTCGGTTCTTGAGAACGGGATGGCTGGGTATTGGGTACCATCGTGTGCAGATGTCGCGGCCTCATCTGCGCGGTCATTGCCTTATATACCGCAATGACCTGGTATCCACTGATACACTATGCTGTGCTGTTTTTCGATTGCTTGGTGATGAAGAAGCCTTATTTCAGCGACTAACTGTTCATTAGGTCCATGGCGAAAGGGTGACATAAGACATTGAGGAGATGCCTTCGAGTCCGAGAAGATAGACCAAACTCCCGAAGGCTCTTTCACTATAAACTCCAGAGCTGCACGTATGGCTGCAAGTTCTGCAGCTGTCGACGACGTCAAATGCGATGTCATGAATTTAATTGTGATGTGCCTCGCGGAAATAACCACCGCCCCTGCAGAGCTTACTGAAGACACCGAGCCGTCCGTGTAAATGTGAAGGCGTCCGTTGTGGTTCTCTTGCAGGAAAAGTAATGTGGCCTGTTTCAGGGCTAGATGCGACGACGTTTTCTTATTTTGGATGCCAGGAATTGTAAAAAAGGCTTTGAGCGGGTGTAGGCACCATAATGGTATCGGCGGCTGTGCTGCATGCGTGAAGTGCAATGAAAGCAGTGCGCAATGCTGAGCTACAGTTGCGCTGAACGCTGAGTGGGGCCTGGAAGTTCGAAGTGAGGCGAGGTGTTGAGATGGAAGCCGAGCGAAATGTCTTATGTGCATTCTCAAAGCGTCTACGCGGATGTATGCGTTGACTGGATAATCACGCACAATGATGACTGTTGCTGCTGTAGACGCGCATCTTGAAAGACCAAGACATATTCTCTGGCCTTCGGCTTGGATCGACTGGAGGACGCGCAAGTTTGTTCTTCGGATCCCGCAAAGCACGGGTAAGCTGTATCGCATATAACCGAGGAACAGAACAGTGTAGAGTTGGAGCATTGCTCGTACTGATGCACCCCACGTTTTTCCAGCAAGAAACCTCAGTACGTGGGTGATCATGGTGAGTTTAGTTTTCATGTGGGCGATGTGAGGGCTCTAGGGGAGGTCGCGATCAACTATGACTCCGAGGAATCGGTGGGTCTTCACGTAGCTGATCGTGTGCCCGTTGATTTCAATAACATATGGGCTCTTAGCCTTATGAGTGAATGCTATAAGCGAGCATTTCTCTGATGACAGCTGTAGTCCCCGTTCTTCCAGGTACTTCGCGCTATTGTAGCCGCTCTTTGAAGCCGGGCACGCAAATGAAGGTCTGTTTCGCCTGACGCCCAGGTGCAGATGTCATCTGCATATATTGATAGATGGACAGATTCTGAAAGTGCGTCAACCAGGCCGAGTAGCGCTAGATTGGAAAGTGTGGGGCTAAGAATACTGCCTTGAGGCACACCTCGACGGTTGCAATGGTGCGTTGTTCTGCCTTTCTCCGTCTGTACAAAGAAAGTTCTGCCTTTCAAATAGCTGTGGATCCATCGGTAAACCCGACCCCCTAATCCAACATTTTCCATGACATCCAGAATGCCTTCATGTGATACGTTAGGGTATGCACCTTTCACATCCAAGAACAATGCCGCAGATAAACGTTTCAGTCTTTTTTGATGCTGAACAGATGAGACCAGGTCTATAACGTTATCAATTGCGGACTGCCCACGCCGAAAGCCCGTCATAGCATGTAGTATACCTCGTGGCGCTCCAGGTACCACTCTAGGCGAGTCCAAATCATCCTCTCCACCACTTTCCAGAAACAGCTGGTAAGCGCGATGGGGCGATAAGAGGTCAAGTGCAGAGGAGATTTACCTTGTTTAAGTACAGGGACGAGGCGGCTGGATTTCCATGAATGAGGGATAAATCCGGATCGATGACTCTTTGGAATGGCTACGGCATGCGCGCTACTTCTCGTCAATGGACATTAAATGTAGATACTGGCAAATAGAAGTTGATGATCGCGACCGACAAAAGAACGCCTTCCTGACACAAGACGGGCTTTATGAGTTCAGTCCTCCCTTTCGGTCTATGCTCAGCCCCAGCCACGTTTCAGAGACTAATAGATACTTCTTTATCCGGCCAGAAATGGAAAACGTGCCTTGTGTACCTGGACGACGTGATTGTTTTTTCGACCAGGTTTGAAGAACATCTAAAGTTGCTACTGTCGGTCCTTCAAGCCATACGGTCCGCAGGACCCACACTCAAACTGGAAAAATGCCACTTCGGCATCGAAGAACTCCAGTTCCTTGGACACGTGGTCAGTCGCGAAGGTGTCAAGCCTGGCCCAGATAAAACTGCAGCCGTCGCAAATTTCGCAAGGCCTGTTGATAAGAAAGTGGTCAGGCGTTTTCTGGGTCTCTGCGCCTACTACCGGCGATTCATAGCAGGCTTTGCACACATCGTCTCTCCACTCACCCGCCTTAGAAGGGAAGACGTTGCGTTTGTATGGGGTGAAGAGCAAGAAGCTTCGTTCAACGAGCTGCGACAGCCTCTACAAACTCCACCCATCCTCACTCACTTCGACGAGAATGCACCAACAGCCATCCATACAGACGCCAGCAATGTGGGCCTAGGTGCTATTCTTGTCCAATGCAAAGATGGTGTGGAGAGAGTAGTTGTCTACGCTAGCAGAACGTTGACACGCACCGAGTCCAACTACTTTCCGAGCTTTTGCGCACTGTGCTTACGCTCAGTGGCACCGCGCATAGGAAGACGACAGCTTACCACGCACAAACGAATAGGCGTACAGAACGACTTAACAAGACAATCGCTGACATGCTTTGCAAGTACGTCGACGTGGAACACAAGAATTGGGACCGAATATTGCCGTACATCACATTCGCGTATAATAGGGCGCGACAGGAAACAACAAAAATGACGCCGTTCGCACTAATTCATGGCAGAGAAGTTACTACAATGCTTGATGCCATACTGGCCTACGATTGCAATGATTCAGAAACAGATGCAGCAGACTTCACTGAGCGCGCCGAAGAAGCAAGATAGCTTGCCCGCAGCAGAATAATGAACCAGCAGCAACTTGACGCCCAACGGTACAACCTTCGCCATCGACTCGTCACTTATTAACCAGGAGATAGAGTCTGAGTTTGGTTTCGTGTACGACGACGAGGCCTCTCAGAGAAACTACTACGCCGATACTTCTGACCATACAAGGTTTTGCGCCGTCTTAGTGGCGTGACGTATGAAGTCGTGCCCGACGCCTCCTCCTGTTCAAAACGTCGGCAGCATCTGCCTGAGACAGTGCACGAGGTCCGCATGAAAATTTACCACTCTCAGTGATGTAAACACCCGCTGGCCGCATCTCTACCTGTTGAGCATTGGTCGATTTATTGATTCATTTGTGGGGTTAACGTCCCAAAATCACCATACGATTATGAGAGACGCCGTAGTGGAGGGCTCCGGAAATTTAGAGCACCCGGGGTTCTTTAACCGGCACCCAAATCTGAGCAAACAGGCCTACAACATTTCCACCTCCATCGGAAATGCAGCCACAGCAGCCGGGATCCGATCCCGCAATCTGCGGGTCGGCAGCCGAGTATCTTAGCGACTAGGCCACCGAGGCGAGGCTGTTGAGCATCGGTACGACGCTCACTCTGGCGGGAGGAAAATGTCGCGTGCATAGCTGCATTTAGCGGCGAGATTGCGACGACAATGAAGAACGCAGATTTGCTCGAGAGGCACAGCGCAGGCGAGTGGAGAAGACGAAAATCTTACCGGCCTTCTTTTTAGAGCGTCTCTATGAGTTCCACTGTCCGTGTTTTTAAATAAACCCCCTGTAATTTATAACCCGCGACATGATTAAAAATGGCTCATGTTTTTACATCTATAAGAATATCTCGGGTTTACCGTCTAGCGCACCTTGAAGACGACAGCAGCTGAAGGAAAACGAACGTTACATGGCACATTGAAACCCAAACGAAGTAGCATCCCCTCTGTCGGATTGTCCAAAGTTTTAAAAATGCGCCATTGAAAATCTGACACGCGGGGCTCACGTGCTTCAAGAGGAACAAGTGAAGAAAAGATGGTTACGTTGGGCGACCACCATGCTAGAAAGAGTCAAAATTTGTTCCAAGTCGAGGACTGAAGTTCAGTTCACAGCTAGAAATTTCCGCCTAACAGGTAACAGCAAGACTTTCCGAGGGCATTCTTGAAGCACAAAAGGACAATGACCCGCTTACTTAGCTTGGTATGTGTGAATGATACCGCAAAAGTTCTTTGTTGACTCCGTGCTCCCACAAACAATAAGTATGGCTATCCTGAAATATACGCTTCCTTTACTTCCAAAGCAAAACGGCCCTGCCGGGCTGTAAACATATATAAGAAAGTCATAAACTATAATCCCGAAAACCGTGGTGCCTTGCACTTGTAGTACACTTTCGTGAGCTAAGTGGCATAAAAACGAGTCGCTAAGAATAGGAGCGACGCAGGAGCCAATACAAACACCACTCTTCTGCAAAACGCTTTGGCAATCCGAGGGGTTGGAATTGAAATTTAGATAAAACTCCAAAATGTCAAAAAACGTCATAGATATGTGTGATAAGGTCTTGCTATCAATGGTCAACTTAATAAGGTAAATATTTGCTAGCACCCTTAACAACTTCACAATATTAAGCCGCGTCATTTGGAAACCAGTGATGATTGTGCGTACATCTACTGTGTTCGAGCGGATTTCTAGAAAACCCCCGCATCCAATCATTCAAATAACGTTGTTCTCAATATTGTTAAAAACATATCTATATAACATACCGGGTATTTTGTTATTGCATGTAGTAAAACGCAGGACATATGCTAATTGGTTGTTCAAACGCAAACATTGCGATCTTTCATCATGTATGTGTCCGACGTCATCACGCATCAGACAAGTGTGATAAAATGCTCAGCATAGTGTCATCTTGATTAGCAAGTAAGCTCTAAATTTGCTAGATTGGCCGGGAAATACAAGCTTTATAATTTTCTTGCAGAAAAGAAATTGCTGTTTAATTTCCCATTTTACACCGTTTCACTTATTTTTCAGGATGCGCCATGTTTGCAGCTTGCGTACGTCAACGGCTAGAGTGAATGAAAACAAAATTTCTGTGCTTCGCGCTTTCTATTTACTACAAAAACCATGGAAGCAACGAATCGCGTACCTTACTTGGATGATTGACAAATTCCTCATATAGAGAGCATCCGAAATTGCCCATCCTATCTGGGCGCGTCAATGTCACATGCGAACATATTATAGTTATCGAAATGAAAGTTGGCAGATCCCACATAATTTGATAATTGATGGTATGCGAAACATTCGAAGATAAGATAACTGTTCCGTTAATTTTTTAGCAAGACCTTACGAAATTCCGCTAAGTATATGTACAAATGTTGTACACACGGATATATGTTAAACAGTAGCATGTTTGCCGTTGCGTGACGATGCCAGCAGCAACATTGGTATTAGCGGCACCAGACACGGTATGCTGATGTGAAATGCTAGCGCCCGCAAGGATTGCAGCCCTGGACACTGCTTTATGAATGAGCATCAGTGGATGGCACTTCACTGCTGTCACAGGTACCGTTAATTAGGGAGGCGATTGCCGTGCTAATTTCAAGGGCGGAAGTATCGGCTCCCCGAACTGCAACACGAAAGCGTGGAGACTTTAGAAGTGGTCCTATTTGGCGCGCCAGCGGACGCTGGCTGTGGCCAAAGAACAAGTCAGAGCCGAGAGTTGATAAACAAAACAAAACTATATTCTCTATGATGGCAGATCAAAACCATACACAAATATGCACACTCAACACTAGTTGAATACGATATGTCACCAGTCAAACAACGTATTGCACAGTACAATCAGCTACACTCGAACCAACAGACACAAACAGCAATACGCACTATAATGCAGTCGCATGCATCGAACAACCAAGACACTTAAAAACTAAAGAGTTAGAAAACTTATTCAGTCCAAAGTTCTTGGAACAAAAGTCTGAATGATACTCTTCCGAGAATCACTCACTCAATGTCCAGCGTTGTTGTCGTTCCACTTCCACTGAAGTTTCTCTTCCAGGAAACCTCGCGTCCTCAATGGGCCGCTCTCCAAGCACCAAACTTCGCCGGTAACACGTCGGCTTCCCAGGCATTGCGATCGCAGGACGCGTCTTCGCTCTCTGGCGCTAGTCTCACACTCTTCTGCTTGTAGCACGAGTCTTCACCCCTCCGGTGGAAATCGTCATCTTCTCCTTTGTCACTGAGGACTAAAGGCTTCACCGACGACACGGCGGAACACCTTACGCACTCTGGCGCACAAATCCTTCTTCTCCTCCGTCACTGGGGACCAGAGGCTTCGCCGACAGACATGGCGGAAACATTCTACGCACAGTGGCGTGAAATTCCTTCTTCTGCTGATCTCCCATCTCTGCTGCTCGGTTAAATACCCTTCGCGCTAGATTCCAGAAAATTCTCATTGTTTCCGTCGGTGCGATGCGCCGCCGAGGCTGGCGAAAAAGCGAGATGTTTCGAAGGCCGTCCGCGGCACATGACGCAACTCAGCATCACCACGCCCCTTTCCCTTAAGTACCTTCCAGGGCTTGCTCGGCCGCGGATGTGAGGAGGTTATCGGCGAACCTCCGCTTCCAAGAGGAGAGAGACGGCGCGGCCGGGGAGTCTTTGGATGCTTGTTTTCTTCTTTATTGTTGACCTCGAGGCGTCTCTGCGCGCTTGGTCGCGAGAATTTGGCGGCGCACCCTTTTTTGAGTGCTCGTTTGTGACAACTGCAATGTTTATTAACCCGACGTGACGGCTGAATGATACAGGTACGTACGTACTGGTTATAAAATTAGATAGCCAGAACTGCAGCCAGAATTTAGATTTTCACCAACGTTACGGTCTATTTGAAAAGCTGTTCCAAGACATGACGTGGCTTTTTAGCGTAATGCTTGACCACCTAGCAGAATGCTCTGGTTCGATTCCTGTTGTGACCATGATGTTTATCCTATTCACTCATTTCGTCAACGCTGCTGATGTCCGCTTTTAGGGACGAAGATCTTTAGGGTCGACCTATTCTTAGGATTCATCACGCCCCAAAAAACCCGAACCACAACGAAACACCTGCCCAACAAAAAACAAAAACATATGTATAAACAACCGACTTTATGATTGCCAGTGCCCTCCATTTGTCCGTATATCCGTCCATTCATCTGTCCAACACCAATCTGTCGATTGGTCCACCCAGGTGTCCTTCCATACATCCTTGCGTCCAATCATACGCGCGTCTCTGCACACGTCCACCTGTTCGTCCATCCGCGACTCCGTCAGTCCATCTGTAAGTCATTTATACTGGCCGGTGACTTCAACGTAGTCATAAAGGACCTTAGGACCTACCCTTAGTTTTGCCTCCTTGTCGTCATTCGCTTCGTGGCAATGCACTAATTTTTGTTAATGCTTTCGAAAAAAATTACCAATGTTTGTTAGCATCATTCTGTTTGTTAGCATCATAAACTGCCAAGCACCTTGAGTACATTGCGCTTAACTACAATTGACTTTAATCCGACGTGAAAGCTGTACATAACAGTACATGTATAATGTTTATCAAATTGGATAGCCATCGCTGCCCCCCGAATCGATGCTTCACGAACATCACGGCCTATTTGAAAAGCAGTAGCGAGACCTGGCGTGGCTCTGTGGTAGAATACTTGGTTGCCAAGCAGACTGCAGGAATTTGATGATTACTTCTGGGAGCCTGACATTTTTTCTTCACATTCATCGGGCCAACACAGACGATGCCAGATTTTTCTTAACGCTCACGCATTGATATTACCCATGCGTGTTCTCGCCGTTCCAGGGTAGATATAATAAAGTGTCAATCAACTGTGGTACATACCCGCCAGAAGGTATGTGTCACTGCCTGACGGAAAAACTTTCTATGATGCACGCGACAGGAATGTGACGTTATTTATGTAAGGACCAGCGAGTCGTATTTTCAAACCATCTAACCCTCCCAAACTAATTTTCATTCCCGAAGATAAGAGGGTGATCACTACAGCACCCAGATGTATGTGAACAGGTAGATAGATAGATAGATAGATAGATAGCCAAAAGTGCTTGCCGTACGCAAACAAATGCTTCGAATTATATATAGCCACACTACTAATTACGATTAACAATACGGCGTGAAAGCACGAACCGTCTGCCAACATGCGCCGCCCTGAACGCCCTCAAGGCCATTACTCAATTAAGGTCTTTGTTCCTAACGAGACTTGGAGCAAACAGAGCTGGAACAGAGAGCCCCAGCAAACATGGGTCAATTGAAACCACACGCATACGACACGCATACGAAAGCGCGGGCATTGTTGCACAGGCAGCACCGTCGCTCTGTGCCCACATGCTTTATTTCTATATCAACTCGTGTTGCAGCCGCGGCGTTTCAGTTTAAGCATCACGTACCATTTTATCGCACAGAATACACTCTAACGTGGTTCAGAGAACAGCGAGTGTGCGTTTAGCATTCGCAAAGCATTTTCTTCAGACGAGTAGATGTACAGGCTGCATAGGAGCGGTGTGGACATTGTTCTCCGACTGTTTGCGCGCCCTGTATACTGGCCGACGGGATGTGGCAAATTTGTATTCTTGCGTCTGTTCTCACAGGCAGAGTATAAAGGGATCAATATGCACTTCCCGTAACGGCGTAAGCATTTGTCTTCTTCGAGCACGCGTTCCTTTCTGCTGTTCCCCGAGCAGACAATAGTCTCGGCAAGGAACAACCAAGCGGTGAAAGATGAACATATTGGCCGTGGTGACTCAGAGAGTTTATTTTTAGGCTATGTTCTATTCGAAACACGAGCGAGCACCGGCAAGCGCTAGCGCTCACCTAAAAATAAGACAACAGTGTGCAGATCTGGGCCCGAATTCACAAAGCTTTCTCTTTGGCTACGCATTTTCTTAGCCAAAAATTCTCTTATCTGGAGGGATCACTATAGCGCGGGTATGAATTTAACTTATTCGGCACTTAAGAGGGCAAGGAGCACCGACGATAGCCGATGAAACGACAAGGAAAAAAAGAAGTGTGTGCCGATAATATCAAGGTAGCACGCAAAGCGTCTAGCATCGAGAGTATACGATGATAGCCAATGATTTGCTGCATGTAAGTTTCAGTTCCGCGAGCGTCTGCTACAGTGCTTACGGGATGCCGCGTACATTGTAATAGACGTTTTGGTGGGCGGTGCAAAGCCAAGCACTCGCCTTTAATCAACGATTGTAGCTAAAAAAATATTTGCTTGATGGCCTTAAGCCACCGAGCAATCCATGCACTATCTCGCCAAGTACAAGTAAACAACACTCCAGGTGCACCACATAAATGAAACCACACATAAATCGATGCATGCGATGTTTGAAAATGTGCCTTGAATGTCTTCCCTTATTTAAAGCGACCACTTACCTTACATTTCATTGAAGCTGCGCTGTACTTAACTAATTCCGTGCAATCTACCACGGTATAGTGGTGAACGTAAGGGTGTTTTGTACCTATAGTCAAAGGTAGCCTTTGTTACAATATTCTTATTACAAGACACATGAGCGACTTTGGTGCCTGCAGACGAATTGTGCTAAAATAGATAACAGCAGTAATCAAATGAAATTGTGAGCGCAATTTCGCTGGTTCCATGCACCGCGGCATTTTTATAAAGCCGGAATGCGAGAACGTGCATACGCTTACGCTTATGTCTACGTAAAATGAGGGAGACTCGTCGGGAGGTGTCTCAGTGCTAATGCTTTTCACAAAACACGGTGCAAATATTTCGTCCAGCGTTGTTTGAGTGCGCAAACAAAGCAAGGAACGTGTATACAAGTCTTGAGGTCGAGAGACGTTATCACACGTGCGAAAAGGATGAAGAGAGAGAGAGAGAGACTCTCGTTCCAGCTTCGCGAAAGCTTGAAATTGATAGATAATAAAGACAATTTTCTGACACAGCAGACGTCAGGGAAAGTCTCCGCAAAGTAGCGTCAGATGCTCGGAGAGCATAAAAAAGAGGAGTACGCGTTATATGGGAGTGACAGCCACTCAGAAAGCGAGATGAAGTGTGACTGTCCTTAGATGTGAGAATCATTGCTAATTAGGAGAGTTGAGTTAATGAGCCAAAACTTTCCTAAATAACGAGAATGGAAGCAAACTGAGCATTCATCTAGTGAAAGTGACACTAGTGACAGTGAACTCATAATAGTTGATTAGCGTTGTCACAGGCTGTTATATATTTTCATTTTCTTATTTATATTTGGCAAACTATGAGAAGGTAGCCTACCTTAGAGCCGGCTATCCCAACGTCATGACAGTAATGTACAAGAATAAATAGCGCACGGTTATACAGTCACATGTGGCGGTTTCTATCTTCTAGTAACCTTGGGCAAACGCATTCTAACTATTTTTTCTATTTTTGACAAAGTTTCACTGGACGTTTTTGCATTTGGCTTCATTCGAAGGAATGACAATATATCAGCAATAGGGCAAATGCAAGCACTGCTGCAGTGGACGAGCGGTTACAGCGCTCAACTACAATCTACGAGGTACTTGGTTCGATTCGCAGAATCACTGAGAACTTTCTTTTTCAAGAGGTTGCCCGGCCTGACATTATGCGTGGTGGCGGGTACTAATTTTTTGAGAAGTAGGCTTTCGCACTTGCTTCTTTCACTACACTTTTGACCCAAAAGCGCTGTATTGTGCTCCTTCAAAAATTAAACAATTCATGGTTCATACTTTTTTGCTCCATTCTCTCTTATCGCAAAAGTGTCCAGTGCTGAAATACCAAATTATACCTGGTATATTACTTTTCACGTGTTTGGATATTCGACCAGCAATCAGTCTTCACGGTGATTTGAAGAAAACCTACACATGCAGTGAGCTAACTGCTTGCAGCCAAGTTGACTGCCTTTGTAGGGACACGCTTTCGTGCTAATTTGGTGGGCATCATCACATGCAGCAAGACCAAAGAGCACGGACAGTTAGCGCTGACGCGAACAGAGTGATTAGTTTATGTCTTCTCTCCCGCTATTTGTCATGCTGCACGCTTCAGTGTAATGTCGCTGTCAATGGTTAAAATGAACTCTAGCAGTTAATCGAGTTCTGCTGAGAGGGTCCCCTATTGTCCAGAATGGAACAGAACAATGGCAATTTGATTTGTGTGATAAAGAGATACCCTGCTTTTGGTTAGTAGAATGAATTTCTAAACTGAAGTTTATTTTTATTAACAACAGTTCCAGTGCAGATGAAAGGTGCATGGACAAAATTCGTGTATTCAGCTTGACTAGGTTTGTGACCTTAATTGTAATTGCGAACCGGTATCACAGTATGCATAAATATCACACACATATACAACCACGGGTGATAGCTTGCTTATTCTGATTAAAATTGAAAGGTTGAAATCGACATAGTCAACCAATGCGATGTGTACGAGATATGCCATGTAGAGTAGCTATGCTCTAAACTAATCTTCGCAGGTCCGTTCCATTTTACCCAATTTCTTGCCCATGACTGTAGGTTGGTAAATAAAACAACTTCTTCGAACACACATATTCTGTGTAAGGTTACATTTATTTTTATGCAGTACAAAATAAATTGAAATATGTAATGGCTCAAAGAGAAATAACTAGAAACAAATTCAGCCATATCATTACCAAACTTACTCACCAATAATAAACGGATTCTCATTTAAAAGTTACATACATACATACATACATATACGCACACACACATATACATATGTACACCTATTGATTGATTGATTTGTGGGGTTTAACGTCCCAAAACCACCATTTGATTATGAGAGACACCGTAGTGGAGGGCTCCGGAAATTTTGACCACCTGGGGTTCTTTAACGTGATATGTACACCTATACATACATACATACATACATACATACATACATACATACATACATACACACACTCAGGTGTAAATATTAAAATGAATGGCTATAAAACAACAATTCTAATAAACTCATTTTGAATATACTACAGAAAGTAACTTACAAGAGAAATCCACCGGCACTGTTATGTCTGAACACGGTGTTTCTCGAACCATCTCGCAAAAGCTTGATGCATAGTTTTCCGCTGATGCCCAGTGACAAGCACTCTTTATAAAAAACACAAGAATAAAGCCCTTGACAATGTCATGCTAAAGAAAAGGGCTGCGCATCAATATTTTGTACATGTCTGCATTATCACTCTATTTACATAGCTTGGCTCATTCACAAGCCACTAACAAAGTATGTTAGGACACTTGGGCTGAAAGTTGGCACAGCGCGAGTAAATTCTAGACAATACATAAATAATACAAATATAAGCTACTAAGCTCCTTGGTGCAAACAGTGTTTATATTGACAGCTATAGGTGCCATTTCGTTTCCCCAAAACACTTCTCAAAAGTAGAATCAACTTTATTTAGCAAAAAGTTTCTATTCTGGCGCGTCGTGGTGGCTCAACGGTGGAAGTGACTCTTTCGGCCAAGAAAACAAAGACCAATTATTTTTACAGTTCGTGAATTCACCCCATGCTAACATTGAGGCAGCTGGTAGGAGTGCTTTTGAAGAGAGGAAACCACCACATTCCCACCAGTTGTAGCCTTGGGTAGCTACTTCACTTGGACAAAAATGATGAAAAACACTCCTCAAGAAGACTTCAAAAGTTTGCACACCAACACAGTTCCCATACAGCTGTCTATCAGTCTGCTTGAAAAATATTGAGTTTACTGGTGGGCAAAGACTGTACACTATGTGAGGTGATGCTCCAGTGCACTGCATGTATGTCTTGCTGCTGGCCTCAACTGCGATGTTGCTCAGTACATATGTGTAAAATAACAACTAATACTGTGCCACTGCCAAGTAATTATGGGTCATTTGCATGAAACAGTGACCACAATAAAAGAACATAAGATTTGCCTTCACAACGTTCAAAAACTGTAAATAAATTTCCACAGAGTTTTCACAGTTCATCTGAGGATAGTAATATTGGTTGTAAACACATTCTTACTTCCACTAACAAACTATTTTAAGATGCCAGATTCAATATTAGAGTATACCAGCACTTTTGTAGGGCTAAACAATTGTACAGGCACCTAGAAAAACACAAGTGAATGCATGCTATAGCTACATATAAAAATAAATACTTTTATTTCTAATCTGAGTAGAGCTGCATAGATGATAAGTCACTTGCATTACATTATGAACAAACCTATCCGAGCAAAGTATACATTTAAAAAGTTACACTTACACAGTAGATAAGTAGACTGTTGAAGGACGGACAGGCAGTGGGATAATGCCCAAGCACTAAAATCTACTGTTAAGATATACTAGGAGTAGTGATGATCCTCTTCCTTCCAAATAAAATAATCCACATAGATTCACTTCCCAGAGCTTATACACTCATGGCATCATTGGTGCTATACAAATGACTGTACACTGAAGGATTACATCGACTAAGTACATGATTACTGCATCCATGGCTTTACTTCTTGTACTACAAAGAATGCAAACACAGTTACCATTGGCGACCATGGATGCTGTGATTTCTGGCATGCAAATGTAGAGGCACGCAGGCACTTAACACACATGTTAAAAACTTCAGCTCAAAGATATTTGCCCACTAACACTACAGCAGCCTTTAAATTAGTGTCATAGTTTGGTATCTTTCATGCAAAATTTAAATAATTTCGAATGCAAGCAAAGGAACTGCTGAATAATGCACTGCTAAGAACTTAAGCAGCAGCTGCTCCTGACATCACAATGTGCTCTTTCTGCTGTTGTAAACTTTGAGCAGGAGAACAGTCACTGGCAGTCTCTTTATACTTGTTGGTCTTCTGTGCTCTGTTCTTGATACACTGTACATGACCGTGGAGCACCGAACCCCTTGTTACTGCTAGAACTTAGAAAAATACAGATCATTGTTACAACCATGCTACATGCAAGAGTGTATAGTTGTCAATTATGTGTTCATAATTAGAGATATTGTATTTTCAGAAGCCAATGACAAGCCTCAACACACACACACACAAATAGTGAAGGCTGAAAATATATTTATTATGATACAAGAGCAAAACCACAATGTTATAGATGAAGGCATGAAACTTCTGACAGACATAAAAAGCCAATAGAGTTTCTTTTATTTCGACTTTACACTAGGTGCGAGAAGTAGACCACAAATAAGTTCACTAAGAAACACAAGTTAGACTGCATTACAACACAACAGCAAATGTTGATAACTTTAAGGCAATCTAACATAGCCAGCTCACCATACCGCATATAGGAGCAAATGGGCAGTCTAGAAGACACAAAGAACTTGTGGATTATGAGTGTGCTTGTTTCTGACGTCTATTATTCTAAATGAAGAAAACCTTCCAAAATGCACTTCATCAAGAGAAATAATCATACACAACAAACACAACGGGCTCCTACAGGGGCCACCAACACTCACCATTATTGTTGATACCAGTGTCTTGCCGGATGGATATGCTGTGTCCTGCATAGAACACCAAAGGAGCGCTCCATTACTTGGATTTCATGTGTGCTAGCTGCATCGCTCTGCTGCTGAAATAGGCTAGCCACAGTCAGAGAAATGAGAAGCCATGGCTTTGAAACACACTGAACGTCACCTTTAGAGATCAGCAATGCATACTTAGGTCAGGTACAATTTGTAGAAAAATATACATCACTATGCAATCGTGGTGAACATGTTCGGCTGAAACACAAGCAACAGCACTGAGAGAGAAAAAGCTACATTAGGTAAAAGATGCAGTTACTGGCCTTATGTCATCTGAGGCTTCTTCAATAGGTCTTTCTCCTTGCAAGTTGTGAACAGCCAGGCAATTTTCACCCACTTGCTATTTCCTTCCAGAACACTTGATCCACAGAGGGAGTCACAAGCTGGAGAGCTCAATAAGGAATCAAAGTATTTGTGCTCGTTTCAAAGCACAAGCTTTTGAGTCTCAGATTATTGGAGTTTCATTCATAAGCTGCAGGTTTTCAGCTTTCAACATTCTCAATTATCTTGCAATTTAGTTCTATAAATGTTGAATAAGAATTATGTGTAAGAATATAACAGGTATCCACTGAAAGCAACCATGCTTGGGTTTTCAATTTGTGCACAGTAAGTGGTGTTCACGTAATTGTTTGTATTAAAGAAAAACTATCCTTGCAGCCAGCCGTTAGGCAGTTTTGTGCCCTCAAAGCTCCCAAGCAGATTGCAGTCCTTCCAGATGAGGCTGCCATGCATGCTTCCACGCCACATCCGCTGAATGATAACAGTCCGAGCAGTGACATAGGCTTGCACAGTTAGGGAGAACGTGTCCTTCCTATTTTTGTACAGGTGCTCCAAGTAATAATGAGGATTGATGTGCCAGAATGTGCAACCGATGCATCACAGGACCTTAACAAACCAATCTCTGCGATCTGTGAAAAGCCAAAAACGAGATATTTAAAAACAATCATTAAAAGCACTGACTTCTAATACTTATTTGAGGAAGCTATCACTTCGTTAAAGTGACCAAAGTCTGCTATAATCACATTGAAATAAACTGAAGCCTCATGTAAAATTTACGTACCGCAATATATATGTCCTAGTGAAGTATAGTACTACCACAGTGGTAATCGTCTATAAAACTATTTTCCAAAATAACATAAATTTTTAAGTGCAA
The DNA here is from genome assembly GCA_013436015.1 of Rhipicephalus annulatus. Taxonomy (NCBI): domain Eukaryota; kingdom Metazoa; phylum Arthropoda; class Arachnida; order Ixodida; family Ixodidae; genus Rhipicephalus; species Rhipicephalus annulatus. The sequence goes on along the minus strand of WOVY01011829.1, from coordinate 384,634 downwards.
CCTGGCTCCTGAAAAATAAATTCACATTAACTTTCCAACTATCAAACGTGGTCAATCGACAGGCCCAAGCTCATAATCAAACAAGAGCTCACTTGTATCAAATCACAAAAAACTTTTTATGTATTTGCTCCATAATATATGTATGTATATAACAGTAGTAGTAAATTTTTCATGCTTCAACTTACCATAAAGAAACATTACATCTGATGGGCTTAACAACTTGCACACGTTATAGAACTGCGCGAATTATATTACCGGTGAAACTTACTTCTGCAAGGTGAACTCACCGATGGCAGCATTTTGTGGCCGTCGGTGTCATAAGGAACCAAGTACGGCGAACAGGCAAAGGACATCTGCAGACTGGAAGCTGCCAATGACAGCAATGAAGGGCTGGCCAGGCGTGCACGTCCATTGATAAAGTGTAAGAACTGCCCATGACCGGCTGTTGTCAAGGCTCTAGTGCCGTGCAAAACGATGGCCAGACGAACTCGGAAACCTGTAGTTAGGCGATATTGGCCTACAACTTCATCCAAAGCAAGGCACCGGTGAAATCTTTGCTTTTTTGGGGGGCTGGAGGGAAGCTTGACGTTCACGGGCTCTCGCTGCCACATAGAACTCTTAATTTGTTACCGAAGAACAGTCTAGGCGCGCTTCCAAAGTAACACGATCCACAACAGAATGTAGCATCTCGCAGTTTTGGTTGATCACATCACAGCGCTAGGACTATGGTTATCACAAAAAGGAGAAGTGACGACTTAACAAACAAAAGCGCCAAGCTGCCCCACCACGACTTCGCAGGGCAAAACAGTTATCAACGCTGTCTTTCAAGTTTCGGTCACACGAGCACAGCTTGTTCACAAGTCTTGGAACGTCAACACAGCACCACTGTTCGCAACGAACATCGTTTCACTCCCGAACAGTACATTGCTCTCAAGTAAATATAAGCGTGCGGGCTAACTAGTGGCGAAGCAAGAACCGAGCGCGTAGTTCATACGTTTCCGTACGTAATTGGGGTCACTCAAGTAACGTGTCAAAACGCTGTCAATCCGAAATGTCGCACAGCACCCAACTGAGAGACTGGAAAGTCAAGCGAATGAACTGTTACCGGCACACAAACCCACATCGCAGGCTTTTCGAGTGCTAGTTGCCGTCGATACATCGACGCCGATCCCCGCTTGATAACCACACCGACGCACAGGCTTCGCTGCGCTTCACCGTACACCATTGCACTGCCACAGCTTTCCGCACTGCTTACACGCACCGAAAGAGCTGCTGTAATCACAACACATCCGGTCAAACGCTGAAGTAACTCGTGCGGGGAGCGTTTGCTGAAAGTCGCACCGACCGATATGCTGTTTACGACGCCATGTTGTTTTCGACAACTGCGCAGCACATAAGATGATAAGAGAGCTCTTAGAAAGTACTTGCACTATTTTCAGGGCGTGAAAAAAATTTCTCTTTTGTGCGAGGGGGGTGATATGACGAACAGGACAGGCGTGCCAGATGAAAGAAGTGTTTTGGCAACGTCACGGAGTGAGCTGATGTAGAGGGTATTGCTTCACAACCAATCACAAGCTGTGCCTGTCGGCCAAGCCGTCGTCTGCTCGCGCCCCGCCGCGGTGGTCTAGTGGCTAAGGTACTCGGCTGCTGACCCGCAGGGCGCGGGTTCGAATCCCGGCTGCGGCGGCTGCATTTCCGATGGAGGCGGAAGTGTTGTAGGCCCGTGTACTCAGATTTGGGTGCACGTTAAAGAACCCCAGGTGGTCTAAATTTCCGGAGCCCTCCACTACGGCGTCTCTCATAATCATATGGTGGTTTTGGGACGTTAAACCCCACATATCAATCAATCGTCTGCTCGCGTTTGTCGTCTGCTTCGATCAGAGCATGCGACAGGGGATTCGCCTTCGCAACGCTATTATTCTCAGGTCAAGTGGTCGCTACGTCGCACAAAATACATGTCAGTGGCTCGCTCTACCTTTGAATGATGTTCGTGCGCCAAGTTAAATGGCTGGTAATTGACGCAGGGATGAATTCAGCCAAAGTTTGCTCTAAAATTGTGAGGGTTTGCATATTTTTGGTGTCATACAAAGTTACTAGGGTCATTCCGATTGCTTGCCATAGTATCACGGTCCATATCGGTGTCTGAACAGTGAAGGTGAAGATGCATGATTTGTTTGTAGTTCCATGCGTAATCATGCGCACCCCTGATACGCTTTGGTTTACAAAGTACGCTTTGTTCCAGATCGTCCCAAAGTGTATCGACAGCTGTATTTCAGAGATCGCAACCATTGGACAGTTAGAGCCAATGAAAGTACACTAGAGCACAAACTTTAGGAACCACTCACTGAGAACTTCCTCTCATTTTTATTTCCAATAGCGTGCAAAGAATGTGCTCCCATTAACCTCTTTGGTGGTAATTTCCACCAATGAGGCAAGGATCTCGAGTCGCACTTTTAATTGGATGAGATGGGGTGCAACACAACAGCATAACAAATAAGGTTGATCCTATGCCATGTCGCGTTCGAATGCATCGACCATTCACGTATCACATTGGTTTTCATCCAACCACAAATCTTTACATGCGTAGTTTTATGCCATTGACGCCCAATAGAATTCTTCAATTCTGCGACTTCGAATTTATTGGACAATGGTGGTTGTCAACACCATCCACTGCGTACAAGGGAAACAACACGCGAAGCTCAAAGCGCCAAAAGAAATAAAAACGCACCAGCAGTCATCAGGCAGCCCTTGATGGGCGTGAATTAACTCAAAACCAGCCAGGGCACCACAGTATACCGCTGCGGCAGCAGGTTCTAAGTAGCCACTTTGTTCCTAAGAGTGGTCCGGACCACTCTTGGGATTTTCTCTCAGCCATGCTGTTTTTACGCACAATTTCGCTTCGTGAATCCACTTACGAGCACTTTTCGGTGACGTAAGCAAATATAGCAAGTGCATCACCCTCGCTGACATGTTCCCGGGCAGTCACAGCGCGCTTTATTTGCAGCGGCCGATGTGACAACTATGGCCTCTTACGACGTTTTTTTGTTTCGTGAATCGACTTACGCAAGAAAACTTCTCTTGCGCAAAAATGTTTTCGTAAGTGAGTTTTGTGAATCCGGGCCCAGAATTATAAAGCTAGAAACAATTACGTAATATATTTCTGCATAGAGAAATCATTTTAAGGCATAGACCTTACATGAGCCGCCGTGGTGGTACTGCGGTACTAACACGAAGCTTGCATGATCGATTACGGCCGCTGCAGTCGCATTTCAATCGAGATGAAATGCAACATTTCTTAAATGCTACAGTGACGGACATACAAGGCTTTGGTCTATGGAGAAGTAGGCATTGTTAGCGAGGCTGTAATATGTAGGCCCTTTCCGATTCAGGAGGCAGGCTTCAGAAGGAAATGTTCCATTAGGCGACCTCTCGCGTCGCAACGAGAGTCACCCCACAGGCTACGATGCGCTATAAAGTCTCATAAGACAAGATAGGGCTCGGGAAGTTCATTTATCTGGGACCGGAATTCACGTTTATGCAGTTGGTACTGTGGGTGTATGTGCAAAGAGCGAAAGATGATGAGTTTTATAAAGAGTACCGATCGAACAACCACTGCTTCAAAGGACGATCAAAATGGTAAGTGCATGCATAATATCCCCGGAATAACTATAATGGCTACACCTCCAAATGATGCTATAGATTCATCACGGTTCTTTCGGAAAATGATATAGCTACGAAGAAATTTGGTGTGTTTGGATTTTAAGCGTGTTTGTTGTACACACAGCACTTTTGGCGAATGTATGCATAGGAGTTCTTGGACATCGTTAAGGTTCCTGAGAGGGCCCCTAACGTTCTATTGTATAATTTATGTGTTCATCAAGAAAGTAATAAAGTTCTGTGTGAAGGAAAAATATGGATCTGTTGTTTAGTCAGGCGATCTGAGTTTAAGTAACAGAGGCATCATCGGGCACTGTTGTTAGCTTTTTTGTCTTCCTGGTACTCCAAAGAGCCACGTCAAGCTTCCATTACTAGAGGTACCGTGGTGTCCATTGCCTCCTGGGAGGCACTGGATGCCCGAACGCACGAGCCAGTGGTTCGGGTTTGGGACATCATCTGGTGAGACGACGCCTTAGTACCTGATGACCCTGGGGTCGCTCGTACCTGTTCGCAAGCTGGCGTAACAGTCTGGGCTGCCACCGCCAAGGGGCAAGTGCCACAGCTGACGGCTAGCTCTGTGCAGGCCGAGAGAGTGGCAAGCAAGGGCTGGTGCGACATTGCCCCCCCCCCCCCCCCCCCGCGCCGCATAAGCATAGGGTGTTGCTTAAAAAAGTGCGCACCTTTTCGCGCTTCCTTAAATGAGATGTTCTCTTTTACGCTGAGCGTTATAATATCTTTTTTCTTTTTTTCCAATTTGGACACGAACATGAGTACTCTGCAAGATCGTCATCACAGATGACACAGTTAGGCGTGTTTGTACAGTTGTCAGGAGAATGTCCTTGATGCGCAGTGCTTGCGCAAGTTACTCTACTTCAGCAGCTTTGGGAGCTGTGGCTGAATCTCTGCCATTTGAAACATCGCCTAGGATTTGGTATGTATGGGCAAACGGCGAGTTGAATGTAACCTGTTTCTATATCGGAAGGTAGTAAATTGCATGCAAATGGCAATATGAGGTGCTTAGTGAGTATTTCTTTTTTGTCACGTCTGTCTATGCATCGTATCACATCAGTGAAATTTGGATCTTTACACCCATTTAAAAGTTTTTGTTTGGTCAGTTCAAGGAGGTCTGCTTATGAGACGATTCCGCATAATGTACTCATGGATTGGTGAGCTAAAACTGATATTGAAGTTTTACCGATGGCTTCTGGATTGCCAAGTTTTTCAAACTGTTGCTTCAGAGGTAGTTCAAGGAGAGGGTCACCGCTCGCCATCTTAGTTACTTTGTAGACTGATCCGAAAACTTCGGTCAATGACTCTGGCACAACAAATGGTGGAATAGATCTGGCTGGTTTATCTAGTGCTTCACTGTGAATGACATGGAACTTTGGAAACGACAAGCCGGGGCAGTTGAAGTATGCGAGTTCGTCGGTGCGCACCTTTTTAGGGGCAAAGCTCCTTAAAGCGGCAATCGTCCGTCCCTCGTCGTAGTCGTAGTGCGTAAGCAGTCTTGCGCTTTGACCTGCAACGTGGTGCCGGTGGGAAATTTCTCCTGTGCGTTGTTGAACAATAAAATATTCGCAGCGTGCGTGTGAACTAAAAGCCCAATTCTCCTGTCTCTCATTCCCAATTACCAGCCATTGGCGTGCACATTGAGCACTGTCTGACAAGAAAGTGTCGCTACGTTATACTCGCTGGGCGTAACCTCCTTAGTTTTGAACGGTTTAGTGAGCGTTGCGCAGCAGTGCCATGATTACAGTGAACTAGTATATCCCATGAACTCGAGGTGGTTAAAGGTGGGAAGTAGACAAGAAACGCAAGCCGTAAGAAAGTGTGCATGTGCCACCTCTCGCTTAGTCCTCGGAATCTCCGCTGGATGGCGGTGCTTCTATATGTGCAATATATGATGAAAAGATGCGAGATGGGTGTACTTGGAGTGTTGACTAGATGAACGAACGGACACACAGACAGATCCATGGATGGACGCATGGATGGCTGCACAGACAGATGGACACATGGACGGATGCAGAGCGAATGCATGGACGAACGCAGGAATGGACGTACGGATGGGCGGATGGACGCATGGACGGTCACACAGATGGATGCATGAATGGACGGAAGCAAGAACGAATGGACGGGCGGATGCTTCGCCACTATCTCCATCATTCACCCCGTAGATATGAGTGAGTGAGCAAACTTTATTTAACCAGCGGATTGAGGCGTGGGCCTATGCCGCACCAGGGGCGGTGGAGAGACCCTGTCTCTCAGCCGCCTCTCGTGCTCGCTGGATGGCCCATATTTGATCTGTCCGATCTGAGCTGATCAGCGCGGCTCTCCACCGCGCCCCAAGCTGTTCTGGGGAGACTGTATTGGCGTATTGTAACTGTGTGCATTCCCATAACATATGCTCTAGGGAGGCGCGTCTCATGCTACATAGTTTACACGAGTCATCTGGGTATAGTTCGGGGTAGATGCGGTTTAGGTGCTTCGGGTTGGGAAATGTTCTAGTTTGAAGTCGCCTCCAGTCAACCTCCTGAGATCTGTCTAATGTGGAGCTAGGTGGTGGAAATCTGCACCTCGACTTTTGGTAGAATTGGATTATGTCGCAGAACCTAAACATTCTGTCCCTCTCCCACCACTCATCTCCTCCCAGTACCTCATGTGAAGCTCCGTTGCGAGTGCGGTAAGTGAGACCTCGCGCTACGCGGTGAGCCTCCTCGTTGAGGTTGGGAATGAGCGATGCACACGGGGTGTGGGCTGGGAACCATATAATATACCTTTCTTCGAATTCCTCGGATGATATCAGATTTGCCTTGCGGAGGAGTATGTTGGCTGCCTCGGGAAATATTCTTCCTCGTGCATAGTTACGGATTGCTGACTGCGAGTCGCTGGTGACATACCTACACTTTGGGGAAATTATGGCCTGTGCAATAGCCACCTCTTCCGCGATTTCTGAATTATCCGAGCGTATGGAGCACGCGTTTACGCATTAGCGGTCGGTGTTTATTACTGCCGCAACGTAGGATTTGTGACTAGGGTACTCCGCTGCGTCTGCGAACAACGCTTCCTTGTCTCTGCCGTAGGCCTTAAGCAGAGTTCTAGCGCGGCTTTTTCTTCTGCCCTGATTAAATTCGGGGTGCATGTTTTTGGGCAGATTGGGGACCTGGATCTTTTCCCTGATCACCTTTAAAACCGACACTTTACTTCCTTGTTGCCTATGGTAATTTATCCCCAACTTGTCAAGGATACTCCGTCCTGTGCGCGTGCTGGCTAGCCTCTCCATCTGGGCAATCTGTTGCGCTTCTATCAGCTACTCTAAAGTGTTATGTAAGCCCAGTTGAAACAGTTTTTCGTTGCTGGTGCTATCTGGAAGGTCCAAAGCTTGTTTGTACGCCTTTCGTATGAGTGAGAAGACGAAGAAGTGTGTTTTGAATAGGAGCTACTTCTGCTAACTCCGGCGTATTTCAGTTGTAATTTAAGTCGATCAGTTTTCGCTGCTCCCTTGGAGGGGATGGATGTAGACCACCCCGGGCGCCTGCCGGCACCAGCGGCGTCAGCGGCGGCCGTTTCCAGGAAGCGGATGGGACAAGCGAGCGACAGCGGCAGTGAAGATACTCATGATTACTATCTCAGCAGTGAGGATTTCTCAGATGACGGTTTCCAACCTGTGCTGAGCCGCAAGGCGAAGAGAAGGAACATGAGGACATCCTCATCCTCAACTATTCAGACTGTAAGTGAAGCGCCAAATTCGAACACTTATACCATCCTGTTTCTTCCTGCACTTCCTACCGTCAGCATGAAACGCCTTAACAGACAGTCTGTGTCGAGGTCTCTGGAAATGCTCGTGCCAAATGAGATCACGGACATAAGAGTGAACGCCAGAAAGAATATACTGGCTGTGGACGTTTTGCACGCAAGTGCGTTGGGCGTTCTGCGCAGTGTAACTGACTTGGACGGCAACCAGGTGCGCTCTCGTGTTCCCTTGGGATGTGATGTAGTAACTGGCGTGATCTACGACATTGATGTCGCTATTTCCAATAAGGACTTACAACTTCTTGTTAAGTCAACAACTGATACTCCAATTGGTGATGTCACCCGGCTAGGCAAGTCTCGCTGTGTGAAGATTGCGTTTAGGAGCACATCACTTCCCTCTCATGTGAAGGTGGGGTACTTCAGACATGCTGTGCGGCCTTTCATTCCAAAGCCTCTCCAGTGCCGTAAATGCATAAAACTTGGACATGTGAGCAGCGTCTGCGAGAATTCGGTGGTATTCCACCGCTGCGCCGAGCACCATGAAGCGGATAAGTGCGTCGCAACTGTCAAGAAATGCTCTAATTGCAATAGATCCCATGAAGCCACATCGAAGGACTGCCCGCGGATTCAGAAGGAAATTGCCATCTTGAAGGAGATGGTGCGCGATCACTCATCCCATCGAGAAGCCGCAGCTAAAGTCAGAAGGCGTCGTTCACGTCGACGTCGGTCTTCAAGGACGCCCGCTACCTCCTCGACACGTTTGCGTGATCCCTCATCAGTACCAACTCCTTTGCCTCCCAGACCACATGCCGTGGGAAAGGCTGTAAAGGATGAAGCCAGTGAGCATACCCTAACTGCGACAGAGTGGCCTGCACTTCAAAGGGAAGCAGCATCAAGCGAACCGAAGGAGCTTCATGACGGCCAGTCCATGCTCCCGGTTCGAGATCTTTCCAACCAAGACAGGCAAGTGACTGCAATTGTCCCGGTTCGAGATCTTTCCAACCAAGACAGGCAAGTGGCTGCAATCGTGCAATCATTAATTGCCACGATTCGCACGTTACTGAGCAGCATACAATCTCCGTCTGCTAAGAGTGCACTGCAAATACTTGATGCACTGAATCCAGTTCTTGCTAACTTCGTATAAGCACAATGGCTCAACAAAATCTCATCTTCTGCAGTGAAGTTAAAAGTGCGTCGATTTTTCAGTGGAATGCCAGAGGGATAAAGTCCCGTATCTCGGACTTTCGCCAATTTGTTCGGGACAATCAATTCCCTATACTTGTCATATGTGAGCCAAACGTATCAACGCCTTATAGATTGTCCGGTTATGAAGCTTTATGTTCAGCCGCTTGCGAAGAACGAAGCAAAGTAATTGTTTACATTCGCACAGACTTGACTTATCTTTCGCACCCAATAAGTTCAAATGACGACAATTAGTACGTGTGACTTCGTATGAAGAAGAATGCAGTTTCGTTCACGCTTATTGGTGGATATATATCTCCATCATCGCGATTTGACTGCGACAGATTAAACGACATCCTAATGAGAACCGATGGGCCTTGGATCATCACCGGTGACTTCAACGCCCATCACATGCTTTGGGGGAGCACTAGGATGAATGCCAGGGGCCGGAACATTGTGACATTCGCTTCCGATTACGACCTTTCCATCATGAACGATGGTACCCCCACATTTCTGCGGGGTCTCACGTATGGCAGTTGCCTTGACCTGACATTGGTGTCACGGTGCTTCTCTCACAAAGTTAAGTGGTTTTGCGATATTGAGACTCATGGGAGTGATCACATACCCACCTACGTGACGATCGATAGTATCATAAAAAATTTCTCTTCCGGTGTTGCAATTGGCACTGACTGGTCGATGTTTGCATCGCGTGTTAAGAACGCTTGCCAAGAAGGCCTCGCCTGCAGCCTGGAAAATACCATAGCGGAAGCTATGCAAGCGTTCAAATGTAAATTACTATTTTCGTCTAAAGTACCACAGTTTCACATTGAACTGGAAAAATTACGAGCTATACGAAGGCGTGCTGAACGACGATAGAGACGCACAAGATCAATTTACGATCTGAGGGAAGCAAGGCGGCTCCAGAAAAAGATTCAACGACGAATTTACAAACTGGAGAGCGAACACTGGAAAGCATTCTGCGAATCTCTAGACCCTCATAAACCTCTGTCATATATCTGGAGAACAGTTCGTGGCCTTCGCTCCTCTCCACAACAACGGCATCCTTTTAAAGCTTTGGCACTCCATCATGGAAAAACAGAACTCGAGGTGGCTGAAGAATTTCGCACGAGAGTTGCCGGGAATATTATGAACAAGAGCATCGACGCCGTGATCATTCCTGTGACACGATTACTAGAAATGGACATTCCGTTCACCATGGAAGAACTGGAAGGTGCGTTAGTCGCTTCTAAGCGCATGTCATCGCCAGGTCCTGATGGTATTACTTATAGTGCGTTGGGACACCTTGGACAAAAAGCCAGAAAAGAACTTTTAACATGTTTCAACAACTCCTGGCTCAGAGGCAGTGTTTCTCGAGAATGGAAAATAAGTCGATTAATACCACTTTTGAAATCGGGAAAATCACCATTGGATTTGACAGCGTATCGCCCTATTGCCCTCGCAAGCTGCCTCGGAAAAGTGATGGAAAGAATGGTTCTATTTGGTCTCGAGTGGTACTTGGAACGATACACCAAATATTCTTCTTGCATGGCAGGCTTTCGTCGGGGCCGCTCCTCCATTGACTGTGTCCTTGACTTATCGACATTTGTTCAACAAGGAAAAAGTCGCAAGCGCATATCAGTAGCACTCTTTCTTGACGTGAAGGGTGCATATGATAATGTAGCTCACGATGCCATCCTCACTTCTCTCGCAGCAATGGGCATTGGTGGACGAATGTTTCAATGGATAGAAGATTATATAACTGGCAGGGGTTTCTTTCTACAACCATATAAGGGTACAACTGCCCAACATTACACCTACTGCGGAGTACCTCAGGGAGGTGTTTTAAGCCCCACATTGTTCAATGTGGCCCTCATTGGTCTGGTGAAGGATCTGGCAATGTCGGTGTGCCTATCCATATACGCCGATGATATTTGCCTCTGGAGTGCTGCAGTTACTCGCCCTCAGGTGCGTGCACGAATACAGCGGGCAGCAAGCCTCACAACAGCCTACCTTCAGAAACAAGGCCTAACTATATCAACTGTGAAGTGCGCGTTGATGGCGTTTACACGCAAACCGATGACGCCATACCCTGTTTACATCAATGGGTAGAGTGTCAAATATGCACGGACGCATCTTTTCCTGGGCATAATAAACGACAGAAGTCTTTCGTGGAGCCCACATTGTGCGTACTTGAAGAGACTGCTATCTATTGTGCATATCATGAAATTCTTGTGCGGTAAAGCATGGGGAACTTCCGTGGCCTCCATGCTACAGCTGTACAGGACCCTATTTCTGGGTCTATTGCGCTACAGCTTGCCGGTACTGACTAACACTTGCAAATCGAATACTCATTCATTGGAGAGTTTGCAGGGTCAGGCACTGCGTATCTGCCTAGTACTGCCCCGATGCGCTTCTACCTATGCCACAATCATGCTTGCCAAAGACCATCCGGTCAGGACATATATAGTTGTGGATTGCCTCACAGCGCACATTCGACAGGCTAGCCGTGTCCCCGACCACCACTTGGCACTTCTACCTTCCGGAAGACCACGTGTTACGTTTTCAGACGTCATAGCCAAGCACCTAAACAGCATTCCATCAAGATATACGCCAGCTGCGAGAACGGCTTGTCTTTTGTGGTGCCTCGACCAGCCGCAAGTACGTTTAGAAATTCCGGGAATCAAAAAGAAAAGCAGTCACTCCAGAGTAGCATTGAAGCAAGCAACACTGCTATTATTACATGAGTTGTACTTAGACCGAACGCAGATATACACTGATGGGTCCGTCTCATCCAGCAGCTCATCAGGTGTCGCTGTAATTCCGGCTGCAGAAATGACAATCAAGTTTAAGTTGTCGCATATAACTACATCTACGGCTTCAGAGCTTGCTGCTATAAGGGCTACTTTACAATATCTCGTTCAAGAACGTCCAGGAAAATGGGTCATATTCTGTGATTCGAAGGCAGCGCTTCAGAGTTTGCAGTCTGCCATGCGTAGGAGGAGTCATGACCAACTGGTACAAGAAATAAGACATTGCCATCATGAAGCTCTTGCACGAGGGCATGATATTATATATCAATGGCTGCCTGGACATATCGGTATTACCGGAAATCCATTAGCCGATGATGCAGCCCGCTCAGCCCATGAAGAAACTCGTGTAGTCCTGATTCCTCTATCAAGGAATGATGCAGCAAGACAACTTTACCTGCTGGCTCGAGATCTCACACGCACGTTCTGGTCGTCTACCAGCTTCCAAAGGTGTCAATTTTATGAACTGGATCCTTCGCTCAAGCTAAAGCTACCATCACAACTTTCCCACTCCGATGCGACACTGTTATGGCGCCTTTGGTTGGTTGTTGCATTTACAAAGGTGTACTCCTTTCGCATTGGTATGGCAGACACTCCTACATGCGACTACTGCGGAGCTGAAGAGACCATCGAACACGTCCTGTGCAGTTGCGCTTGCTACGACACACAGCGATGCCAGCTCCGGATGGTTTTGAATCGACTTGACCCCGGACCATTTTGTGTGTAGAAGATACTAGGACCTTGGGCATCTGCCTCAGTTGCGCAGAAAGCAACAAAAGCACTGCTACTTTACCTCAAGTCAACAAACCTGAGCGACCGCCTGTAGACATTGTGTGCTCCCCGAGTGTGCTCTTGATGGTGTGTACCTTCTCATCTTTCTGCAACCTGTTTTCTCCCCTTTGTCCCTTCCCCAGTGCAGGGTAGCAAACCGGATGTGCGTCTGGTTAACCTCCCTGCCTTTCCTTGCATCTTTATCTCTCTCTATCTTTCGTATGAGTGCGTTGATTTTGAGTTTTTCGGCTGTATACCAGTTTAGATATGCCTCTACGTATATAATGTGACTTGTGGCGAATGAATAAATAAGCCTGATGACGTTAGCCTCTTTCATGCCTTGGTGTTTGTTGGTGACTCTCTTGATTAGCCGTATTGCGTTGGTGACTTCGGTTACTAACCTCTTGACGGTTTCACCGTTTGTACCCTTAGACTCGATGATGAGTCCAAGGACTTTGATTTGTTGCACTATAGGAATAGTCCTGCCGTTTTTGGTGTGAATTTGGATCTCTTCGTAAGCACGGTCCCGGTTGTATCCCTTGGGTGGTCTGCGTTTAAGCGTGGAGCGATAGAGGAGGAGTTCGGATTTATCTGGCGAGCACTTGAGGCCAGTACCATCAAGATACTCCTGAATAGTGGTGACGGCCTCCTGTAGTCTCTGCTCTATCTCTCCGTCACTACCTTCACACGCCCAGATGGTGATATCATCTGCATATATAGAATGATGTATTCCGTATATTGAGTTCAGCCGCGCCGAGAGTCCTATCATTATGAGAATAAACAGCATTGGCGATATGACCGAACCCTGCGGGGTACCAGCACTGCCCATAAGCCTTTCCTCAGATCTCAGTTCTCCCATTACGATAGATGCCGTCCTGTCTGTTAGGAAGTCCGTGACATAGTTATACGCTCTTGATCCTAAGCTTAATTGGCAGATCTGATGTAAGATAGCCGTATGCGATGCTTTGTCGAAGGCTTTTGTAAGGTCTAACTCTAAGATCGCCCGGGTAGCTGTTGTTTTGTTGTCTAGAATCTGCTGCTTAATTTGCAGCATGGCGTCTTGCGTGGAGAGCCGTGTGCAGAACCCCAACATGGAATCTGGGTAGATTTCGTTCTCCTCAAGATAAGTGTTGATTCTTTGTAAAAAAGCATGTTCCATCAGCTTCCCAGCACAAGACGTTAGTGATATGGGGTGTAAATTCGATAGATCGGGGGGTTTCCCGGGATTGGGAACGAGGATTACTTTAGCTTTTTTCCACTGTTTTGGTATAGTACCCTCAGTCCAGCACTCGTTAATATATTGCGTGATGTTCTCTATGGCTTGGTCGTCAAGGTTCCGTAGTGTTCTGTTAGTGATCCTGTCTGGTCCCGGTGCAGATTTGGTGTTTAGCTTCTGTAGCGCGGCCCTGATTTCAGCCACAGTAAACTCCTCATCTAAGAGCTCGTTCGGGCCACCGGAATATGGTCCGTGCTCTATGACAGGCATGGCGGGAATGTACATGTTGCTAGCCTCAGCGATAAAGTCCTCCTCACTGCCGTTATACTGGTGCACCAGTTTACGCAAGGTTTGCTTGTGTGCTGATTTGGTGTTATCTGGGTCTAGCAGGTGTTTGAGCATGCGCCATGTCTGACCAGCATTCATTTGGCCATGGAGACTATTACAAACTTGGTCCCATTGCTGTTTGCTTAGCTGCTTACAATGTTCTTCGATCTGTTTGTTCAGCTTGGCTATGCGCTTGCGCAAGGGCCTGTTGTGCCTCTGTCCCCGCCATATTTTCTGCAGTGATTGCTAGGCCTCCCACATGTGTGCGAGACGACTATCAATTTGCTCTAGGGGTGGACTTGAAGTGATGCTTCGCGTTGCCTCGCTGACGTCGTTATTGACATCTTTGATCCAATCTTCTATATTGCTGATAGGGTCTTCTTTTTTCGCATTTCTGACTTTTCGAAACTTATCCCAGTCAGTCCATCTAATCTGTCTCTGAATTTTTGCGGCAGCCATGGTTTCTGTGGTGATTTCTAATATTCCATAATCACTCCCTAGATCATCGAATGTGTTTTTCCATTTAGCGGTCCCCGCGTTACGAACTAACGTTAATTCTGGTGTGGTGTCTCTTGCAAGCCCAGTTCCCATACGCGTAGGGGAGTCGGGGTCAGTGATGAGAGTTAAGCCTGTTTCTTGAACATCCTGCCATAGCGTTTTTCCTTTGGCTCTTGTGTATCCGTATGCCCAAGCACTGTGTGGAGCATTAAAGTCTCCACCAATGACGAGTGGATTGGGTCCCGCTATATCTACGGCCTTTTTAAAGAGAAGAAGGAAGCGTTGTCGTATGAGTGTGGGATTGTTGTACAAATTCAGAATAATATGCTCGAAGATTTTTTTCTTTTAGGGGCAAGTTGTACGAGAATATTTTTTCAATTTCTGTGATGCGGGTGTCGTGGCAGATTGCTACGAGTCCCTTCCTTACTAGAGTGGTTAGTGTTCTAATATCCCCTGTTGAGGGCCCGATCGCCTGATATCCCGGTACCTTAGCTAAAGCATGGGTTTCCTGCAAAATTAGAACATCCGGTTTGGTTCTGTGTCTAAGGTGTTGTTTCAAGACTGCTCTCTCCCCCTCATAGCTCCTGCAATTCCACTGCCAAATAATTAAGTTCCTTTTTCTGGGCTTCCCTATTTTGAGTTGACTATCGAAGAGGGAGGAGGGTGAAAGAAGGAAGGCCTCATGAAATTAGTTGATATAGCCACTGATGTTGTGCCCTGAGATAAGTGTGAATTTCCTTCAGTGCTTATCGGAAGGTTGGTAGCTGGAAGTACCGGAGGTGTCCTAGGGTTGAGAGTTGCTACGTTAGCTTCGAGTTTATCTAGTCTATTCATGATCATGGATATTGCAAGCGAGAGATTTTTGGTTGCCTCTGCCTGTTCCTTAACTGCTTTCTGTATTTCGGACAATGTTTGATTAATGTTCGAGGTTTGCGCCGTAGTTTTGTCATTAGACACCTGAGCTTTCCTTTTAAAAGGTGGCGGGGTACTGTCCTCGTCCATTCGGTTATCTGGCATTTCTTAGGGGCGCTCTTGGGCCACGGAACGCATTTGTCTAGAAGTTCTATTTGTGCAGTTTTTAAGACTTTGAATTTCCCGAGTAAGTTGTGATATCAATTCTCTAAGCTATGCGTTTTCTTTTTTCAGCTCCGCTATATCACTGACATTATGCGCAGTCTCCCCCGAAGGCTCAGGGCGCGTCCCTTCAGCCACGTCTGACCAGCTCACCGTGAATGCCGGGCTCCCTTGATGGCCATCGCCACCCTTTGGCTTAGACCGGGATCTGGAACGGAATGTAGTGCGCCTTCTCGGTTCCGGAGACTGGGCGGTGTGGCCGCGGGGCGTTGCGCAGGACCAGGACCTTGATCTGTACCCAGGCGTTGCCCTCGTTCGGAATTTGGACCTCCCGCGTTCGGTTGGCTTGGTGGTAGGGGGGTAGTTCTCCTCGAGCGTCTCTTGAAGTTGTCGGAACCACTGGCGTTGTTTTACGATGTAGGGTGTCTTGAACTTGGCCTTGCAGAGTTTGTCAGCCGTGAGATGATCCTTGCCGCACAGCTGACATCGTGCCTGACAGTGGTGGTCCTCGCTCGGATCAGGCGTTCCACAACCCGCACATAGCTTGTCGTTTGGCATCCAACACACGTCACTCCTGTGCCCAAGTCTGTTGCATTGTTTGCAAAAGTCGACTTGTTTCCTGTATGGTGAACAGCGTGTGAGCACTCCTCTGTACATAACGTGCGTCGGGACTCTGCTGCCGTCAAAAAGGACTATCACTGTCGTGGTGTTGCCAAGACGTTTGGCTGCGATCGCCGCAGGATTTCGGGCGGTAATAATAGCTGCGGTGATGTCCCGTGGGGTTTTGTTCAAAGGAACTCCTTTGATTACACCTTTGGCAGTGAGTTCCGGGGCCGTCTCGTATGCTCCCACCTCATACAACTTGTCGTTGGCTTTGATGTGCTTAATGCCTTGGTACTTGTCTGCATGGTCTTGGTTAGGGGTGCTAACGACCAAGATGTTCTGAAAATTATTCGGACAAATCGTGTCAGTCTCTCTTCATAAGGGATCTCGGCCGCTTCATACACAGCTTTGTCTAGCTCCGTTAAGCTGAGCTTGGATAGCTGCAGTCCTCCTCTTGGCCTTATAACTATCTTGCAGACGCCTGTCGGCAGTCTTGGCATTTTGCTGGCTCTGGTTATCCGGGATATCAGATTTGCACCGCACGTTCTAGGTGTTCGAGTAGGGCTAGGGCTACCACGGCGTTCCTGGCTACCTTTCTTCGCACGTTTTTTGTTTCGAACTTCTGTCCACCCGTTGCCTGTGTCATCTTCCTGTAGGGTGACGGCTTCGTCTTCCCGTTGGGTGGCGTCTTCATTCTGCTGCGATACCTCCAATATTGATGATTACGGCCTGTATGACGCGAACGCCGAGGCCTGGCTATCGTGAGGCCGCCCCAGTCGACGCGGAGCGCCGGTCGTAGGAATAGTAGACGCTGCTTGGTGGGGGCTGGTTTTCGGTCGTAAAATCTCGAAAAATGATCACCCACCTTACAATATGGTCTCTTCGGATCCTCGGTGACGAGAAGAATCAGATGGTATATAAATACGAGCGGTGCCTGGCTGTATTCGCTGCGAAATCATTCTATGAGAACGGAGCCGACGTGAAGAGCGTCCATTCACCTCGGTGACCGCAGTGCCTCCCCTGTAGATATGCTGCCTTTTTTTTAGGAAGACGATCGAGTAGACGGAGATCGACGGTGATCCCATTACATTTTTTTGTTTCGGCATTAATGGCGGCCATCCATCATAGAGTTAAAAATAAAAGACGCTGAGGCACTTGTGTGAGGCTGCAGACAGCAGCCATAAATTGCTGTTATAATAAAATGTAATCACCCAAAGTTGAGTAACCAAACGAGTTGAATCTCGCTGTCAGGAAGACTAGAAATAAACTGAATGAGTAAGAGACAGGTTGGATTCATTGTGAGAGAAAAAAAAAGCAGCATATCCACGGAGTGAATGATGGAGAGTGGGGCGAAGAATTCGTCCGTCCATTCGTTCTTGCTTCCGTCCGTCCATGCGTCCGTCAGTGTGACCGTTCATGCGTCCATCAGCCCGTCCGTGCGTGCGTCTGCTCGTGCGTCTGTTCGTGCGTCCGTCCCTGCGTTCGTCCATGCAGCCGCCCCTGCGTCCATTCATGCGTCCATCCATGCATCTGTCTATGTGTACGTACGTCCATCTATTCAACCCTCCAAGTACCACCATCTCGCATCTTTTCATCATATATTACCCATTTAGAAGCACCGCCATCCTGCGCACATTCCAAGGACTAAACGAGAGGTGGCACACGCACACTTTCTTATGGCTTGCGCTTCGGGTTCACTTCCCACCTTTTACCACCTCGAGTTCATGGTATATAGTAGTTCACTGTACTCATGGCACTGCGGCCGAACGCTCGCTAAACCTTTCGAAAACCAAGGAGGTTACGCCCAGCAAGTATGACGTAGCAAACTTTTACAGTCAGATAGGGCTCAATGTACATGCCAATGGCTGCTAATGGGAAATGAGAGGCGGAGAATTCGGCTTTTACTTTCTGACGGCTTGCGCCTCGTATCTACTTCCATTTTTAACCACCTCGAGTTCATTCATGGTATATACAAGTTCATTGTATTCATGGCACTGCGGCTCAACGCCCGCTAAATTTTTCTAAAGCAAAGGAGGTTACACCCAGCGAGTATAACGTAGCAACTCTTTCTTGTCAGATAGTGCTCAATGTACATGCCAATGGCTGCTAATGGTGATCGCAGCCGGCGCGTTAACTAGAAGCCGAATGCTCCTCTCTCTCATTCTTCATTAGCAGCCATTGACATGTACAGTGAGCACTATCTTTTATTGCTCAACTACGCCCAGAAGAAGTCTCTCACCGGCACCACCTTGGAGGTCAAAATGTTATGCTTGTTACATACTACGGGAGACGAACAGGTGCCGCTATAAGGAGCTTCACCGCTATAAGGAGCTTCGGCCCTAAAAGACAAAAATGATTACCGAGGATTAGGAACCATTCAGGGTGGATGGAAGCGAAAAGAGCATAGAGAAGAGACGCCCACGGGATGGCTTTATGCTCTCCCATAGTAGAGTACCGAGTACTTTAAATCAATAACCACTTTTTCTAAACACAGTTAAGAAAAGGCCCCTGGATGGGTCAGCCAAGAGGTGCCATATACGTAAAGCCGGGGCCAAAGGGGCATGTTGCTTCCACCGAGGGGCTTTGAATGTCCAATAATCCGGCGGTGACTCAACCCTTAGGATCCCCTTTTCCCCGGTAATGGCTTAGGCCGCACGGCGAGGCATGCCCCCCCCCCCCTCGTCCATCAGCATGGGTCTGTGGTGTCACTACACACCAAACACATGTTTACGCGCACGCCCCTGTGATAAATGGAGCAGGAAATATGGCGGTTGTGTCATGTGTGACCGGAAGTTCACGTGACGAACGTTTTTTAGGGGTGAAGCTTCTTAAGCCGTCACCCGATCGTCCTCTGTAGTAACCTACAGAGGACGATCGGTGGTCGAGGCGGTGGTGTGTTGATAGCTGTCCGGGATACTTTCATCTCTAGTGCGATTATGGTCGACACCAACTTAGAATTTGTTAGCGCATGTGTATTTACAGGGCGTAGAAAGTTCATTTTCAGTGTGTGCTATAAACCGCCACAGTCTTCAACAGCATTTTGTCAAGAATTACATGATGTCCTAAATAAGTTGACTGTGCGGTTTCCCAAATGTCCTTTATTTCTTTTTGGAGATTTTAACTTGCCTTCTATAATCTGGTCTACTGACCCGCCAAGTCTTGTGGAAAATTCAATAGAATGTTCGTCATTTTTGAATGTTTGTTTAGATTTTAACCTTAAGCAACTGGTACTTCAGCCTACTCGTTGCTCACCTCATTCTGCCAATGTACTAGATTTGCTGCTTACGACCACTCCAGAACTCGTCTCACCCCTAGTATTTATGCCCGGTCTAAGTGATCACTGTTTTATTCACTGTAGTATTCATGCCCATTTACCTTGCACGAAGCAAGTTAAATTTATTAAAGATTATAAAAACGCCAATTTTGCTGCAATAAATAATGAACTTGCTAATTTCATCACAGACTATATGCCTGGTTTTTATACACGCACCATTCAAGAAAATTGGTTTATGTTTAAAGAAAAGGTCGCTTTTTTGATTGACCGCTACATTCCTAAAAAACAGATCCTTTCTTCTTCTAAAGCCCCTTGGTTTAACGCCCATTTGAAGCGCTTACTAAACAAGAAGAAAAGGATTTTCCGCCGAGCAAAAGTGGTGATGACGCCTGAGCGTTGGCACGCGTACTTCGTCGCTGAACAAGAGTACAAAAACGCCATTGCGCAGGCTAAAAATGTATTCCACAACATTACCCTACCCACCCTACTGAAAGATAATCCCCGGCAATTTTGGAATATAGTTCGTGGCAGCAGATCTACAACGTTTCACCTACTAGATAGCAATGGTGATGCTGTTTCCAATCGTGACTGCTGCAATGTGATGAATGATGTATTTGTTTCTTGTTTTTCTGGGGCAACACCCTTTTCTATGCCTTCTGTCGAAGACCTTTCTTTTTTTCCTATGGATTTCATATCTGTTGATTCATCTGGAGTGTGCCGTATAATAGAAAAAATGAAATTGTCTAGCTCTGCAGGCAACGACGGCATCAATTCAAAGTTCTTAAAAAACACAAAACTTTATTCTTCCATTATACTCGCTGAACTTTTTTTCGCAGTCTTTGCAGTCTTCCACTTTGCCAGATGATTGGAAGGTGGGTAAGGTGGTTCCACTTCACAAATCAGGTAACACCTACTCTCCCCTCAATTACAGGCCAATATCTTTAACCAGTGTACCCTGCAAACTTCTCGAGCACATCATCTATTCAAACTTAGTATCTTTTCTCGAATCACACTCATTTTTTTCCCCTTGGCAACACGGTTTCAGGAAGCACTTCTCTTGTGAAACGCAGTTACTTTCTTTTACTAACGATCTTTTTCGTGCTTTCGACAATAATTTCATTATCGACTGCATCTTTTTAGATTACGCTAAAGCCTTCGACACTGTTTCGCATACTCTCCTTCTTCTCAAAATGAGCAAGCTAAGTATAGATCCTAACATCCTTGACTGGATTCACTGTTTTCTAACAAACCGTCTGCAGTATGTTCATGCTAATAATTATAACTCTCCTACCGTTGCTGTAACATCAGGCGTACCACAGGGTTCGGTTTTAGGTCCATTGCTTTTTCTTATTTATATTAATGATTTGCCTGTCGGAATTAATTCTACCATTAGGCTTTTTGCTGATGATTGCGTACTGTATCGTGTCATTCATAATCAACATGACGTTTCTACATTGCAGTCCGACATTGACGCTGTTTCTAACTGGTGCGACAAGTGGCTCATGAAATTAAACATCAGTAAGTGTAAAGTTATGAGAGTAATGCACCACAATAAAGTCAATGACCATTTTTCCTATACCCTGAAAAACTCCTCTTTAAACCCCGTTACTAGTTACCGTTACCTTGGCGTGCATATAACCCACAACCTCTCTTGGAATATGCATGTTGAACATGTAATTAATAACGCTGATCGCATGCTTGGATTTCTCCGCCGTCATTTTTCATCCGTTCCTTCAGATTTAAAACTTAAATTGTACACAACACTCGTTAGATCGAAATTGGAATACGCTTGTTCTATTTGGGATCCATTTAGCTCCGTATTAACTACAGCCCTTGAATCCGTTCAGAACCGTGCAGCTCGTTTTGTGCTCTCTAACTACAACCGCTACGCCAGTGTTTCTTCAATGAAAGCTACCCTAGGATTACCAACACTTAAGTCACGCCGTAAGTACTTCCGTCTCAACCTATTTCACAAAATCTTTTACACGAATCCAACACTTAAAAATGATCTTTTCCTTCCCCCAGATTATGTATCACCACGGTTAGACCATCATCTTAAAGTTAAAGTTCCCATATGCCGCACTAACACTTGCCATGCTTCTTTTTTGCCTCAAACAAGCAGTGACTGGAACCACCTTCCTGCCTCCATTGCTGCAATCGAAGAATCTGCCGCCTTCAAAATTGCAGTTATTGATATATTGTTGCCAGACCACTCCTCTCTGTAATGCCCTCGGGCCCTGAGAGTATGAAAATAAATAAATAAATAAATAAACCTAGTAACCACCTGTCTTGTGTACGTTCTACAGGCGGGTTTAGTTTTTAGAATGTCCGCTAGATGGCTGAACTTGTGTATTATCAATATATAATGAAAAGATGTGAGGTGGTGGTACTTGAAGTGTTCACTAGACAAACGGACATACACACAGACAGACGGACAAACGCATGAACAGACTGAGTTACCCATGGTAGGACTGATGGACGGATGCACGAATGAACGGACGGACGCTTCGCCCCGCTCATAATCATTCAGTCCGTGGATATGCTGTATTTTTTCAAGAAAGACGGAGACGCAGCAAAATAGAGTCCAGGAAGACGGCAATGACGTATAGTGATATTTCACCACTTATTTCTCGCTTTTGCTGACGCGTCGAAAAAATATTACCGTCCAAGAGCATGGTGCGATTTCATTTTTCTTTTTTTTGCCAAACAGCAAAAAAAAGAGAGCATTATGAATTTCCAAAAGACCTGATGAACCCCAGTTATACCTATACATTCACTCTATATTAGCAATATCTGGTATACGTCTCATTTTTAGCGAAATAAATGCCCACGCTTTCCTGAGTGAGTAGAGAACACGTAATCAATATTGTACAATGCGTCAGCTGAACAGATTTATAGGACTACAGTGGACAAAAAAGAATATCCGTGTTGTGGTGGTTCAGGTGCCACGGAAAAAAAATCATGGCGTATCCACGGAGTGAATGATGATGAGTGGGGCGAAGATGGCCAGTCAGCCCATCCGTGCTTCCGTTCATTCATTCGTTTTTTTCTTCCATCGGTTCGCGCGACCGTCCATGCATCCGTCCGTCTGTGCATGCGACCGACCGTCAGTTCGTCCATTCGTCTGTCCGTCCGTTCGTGTGTCCATCCGTATGACCGTCCGCTCGTCTCTGTGTCCTTCCATGCGTTCATTCAGTGAACACTCCAAATACCGCCATCTCGCATATCGCATCCCCGGTGGCACATACCCACTCTAGAGCGGGTATGTGCCACCGGTGTTTACCTACACTACTACATACATCGGATGATGTACAGACCCACGCCATGAGCAGCTTCGCCCCTGGAAGACAAGCTGTGTGCCTTCTGCAGCAGGAGTCTTCTTCGAAAAGCAGAAAGGACATAGAACTCCACGTGACACGTCGTCTTCCTTCAGAAGAAGGCGCTGACTGCCACGGTTCTTCCGGATTGCTGAGCTAAGGCTTTGCCGATTGATTCTGCTTTTCTGCTTTTATTTGTTTGTTTGACAACATTCATGGCCATGGCTTTTCCACTTACGCGTTGTGTGCCGAAAAGTTGGCATTCGTCACAGTTGTTCGACTTTCTGAAGAACCTTTTTTGTTTGCACAGGGTGCAGCTAAGTTAGATGTGATGCTGCATTTATTTATTTTTTCATTTGGGCTTTATTGACGTGGGTTCCAACATAGAGCTCTGGCGTCGGCCAGCGAAAAATCAATGGCAAGAACTGCAAGGTTTACAGGCTGGCTTGGATTGCCCGACGAAATGGCTGCATGAGTTGAAGGCATAAAGTTGCTTACTAGTTTATCCTGGACGTCGTTTCGTATTACCGCTTTTCGTTTTCGCGAAGTGTTCTTTCTTGCCTCTTGTACCTATTCGTCAGTATGGCAGCTTTCGGAAACTGGATCGCTGCATCAATAAATTTTAAAGCACCCCTTCTGCCCCTCAAGTCCTCCAGCACAAAAGAAGAAGCCCCTAAGTTGATGCAACAACCACGGGAACAGCAGCAGCAATAATAATAATAATAATAATAATAATAATAATAATAATAATAATAATAATAATAATAATATAATAATAATAATAATAATAATAATAATAATAATAATAATAATAATAATAATAATAATAATAATAATAATAATGTTATTATTATTATCAGTTCACATAACAACAAAAATATCAATAAAGAGGAGTACGAAAGAAAACCACAGAGTGCTTGACCCTATTCGAACTACTTAGCAGGTAAACTGTGAGGAAATCTATAACAATATAGACAACAGTTGTGTAGTGACATGAAAACGTTTGAACACTGTGGAGAAAGTGAAAGAAATAAAGCAAGCACCAAGCATTACCGTGCGTGAATTCTTAAGATAGCGCGTCTTCGTACTGAGCGTATGCATTTCTCTCCAAGTTCTACTTCATTTGAGGAATTTCCGCCGCTAATGAAAAGTAAACTTTGCAAAAAAGTTTCCAGAGCACGAAACCTAGGAGCAACTGACCTTTCTGTAAGGCAATGAGAACAAGTATTTTGCGATGTCGAGGTTCGCAGAATTAACACTATTACGTGTAATCGCAGTCACTTCAACATACCGACAATGAACAGTTACGGATGTATATTTCAGAACTTTACGCTACCAAAATAGAAAAAAAAACATTATGAATACCGTCATGATGAAAAGTTATGAAATAACTTGGGACACTTAATATTTATCAACTTGAAGCAAAATTTATGTATATGGATGTTTTGTTTCACCGGCAGTTGAATCCGCGAAATTGTATTTAGCCTCGGGACATTATTGCCACTAAGACATTGCTGTTTTTTTTTTTGAGTAAGTCGAGGCAACTATATTTCTGTCAATTGCACTGCGCAAAACAACAATAAATAACACGATTGTGCAATTACCGTCGCTGAGCATTTTTAAATATTATCCTGCTTTCCGATAGCCTAACGTTTGACGTGATGTAAAATTTTTGAATATTTCTGCTGCTTCCTGCCACTGAGTAACATTTGGCGTCTCCTATTGTATATAAAAGCACTTAAAATTAGATGTTTTCAAAATTTAGACAGGTAACTGGTAGACAAAGCTTTTTTTAAAATAGCAGTTGTATTCACTATTTGTCTCTAGAGAAAACAAATATAGCGGTGATTTTACAGTGTCATTCATTGTGATTTTAATCGCCGTCATTGCCGAATCAAAGCGAAAGCGAGTTGTGTGTAGGCATCACAAGGGAATGTGATACACGGAGCCAATATCGATGAGTCGCTCTACCACACAGCGGTCCGCTCCATTGTGCACAACGAGCCCTCTTCACCACAGAACGTTTTCCCCTTTTCCACAGTACAGAAAGTAACTACAAAGAATATACCATGCACGTGCCGACTTCAGTGTGTTGGAAAAGAACGCAATACTAAACGCAAGAAGATATCTGCCGCGCCCTTTCCAATCCAGTGATGGGAAACTGAATGTACCCTGCAGGTTCAAGTCGAGGGAGCTCTGCCTGAAGTGTTCGCGGGTCAAGCCTTCGATACGAAGCCCGTCGCCATTTATAACAAGAGCCCGAGGATTAATCGATGCCCTATGTGCTCCCATCTAAAGCATCTCAGGAGGCATGCCTTCTCTATATTTGCTCCTTTCCCCAACTGTGATAGGCTTTTAAGCGGAAGGGATCGTGGACCACATATATATAGAAAAAACTGGGCGAGCTTAAAGACGGCAGCGGGGCACAAGGAGTCTGCTCGAGGTTCGATATCTGTAAGAATGGCCAACGTCAAGAAAAGAAACTGTGAGATATGCTCTAGGAGGAAGTCTGAAAAAAAAAAGGAACTCGCATATAGTGCCGTTCTCTTGATTTCAATTTTCTATACAAAAAAATCTTAGTATATAACGGAAGACACCATTGTTGCAAGGAGAGCAGTTGTTCCAGTTGACCTAGATGGTCCTAATTGAAGTTTACAGAAAAGGAAGCTGCATAGATGTGCGGCAATCTATAGCTTTAGGAAATTTCTTGCTTGTGATATCTTTGTCGCAATGCGTGAAATTGACTCGAAAATTGAGCTGCAAATGAACTATAGACTTTGCGGCACGTATGTGGAGTCTCTTTACACTGTGTCATGTTTTAAAATTATTCTTCGAAATACATCTGGGAACATGCGTTGGAGAGTGCTAAATATTGATCTCGCATACCTAATAATGTAATTATAATCGATTCTTAGAAGCACGAGAGAAATATTTTCATGTAAAGACTCTTGTGTGAGTATATTTGCTCAATTGTTACAAGGCGCGACCGACCGAAATGCTGTCAAAAGTCAACAGCAAAACAGCGAAACAGGGAAACTAACACTGGTCTTTTTTTTCGTCATTTTTTTAATAGAACGTATGCAAAAGTGTGCGCGCTCATTGCCCTTTCTACGTTGACGTATGATCGCACTGGTGACGGCAAACCAAATTTCTCATTTCGACCTTTTTGCCGTCTTTTGTACCTTCAATAGAAGCATGCGATACCATTTCTGAAGCTTCTCGGGGGTAATTGAAGAACAAGTTGAGGAAGCAACGCACTAGTGGTGGGAAACACTAGGAAAGCAGCGGAACTGATGGCCTTCCCATTTTGTTTTCCTTTCGCCTCGCTCTCACTTCGTTTTTCACCTCGCTGCTATACTATGCTCTACTTCGCTATGGAATGCTGTAGCTTCTCTCCTCCTCCCATGACTTCTCCAAGCACTGACAACAATTATCCTCACCTTCCATTTGTTTTACAGCAAAAACTGTTATGAGAAAAGAACACTGGTCACGCGTGGCGCAGTAGTTGTCTGCCGCCACTGGTGCCCTTAACCAGTATAGAACGAAAAAAACCTCAGTAAATAAAAAAAACAGTATTGACACACTAAGATTCGAACCCAGGTCCCCTGAAAACAAGCCCAGTATTCTACCGCTGAGGCACGCTTAGCTTTCTTTTTCTTGGTATTTAATAAAGCATTTGCGTAATAAAGACAAAATCAGCAAAGAAAAGTGCAATAAAACGGCTACAATAAGCGCTCAAGCGTTACTCATACACACTCAAAGGCTAACACAGCGTGAGTTCTTCACACTGAGAGTTCTTCACATCGTGTTATGCAAACAAAAAGGGGTGAGGTCAAACAGCTCTCTAAGATGAAGTACCAGTCCGGTCTAAAGTGTAGCTTGCCGTAAATGTTTTTGAGGTGGATAGCCATTTAAATGAAGTCTGTGCTTGAAGAGGCGGTGGGCTCTGCAGATGTTGCGGTCTTGCATTCGTATCTTCCAGAAGCTGTGCATACACATGAGGAAAACATATTATAATGGAACTTCATCAAGTGCTGCTGGTAGAAGATAAGGTAATGTGTGAGAACTAATGATGAAATGTTTTTTAGGGGCGAAGCTCCTTAAAGCGGCACCCGTTAACCACTCGTTGTAGTACGTACCATGCCTTACGCTTTGACCTGCAAGGTGGTGCCAGTGGGAGGTTTTTCCTGTGCGTTGTTGAGCAATAAAAAAATCGCAGCGTGTGCGTTAACCTAAAGCCGAATTCTCTTGTCTCTCATTCCGCATTAGCACACACGAAACGCAAGCCGTAAGAAAGTGTGCTTGGGCCTTCTCTCGTTCAGTCCTTGGAATGTCCGCTGAATGGTGGTGCTTCTATATCAGAAATATATGATGAAAAGATGCGAGATGGTGCTACTTGGAGTCTTGAATAGGTGGACGAACGGACACACAGACAGATGCATGGACGGATGCACGAATGGTTGCATGGACGGATGGACGCATGAACGGGCGCAGGAGCGGATGCATGGATGAAAGCTGGGACGGACGCACAGGTGAACGTGCGGACGCACGAACAGACGCACGGGGGCCACACAGACGCACGCATGGACGGACGGAAGCAAGGACGAATGGACGGACTGATGTTTCGCCCCACTATTCATCATTCACTCCGTGGATATGCTGCCGTTTTTTTTTTTGTGTTGAAACATGCTGCCTGGCGTGCCTAATTTGTCGCCTGGTATGCAGCCGCGTCGGCACAGCACTGTCGACGCACTTCAAGGATGCGCAGGCCCTGCACTGCGCAGTTCCCTGCCGAAATTCCAAAACGGTTCATCACATTCACACGGGCTATAGTGCCATTATTAAAAGTGAGCAGAGCATCAAGTGGGCATATATAAAGTGCTTGGTGACCGTGGAGAACGTTTCTTGGAACACACTCCCACACGACTATCTAACGACTCGGTATGGTTTTGAGTTTCCCATGAAGGAATTCGGCAAGTAATTCTAAATGAGCAAGTGGAGGATAACGTGGCTTGGCTGCCTAACTAACAGATGCTGGAAGGGGTACTTTATGAAGGAGTGGTTCACCGTTCAACATGGCGTTCTTGAATTTGCACCAAGTTTCGGCGTTCTTCGAGCAATGACCGTGGTATTGATTGAAATCATTTGATGCCATGTGAAAATATGTGAACCAGACAGATTTTTGCATGCCCTCCAAGCGGGATTCATTTGTTCTACTAGCCCAACGCAATAGTTTTGGTGCTTGCCAATGATGACACCTTAAGACGCCCCCAACCAAATGTACATTTTCCGACAGAGAGCTTGGGGCCTTTGCTTTCTTTCATTTTTGCAGCTGTGGGCCCACTCCCCCCCCCCCCCCCCCGAATGGGCCAAATATGCTCCAGCTTGCAAAGTGTAACTTCTTTGTATGACTGTGATGCCTAAACTGCAAGAAATTCCTCGTTACCCAAGAATGGAGGTAGGGCAGGCCACTACAAGAATTTTGGAATAAGTCAATTTTATAGAAGCAAATCGTATTAAGACAAAACAACTTTATCTGGTTAAGAAAAAGTTGCAGATTTCAAAAAAAAACGTGTAAAAGTGATTGTAAGTAATTTTGCTGGGTCTCTTTAAAGAGAACTAACAGGCAATAATGCCAGAGACAGTATAGGGACTGCATTTAGAACTAATTGTAATGTAAAGTCCAAGAAAGAAAAGTAGACGAAAACATTACTTGCCTAGAGCAGGAACTGAACCTGTGACCATCAAATAACACCTCCAATGAGATCTAAAAAGAATTGATCAATATCAAGCATATATACGCTTAACTATGCTTATGGAGTGTTAACATGTTGGCTACAGTTGGCAGATGGGCCTTTGGGCAATGAATAGAAAGTAAAAGTCGTGCTAACCTTTCGGTAGACCCCACATACGTTGGGAATCAATGTTATGAGAAGCATTGCAGATAGAAGGGGACCGCGTTGTAATTTTTTACATAGCAGAACTTTACAAACTGGCTCTAAAAATATGTTGAAGTACTCGCGGAGACATAGTTTTAACAGCACCATGTGGTTTACATAATCAGTTATTTAAAGTTGCGTAACGATGCCAACAGCACCATGAGTATTAGCAACACCAGAAGCAGCAAGCTAATTTCAAGTGCTGGTGCTCGTGAGGCCTAACTACTAATGACCTTAACCAGATGAGACGGCTGTATCATAGGAGTACATATGTAATGTTGCTCGAGTTCGATAGCCAGTCCTGGAAGCACAATTGGCGCTTCGCGAACACTAGAGTTTCTTCGAATAGTAGTACTGAGACCTCACGTGGATCTGTGATGTAATACTTGTCTGCCACGCCGAATGCTATGGTTACATTCTTGCTGGGACTCCGGCTTTTTTTAACATTGGACGGCTCAACGTTGCCAATGTCAGATTTTTTATAACGCTCACGCGTTATTATTACCCATGTGTGTCCTTGTCGTTTCTGGGTGGATACTAAATATCGATCAGCTGTGGCACATAGCTGCATAACAGCGGCACATACCCGGCCGCGAGTATGCACTGCACCGTTGGCAGAGAAAAAAAATTGACGACCGAAGCGACCATATTGCGACATTATTCATGGTCATGACCAGCGAGTCGTGTTCGTCATAGCACCTTACCCTTCCATACCAATTTTGGTTTACCCGAAGTAAAAGAGGCAATATCCAGAGCCCCCAGACTTAGGCACATAGATAGATAGATAGATAGATAGATAGATAGATAGATAGATATCAGCAGTACCTGATAAAATTCTTCACATTTAAAGTCGTAGTCTAAAAATACGCATAAGAAAAGAAGAATGGTGCAGCATTCAAAACGCTTTGGAAAATGGCTGCATTATCTCTAGTTTGACCACTGAAACTGGTCGATAACGCACCGCCTTGTCTCCTAAACTTGTAGGATCGACTCAATTCATTTGCACCGCATTGTTTTAGCCTCTGAAAATGGGGGCCCTGCCTTTGTAGCAGCACCATAAGTTCGATAATAAGTTCGTTTTCGTTTCCCGGGCTGAGAGAGTCGCGTCCCGTGTGAAGCCACTCTAAGGCGCCAGACAAGTCACTACGTCAAATAAAAGTTGATACCACCACCTAGGTAACGTCCAGTGGAGGGACACCGAATTCTCATTTTGAAAACAACTTTTCAAGATAGCTGGCTATGTTTCGCTGACATTGTTCACTCGCCATATGCACAGAATTTTAAATTTGATCACTGGGCAGGTAAGCTTTAACAGACACTTTAAGGTTGCTGTGAAGTCGCCAAAAAAATCACAATAGTACAAAGCGTCGTGACATCTGAGTGTCGAGTGGTAGTCATGTCGCATGCTCTCAAAGTATTGTGATTTATCAATCTCTACACTTCTGTACCTTATTATCTTTTGTCGTGTATGCCTGATTCCGATTCATGCACCTTATATGCTTCTTATCCTTATACGCTTCTTATTTCCTTCTGCTGGTATGTAATGATACCTTCTCGTCAATTTAAGAACGTTAATGACACTTCCGCTTTGAAAATAAAGCTTCATTCTTGTCTTAGTTTCTCCGAAAAAGTGAAGAAGTAGTTTGCAAAAGAGTCGGCACTTCTTTGACTTGTGACCACGCTTGCGAGTTCAGACAGTCTATAACGTAATTATCGCAATTGCAAGGCGTTTCATTACTATAATGTACTGTCTTATTTAGTGACAATTACGTCCACCTATGCATTGCACACACCTTTTCAGCAGTGTTTTTTTTGTCGAAATTAAAAAATTGCGTAGAAAAACACAAAAGTTTCATTTGATCTTGTGATCTTGCCAGCACCATTTATTATTGCTTTTATTGTTCAAAGTCCCATCTACAATCGAGCTACTTTGTAGTACCGAAAGAGCATAGGAGTACAACAAAGCGAAAAACGGTCGTATGAAGGCAAAAAGAAAGAAAAATACAGGTTAGGCGTTTCACTGGATCTATATGAACGTGAGAAATAGAAAAAGAAACATGCAACTTGTACGAATCGGACTACATCATACTAGAATTGTTTACCTCGCAAACCTCATTTTCATAAATCTTTGTGCTGAATTGAGTGGTGCCCAATATTTCGTGATTGTAGTCCCACAGCTATTCCAAAGTAGCATATGACATTTCAATCCTGTAATGTTTTTCCTTCGTGTTTCCCAGCATGCCTGCATTGGGCAATACTTTTTTTCCAACTTCAGGGCGAAATCGTATGGTATCCTTCATTTCATTATTTTGATTGCTTAGTGCAAGTGTGACATCGCTGGTTTTAAAAGCATCTCGTGTACATGCCGGAAATGTAGGCTGCCAGCCTACCTTTCCTGCAGCTGCATGGCGATGCGGTGAGGAATGAAATGACATTTGTGCGTGACAAGAACAAGACGACCAAGTCACGTCGCTAAGGCATTGATCTGTCGCGAGTTTTAGCGCCGACGAATGCCTCCTCGATCAATGGTTCTCAGATCATTGGTTCAGAGTTCCGATGTCCCGGAATCATTGCCGTGTTTATCTGTGAGAGACGTTCAACTGTGCCGAGTTTCTGCCACTGAAATTATTTCTCTCAGACTCAGATTCATTTGATAGCATACTTTTTAACGAGAAAATATTTGCAGGAAGTGCAAAAAGTTGCTTTACAATACAATCACGCCATACTTCATTGGTACTCTTTCCACGATTGGTCGTTAGTTTCTAACGTAGTTTTTGGAGTGTTGCTAAAAAATAAATGTTAGTCATATAATACCGCATTTCATTTTAAATAACATATTATCGCGATAGCAAAGAGCTCATTTTGCAAAACTTCTGCCGTCAACGTTGGTGTCGGCGTCGTATTATACCAAGAAGAACTTCGTTTGAATGTTCACAATCTTTACGCTGCCTCTGTGTAATTGCAACTACCTATAGTTATACTTCTCCAACAAAAAAAAAACATTTCAAACACCATCAAATGAGGGTGATAAGGTTCTTACATTTGCATACTATTTTAATATATTTGAGTGTTTAATCATCATCTTATAGACATTCGCTCATGCAGAAATTCTTAGCGCCAGAGTGATCTGATGAAATAATGTTCTCGCTTGTTTAGTTGCAATTCGCACATTTGCCGCGTCAATTTGTCCCGAAATCTCACAAGGGAGGCTTATTATTAAACATAAAGGATCGATGAAGGTTAACAAAGCTAAATTTTCTTATTTATATTTACCGCATCTTTGCTGGTGAACCTCTGACCGATCACCAGCAACGACGTACTGCTTAATTTAGAGCTTTCACGTCGTGACCCATTCGGCAATCTAATTCGCTGGCTGTTTCTCTGGAAAGGCTCTTTGGCGGAGTATAAATGACTGAAATAATCTGCCATGCTGCTTCGTCGACGTGTCGCACAAAACTGAGGGAGCTCGCGACTAATTGGTTTTTTGTTTCCCGACCTGTTGTTATGTGGGAGTGGTCGTGTACAGATAAAATCTTGCCATGTGCTAATGTTCGACGTCATGGCGGCTTAGATGTCTGTATTTTTGCTTTACACATCTTTAATGGTCGCATTTTTGATACTATTATTGTTACATACAAGGATACGTCTTACAGCGAGCACCTTTTGTACACTTCACTTGAAAAGCGTTTAAAAGCCTCCAGGAAATTGTTCTGCTATCCCTGAGAACTAGTGATTGGTATTATTCGCAAGAATGTACGGGACAGCCCTGTATCTTCTGGACTCTTTTTTTAGACTACGCCCATGCTTCATGACATAAATGCTTCATGCACATGACGCTCACAATCGTTTGTAAGTGCTCTTTGATTGTTTGACGTGCTTTTTTCAAATTTTGCAATTTATATAGTATCATACCTTGACGATGGAACACAAGGCTCTAACATATCCTGCTTATTCATGTTCCTCACTTATAAAACAAAATTGAAATGAAAAGTCTTCAACTCATCAGCTCATTTGATATTTGACATTTCCTGTAACCGTTGAGTGAAGTACATATATTTGGGAATACAAGAAAACTGGAAAAGACTACAGCCTTATTTACATTCTGATGGTAAATCAGGGCTTATATCAATTGTTCTGATCACCAATACGTTTCTAAATACCTGTGCTCAATTGGCTTCATTCATTCCGATGCATTGTGCAGTGCTGCAGAATTTTATTCCGACAAATGGCAGTCTCGCACGAAAGGGCCATCCAGTGTCGTCCATTTTATCATGCAGTGGGCAGCCACTGATTGCGCGCGCTGCAAAAAAAAAAAGTTCTTTCGAAGCTCTGCCTCGTCTGTTTCGGCGGGCGTGTTGGTCAGGGGTGCGGAACGCCACGTAATTCCTTGAAACGTGTCCCGTAGCTTGCTCTACCGCGTTTTTTAACGAGTCGGGTGGAATGAACTGCTCTTATAACAAGATGAGTGCAACCTTGCACACACCGCAGCTCTGCCTTACCTTATCGTAGACTGTAACAGCTCGGTTCACGCACTGTGTAACGCTGGCCAACTGGGCAGGGCCTTCCTGTCTGTTGAAGCTCTTTGCAGCCGAAAAACTGTTCGCCAGGCTTTGTATGGCTGTTGCGAGTCGTTCTTGCTTGTAAAAATGCTCCAGTAGATGCGGCTCTAGACGAAAGGGCAACCAATGCTACCTTATGCAATACTGCATGCTTTTAAAAAGATAGGTCATGAGAGCGAGCACTTCCCAGTTTAATTTACTCTAAATGGCAAAGTTGTTATACGTGTGAGGGACACAATCAGTGTGTTGAGTGTTCTTTCTGCGGAAAGGTCAGTGATAGATGAGCTAAGGGGTGAATAACGCTACAACCTAAAATATTATTGATGTGGTGTCTCTATCAAAATGGTATATGAACAAAAGTCAGCTAAAGTATAGTTAGGAATTTTATCTATCAAAGAAACAGCTGTAGATCAAATGCACGCAACACACACGCGCAACAACACAGTGCTACGCTTCCTGCAGATGTTTTTTTTTATATTATTATCAATTACCACGTCGTACTTACCTACTCTTTCCTTCGCAACAAGAAACATGTGTGACCAGAAAGTCAATAATACATTCTGAGAAATGAACAGCTCACAGAGCATAGTGAACATGAATAGAGTGCATTGGTACAAGATTGTACCAGATGATCACTTCTTTCTTAAAAGCACTGCGAGTGCTCGTTCTTGTGCTTTTGTTTGTGTCTCTGTTTGTGCCATAATGTTAGCCAGCTATTCCATACCCGTATGCCCGCAATGCAAGTATGTGACTGCGATGTTGTCATTTAGATGCATATTCAGTGCAGACTTCGCATCAAAAAAAAAAACTTGGAAAACAAAAAAGAAACAGTGAGTGTTAATTTACAAGTGCGGTGGTAAAACAGCGGAACTATTAATGCTGTAACATAAAATACTCGCCCCGAAAATTCGATAACAAAAGAAACCTGTCTGTGCAATTCAAAATAGTGGTATACAGTACAAATAGTTAAATGAGTATACAATATAAATAGTCTTAGGAAGATTGAAAAAATATTATTTATTCTTTTGTAATGCTAACACCTTACTTTGACATTTGATGTATATGTTGAGAATTTCTTGCTAGAAAAAGCCCTCACATTTAGACAGTGGGTTCAACGACGGCCATCTTGTGAAACAACGCATCCTTGATTTTTTAGGTTGGCTGATAAATGAGATAAGAAAGAATAGTCATAAGAGCAAATAAGAAAAAAAGAAGAGAATAAGGCAAAGGGGTTAGGTAGAAGCAGGCAGGAAAGGTGGTAGTGGGAACTACTCAATCGATATAAGGACGAGATTCGTAAGCAAAACAGCGGCTGTTCTACAGAAGAGCTGTTTAGCGTGAAACGTTAAGAAAGCTAATGACATGCGGGAAACTAGAGAAAGAAAAGAAAGCAGCATCGAGGCATGAGAAAATAAATCTTCCTTTGCCGCGATGTTATCTTGGTTTCGGGAGTATTTACGAAAGCAAGACCAAGAGAGCTGCGCAACAGGAAACGAATAGGCGTAAAATACTGGCGCTCCCACCAGCATGCATTTTATGGATTGAGCAACTTTCATTCTAATGAATAGTTCTCAAAAGACTTTCCTTGTTTGTGTAGTGTTTGTACGTTTGTGTGTTTACTTTTCAAAAGTGACCTTGTCGTAAACGCCTTACGTCCTCAGTCCGATGATCAAAACTCGTTTATGAAAAAAACTATCTTTTATGCGTTCTCTCTCTCTCTCCCTCTTGCACTTGCTACAAGGTATTTTGGACTGCCTTCAAGTGGTGCTGGAAGCAAAGAGGGCGAGGGCAGAACACCGGTAATGAGAGAATATACTCAATGTCTTCCAGACTTTTCTGAAGAAGTCTTAAGTGCCGCAAAGTATGCCTTGTGGTTCCGTAGCAAAATATGGAGTGATTCGAAGGTTTTACAAAGGCACCGATAAAGGTGGTTGTGCCAAGATCAAGACAACATGAAACGCTTTCTGACTTGCTCTATTCTTCTTTATTACATACGTCCTCTACACATCGATCTTTTTTTTTTACCTTCTTAGCGCCTAGCTTGATCACAACATGGAAAGAAAGCACCAGTCTGGGATGGAAGTCACTAACGTTGGGAAAATAAGTGCTGCTAAAATGAAACCACTTATTTTCCCTTCGAGCTCACTAAGTTCTATCATGTATCTTAAGGCACGAGGAAATAGCTTATTCGAGAACTTTGTTGAGCTAGTGCGACATACCTGCAATTTTATAACAATGCAAAGTTCTGCTTTTTCAGACAAGGCAGACTCAAAAAGAGTTCTAGAGAAAAGAGGGCCATGCAGCTTCTCGAAACAGCTTGCAGTTTTACAAACTATTACTCTGCAATAAAAAAAGCAAAAAGTTCGTGACGTGCACTTGTGGAAGAGCTATTTATGGAGCAAATGAAGCGCTTTCGCATAGCGATTGGTGAGCAGGTCTTATACTTAATATCTGTTTTCGTTGATACAGCTCGAATTGCTTCAAGTTCAACGCTATCGGCGATGGCTGAGTTGTTATACGTGCAACAATCATAATATAAAGGGCTGCCTTTGTAAGAAGAATATGTTGACGTTAATGCTAGGAAAACGGGCCTACAGCGGCTAAGAAATAAAAAGGGTACTGAGAAGGTACATTGGTTTGTCGGTGTCATATATGTGTCTCATATATGTGTCTCTCAAATTCGCCTGTTGACGTTGGTCGGCGCCCGCATGAATGACACAATCACTCACTGATTCGGATGATAGGTGTCAATGAGGGGTAAGTAGCGAACGTGTAGATTTCCGATCTGCGAATGTCAGGGCGGATGTGGTGCTACAGTCCAATTAAGGTCGCCAAAAGCAATGTCGTTCAGTAGGCACTAACGCGAGGCATACAGGTTATGCAGCGTTTCAAAAGGCGAGAAATAATTTTAGTGTCAACTTCTGTTAGTAAAAATATGTCACCATAATTATTATTTCGTAAGTGTGTACCTGCAACGACATATGTGTCCTTGAACAGTTTCGCATAGAAAAATATTTGCAAAAGCTCACGCACTTGTACTCATACACAAAAGGGGACAGAATATAGTCCTATCTGGAACAGCGTTACGTTACGGTAACTCCTCTAGTAAAAGCCTAAGTGGTGCCCATGTGCGCGCTTCAGTGGCCATTTTTGTCATCCTTGTTTGTGTAACCGACTTATAAAATCCTTCGGGTGTGACATTCGTTGGTCACGGGTTCAAATTCTGGCTGAGGCGGCCGCATTTCCGATGGAGGTGGAAATGTTGTAGGCCCGTGTGCTCAGATTTGGGTGCACGTTAATGAACCCCAGGTGGTCAGAATTTGCAGAGCCCTCCACTACGGCGTCTCTCATAATCATACGGTGGTTTGGGGACGTTAAACCCCACATATCAATCAATCGGGTGTAACATCCCAAAACCGCGTTGTGATTTCGGGTATTTTGTAGTGGAGGGTTCAGGAAATTCGGACCATCAGATGTCCCTTAACGTGCACCTAAATTTAAGCTCACGGGTTTTAATCATATTGACCTTCATCAAAAATGCGGCTCCCTCTGCCGGGATTCGATTCCGCCAACTATGGCTGCGCCGTCGAGCACCATGGCCACTAGACCACTGCGGCAGATGGTATGATCTGTTCGTCTTAGCAGTATGGCACTTTAGTAGATAATCAATCAAAGAAAGAGGCACGTCTTTAGCCCTAACTTTTATATATTTACGCATTGCTTAGTGTCCCATGAATCTTCTAAAATAGACCCGGTTTCAAATAGGTTACTCTCGAATGTCTGAGAAGTGACATCGTTACAAAGGTTTCTCACTTTGTGCTTCAATTTGATCAGTGGTATTGTAGGGGTAAGAGAACTGACACACGTTAAGTACTCAAGCAGAGAACGAAGGTATTGCTGGCTGAGCCGGACAGCAACCGTGAAAACTACCGAGCATCGAACAAGACTCTCTTTATAAGGATACGCGACAGTGGGCATATATGGAGTCTCATTTTATCACCATCATCCATATTCGTCAAAGAACAATTTGGAGCATTGATATATTTCTTCTACACAGTGCAAATATGCTTTTGTTGAACACCGTTGTGTGGACAAAAGAAGATTTATAACTTTTTTTACTAAAGAACTCGCTTGATAATAGTATAACAGTTGTTGGGGCTTAACGTTTTAAAACCACCCTATTATTATGAGAGGCTTTGCAGCGGAGAGCACCAGAAATTTTCACCACCTTGGGTTCTTTAACCTGCACATAAATCTAAACAGATGGACGTAAAGCACTTTCGCCTTCATTGAAATGCAGCCGCCACGACCTGGATTCGATCGCGCGACCTGCGGTTCAACAGCCGAGTGCCTTAGACAACAGAACATCACGGCGGTGAGGAACTTGCTTGAGAGGGCTAAAAGAGCCGGGGGAAACAAATGATAAGCTTTACCCATGTCTGATCAGGACAGAAGGTCCCACAATGTCGCGCAATCAGCCTTGGCGCCAAACTGTGTATCCTATCTGGGATGGCTCACTGCAAAATTGAATCGAATTTATTCAGTTCTTCGCCTTCACTGGTAGAATTTGGCCACATGAGCGCACGCTGACTTGAGTTTAAAAACGTAGAAAGCTAACGCTCCAGCGTGTCACTCAAATCACTTACCTGCTTAGGCAAGGACTACGTGCTTGCGCAGGCAGGCCCATTTTTATGACTCTGGCACGGTCGACTCACTCACTTGGGAGATGGCTAGCAAAGCAATGTGGTGCTCGTTTGCCACTTTAGAACTTTTATAGGTGTATTAGCACCTCTCGGACACGATCTGATCATGAAAAAAAATTTTGAATGGTTAGACCCTTTTCCTTATGTATACGCAACTTCGCAAATGACGTGGCGATTGAGTTGCTGCTTAAAAATACAAACTCCTGCAAGTGCCCTTGAAAAAAAAATGCCGGAGTGTTGCTCGAAATTTTTAGTGCGCCTGCACTTGATGCGTCCTCAAGCTTGTCTTTTCATTTTGACAATTTATGTACAACGTATTGCCTCTGACCAATGAGTTTATTTTGGCATACATAATAAACATCCTGAATTCCAAGCAAGCAAACAACGTCTATTAGCACTCATATAAATTATGTACCCTCTGGCACTTCCGGCAACGTGCCTGAATGAAAACTGTTGTTCCGCTCCTCAGCAGTCTCAGAAGCAAGCGGTTGGATATTTGGGGTTTAACGTCCCAAAACCACCATATGATTATGAAAGATGCCGTAGTGGAGGGCCCCGGAAATTTCTACCACCTGGGGTTCTTCAATGTGCACACAAATTTGAGCACACGGGCCTGCAGCATTTTCCCTCCACCTAAAATGCAGCTGTCGTAGCCGAGATTCCATCCCGCGACCCGCCCACGGGTCAGCAGCCAAGTACCTTATAGCCACTATAGACCGCCACAGCGGGGCCAAAAGCAAGTGGTTGTGTATTCTTTTTGAATTACAATTGAACAGTATTAGGCCCAAAGCATAAAAAACGACTCGTTCAGACGTCCCAACAATACCCACGCGTTATTTCGTACTCTAATCCCCGCACGTAATCGCATAAATCTACCCCTATAGCCATGGTTGCTGAAGTAATGCTATTTCTTTCCCTTCGTAACCGTGTTAGCAGCTGCGGTCCCTCTGGCCCCTGCTGGGGACCTCATGCAATGTTTGCTCCGTGACTTGTGTTGGGTGGCTGTGTATAGCGTGCAGCGCAATAGCCGCTAGTTCTCGGAGCGCTCGGTAAATTGACCGCCAAATACGGATAGTGCGGCCCTAGACAATGAAGAGGGGAGCAAATGATAAACATAAAAAAATGAAAAATATACTTACCCCTTCTTCCCTGGCCTCTCCCCCTCTCTTGCCATATCTACTGCCACAACTGCATATTCCTCGTGTCCGTGTAGCGATCACCATTGGTGATACTTTTCTCTCTGCTTTGGTATTTGGTTTTTAAAGACGACAGTGTTTCTCGGGGACCTTCGACGGAAAAATTTTGGTCTGTCTGTCTGTCTGTCTGTCTGTCTGTCTGTCTGTCTGTCTGTCTGTCTGTCTGTCTGTCTGTCTGTCTGTCTGTCTGTCTGTCTGTCTGTCTGTCCGTCCGCCCTAACGATATTTCAAACTGCACCAAACGGCCAACCCCATCCGCAGCACCCACCAATATTGCTCAAGGCTTAGCGTTCATAGTTGTGCGATTGTCAATTAAAAAGCAATTATTGTGCGACCTTAGGTTCCACAATAACGCTTCGTTGTTTTCTATGTCTCCCTTTGTACTAGAAGAGGCACACACAAGTAACTTTAAGGAATGTAGCGTTTAATCACGCTGCGATGACAGTGCAACGCGATACTCAAAAAGGTGTTTCCAACGTTTTGCTACGATGTCGCAGTGGTGGCACCTGCCTGTCGCTTTGCATTCGACACCTTATCACCTCCGAGACTGCTGCGCATCTTTCTCCGCGAGCAGCACGCCTTCGTTTTGGAAGATTACTGCCAGATGGTAGTTGTAACCAACGTGCCTAAATGCGTTCGTTCGCCTCCGCTACACGCTCGAGGCACCCTAACGCAGTGCCTCCAGAATACCAGTCACCGATTTTCTTGCGAATAACATCAAACAAAAGTTTTGTTCACTCTCTCCAGACGCAAGGCTATCATCTTTCGACGACATTTACAGTGTAACATGTAAATTCGGGCCAATATTTTGTTTTTTTTTACTGGTCGGTGCCTGCAGTACTAAGATAGGCAACTTTTTGTATTTGTACAACTTTTTTTTAAAAGAGCAGAAGCGTGTTTTACACTCCGGAAACATGACAATTGCTGGTGCGCGAGCGCTATCGCATTTTCGAAATCAAGCATATTTTTCAGCGGTCCGTTGGCGGCGTGCCGCAGACATATTCCGCGGGCAGCTAGGTTTCTTTTTTAATCTTTTCGTTATTGCTATTTTTGTTCCTGGAATAATGATACAGATTGCACGCACTGGCCTAATAAATATAAAATACAAGTATTCTCTGGTCTGAGGAAGTCTCTAGTGTTGGGCCACGTCTAAGAAGAAAA
Organism: Rhipicephalus annulatus; assembly: GCA_013436015.1. NCBI lineage: Eukaryota > Metazoa > Arthropoda > Arachnida > Ixodida > Ixodidae > Rhipicephalus > Rhipicephalus annulatus. The sequence goes on along the minus strand of WOVY01011829.1, from coordinate 344,600 downwards.
GTAAGGCATTGTAGAAATCAAAGTTTTTCTCCCACTTCTTCTCTCTCGTGGGGAGGACGAGTAGTCTCCGGATAATTTTAATAAGTAATGCCATTGCACTGTTTATTCACACATGCGATGACGCACACACACGCACAAATACACAAACAGACACACACGCGAACACCATGCATGCACATGCAAAGAACGATGGTCCTTATGACTCATGCACTGATTGGGAGGTGTGGGAACCACATTAGCAATGTACTTGAGTACTTGCTGTTCCTGTGGCAGCAAAACAAAAAGTGCAAGAACATTTCGTCGCTGCGTTGGGAATATGGAAATCAACTGTGTGACACTGTTTGATATTTACAATTATTTTTGAACCACCCCTTGACGTAATGCGTTGTTGATGTAAAATAGATGATAGATGCGCAATTTATATCCACCAACAGGTAAATGAAGGGACGAACTTGTCAGGTTCACACGAATGAATTATATTAAGTTGGCATAGGAACTTTCTGTGCGCTGCAACGAAACAAAACTGACAAAATCAAAGAACGATGCAGGGCAACACAAGCGTCAACTGTACTGTTACAGCTAACAATAAGAAAAAAAGGGGTTCTAAGATGGATTCGTGTGAAACGCCTGAGGTTATTTTTAGGGCATTAGATTTGCCACCATTTATTTCGACGTATTTTGTCCAAGCTGTAAGATATGAGAAAATCCATGCAATTTTCATACCCTAAATTTATCTCAGAACTCCATCAAAAGCCTTGGATAAATCAAAACAGATGGCGTCGATTTGTTTTCCGTAATTCAGTGTAGTTTTGAAGTCATTGTTTGTTTATATGTGTAACAGTGCATAGGTTTTGCGAAGCCATGTTGTTAAGAAAAGAACGTTTTCTAGTCTTCAAGGTAACTCTAAATTGATATTGATATTGTGTGTTGAGGAAGCTTCTACCACAAACACGTTAAAGGAGCACCGCCACAAAGTTTCGAAGGCGAAATACTGAACGAAATAGATTTTTGTGGAGAGATACATAGCGTCTACAAGATATAAAGGGTAAACATAACGTAGAACATATTTGAATGAACTTTAAGAGCACACCGTGCGACTGAGTGAGATGCGCAGCATGTCGCGACGACGACATAAACTCAGGGGCAATGTAAACAAACCTATGTCACGAGTTCGTGTTGACCGGTTGCTGGCACGAGCCTTGCGCTTGCACTATAGCTGCAATTTTTTCCTCCGTGTCAGCGGCTTCGCGTGTGCTGGCTGTGCCATGACGTCACTGTTTTGGGTGTTCACATGACATGTTATGTTCACTATGCCACAGAAATGCTTTTTCTTAACGCGGTGTTTGTTGAAACGGAAACTGGGAATGGGCACTACAAGAACGTTTCTAAAAAATGTCCGGGCATTTGCGCGAACGAGGTTTCCAGTAGTGATGATTGGCTCGTGAGCTACCGACCACGCAAAAAATTAAGATGAAACATTTTTTTCAGTATTATTTTAATCAAATACACTCATAGTTGTGGATGTTTTATTTTTGAGTTGGCTTGTACCCCGGTACAACTGTTGCAACGAGCGAATCAATTGAAATCTGTTTCTGTGCGAGCGATGTCTTTACAATATCAAGATAGTGGGCCACCCATTCCGTGTACGTTCACAAAAACACATTTGGTATACTGTTTAGCTCTGCGAATTTCGGATCGTTAATAATCAACAAAACGCTATATATAGTGCTTACATTTATACCTCTTTATCAGAAAGAGGCTTTGCTTAATATCCTATATATAGAGACGATAACATGTCGAAAAATTACTGCAGGTTTTTCTCTTTGCGCGTCTGTTAAAAGCGCCATTTTTTTCGATACTTCTGTATCCTATTTGTTGTAAATAAGAATATGTTTTACACTATAGCTGTCGCGTGTCCCACGTGTGCGACGCGTTAAGCGTTGCCTTGAAACTTCCTACGAGGACTGAAAACAGGCAGCCCCGCCGTGGTGGTCTAGTGGCTAAGGTACTCGGCTGCTAACCCACAGGTCGCGGGTTCGTATCCCGACTGCGGCTGCTGCATTTCTGATGGAGGCGTAGCTGTTTTAGGCCCATGTGCTCAGATCTGGGTGCACGTTAAGAACCACAGGTGGTCGAAATTTCCGGAGCCCTCCACTACGTCGCCTCTAATAATCATATGGTGGTTTTGGGACGTTAAAACCCACAAATCGATCAAATCAATCAATCAAAACAGGCAAAACTTTAAGCTTAACAAAAGGGGCGGACAAAAGTTGACGTTTGAGGTCAAATACCAGACAGCTACGTGAAAACTTAGTGTAGCCTGAATTTTTCGCCCATTTTTCTTATTTGCTTTGTTTATGTATTTTCCTGAATTTTTTGCATGCACGTTTACTTTTACTGTTATTATTTTTTATTGTTATGAGTGAGGAGGTGGTGTAGGAGAGCTTACCTACTATAGGTAACTCTTACTTGCTCGGGGTTTTCTGTTCATATCAAAATGTCCACTACAGGTGACTGTTCGAAGAATGACAAATTGCGGTGTCGTATACCACCCCACTCTGAAAGGAATTAACTGTAAACAATTAAAACGCTTGAAAAACGTTAAGAACATGATGTGTTTTCGCAATCTGTGGTGCATGTGGTGTGAATTCAGCATCAGGTTAAACAGAACGTAATATCACTCCGAGATAGGAACAACAGGGATTCGTCGGAGCCAAGTAAGTGTGGAACCTTACCTTATCCCGCCAAGTTTTTGTTTGAAATTGCAGCGATCTCTTTCTCCGCTCACCAGATTACTCCGACACTTCTGTTGCCATCAATTTTGATTGCGGTATCTAGATATACATCAAGTTTACAATACACCCAACACACTCGAACGTTTTCTTCTAACATTGCTTACAGTGTCTGTTTAACAGTCAGGCACTACGACATTTTCGTAGCACTGTGACCTGCCTTTAGATCACCACATTTCCCCGGCAGAGGCTTAAGTGATTCGCGTCATGGACGCGGCGGTGAACAGCTGTTATGGACTTTAGCGAGAAAAAGGGGTCTTGTCCCACCTCTCCCCGTCCCCTAGGACATCACTACCAGAACAGGCAGGAACGATGTGGCATCAGCGCATCAGAGAGCCGTTCAGCAGCGCCCCGAATTGTTGCCGCGTAAGGTGGGTACATCCCACACGCGCGCAAGTCGACGTCAATCCATCGCTTCGCTTCGACGGACCGCGTCGGTGACAGCCGGGATTGTGGAGGCGGCAATGTGGCAAACATGGGAGAGAAAAAAAATAACGTGAGGAAGAAGCAGGCCGTCCCATCACTTTCGAACGTGCCAGCAGTCATTTTGTTGCTTCCTTTAACACCAGCTAACCAAAGCACTTCCTCGCTTTATGCTCTTTGTGAGTGTCATTTCCTTCTTCCCGAATGGGTTTCCCATTGACGGCCATTTCCCGAGAGCTCCTTAATGGACGCTCGTCTTCTTGGGCGGCAGATGCGCATCACGCACTACGGTTTACTTTTTTTTCTATTTCCTTTTCTTTTTTTGTTATAAGACCAGGCTATCAGCTTTGCCTCCGCCATCCGTGTCACAGTGTAGTCATTTCTTTTTCCCGACATACAAACATTGAAGCCACAGACAAGTCACTCCGCCAGATACAAAGGCACTTTCCCATGAGACGTCATCGGAACATCATAGCAACGTTCAGCTGTTGTGTAGTGCCACTCTCACTTCTGTTCTCTAAAAGGACAAAGAGAAAGCGCAGTTTGCAATCGCTAGGAACAGTTTACCATCATGACAGTTCAGAAAGTTTATGGTCAACTGTTAGCTCCTTCTGGGCCATAAGTATACAGAGCTTTTGTTTGTCGATGTGTGGTACCTATAGTTGACTCAACTATTGCTCGTCTTGCAGGCGAAACTCGTCTTGCATGTGTACTCGTGAGGCGGTGCACGGAGACAAGATACAAAAGGACAGAAGAAAAACACCGCTGCGTTCCTTTGTGCCTCGTCTTTGAGCCCTGCCTCTCAAGTAAACATGAACTATAACCAACTCTCTCAACTTCCAAGGTTACGAATCTTGGGTTCCCTCGCAAGCCTCGTTGAGCCTATAAGTGTAAATGCAAAAAAAAATGGCAGCATATCCACGGAGTGAATGATAGAGAGTGGGGCGAAGCATCCGTCCGTCCATTCGTTCTTGCTTCCGTCCGTTCATGCATCCGTCTGTGTGACCGTCCATGCATCCATCCGCCCATCCGTGCGTGCGCCTGTTCGTGCGTCTGTCCCTGCGTTCGTCCATGCATCCGCCCCTGCGTCCGTTCATGCGTCAATCCATGCATCTGTCTGTGTGTCCGTTTGTCCATCTATTCTACACTCCAAGTACCACCATCTTGCATCTTTTCATTATATTTCCCATATAGAAGCACCGCCATTCAGCGGACATTCCAAAGACTAAATAAGAGGTGGCACACGCACGCTTTTTTACAGCTTGCGCTTCGGGTCCACTTCCCACCTTTAAACTCCTCGAGTTCATAGTATATACTAGTTCACTGCATTCATGGCACTGCCGCCCAACGTTCGCTAAGCCTTTCTAAAACTAAGGAGGTTACACCCAGCGAGTATAGCGTAGCAACCCTTTCTTGTCAGATAGTGCTCAATGTACATGGCGATGGCTGCTAATGTTGATCGCAGCGTGCGCTTTAACTAAAAGCCCAGTGCTCCTGTCTCTCATTCCCCATTAGCAGCCATTGGCATGTACATTGAGCACTATTTTTCATTGTTCAACAACCCACAGAAAAAATCTCCCACCGGCACCACTTTGGAGGTCAAAATGTAACAATTGTTGCACACTACGACTACGATGGACGAACGGGTGCCGCTATAAAAATCTTCGCCGCTAAAAGGGTTTCGTGCCTGCATGTTACACTGCGAATTCTATTGAAAGACGATTGTCTTGCGTCTGAAGAAAGTGAAGAAAACGTTTATTTGATGTTCTTCGCAAGAAAATCGGTGAATGGTATTCTGAAGGCACTGCGTTAGCGTGCCTCGAGCGTGCAGCGGAGGCGAACGAGCACATCAAGTGACGTCATACGTGAGACATGAGTGCTATCCGGCAGTTATCTTGGAAAACGAAGCGTGCAGCTCTGAGAGAGGTGGTAAGTTGTAGAACGCAAGGTGACGAGTGGGTGCCACCACCGTTTTATCTTAGCAAAGCGTTAGAAACACTTGCCTTTTCGTGAAAGCGTTGCATGGTCAGCGGGGCGGGATAAACGCTATAATCATTTGAATTGCTTATGTATGCCTTTTTAGTGAAATACGTCCATACAGAATATATGCGTGTTATGGTGCCTCAGATATGCGCAATAATTGCTTTTTAATTGACAATCGCACAAGTATGAACGCGTAATTTTGAGCAATATTGGTGGTCGCTGCGGATGGGGTTGGCGGTATGGGGTATCGGCTGATGCCATTTTAAGTACCCGGTATCGTTAAGGGTGGACAAACAGACAGACAGAAAGACAGACAGACAGGCAGACAGACAGGCAGACAGACAGACAGACAGACAGACAGACAGACCAAAATTCTTGCGTTGAAGGTCCCCCAAAAAGACTACCGTCTTCTAAAATAAAGCTACACGAAACATCAAAGATGATTGCAGAACGAGAGTAAAATTTATTGCGTCTCACAACCTGCAAAGTGCTCAGTCGTAAATCTTTCTCTTCACTGTCCCCATGCACTGGTAGAGTGCATCAAAGTGTGCATAATGTCTTTCAGATGTGCAGCGGGTACTTGGCTTATCAGCAGAAATAACCTTTATGTGTAGTGAGTTCTGTCCTGCTTCATAAAAAGTATGATTATAGGCGTTGTTGGTAAATAACTTGTGGAAAGCGATAACTTCTTCGCACTTCGTTGGCCCCCCGAAGCTGCGTTCATTGGGAAGCTGCGCTCAGAATTTTCGTAGTATCGTAATCGTTGATGTACCTTTTTAAATTGGCTCACTTTGAGTGCTTGGAATATTACAGAAATGCAAACACGTTTCTATGCTGCTTCATAGGATATATAATAAATGTAATCTATAACCAAAGAACGCACACTGAAAAAGATTGCCATGCACTCGTGATATATATTTTTTTTAAATACTCCTAATTGGCTTGTCATACTCCCATGATATCCGAATAGCACTATCTCTTTATGAAATCTTCGAAGTTTATGAAGCAGCGCAGAGTCGTTCACTGTGATTTGTTACAATTATTCAGAAATCTGTGCGTAAACCAAAGCATTATGGCTTACGTGAAGAGTAACTTATTAGATGCATTGAACATAAGTGCTTGATAAACACTGCAACATGCGTGGGAGAGACGTTATCCACATTGTTTAGATGTAAACAAAAGTTACTACCGAAGTCCTTCAGATAATTGGATAGGTTGATGGCGTAACGAAAATTTCCCGTAAAGGCTACCAATGAAGCATTGAACAATATCAATTTCAAACTGAGTCCATGTATGTGAAGTTCGCCATTACCCAGCAAAGTTCTCTTTGCGACGTACTCAAAAAGCTTGGGTGATTGCTATTTGAATAAATATCTCAACTGCTGACAGGAAACGAATGTGACATAAAAATTAGCCATCTGACTTACGATTGTATACAAATAAGTGCAGCATGCAAATAAATGCCCATATTCTCACCTGTGTTATGCGTGCGTAGCTCGTAGCTTTTAGATGCGGAAGCATCTTATACTCGCGCCTTGTAGTGCGCCGTCCGCACCGCTTCTCGAACATTCGACAGCTGACGCGCGCGCATGCGCCGTCGCGCCGTCGCCCACCATCTGTGCCGCGCGCGCTTCTCCTTCGAGAACATTCGACAGCTGACAGCGCATGCGCCGTCGCGCCGTCGCCATCTGTGCCGCGCGCGCGCTTCTCCTTCGAGAACATTCGACAGCTGACAGCGCATGCGCCGTCGCGCTGTATATATACTCAAGGTCGGCGCTCGCTCGCTCAGTTGCCGCTCGTCCGTTGGTTTGTACGGCGCGTCGACGTCCGAAGTCGCCGTGAAATGAATGCCAACGAATCCACAAACAGAATGATCGATGTCCCTTCGACCAGCACCGGCCAAACTGTTGGCGGAACCGCTTCCGCATCCTCCTCAGTGTTCCCCCGAGGGAAGCTGCGGGCAATTTTTTCTTCAAAGATGCTCCCAACAACAGAATAGACTTAGGATATTCTACTTGGCACGTAGGTGAGCCGTCGTACCCAGGAAGCAGGCTTACGAAAATTGGCAGATCCCACTTACAGTGGAAATAGATGATATGCGAAGCACGAAGGAGAAATGTTCATAGGTCATTTTAAAATCACCACAACGTTACGAGGTGGAGGCAAATAATGGCGTACATAACTTCCGTGTCATGATTATCATGTTTGGATGTTTTCTTTACCTTCGTCATCTATTCGCGTCACGTGATACCAAATTTAGTATATGAGGAACTAGCGAAACGACCACGAGCATGCTATGAGCGTGGTATGTTGTCATGATCTTACATGACAGGATTATCATGACAGGATTATCATGTGTCAGGATTTTCATGTTTGCACCAGTCATATACTTTTGTAATCTTTTGATATCATCATCATGATCATCATCAGCCTGATGATGATGATTACGACATCACTTAACACCAAATTCGGTATATGGGGAGCTAGCGAAACGCCCACGAGCTTAATATGAACGATTCAATATACTCCAATGTGGTGTTGACGCACGCGCACACTGGGTACAGCGACGTTACGTTAGCAAAAGGCGAGCACTCTATAGTCTGATGCCAGGCGCGATCGGAGCGACCAGCGTCCGTCGGCGTGGCCTTACGGCAACCGGTGCGAAATGCGGCATACTGCATTTCTAGCTGTTGCGTTACCCAGACAACACTACGTCTCCTTCTTTTCGGGACGGAGGGACGCCGGACGCGCATAAACGCGTATGCGTCAAAGCAACGCAGCGCGTCGCAAGCGTGCGAGTATATGGCACGACCCTTGCCTGGCGTGGCAACGCCGGCTTGACGCGACGAAATAAACGCCGGTGAGCACGCGCACCGCGTCACGTCAACATGTATTCGCGCCTTGACTGCGGCATAAAGTCATGTTCTCACATGGCACGCATCTCATGATTATCATGCTTGCTCCAGTCACATACCTTCGCCATTCATTGACGTCACATAATACCGAATTTGGAATGTGTGAAGCTTGCGAAACGGCCGAGAGCGCATCATGGGTGTGGCATGTTCTCATGTTGGTACATGACACGCCTCTCATGTTTATCACGTTTGCACCATTATCACACCTTCGTCATTCATTCACGTCGCGTAATACCACATTTGGTATGAGTGAAGCAACCGAAACGGCCGCCAGCACATCATTACCGTGGCTTGTAGTCATGTTGGTACATGACTCGCATCTCATGATTATCATGTTTGCACCAGTCACGTACGTTCGTCATCCATTCACGTACCATAATACCAAATTTAGTATATGTGACGCTAGCAAAACAGTAATGAGCGCACCATGAGCTTGGCATGTAGTCATGTTGTTACATGAGAGCATGTCATGATTTTCATGTTAGGGTCTGTCACTTGTGCTCGCCATGAAATCATGTCATAGCATACCAGTTTTGCACATGCCATGTGAGCGAAACCACTATAAGAGCTGCAGGACCATGAAATGTAAATCATGTCACTCACGACATCGATATCATGATTTTCTTTTTATGAATAGTCAAACATGTTCTTCATGTAGTTATGTTATGCCACACCATGTTTGGTATTGATATCATTATTGAAACGGCCAGGAGAGCTAAATGTCGTAGGCGGCTAGATAGATAGATAGATAGATAGATAGATAGATAGATAGATAGATAGATAGATAGATAGATAGATAGATATTCTTTCTAAGAATACAGAATTTTGTTTGTATGAGCTACTAATGACACTAGTTTATTTCGCAAACAAATGCGGGGAAGCTCTTTCGTATTTTTTTTAGTATTCAAACAGTCTTTTTAAAGATAAAACTCGTACAAAGTTCATTGTGCACGTTGATTTTAAGGGTTATTTGGGAAAAGATGTCATGAGGACATAGACTTACTTATGCGGAAGATTATGTAACACACCGGAAAATAGGTGAAAATGAATGGAATGGGTGCAATTAAACTGAAGGCACTTTTCTTGTGAGCCGCTGAGAGCACTGCGGCAATGGCACAGCACTATCAAGCTAAGTTTTGGAAGAGCAGTGAAAGTGGGAAGGAGACAAGATGAGCAACTACAGGAAAATTTTTATCCAGAAAGGCAAATTGAAATAGCCACTAAACAAATTGAGAAAATAATCACGGAGGATAATAACCCAGTGTGGACATACACGAATCTAATTAGACTCTTTGAGCTAGAGCTTGCTAAGACGCGTGACAAGTCACCCCGGAAAAGAAGACACAAACCCAAAAGTTGGTGGGATGAGGAAGTCAAGAGAGCCATAGCAAAACGTCAGGAAGCCTCTAGGGAACACAGACATGCTAAGCAGCCGGGTGAAGCGACAGATGATGTTGAAAGAAAATGGGAAACCTTTCTAAGCTGTAGAAGGGATGCATCCCTTCTGATCAGTGAAAAGATTAGAAGAAAGGGAGCTCAGTGGCTGGCAGAAGTACATAAAAAAGAAAGAAAGGCAGCTGCGAAACTTTAGAACCATCTAAACTCCCTAAAAAAAGAGACGAGTCTAGAGCAGAGTTTTATAACTATAGCCCAAGGTGCTAGGCTAGAAGGGGACAAAGCTATTTAATATATAAGAACAAGGGTGACAGAAAATTTTCAACAAAAAAGTACTTTATGCACCACAATAGACAAGGACGAATCAAGTGGTGCAATGGCTCCATTTTCACAACGAGAGTGGGAGAGGGCTGAGAAAAGGGTTCCTTGTAGTACATCAAGAGGCCCAGATGGCATTCCAATTAGGCTGATAAAGACATTAGGTGCAAAGTCTAAGCAGGCTTTGAGAGAGGCACTGAGCAAAATAATAATCGATGGTGAAGTTCCCGATGGATGGAAACTTAGCAGGATGAGCATGATCTATAAAGGAAAGGGGGACAAAGCTGACATAAACAACTACCGTCCTATAACAGTGACATCAGTGGTCTACAGACTGGTGATGCAGATTATAAAGGAAAGACTGCAGGCGTGGATAGAAGGTGAAAGGGTGCTGGGGGAACTGCAGGATGGGTTTCGGAAACACAGGAAGTTGGAAGACAATCTGTTCTCTGTGACGCAGTGCATCGAAATAGCAGAAAAAGAACAGAGGCTCCTGTGGTAGCATTTTTGGATATCAAGGGAGCGTACGATAGCGTGGTTCAAGAGGAACTGTGGGGAATACTGGACACACTAGGCGTGGAACATGTAGTCACTAATCTTTTAAAGGGCATCTATAAAGGTAACAAGGTAGTTATAAAGTGGGAAAAACAGGTATCCGAGCCTGCAGAGGTGAAACGGGGGCTTAGGCAAGGGTGCCCCTTGTCACCCTTATTATTCATGTTGTACCTACAAAGATTAGAGGCAAAATTATAGGGAAGTGGACTGGGCTTCAACCTCTCTTTAGTCAAACAAGAAAAACGTATTGATCAGGCACTACCAGCATTAATGTACGCAGATGATATAGTGCTAATGGCCAACAACAAGAAAGATTTGCAGAGATTTGATGGACATCTGCGGTAATGAGGGAGATTGGTTAGATTTTAGATTCAGTAAAGAAAAATCGGCAGTCATGATTTTCAATGATAACGAAGGTAGTGAGCATAAAATACAGGAGGTCACGCTAGCGATAACAGATAAATACAATTATCTGGGCGTACAGATAAGCAATGGGACCGAGTACCTGAGGCAACACGAAATATACGTGACGACTACAGGTAACAGGAATGAAGGAGTGATGAAAAATAGGGCACTGTGGAATTACAATAGGTATGATGTTGTGAGAGGAATATGGAAAGGGGTCATGGTTCCTGGTCTGACGTTCGGTAATGCCGTCTTATGCGTGAGATCAGAAGTTCAAGCAAGATTAGAAATTAAGCAGCGTGGAATAGGTAGGCTTGCTTTAGGAGCTCACGGGAATACACCAAATCAGGGAGTACAAGGTGATATGGGATGGACATCATTTGAGGGCAGGGAAGCTAGCAGCAAGATAAAGTTTGAGAAGCGATTGAGAGAAATGGGGGAGGAGCGTTGGGCTAGGAAGGTTTTCAGCTACTTGTACATGAAGCATGTCAATACAAAATGGAGGAAGCGAACCAGGAAGTTGACTGGTAAATACTTAGAAAACGGCAGGTGGTCGCGGTTAAGAAGAAAGTGAAGGAAACGGAGACTGACATGTGGAGAATGGGCATGATTAAGAAGTCCACACTGGAGATCTATCGAACTTTTAAGCAGGAAATTGCCAAGGAAAGGATCTATGGTAATAGTCGGGGTAGTTCTCTACTGTATGAGGCCAGAACGGGAGTACTGCGAACCAAGACATATCGGGCCAAATAGGGGTAGACACAGTATGGGTAGACAGAAGGGGTAGACACAGTATGCAGTGCGTGTGGAGAGGAAGAAGAAACTGCCGAACACTTGATAATGTTCTGTAAAGGGCTTCACCCTATAGTTCAGGATGATGGCGCAGAGTTTTTCAAAGCACTGGGGTTTAGGGACCGGGAGGGCAAAATAGACTTTAAGCGGGTAGACTTAACTAGAAGGAAGTTATGTGATTGGTGGCTAAAGTCAAGGCACGAGTGAAAATTAAACTCTTCACTGCAAAGTACGAATCCTCAAACTCACTTTTTAAGGAAAAAAATATAGTTTTTGGTTCATTAAGTATTACGGCTTGGTGGCGCTAGCCACCGCCCGTTCTAAAGGGTACAGCCATATCCATCCATTCATCCAGCAGATGTAAACTAAGAACTTCCTTCTTCGTGGCCTCTGAGGTTCGCCTGTGTATTGAGACGAAAGAGCAGGTGTACTGAACACAGTATACAGAAGAGAACACTAACGTATGAAGTGAAAGTGCCCCAATCAGACAGCGACGTTATGTATTGGGGTTGCTTTAGCTTTTTTTTTATTGCAATGGCCACCTTATTAATTAGAGCGATAGGTACACAGAGAGTTTCAATGTTTGCTTGGTGGTGAGATCCTTAAAGATAAATAAACGCACTGTTTATAAATAGAGTAGCATCTAGCGTGGTCCGCACAAAGCCAATGATCATGTGAAAATGTAGCCTATGCGTGTATTCGATGCGATTGGGAGACCGCGATGTACGAAGTAGAAAAACATTCTCCACTGCAAACCGTAAAAGAAACTAGTTTCGTGCGGTAGAAGCTGGCACCTTGCTCTTTATGTAGCAAGATAGTGCGACACGGACCAGTAATTGAGGCGTCAACACAGAAACGCTTCCAAGTCTAAGGAAATGCTTACTGTTTACGTACATCCTGGCTTGAAATTTACAAAAAAAGAAGTTCAAATAAAGAACGAGAGAATAACGAATGAAGATACTAAACCTATAAACACAAAAAGGAAAGGCGCATGAGAAGTGGCATAGTATAGAAGTTAGAAAAAATATAGCATCGCGACAGAACAAGTGCTAACGTCATCTAGTGCGCTGGTCGTGTTAATTTCCAAGTCCATGGGTGATGAGATTTCGCTGCGTATTTGACCACTTCTAAATACGAGGGGGTGCCATTGTTGTTATTTTCAGGGATGTGTCATTTCGCATACAAATATAACTTTGAGTTAGAATTTTACTCAGCTTTTACGTTTCAGAGAACTTATTATGAACACTGCTGACACTGTGTGCAGTAGAGATCTCTAGCACCGCACGTCTGGCCATAGTGACGGAGAAAGATGTCATCAATAGTTCCAGTCAAGTCGTAATCCTAAGCGTTTTAGCGGTATTGCTTTCAAAGGGCCATGTGGCAAAGTTTCTTGTCATATATATTGTTACGATGATAAATGTCATAGATGAGAGCAACAGCGGAAAATGCGAGTGCTTGTTACGAGCGTGTAAACGTAACTGTTTGCTTTCTCAGGCACGTATGAACACATCACCACAATGATGCACTATCAGGCAGGGCAAACACAAAAAACGGCATTGTTTGCTGATATAACGAACCCCGTCCGCTGCTGCTGAGTATGGGGGCCACAGCCATTCGTTCTGCCATGTGTGTCAAAGAAAGCAGGAATATTTGTAGGTGAAGGTGAAACATACGTACATGTCTTACCATCTTACCCACAGACTATATTTTTGGAAGAATGCGAAGAATCACCCGCTGCTTTCCGAACGACGTGGCGACAAACATGAGCTTGGATTGCTCTGTGTCACCAGGCTGTATTACATTTCCGGCATGCTAACAGCTCATTTGAGTAAAGGAAGAAAAAATCTCCAGGGCTCATTCTATGTTAGGCACAACGAGAACAACCTTTCTTGATATACCTTTCTTGACATGGAGCCAACAAAGGTATGGGCAACGTTTATTGCGTCATTTGAGCATGTCGTAAAATTGTTAAACAGGTGTGAAGATTGTAAAGTGTGCGAAAGGACAACTTGCCGCCGACTGGGAGCTGACCTCTGAATTTCGCATCACTCACTCTATGGTGTTACCAACTGAGCAGCGGTTCTTACCTCGTCCACTTGTAGGGCATTACATGCATGCAAACTTAGGGAAGCTTAGTCAGCGCCCCGCAAGGCCATGAGAGTGAGTGGAGAACACTCTAGCTTTTCTCTCCTTGACTTGATGTGCTGTTGTATTCAGTTGGTTGTTTTCAGTGATGAAATGAGGCTCTCGTAAAAATATTCCACTTCTGCCATTCAGGAGGAAATTAAGTTATAAACTGTATTGAGAAGAAAGGGCCGTCAAGTCGTTGACTGGGGCAATGGTCACCTACCGGATCTCCTTACATTTACGTGGTTTAGACAAAAAGGCAGTGGGATCTTTCTCCGGAACTAGAGCAGGCAAGAGCAAGAAAGGTAGGTAGATCATAGCGCTCTCAACAGTTTATTTGTCGATTTATTCAAAGGCGACATCTCTACGAGATCAAAACTAAGGGAAGTACCAGTACAGTTAAGAGGATGCCTTGGCCAAAAGCGTGTATTTATTTCGGAATTGCCGTCAAAAATATGTTCACATATTGCTGCCTTGTTTTGAAAATATCTAAAAAAGAAAAGTGCGATCAGTGTACGTAAAACATCAAAGACAACAAATAAAAAAGTTACAACGGCTTTTTTTCTCTTATTTCTGGCTTTAATACCATGTACTCCTCTAACACAGTGTTCTGTGTAGCTTCGCCTAAACATAAATATACAAAACCCCATAGTTTCAGAAAAAATAACATCCCTGTTTTTTTTCTTAACACTTTACTAAAGGAAGGTAGTTTTATCTCTGCAAGCAAAATAAAAAAATAAGCAAAGTTTGAATGCATCTCAGCAAAAACCAATCGACCGGCAGAATTCAACGATTGCGTATCGCCCGATGGTAAATCGATGAACCCTGCTTCTTGACCCTCCCAACTTGCTGCCCCTCCCGATGTAAGGGTGGCGCTGTAAGGGAAGGTGCCAAATGGAAAGTGTCCTAGCACTCCGGCCTCAAACCATGGCGCATGTTCACCAAGCGTTACAGTGGTCCGCATCCTCTAGTTCAACTAGGGAAGAAAAAGAAGTTTACGAGGTAGGCACCGCCGGTAGAGTGGCGCAATCGCGAGAAGGTCTGCCTGCAGATCGAAGTAGGCGTTACTTATGGTCCTCGTTAAACCGAAAGCCTGACTCGCTGCTTCGCAGAGAGACTAAAGTAGCTTGTAGTTACTGGCGGGGAAGCTTGACGAGGTCTTGTGCAGGTTATGAAGACAGCTTCGTTCGTGACGTTGTCAGCTTGAGAGGAAAGACGTTGATGACATGCGACATCCATAATTATGACATTCGATGACAGGAGACGTTGAAGGAGAAGATATGCGATCGGGTTTCCAGGAGGAGTTGCAACCTACTTGGTGTTTGACATATTCTTCTAGCATTTAGATATCGCTCGAAATGTGTTCTGCTCTGCTCTAACTGTTTTGGTGTGGAGAGATTGAGGTCGATATTACCTTGGCTACTCTATATCAATAAGTTGTGGAGCGAAAAAAAATAATACTGAACGGGACCTAAAAATGAACTATCCAAAAAAAGACATAATAGCACACTGAAGCCAGTTAAAATATCATGCTAATGCACAGTTTGCTCGCGGCAGTTCAAGCTGCCATAAACTGTTCACGCACACACCTTCCTTTTTTACTCTCAGTATATGCACTAACACGTTTCGCATTTCTCAATTCCTGTTTTCCTATCACGGGCGCTTATCCAGTCCGGTCTCAACTAAGAAGTCTGTGAGGAAGATGTCTTCATATTTCCACTGAGGGGTAGGAAAATACGTTACCCTGCTTAGCAGTGTGCTTCTGCTTAATCGGTATTCACCACGAATACCAAGCCACCTGACCTGCAGACTATATTCAAAACATGTACGTTTACGAAAAATGTATTTGCAATAATACGTATTTTAATAAATATGGATATTGTCAGATACTCTTGCTCCTCATAGCAGAGAACATATCTGTTCTGTGCTATCTGTATATGCTTATGTCTGGAGACTACGTGGTGTAGCAGTAGAATATTGCAGCTTTGGTTTACATTATTCACTGAGTCAGTATATCAATTTTAAAATTAATATAGGACGCATATATTGCATGTTTCATCATTCTGGCATTGGTTATCAGTGAGAGAGAGAGAGATAAATAGAGAGGAACGGCAGGGAGGTTAACAAAATTTGGCTTGGTTGCCTACCATACACTTGAGGTGGGGGAAATGGAGACTAATAAACGGAAAGAGATAGAAACGTAGAGGAGTAAGAAAGAGAAGCGTAAATAGTCAGCTTGAGACTACACAGCACGGCCTCGCACAGTTCTTTGACAAGCGGTCGTGAAGTTTGGTGGTCCTTAAAAAGTACAGGAGGGCTTTCGTGGCTTTCCGCGTATGGGAAGCCGTCGGCCAAGGTCCCAGGATCTTCTCTTCTGTAAGCGGCCGTGAATCCAGCTGACAGAGCTTGGCTTCCATAATACGTCGTTCGGTCTGGTATGCTGGGCAATGACATAGAATGTGCTCAAGCGTTTCCTCGCAGGCGCAGATGTTGCATGCCGAAGTGCTCGCCATTCCAAGGAGACGAGAGTACGAATTCGTAAATGCCACGGCGAACCTCATGCGACACAGCAAAGTTTTAGCGCATCGTGGGAACCCGGATGGCAAACGAAGTTGCAAGTTTGGGTCGATCGAATACAGGTGCGTGTTGAAGAAACCCTGCGTATTTCATTGTGGGAGAGATATACGGCGAACAAGTGATTGTAGTAGCCTTGCAGCGTCCGTTCTCAAGAGTGGTATGGGCGTGCGCTGGTCTTGGTCATGAGCCGATCGAGCAGCTTCATCCGCGCGGTCATTGCCGACGATTCCGCAATGACTCGGCAACCACTGAAATACAATATCGTGACCTTCCGCGAGCGCTTCGTGGTAGTCGTGCCTTATCTGATATACTGATTGTCCATGTAACCCGTGCTTCATAACAAACCGCAGTGACTGTAAGGCGGACCTGGAGTCGCAAAAGATGGCCCATTGGTGAGGTTTCCGGCGAAGAATGTACTTTACTGCACCTTGAAGTGCTGCGAGCTCTGCTACTGTCGACGTCGTGGTGTGAGAAAGCTTGTACTGAAGCAACACATTTTCAGATAGAACAACCACTGCTCCTGTGGAGTTGTTGGAATTAGTAGAGCCATCGGTGTAAACATGTATGCGGTCGAAGTACCTTTCGTCCAACAGACGCAAAGTCAATTGCTTTAGGGCTAGCGTTGACAAGCGTGCCTTCTTAAAGATTTCAGGAACTGATAAGCGCACGTCAGGTTGACGAAGACTCCATGGCGCAGTTGCTGGATGCATCGCAAGTTTTAAACCAGCCGGTAGTATGTCCTGATGTTTTGTCACGATACCGCAGTACGATAAATGGGGCCTCCGAGCTGTCAAACACGCTAAATGATGTGACGGTAGCCGTGATAAATGCCGAATGTGCGCTCTTAGCGTCTCGACAATGATGTGCGTTGTGACCGGTTGTTCTTGTGTAATAACAATAGTTGACACTGTCGATGAGCATCTTGGAAGGCCAAGGCATGTCCGAAGTGCTTGGGCTTGTACGCTTTACAGTGCACAGATGTTAGTCTTGAACGTGTTGGACAGGACAGGAAGGCTGTACCGGAGAGATCCCAGAAAGAGGGCTGTGTAAAGCTGCACCATGGAGTGCACGGATGGGCCCCATGATTTTCCGGCGACGAACTTGAATACATTCTCAATGCCAATGAGCTTTTTCTTCAAGTATGTGACATGCGGGCTCCAGGTTAGGTCACGATCTACGATGACGCCTAAGAATCTATGAAGAGCTCTTATATGGGATTGATCTGCCATCGATGCAGAATGAGTAGAAAGACATCGGTTTGCGTGTAAACGCCACCGCTGCGCATTTTTCTGTGGCGATAGTCAAACCTTGCTGGCGAAGGTATGTCGATGTCATTGTTGCCACTTTCTGTATTCTTGCGCGCACTTGAGGCCGTGTCATGCCGGACGCCCAAATGCAGATGTCGTCAGCGTAGAGAGATATATAAGCCGTCTGTGGCAGCATTTCGGTGAGCCCCACGAGAACCAGGTTGAAAAGTGTTGGACTCAAAACACCGCCTTGTGGCACCCCACGACTTGTGAAATACTTATTCGTAGACCCATCTACAGTTAAAACGAACATGGATCTCTTTGTGACGTAGCTTCTTAGCCATCGAAAGACACGACCTCCAAGTTCAACTGTTTCAAGAGCATTGAGAACAGCCTCGTGGGTCACGTTGTCATAGGCACCCTTCACGTCTAAGAACAGAGCTACCGACAGCCGCTTCTGGGCTTTCTGATGCTGAACAAAAGTCACTAAGTCAATAACGCCATCAACTGAGGACCGACCTCGTCGAAAACCAGCCATAGCATCAGGATAGATGTTATAATGTTCCAGGTACCATTCCATGCGTGTAAGCAGCATCCTCTCTATGACCTTGCCAACGCAGCTTGCTAGTGCTATAGGCCGGTATGATGCCAAATCGAATGAAGACTTTCCGGGCTTCAGCAAAGGCACCAGGCGACTACACTTCCACTCATCAGGCACCATTCCATCATGTCAAGACTGATTGAAAATGTCCAGGAGACAGCGCTATGCCTTCGGGCCTAGGTGACGTAGAGCAGTATAGGTCACTCCATCTGGAACTGGGGACGATGAGCATCTGCATGTGTTCAATGCCGCATGAAGTTCTTCCATGGTGAATGCAACCTCCATTTGCTGATCTCGTGCGACTGGAACATCCTGTGGCCATAGATCGATCGGTATAGAGATGTCGCCGGTGATCTTTGCACAATATTCCCCACAAACATCAAGTTGTGAGCGACGTTGATGTAGCACCAGAGCGGTGAAGGGGTGATGCTGTTGCAGATGCGAGTGAATACCTCGAAGAGTCCTACATACGGGAGACAAGGGCTTTCGAGGGTCTAGCGAGTCACAAAAATATTTCCACCGTTATTCATGAAGTTTGTGCATTCGACGCTGGATTTTTTTCTGAATGCGTCTGGATTCTCTGAGGTCAGAGATAGATTTTGTGCGTCTGTATCGTCTTTCGGCACGTCGGCGGACCGCTCGAAGATGTTCCAACTCTTGGTCGAGTGCCGTGCGTCTCGATTCTTTCAAACATATCTTCGTAGAATCATATCTTCGTGGTTATCAGTGAACTTTCTTATAACAAAGTATCCTGGCACTACCCCGTGTGTTTGAAGCCCGAGATATATATTTATTCAAACGAACGCTGAAAACAAAGAACTTAGCTTATATGCTAGAGTGTTGCTGAACTCAACTGCGCTGAATTGCACTCGTTCCGCTTGTTTTCCGGAATAATGCCATAAAACTCGGTGCACAAATTAGGAGTCAACACTATAGGTGTGGAAACTCCAGTTGCAAGTAAAACAGTAATACCTTTCTCCTTCAAGTTTTTACTGATAGCCTACGCTATTTGTGAAATTCCAAGGAACACCTCACACACCGAATAGCTAGTATTAAACATTGCTTCCACGGATTCCATTGACTATGTCTCGCATGGAAGCACTTTGCAGAAATGGCTTCAGCAAAAGCATTGGCGAAACGAATACAACGTTAGGAAACAAAAGAAATGCAAGAGGACAAGTGAAATAAACAAAAAAAGAACACCCGCACCAGTAAACACCAACAAGGCAGACAACGTGTACATACAAGCTCTGTGTGTCTCTCTTACTGGTATTTGTTTCTGGTGGTGATTTGTTACGTTGAGACGAAGCAACCTGCTCAGAAAGATGTGTTTGTAGTAGCGCCCCTTTCACGTGGAATATTCAAAGAACATTACTTTTATTAAATGAGTGCGTTTCCTGAAGTGAAGTAGCAAACTGGGCTAGTTAGAACATACTCTTCACTATCAGCACTGATTGTGATGAGCATGTTACAATAGCCCAATTCGCTAAGCGATGAGCAGGCTTTTGGTGAAGGCTTTTGCCTTATTGTTATCGATATATGCCTACTGTGCATATATTGCATGCTATGCTCACTACACTAGAATGACCTATACCGTTATTCTTCAACAATCTGTGTGCACGTTTTCCTCGTATTTATGTGCCCGCAACCTTCCAACAGCTTAAAAAATAACTAATAATGGTTATGAGGTTTTATGTCCTAAATGTCGAAGTTCGAGAGAACTGCCACAACGAGGTCGCTTATAAGCTTCAATTTCTTCTTGGGTGCATTGGTAAGGGGGCGCTCTGCCCTACGATAGCAACTGGGCTCAAACAACGTTTCCACAGAGCTAGGGCCTTGGTACACCCTCTGGCGTTAGAGCGAGAAATCTAACAGTGCGTGTGTTCATTGGCATCGAGAATGCAAAACTCACACAAACCTCCAATAGAAAGAAAAAAAGCAGTGGGCAATGGCTCTAAATTTTCCCACTTTTGCGTACTTTTTCGTTCTCGCCTGCTCACATTGATATACACGAAGTGCATAACACTCTGTTACTCACGAGGTATCCAGAGTGTTACACAATGCGGACACGTTTCTTACGTGATCTCACGACTAACGGTGAAAATAAGTTTCGAACAAGTTACACTTGCACCGTCCAAGCAATGAAGTCGCCAAGTCACTCTACCATTACTAGTGCGACAGCTGTGTCGACCGCGTAAAAAATGGAAGCCAAGAATCTTGTTAGTGTTTTTTCTTGTCGCAACTTTGACGTTAGCTGCTGACTTCATTTAAGGTTGGCGTTGTGCTATCTTACGCCTTACCTCCCTTACATTATCGGGCCTGCGTCATTCCTAGCAAGTTCAAAGTTTCTTCGATCAGGACCAACAGGGTCGCAGAAGGAAATGACGGGTAGCTTGATGCTAAACATAGATAGACCATTTCCTGTTCACGCTTGCATGTGCCGCAAGGTGGCAACATAAGGCGGGTGCTCAGCGTTATGCGCTAAACCTGGTGCAGCTGTTCCTGAATAACCACCGCATTAGTCTGACTTGCTTGCAGTTATGTGATATGGTGATGCAGTATGATTGATTGAGATCGCACATGTATAAGCTATATTCCCGGCAAAAAAAGAAAAGAAAAAGAGACTGAAAAGAACTATGTGTCATGTGTGTTTGTTTTTTGTTGCAGCCTGCATGTGTAATGTTCACGAACATGTTCGCGCAGTCACCTTTCTATGCGATCTTTTTTGTGTGTATGTGTGTGAGCACAGAAGACGGCCTAATCTCGTCTCATTGCAGCTAGCGTGGTGTTCCCCAGGGCGGCATACTCAGTGCTGTCCTGTTGAATCTTACTCTAACTACCCCTACTGAGCAGCTGCCGTGCACAGTTAGACTATCAATGTACGTGGTTGATCTCTGAGTTTGGACGCCCACCATAACACGCCCGCAGTTGCGAGCTAGAATTTTAAGAGCTGCCGCTTGAACAGCCCGTTGCCCATGAATTCCAGGTATGAAAATTTCTTCTGAGAAACGCTACCTCGTGGATTTCACGCGCAAACCTATGAATAATTACGGCGTAAACATTTAGTGCCAAACTATACCATACATTCGATTATAGAAGTTCCAGGATGTCGACAGGGATTTATCATGAAGTCATCATGTATCGTGCTTTAAAAAGTGGTTGATCGGCATATGCCATTTTTTTAGTTTCTCATGGGAAGATTTGGGGAATGTGACCCAGTGCAGTGCTACAGCTATAGAGGGTACTTTTTTCGGCTTTCTGCGGTACAGCTTGCTCGCATTAACCAACGTAAATAAAACACGCCTGCAAATATAACAAAGTGATCAGACCCGAGCACCCCGAGTTCGCTTAGGCCTGCCTGTTAGCGCATCGACGGTGGCTTTTATAGCGATCGCCGGAGACCACTTCGTCATGACGCTCATTGACGTTAAAGTACTCAGGATGCATATAAAACATCTTGCTCAGACTCCCCGTCACCTCCTAGTCTCTGTACCAGTAGACAGAGCGCGCACCTTTTTACAGTGAAAGCTATTATGAGATCATAACTCGGGTCACGCGCACTTGTCTGCCGCCGCCGCCGGTGTCCTTAACCACACATCGCGTGAAATTATAAACCTAGCACAAATGAAACAGTGGGGCTCGAGCCCGGGTCAACTGGGTGCCAGCCCAGTATTCTACCACTGAACTACGCTGCTGCTTGTGACATACTGGAAAACTTGCCTTAGGCTTGCTTGATGTTGTGGAAGCAATCGCAATCATACGACATATAAAACGTTTTAAAACAGCGAAAGAGCAACCAGTCGTCGCACAATGCGAATAGCGTAACGAGTGGGCCGTCCAATGCTCCAACCTATTACAAAAGCTTGTTATTGTTCCCCCATTAACTGTGGTGCGTACCCACTTCAGGTATAATTCCTGATCGTCGTCAGCCACTGCATGAACAATTGGCACAAAATTCTTTGCTGACACCACGCTTCTCAGAAGAATGACGAAAAATAGCATAGAGAATGTTGGCCTACTAACCCAAAAAGTTATTGTTGTTGCCCTAGTGGGTATCAAGCAAGTGTGTTAGTTACTCAATGAGTGTTTTAAAAAGGCTCTGAAAGGCCGCTCTTCTACCTTTCGCTGTGATTTTGCTGCGCCTTCCGCGCAGACCTGGCGTGCTTTTTGCCTAACGGTTGCCGCGTATCACGAGTATTTGACAAATGATTCTCGCCCACCACAGGACCAACAATTCTTGCGTGCTGCCTGACTCTTCTTAGCATCAGCCTGACGATGCTTGGTATCCGTGAAAAAGCAGGCATGTCGTGACCACCTCTTATACAGCTCGCCTTACTCCTGCTGTATGAGAAGTATCGAGGCTCAACGCACGCTTTACCGACGGATCTGTTATGCCGAACAGCTCAACCGCAGCCTTCGTAATACCTGATACAAGCGCAACAATGAAATTTAGGACGTCTCAACGGAAGACGTCAGCAGCAGCAGAGCACGCGGCGTTAGTTTCGCATTGCACTTCATTACAGATGAAGGGGCACGAAAATGGGTGATTATCAGTGACTCACAGGCGGCACTGCCATTCCATCTGTCACCACTACGCTGCAGTCGGCACGAGCAGCAGGTATTTGAGAGTGTAAAAGAGGCCCACCGCTTACTTGAAAAAAAAAGACGTGAAATAACATTTCAATGGCCCCCAAGTCACTGTGGTATTATCGGCAATTAACCGGCCGATCAAGCTGCCTGTTCAGCCCATACAGAACACAATCAGATAATAATACCACTCTCAAGGACTGATGCCGCAGGGTAGCTCCACGTGCTTCCTCGCCAGTGCACCACGTCGCAATGGAATGAGCCGAGCTTCAAGCACGCACGGCTGTATTCCTTGTATTAAACCCTCAGTCTTCGAAGTCCTCCAGGACTTCTTGGTACACTACCCTTTTGTGTAGTTAATGGTTGGGTGTCGCATTTACGCACGCATAAGTGTTTC
This sequence comes from Rhipicephalus annulatus, assembly GCA_013436015.1. NCBI lineage: Eukaryota > Metazoa > Arthropoda > Arachnida > Ixodida > Ixodidae > Rhipicephalus > Rhipicephalus annulatus. The sequence continues at coordinate 321,486 of WOVY01011829.1, read as the reverse complement.
GTAAATGGATGGCTGACACCGCAACATGGGACCACTATGGCAGCGTTGAAACGATTGTAGATATTATGTGTTAGTGCCCACAGTATACTGGTTACAGAGACAGGCGCTTTGCAATACGTTTGATAAACTAGATGACCGAACTCTTTCGGAAGAACTAATCCTGCGCCATCGACTGAATCAGGAGTCTCAAAAGAAAGCTGTGCAAGCACTAGTGCTTGCACAGCTTTCTTGCTTTCAAGTGGCCTCTCAGGACGACTTTCATCTCAACGTCCTGCGTGTGTGTTCATTTGTGCGTATGTGCCTTTCTTGAATTTATTTATATCTATTTTTCTGTCTTGTGTACCACACCTAATTCCCTACCCCTACGCAAGGTAGAAAACCAGTTACTTTTACCAGGTTAACTTCTCAGTATTTTCATTTCATCTATATCTGTCTCTCTCTTCTAAAAACGTTTAAGACAAAGTCGTAATAAATAGCCACATTTCTTCTGTAGTCCGGTAGCACTTGGCTATGAAACGCTACGCTTAACTACTGTGCCAATCTGTAGTGATCGCTTTGCGTTGTTGGGGCTTTGCTACCACAAAAACAACTCGCATTTGGCTCTATAGCTGACACTTCTGCTGACAAATGGAGTTTTTTTTAGGTAGAAGCTAATTTGTCCAGGAGTGCGCCTAAGAACTCCCTTGCATAAATGATCTAGATTTATGAAGGTTGCTTCGAATTTCAGCGTGATCTAACCAAGAAAACACGGCACAAATTATTTAGGCGTCTACCTGCGTATACCTTTGGGGTGTAAGAAACTACACAAATTTTTTTCTTGCACTTCATTTTTGTTTGTAACTTTGTCGTTAAAATTTTTTTTCTGAGTGAAGGGGCAAGTCAAGTGGTAACATGCAGCATTTTTCTTTTTGTACCTTCCTTTTCTTTTTGTGTTTCATGTACTTGTCGCGTAGTTGAATAAACGTGAACTTAATCTCAAACGCTAAATTTCTCTTCTAATAAACCATCAAGGCATGCTTGCATTAGCACTTCACTTCGAGCCTACATACTTGAGCTTTCGCATGAGTTTGCAATGATCGTTGTTTAAGCTTCATAGGTTAGTTCCTTCATTCAAGTTTTTGTAACCGATAAAGCTTCACTCCATCGGCAACCTCCTTCACCAAGTGTCAAAACTCATAAGCGTGGCAGGTATTTCCAGCCAAATTTTTTTAATGTTCTTTCACCAGGTGTGAGCAAACTCTTTGTGACACTACCACCACCAAAGTCTCACGAGTAACGCAAATTTGAAAATTCACGCAAGACATAGCAATATAGGGTAGTTAATTGCGCGTTGATTTGGCATTTTTATTCAGAGACTTTGACGCTTTGACTCTTCATGGCGGTGGCATGCTTGAAAAAATGCGTATACCCAAGAAGCAAGCGGTGTAAGTCGTTCCATCGCTGCGCCGTCATCGACGCATTCGCACCGATGAGTACATTCGTTTGTGCGCTTCTTTCCTGGTAACATAGCGCCCGTTCTTCACCGCGAAGGTTTTGTACAATGAAAAGAACCACATTCCTCTGGACGCTGCCGTCACGCGCGTGTACAATAACACGTACACAGCCTCTCTTTAATGGGCTCATCTCCGAGGGTGACAGCTTGGCTTGTCCCTGAATCCCCGCGAAAGGCCTTCGCGGCCTTTGGGCTTGATATGTCACCCTTTCAGCAACTCCGTCACTTCCCTTATAACGCAATTTCCGCCTCTTTGCGTCTTTAAAAACGTGGGATTTTTAAGGTTCTCTCTTGTGAAAACCTTTAATAGCCGGAGTTGCCCACACTTTCATTATCAGGGTTACCGTTGGTGGCTATTTTACGACCACTGTAGTGACAAAAATTTGGAGCTGCACCAAGGCTAGGAAGACACAGGGACTCTGCCGACACAATTTGCGCGCAGTGAGTGCTTGCTTCTTGCATTTTATTTCGCCTCCGACATCGTCGCTCGCCCGCCGCCAGCTAGCCCTGACGAGTATCTTCTTTGCTCTAACGTGGCGCGTGCTTGCTCGCGCGCCCCGTAGCCGCACTGTCTCGCTGAGCGATGGAGTACCAAGTGACAGGGGAAGACATTGACCCTGAAGAAATCACGCCAGACCAAGGCTGGCAGACCGCCTCGTGTCGCCGAGCAAAAAATGAAGGCTCCAAACGTGTGCCGTCATATAGCGCTCTGAAACGCAACGAGCACAAGCCCCGCAACAGAGAAAATGTGAAGAACAAGATTATTCGAGAAAGCCGAATGCCTCACCTACCAAAGAATGACATCCGCATTATCATTAGACCCAGAGGGGGTCTTAACATCGCTAGGGTTGGCCCAACGAGAATCGCTGAAGCCATTTCGACTTCGGCAGGTATCAGCCCATCGGAGCAGCAAGCAGACACGCTCTGCCCCAATATTAAACAGAATATCTTAGTAGCAAGCACGCCGAAGAGAGAAAATGCTAATCGCTACGTGCGCGTTAAAGAAATTCGCATCGCTGACAAGACCTATGAAGTTAGTGCCTACGAAGCGGCACCACATTCTACATGCAAAGGTGTCATTCGAGGGATTCCCGTGCAAGACGGTTCGGCGGACATTGATGCAAAGATTGTCAACGACCGCAATCCACTAGCTTTGGCTGCCAAGCGCATCGGAAGTACCACTGCAGTGATCGTGGCCTTCGATGGACATCGTGTGCCCAATTTTGTGCGATACGGATCGGTGCTACTTCAATGTACACTATACCGTAGACAGATAGATATTTGCTACACCTGTGGTCGGCTCGGCCATCGAGCGGACGTGTGCCCGAACCCTGGAGACGTTATCTGCAGAGGCTGCAGCGTGCCGAACCCCGAAAAGGAACACCGGTGCACACCAACATGCAAGCTCTGCGGAGGAACCCACCTCACTGCCGACAGGGAATGTAAAGAACGCTACCACATTCCATACGTGGTGCGCCGACGACGATGGGAGCGAGCACACTCGATGCGACACAACAGTTACGATGCAATGAACGAGTTCAATGCAACCACTGACGACGACCAGGCCTCGAAGCTTTTTACAGATGGTCGACCCAATGGCAGCCGATCCCGGTCCCGATCCCGGAGTCGTCCCAGGAACCGCACAATGCGTGTATCGAGGTCCCGGAGCCGCCCTCGGACCCACTCCCGCGGCGCGCGAGGTGGAACCCCAACCAGATCTATATCGCGAGGCTACTCCAGGTCTCGTTCTGGTTCACGTCACGGTTCCCGTTCAGGTTCCCGACACGGATCACGCTCCGGCTCCCACTCAGGTTCCGGGCCTCATGCCAGTTCCAGGCCTCACCCCAGTCTCACCGGGGTCTCGCGTCAACGATCGCCTAGCCCATCGGCACCACCATCGCCAGGCAACGTCAGCAAGAATAAGCGGGGACCTCTCACTTGGGCGGACGCCGTCCGGAGAAAAGGAAACACTACATCACAGGTAGGGTCGGGATCACTCCCAGAGCATGATACACACAACACCTCTGAGATAGCGATCTTAAAGCAGGAAAATGCGATGATGAAAGAAACAATACGCAAACTCACAGTCGCAATTGCCGAACTAAAAACTGACAGAAACGCACGCGCTGCTATGCCCCCAACCGACAACGACGACAATGCAGTCACTCCGTTGCAGCCGCAACCCGTAGGCGTTGGTAACGACGACGGCGAGAGCGCACCCAAGAAACGCGCGGTCGCCCACGACCAGCCGGCTTTAAAGGAAGAGTTAGACGACATTAAGAGCACGCTATCGGCGATTAAGGAAAGCCTTCGCTTTCTTGGCGAAAGCATGGCTCTCGTGCAGTCTACTCTCGCGGTACACGGTAATCGTTTGGGCCAAGTGGAGCAATATCTTGATCACGTCGTCGCCCCTGCCGTTGCCGCGGATAAGCCGTTGTCGCAACGTACAGCCGTGCCCAGTCCACCGCATCACGCGGCCCTTATGCACCCGCCGGGTGCTCAGGCCAACTCTTAATGCTTCAAGATGGCCAGGCCAATTGACGAGTTGCGAATCTGGCAATGGAACTGCAGGAGCTTCACCCACAAGAAAGCTTTCCTGCAGCAATACCTCCGTAGCCACGAAGCCAAACCTCACATCATGCTATTACAAGAGACTGTAGTACCAACCGCCACGTTTTCCGGATACCAGTGGTTGCCCGGCCCCTCGGGAGGACGCGGTATCGCCACCTTGGTCGCTAACAAGATTACCTGCACAGCGCACAGTCTCAATGTGCCCGAAATTGAGCACGTTATGGTCGAAATCCTCCCTGGAAACATATCACAACAAAGCGTATACATGCTCAATGTATACAGTAGTCCCAGCCACCATAGACAAAGATTCACACGCTTGTTCCAGAAAGCTGTCCGCCTCGCGGGGCCTAACCCGCTAGTGATTGCAGGCGATTTTAACGCTGCTCATAGCGCCTGGGGCTACACGTACGACACACCCAAAGGTAACGAGCTTTGGAAAAGTGCGAATGACATGGGCCTTATTCACATTACGGACAAGGCCTTCCCCACTCGCACTGGTACGTCCACGCAAAGAGATACTACGCCGGATCTATGCTTCGTCAAGAATATCTCCGACGCCCACTGGTCCAACCTCGCGGTAGATCTCGGTAGTGACCACTTCATATTGGCTGTACACCTCCCCACAGTAAGCAGGAAGACCAAGTCGTACACGTTGGTTGACTGGGACCTCCTTCGTAAGACCCGCGCAGAACGACCTCCTCCCGATACCCCACCGAGCCTCGAGACGTGGTCGGCCCAGCTCAAAGCTGATGTAAACAAGGCAACGAAAACTATCACCACAGACCTTCCAACCGAAAGGATGGACAGTCGTCTCGCCCACCTACTAGAGGCCAAACAGTCTCTATTGGCCCGGTGGAAGGGCCAGCGCCTTAATCGGAGGTTACGCAAACGCATATCTCAGCTGAACAAGACCATGATGGATCACTGCCGCATCCTTTCAAAACAGCAGTGGGACGAAATTTGTAATTCGATTGATGGTCAGGTTCGAAATGGCAAAACGTGGAACTTACTCAAACACCTCCTCAATGAAACCAACACCCGCACAAATCAGCGTCATTCGATCGTGAAGATACTTCATCAGGCTAAACAAACAGTGTCACCGGAAGATGTGGTCAAGAACCTCGTGGAAAAATATCTCCCGCTCCCCACGGGCCCTGTGACCCCTCACCCTGATTACTCTGGCAACAACAACACTAACTTAGACGCCGAGTTCTCTATTGAAGATGTACGCCGAGCTCTCCATGAGCTCAATGGCCGCTCAGCCCCTGGCCCCGATGGCATCACCAACAAGCTCCTACGCAACCTGGACGATTCTTCCGTCACTTACCTCACTGACACTATCAACGAGATATGGAAAAAGGGTGAGATACCCGATGCTTGGAAACTAGCTCACACGGTTCTGATACCCAAACCGGGAAAGGCGCCGAGCCTAGATAACCTACGCCCCATATCTCTCACGTCGTGCGTGGGCAAAGTGGCTGAGCACGTCGTCCTCAACAGGGTTGGTCGGTACCTCGAAGATAACGACTACATCCCGCACCACATGATTGGCTTCCGACCAGGGTTATCCACTCAAGACGCCATGTTACTCCTAAAGCATCAAATTCTAGATGGCGGAAACACTCGGGACACTCGTGCAATACTCGGTCTCGATTTAGAAAAGGCCTTCGATACCATAACGCACTCGTCAATCTTGAAAGCGATCGCAGCCCTCGGCCTAGGTCATCGATTTTACTACTTTATCCGCTCTTTTCTCACTCGGCGCAGAGCCGTCCTCCGCGTAGGAGACCTAGTGTCGGAAGAAGTGGAGCTCGGACAGCGGGGCACTCCTCAGGGATCCGTCCTCTCACCCACGCTCTTCAACCTCGTGATGATCGGGCTTTCCGAACGACTTTCAAAAATAGACGGGCTAAATCACACTATCTATGCGGATGATGTAACCATATGGTGCTCCACAGGGTCGGATGGCTTCATTGAGTCCGCCCTGCAAGAGGCTATCGACACCACCGAGTCTTACCTCGACCACACCGGTCTCAGGTGCTCCCCTGCTAAGTCGGAGCTGTTGATATATTTGCCCAAACGCCGGGGTGCCAAGCCCAAAGGGTGGAAACCTCCGGCGGAACGCAATATCACCCTCCACACCAGAAATGGTCGTACTATACCCAGGGTAGACACCATCAAGGTCCTCGGCATGATCATCGAGTCCCGCGGAACCAACACCCAAACAGTACACAAGCTCAGGACTAAGACCGAGAATGCCATACGACTCGTACGTAGAGTAGCCAACAGGCACCATGGCCTCAAAGAAGACAACCTGCTGCGTCTCGTACACGCGTTTGTTTTGTGCCATTTTACGTACGTTGCCGCTATACACAAGTGGCTACGTGCTGAGCGCGATCAACTCAATGCGCTTATTCGCAAGGTGGTCAAACGAGCCCTTGGCCTCCCTATCACCACTCCAACGTACAAACTCCTCGAGCTTGGCGTACATAACACGCTAGAAGAGATCGCCGAAGCTCAGGAACGTGTGCAATTGACCCGACTCACTACAACCAAGGCGGGCCGCCATATTCTGCGCGAGCTCGGCTTCTTCTCCTCGAGGGCCAGGGACCCCCCAGAGTTGACTCTAATTCCCCGTGAAATCCGCGACCTTATTACGATCGCTCCCATACCACGAAATGTACACCCCGAATACAACAGAGGCAGGCGCCTTGCGCGGGCGACCGCCATTCTCAAGCGCATAGACATGGAAGCGGACAACGTCTCGTTCGTGGACGCCGCTGCCTATCGCAACAACCAAGCCTTCGCCGCGGTCGCGGTATCATCCGCGCAGCAGACTCTTACCTCAGCCACAATCCTCACCCGAAACCCCGAAGTAGCGGAGCAAGTAGCTATAGCTATAGCTATGCTCGACAGCAAACGGGAATTCATCTACAGCGACTCCAGGCCGGCCATCAAAGCCTTCGAACGCGGAGTCATCTCCGACCAGGCGTTACGTATCCTGCGCAATGCGGACCCGAGTGCCCTGAAGCACCACACTGTCATCTGGTTCCCCGCCCATCTCGGCCAGGTGCCGGGTGCCCTACCCAACCTCAACGAGATCGCCCATGATGCAGCGCGCGCACTTACCGACCGCACTGCCACAGGGCAACCTCATCTTGTTGGGTTGGATACCAATCGGGATGCACCAATTACGTACAATGAAATTACAAAGCACTTTTACTTGGAACGCCGCATTTTTCCACCCCCACATCCGAAACTTAACCGACCGCAGGCATTAACCCTACGCCTATTACAGACACACACGTACCCAAACCTTGCCACGCTTCACGTTTATTATCCCGATGCATACCCCAGCGACACATGCCCATCATGTGGACACACCGCGACACTCGAACATATGCTCTGGGAGTGTAGAACAACTCCTCCCGACTCTACCTCAAGCAAGTGGGAGAAGTCCCTCAGGAGCTCACTTCTCGCCGACCAGCGATGGGCCGTCCAGCAGGCCCACGAAGCGGCCGCCAGGTACTCCCTGTCGGTCCCTACGTGGGAGACGCCCGCTACGCGCTAAGCGCGTCCTGCAGGACCGAAATAAAGTTTTTCCATTCCATTCCAAGGCTATTTCCTGAATGCTGTTGAGCTTGCTGTTGTAGTTATTCAAGATGGTTTATTTATTCACCAATACTAAATATTGTTTTTCTTATTACCACTTCTCTTTAATATAAAACCAGTCTGGCAATAATAAACAAGGCCTTCTGACTGCTCTCACCGTGTATATGACTCTCAAACATGTCACAATCTTGGACGACACACTTTTTCTTTGCTTTGGTGGTTCTTGAGCTGAATACTTCCCACATGAGAGGTAACAACCATTTTAAGTATGATTGCACAATATAAGCTATATTCGTGGGAAAAGACTAAAAAAAGTGACTGAAAAGAACCATGTGCTTTGCGTTTTTTTGTTTTTTTTGTTCGTTTGGTGAAGCCCACACATTTAGTGTTCACGCATGGCGCACATTTTTCTGGAGCAATGTCTGTGGGTGACTGCGGTTGCGAGATTTCGATGACATTATTCACGCCAGCTTTTCTATAAGATAAAGGATCTACGTTACGCATAACAGCCCAGAGTGTTAATGCGCGTCCGGAAACACACTGCTTGCCCAATATGAGTTTCGTAGCCCTGTTTTCGAGGAGTTTAAGATCAGCGAAATAGACGGCGCGCACATTTATACCCAGGGGAAACAGGGATGCCAAGGGCGATCCTACAGAATGCCCACTGCGCAAGTGCAGAGGAGGAGGAGGAGGAATAAATGAGGAAGGACAGGGAGGTTAGCCAGTTCTCAGACCGGCTGGCTACCCTGTACTGGGGAAGGGGGTAAGAAGGATAAAGGATGAGAGAAAAGAGACGTTGTAAAAAAAAGAGAGAGAAGGTCGTCAGACGATCCACGACGCTGTTTACAGTCTGTCTCTAAGACCACTTGCCCGCAGAAAGCGCAACAACGCTCTCAATGCCTTGCGCGCAGAGGATGGTCTCGGCCAGTGTCCTAATACCCTTTCTTCCGACAATTGGCGGGTGTTTATTCTATCTAAAGCTTTTGACAGTTCTTTTCTTGGCACGCTGAAGCGGGAACACTCGCAGAGAAGACGGGAGAAAGTCTCTGCGCAGCTACAGTTGTCACATGTCGGGCTTCTCGCCATTCCGATTCGAAACGAATAAGCATTCGTAAAGGCCACCCCAATCCACAGACGGCAGAAAAGTGTCTCCTCTGCTCTGGTTATTCCTGATGGAAGACGGAGCTGTAGGTGTGGGTCCAAATTATGAAGGCGGACATTGGTGAATGCCGGTGAATTCCACTGAGCGAGTGTCAGTTCTCGTGCAAGTGATCGAAGCCTTGCAGCGGCGTCCGTTCTGGATAATGGTATAGCTACACAAGGGGCATCATCATGAGCAGTTCGGGCTGCTTCATCTGCATGGTCGTTCCCATCAATGCTGCAGTGGCCTGGTATCCATTGATACGCTATGTCATGTTGTTTCTCTATAGCCCGGTGATGAAGCAATGCAGATTCTCCGCTTGCGCTTGGGAGAATCTCATCTCGAGAAGAACCGGAGAACTTTGATGCCAACGAGCGACATGACATTGTTTTTCGAAATAGCCAACTGTCTACGGATTACCCAATAGGAGCAACAACTGCGTTGCGTAAGAACGGGAGTTCTTTGCAGATGTCTACGAAAAGCGCGAATCTCGCAATTGCAAATATTTTTTTTCTTTTCTAACTGTGACATCACACTTGCATCTAGCGAGAACGAGCGCTTTTTTTTATGCCTGAATCATGACCGTTGATCGGCTGTGCATCTGCCAGAACTAAACTGCCAGAGCACAGAAATAAAAAAAATGTTTATAGTAAAAGTGTATACAAAGTGGGATGGTAAATTTACTGTAATGATGAGTCAACGTTGTCGCTTCATTTTTCTTAATATTAAACCACACAGGCAGACATAAAACTAATATAAAGCGGGAAACAAATGAAGTTCGAATTGGAAATGAAGGGCTGGAGAAAAGTCACTGAAATATTATCAGAAGCTATTCATTCTCTTTTAGTTACAATTGTGTTGTAAAATGAACAGAATATATTTAAAATATTCATACCTTGCAAAAACAAATGATTAGCTTCTCGGCGCAATAATAGATACACCTGACGTCGGAGTAGAGTTTACCTACCACTCACTTCAACAAAAATATTCGTTATCATCTTGCTAGCAGACACGTAAATAAGATCAAAATTACGAAGTTAGAGGCTAGCGATGTTGCGTGCTCAATCATCTCTCCCGCTATCCGTTCAAAAGCAAGGTCAAGGAGTAGCAGCAACTCACATAATACATTATTTTGTTTCCTTCGCGGATTTCGTAATGCGAAATTCCTAAAAAGAAGAATAATAGAAAGAACATATCACGCAAGCCGGATTGGAGTGTTTCTAAATATCAAGACTTTGCCAGAGAAAAAGACACACCTGAATATGAATACGGGCGCAGTGCTTCTTTAAAATCTGAGAGATTTTGTCGCACACATGCTCGTGCCCATAATATTGGCTGCCTTGGTAAATTACTGTTGGCGCTGATTGAACAATGCTGCTCTGAAGTCTCCATCTCGTAGGCTGATGATCACTCTGAATTGTAATAATCAAGTGCTTTAGTTCTTCTCAACATAGAGCTTCCTATATATATAGTAGAGGGAACTGTGGCGCCAATGTCTAAAGGAGTTGCAACGCAAGGTGCTTTAGCGAGTCCGGGAAATATGGGTAGTCCGTGGATTTGTCTAAATTGCGTACTTTGATCTCTGGTTGACTCTGCGTGGCTTTAAGTTGCTTTGTCACTAAACCACACTCAAGAAATCTGAAGCTACACCTCGCCACTTTAACTTCTTAGGATCATCAATTCAGATCGAGTCACGAAGTTCAAAATTGTATGTTCTTTTATTAGGAACAAAACGAAAACACCGCAATAAACTGAGTCACAGGTGTTCGAAGCGTGCAAGCCTGAAGACTAGGCAGATGGAAGAACTACCCTTCATTCCCGTAATGGATGAACAGTCGCAGCACCAGAGTCCACTCTAGTTAGTTGTAGTGAACTCTATGCCTAACGCTTAGCTGCTATTTCACCGAGCTTGCGCTCTGACGCATTCCTATTTGCGTACTACATTGCGACCGCGTTTTTTAAACAAGAAAAAGAAGATTGCACGAAGCAGTTTTCAATAAAGTGTAGCGATCTCGAGTGATAAATTATTCAAGGTCACTGCGCGAACCACGCACTAACATGTGCCTTGCCGGACAGGATTAATGTTTTACATTCACCCACCCACCTATAATGACGACTTAGTAGACTGGTAGTGGCACTCACACGTCGGCATTCGTGTGCTCCGGTGTGGCGCCTGGGTAAACACGATTTGTTCACGCGAGTACAATGAGGCTACGTACAATGAGGTGCACGGGTGAGCTTTTCTCCACCAGGTGTCGCATACATATCCGATCTGCTCACAAGAAAACGTATACTCTTGAGAAAAGTCTCTGAATATTTCTATTTAGGGGATAATCACTGGTAATTGGCCATTATTATCATTCAAGCTCCTATATCATATATACCAGAAGTCTTCCCCTGAAATCCGAAAAAAACAAGTGATATAAACAGACAGTTAATTTTATCTTCAGTAAACTTAAGCTCCTATGGTATATATGTCCAGTGAATTAATTAGGATGTTTTACTTGAAATCGCCAAATATTAAGGTAAATAAAACTAGTACGCTTCCCTGCAAATCTACTTTGGAAGACGTTCTTAGAACATTTGAAAAACGAGAATATAGTTTTCAAGTGGAAGCACCTTGCTGAGAAGCACCTTGCTCTTTTGTCGCGAGGCTTAAAAAATCTCAGTAGGAGACACCCAAATGTTGTTTGAGTACAAATGATTCAACGCCGCTTGCTGCCTGCATGAAGGTACCATGAAAGGAGAGCTGCAACATATGGTCAAGTACCGTAAGTATTCAGATTTAACATGACAGGTGTATTCAGGTAAAGAACGCGGAAAGAGACAAAAAAGCAGAGAGAACAGGGATGCTAACCATGTTGCATTCGGTTTTGTGTCACTAAGCCATATACAGTGGAATTAAGGGGTATACTATTGGTGTAAAGTAGCCGGCAAAGGCAGCATAAATAAACAATATATCACCGTCACTTATCTTTGACTCTTCTGAGTATAATTAAGGTGAGCAGAAATTCCTACCTTACTGACACAGGTACCGCAGAAGTAATACAATTCTTCTATTCTATTCGTATGGCCCTCTATCTATACAATAGGACCGGCTACAACGAACTAACTAATGATATTCTACACAGGTTACCAACGTTATTCAAAATCTATCATTTCGCACGTGTGACGGGAATGGCCTACTCCGTTAATGTCTTTTTGTTATTCTCTTTCATTTGTCATACCCTTTTTACAGATCCCAAGCTCATGATAGCAAATAAGCATAACATCCCGGTCTTTACTGCGCTCTCTTCTGCATCTGTAATCAAAAACACCTCAAGTTTCACGTACTCAAACAACACCAGCCACTCCGTGTGGTTTGACATTGTCGTCTTGCGCTCTTGCTTCACAACTCACCAGAATGTAATAATGGGTACTGCGAATCTCTCGTTACAAAACAGTTAAGTAGGCTTTCTTCAGCGGAGCAGTCCCTTGCAACTAAATTGCATTTTCTGGGTGAGTGACGTTAGGAGATCCTGAGTCTGAAAGGAAACCTGAAAAATAGAATCCCATCTTTGCACGCGATGAGACACGAAACTCGTGTATCACGGAAAGATCGGTGCTCGGATAGGGCCTCATAGAGTGTTCGTCTTCGTGTACAGCCAAGAAGAACGCTAGGAACCTTTGTTCCCAGAGTCGGTGAGGTACAAGTGACAGTGACGAATGAGTTCTTGCAGTTCAAATGCCGAGTAAAACTTTCTGTCTTCCAGAGAATGCTAGCTAAAGGTATAAGAGGAGGCGTTTACCCATATCTGTCTTCGCTTGGGCTGACTACTCTGAAATTTCAAACTGAAAACTTTTCCACTGTTTCTGTTCTTTTCTGAATCGCTGTTTTACTGGCTGTGCTATAAGCATTGCTAGAGAACAAGTGTAGGAAAAAGCACATAAATGCAATGAGATTCAGATGGTATTTTGCTTCAGATCAGCACGCATAAATTTTTTTCCCAAATCGACCAGAAGAAGACGATGTACCCTGTGAGGGCTGCCTATATTTGTGAAGACGAGCTTACTGTTGTAAACTACCTCGCGAAAGTGTTTTTTTTTACTTAAATTGTTTGTCGTCTCCTTCATGGTCTGAATGGAAGCAGCATCATATGAGGACAAAAGGGGATGAATGCTTTAGACATGTAGGAAATACACGATGACCCATTTGGCCTTGTAAGTAGGGCTGAAGAGAGTAGAGTTGTAAGTAGTGCTGAAGAGAGTTGTATTCTGAAGAGAGTAGCAATTTACACCTGTATAAATTTTGACAAAAAATTGGCTGCGAGAGGGCTCAAACTTACTGTAAAAAAGAAAAACAACAACTTTGCTTCATATAATAAAATATTGAAAGTGTTACACTCAACCAGCGTAATCCAACAGGCGTAAAAACTCCAAGGAGAACTTCCGGCTAAAGCGCATGCTAACCCTCGCTCCTTATGCTGTGGGTCGTGCGTCCGCGATGTATGTATGTATGTATGTATGTATGTATGTATGTATGTATGTATGTATGTATGTATGTATGTATGTATGTATGTATGTATGTATGTATGTATGTATGTATGTATGTATGTATGTATGTATGTATGTGCGTATGTACGTACGTACGTATGTATGTACGCATGTATGCATGTATCAATGTATGTATGTATGTATGTAGTCTTCAAAGATAGTAGTCACCAAACGTAGTAGTAGTAGTAGACATCAAAGATATAGAGACATGCACGTAGTGAGAAAGTGTCAATTTATAAAGGCATTTATAAATTTCAACTGAAATATTGACATAATGACTAAATATTGAACACAAAATATTGCAGACAATGCGAAAATTATCAACAATCCCAACAACGACACATTGTATTACACTCAATAACGTTTGTCATGACAGTGCGCACAGTTTTTTTACAGAACTTGAGCACTAACCTAGACTAAAGTTTCGAGGAACGGAAAAAAGCGATCAGAAGTTTTGCAAGACAAGACGTGGCTGACGCAGTGTTTTGGCAAGTCCACTTGCTGATCGTTAGGGCAACATCGTTGCCTTCACGAAGAAAAGTTAACACGTCAAAACGTTGGCTGCAGCGACACTTCCTGTAACAATTTTTTGAAGTATTCAGTCTATGATGTATATTTATTTGAGTCACAGGATCAGAAGAACCCCAAAAGTACAAACCATGGCTATGTAAAATTCATCAACAGGAAAGGTTTTATAATTGCTTCGCATCATTTGAACTATACTAGCCACTAATAAAAGAAGCAAAAACTGTGTAGCCGAGCAAACAAAAATTCAAGACTTTCAATAAACAAATCTTCCCGACGGAAGCTTGACTGCCGCCTTGACCCATTAGTCAAGCGACACTGTACTTCCGTCAGTCCATGGAGTCAGGCTTGCACAGAAGTGTGTTCGCTCAAGTACTCCTGCAACATCAGTACTTGCTCAAATAATGAGTTCGAATACTTGTGGTCCCCTGTCACCACTAGGAAACCTGAGGAACCTTCATGGAACCGGAAATCTCTGGAATAACACACTGCTGAGCCGTGATTAACACGTATAGCCTGATTTAGCCATCGTCGTCAAACGCATGGTTGACTTGCTCCACGAAGCTCAGTGCCGCTTCCGTGCTCTACCTGCCAAAACTTCCTTATTTATCTTCCCCGTAGTTAGCACGTCACCCGAGCTAGATAACTGAGCGAGATCCTACTTGTAATATCGCTGACCAAGTGGCGAGAAAGAGCGGAAGCAATCGTTACAAACTTAAGCCAACCGCTTCCCCCACTTCGCCTGATTTAAAATTCCTAAATGAAGAAGCAAGACAAAATACAAATAAACAATAGACGCGCATATCCCCTGTCTTCCTGAACTTTCTACCAGAGCCACAGCAGGGCGTTCTCGTAGCTCCACTAACTTGAGGTTTGCGTCGCTTTACGTTGCCCATCTGTTTTCCTATAAATCGTTCGGGAAGCCGTGCCATAGAATGGCGTTTATATTAATATTGTGATAGCAATTATATGGACACTCTCAGCTGGATTTCGCCGACAGCGTCGGCGTCAGTGTCATGCACCGTATATGGATGCGTATCTATCTATATATATGTAAACGCAAGAAAGAAAAAAATCCCAGAAAAAACATCCCGGTGAGTGGAATCTATCGTAGGACCTCCGCATCCTGATTGCGAGGCGTTAACCACTGAGCCACCGAAAGGTACCTCCTTCAACGTTCAAACGGCAAGCTATTCATATCTACAACTTACCGCTGTTGGCGGGCATCTCGAGAGGGGGGACTATCATGTTTTCAGCATTATCAGCAAGATGGCGCAGTGAGGATGCGGCGGCTCTTATCTGTGACGCGTACTTTGTCCCACGTAGAGAATAAAGGGGTGCGCTCGATTACGCAACCTTATCTTGCAGTGGGGAGAATCGTACGCCTTGGGTAGCCTTTGGGTTTCCTCGGAACGATTGTGTTGTAGTTACCGGGCGCACAAAGGTCAGTGCAATCGTTGCACAACCTCCATTTGCAAAAAAACTCCCAATCATTTCCCCGAGGGTGAACATGGTAAAGTGCGAATACATGGGGTGATGCTATGAGGGGTATTCATTAATTCGCACTATTATATTTATTAATCACACTATGGTGCCTTTATGGTGTAATGATTCCTGGGAATCGCAATTTGATCACACGGGGGAGTTTACGTTAAATCACTGGCGAATGCCTACGGACTTTAACTTTACTCCCCCTCACGACCCACTCTCGACGGGAGACTGAGAGAGAAGGCGGGCGCGCGAGAGAGAGGCGCGCGCGCAGCTGCAGCGAGCGAGGAGAGCGGAAGAGCGAGCGAAGGGGGGGTGGGGGTATAAGGCGCGTTACTGACACCGATATCAGCGTCGCGTCCGTGGCTTATTCGGTACAGCGTCACGCTGCGGCCCGCCAAGTCCTCTTTCTTTTAAAGATAGAGAGAAGACTGCGGACGCCGCCGACGGCGGTGGATGGTTTTGGGTCGCTTATAAAGTGTATTCACACTTAAAAGGGCGTGCTTTTTAGGCACAGCGAAGTAACAACTGAGACACCTATTGGCGTTCATCTGTATCTCTGAGTAGGTTTCGTGCATCTTTTTTGCGTGAGAAACGCGAGTCACGTTTCGATCTGCTTGCCATTCTGCGCTTTCACGTTCATCGCTTCGCCTTTGCGGCAAAGCTGTGACTTTTTAGGGGCAAAGCTCCTGTTTAGAAAAAGTTTATTCTTTCATGGGACGCAACAAACCTAAGAGACAAGCGTCTGTATAACTGGCACAATAACAAACAAAAGACAAAGCACAACATACACTACACATTTAAACTAAAGTGTCCAAGTCCGCAGGATGTCCTTAGTCCATTGTACTAATAACTGTACATACACTACATAAATGCACTAATCACAATATGGACAATGTACATGATGATATACGTGTGTTTAGAAGAAGAGTTTAACGATTTGAGTACTCGGTTCTCTACTATGGGAGGGCTGAAAGCCGTCCCTGGCGCGCTCACAGCAACGGATGATATATGTTTGGAAAAAATGTTTGACGATTTCGAGTACTTCGTACTCAACTATGGGAGAGCACTGAGCCGTCCTGCTAAAAAACTTGGATAGGAAGTAGGAGCGTTTTCCACGCACGGATGATACATGTGTGTTTAGAAAAAAATGTTTAACGATTTCGAGTACTTCGTTTCTCAACTATGGGAGAGCACTAAGCCGTCCCGCTAAAAGCCCTATAGGAGGCGAAGGGTGCTTGGTATCACCACCTTCAAGTGATACATCACGGCAGCAAGCAGATTGAGAAAAGGTTTATTTACTTCAAACACGAGACAATTACAACACTACTGGTCAATAGCATTGCGCATACAAAAGTGGATCTAATTACAATTCAACACATACTACGTAACGGAACATGCTTATTTCCTATAACACTCAAGCTTGCACAACATACACGTTTCCATGCAACCTAACAATGTTAGCTTGTGCCAAAGAGAAAAAAAAAGAAAAAGGAAGAAAAAAACACACAGCAAAGGAAAATGAACCCACAAACAACACCGACATGGTAATCTCTTAAACTATTTGACAGTCGGGGAATCGAACAGAGAGCTTGATCTTATCTCCTGTCACTCCCAAAAAAGGGCAAGACCAATGTCCCAAGAATTCTATTTCCCCGTGAGCTGCTAGTTGCGCCTCAAGGAAGCACACAAGTGTCTCTCGAAACTGAGATAACAGCGGCCACTGTAGCCGCAGGCGTTGTCGTCGGACAGCCGCCCTGCAGCGATTACGCCAGAGCACAAACTCGCCAGCGGCGATCACTAATCGGCCAAACCTACCCCGGGGGCGACGGTCTCTCGTGTAATAGATAGCGACACGCAGGCTGGGCATGGTTCTGTGAATTAGCTGCCAAAATGTTCTTGCCACCACGCAGGCTGAGACCGCGTGCGTCGCGGTCTCCGTGTTTCCGCAGTTGGGGCACCTGGCGGACTGCACCACCCCCCAACGCTGTAATCGTTCCAGCGTGGGCAAAATTCGCCAGCCCCTTTGCCATTGCAGGTCAGCTACCTCTTTTGGTAGCTTACCCGTCGTTAACTCGGGCCATGGGAACGTGGGTGGCGGGCTTCGTAACGTGCCCCCGGTAGAAACCAGCAGTTCACATAGCCGCACAGGGGCAATTTCTCGCGGATCAAGATCCGGGTCCATGGCCGTGAGCTCCCGCGAGAGCGCCACAAGTGCCTTATAATAGGGCGGTGTATGCTCCGCGCTCGGACACAAGAGAGAGAGAGAATAAAATGAGGGAAAGGCAGGGAGGTTAACCAGAAAATGGAGCATCCGGTTTGCTACCCTGCACTAGGGGAAGGGGGAATGGGGAAGAAAGATTGGAAAGAAAGCAAAGAGGGAAATAGGCGCGCGCGAGAAAAAAAATAAAAAAAGGGGGGGGGGGAGCTGGGGTGCTACAGTCTATACAATAGGCCGCTGCCACGCAAAAAGTTCAGTAGGGCCTTCACTGATTTTCTGTGAGCACACAAATCATGTCGTCTTTCCAGCACTGATTGTTCAGACAAAGGTCTGTCGTCAAGGCGAGCTAACGCAGCAGCTAGTTGCCGTCTTTGCACGCTGTAACGAGGGCAGTGACAGAGAACGTGCTCTATAGTTTCATCGCTGCCGCAATGACCGCAAGCAGCACTGTCTTCCATGCCGATTCGGAAGGCGAAAGCTTTGGTGAAGGCGACACCAAGCCATAGTCGGCAAAGCACCGTTGTCTCGAGTCGGGAGAGTCCAGACGGAGGCCGGAGTCGACGAGACGTGTCCAGTCTACGCAGCCGCGTGTGCCGTAAGCACTCGGTGTTCCACAGGGATTTTAATTCTGCATTAGCGATGTTTCGGATGGTCATTGCAGCATCAGTCCTTGAAAATGGTATAGATTTTTCTTCACCATTTTCGTGTGCTGATCGGGCAGCTGCATCGGCATGTTCGTTGCCCAATATGCCGCAGTGACTTGGAATCCACTGAAACGTGATTCTGTGTCCTTCGTCGAAGAGGTGGTGAAGCAGCTCTCTAATTTCCAGCACTGGTTGTTCATGAGGTCCCCGGCGTAAGGCGAATTTCAAACACTGTAGTGCTGCCTTACAGTCCGTGAACACGCTCCATTTCTTGGCTTCTTGGTGTTTAATGACTTCAATTGCACTACGTAGAGCAGCAAGTTCCGCAGCTGTCGATGATGTCTGGTGGGATAAACGAAACTTCACCGTTGTCGCTGTTGCAGGAAAGATCACCGACCCTGCAGACCCATCCACTTTAGTTGAAGCGTCAGTATACAGATGAGTATGGTCACTGTATTTCTCATATAACAAGAGAAGAGAAAGCTGCTTTAGCGCTGGAGACGAGAGCCGGGCTTTTGACCCTATGCCTGGAACCGTGAGTTCAACATGTGCACAGGTCATACTCCATGGGGGAGTTGAAATCCTCGATGGAGTTGTATATCCCGCAGGAATGTGTGTGCGATATGACAAGACTGTCTGGCAGAATGAGGCACGAGGTCGGGCTTCTGGCAGTGAAGCTAGATGATGGGCAGGGGCACGAGTAAGATGCCTCACGTGTGCTCTGAGCACTTCCATCATGATATGCGTCTTCAGCGGGTAGTCATTAGCGATCTCGATTGTCTCAGCTGATGATGAACATCGCGGTAGCCCCAGACAAACTCGCAGAGCCATGGCCTGGATGCTTTCGAGAGTCCGAATGTTGGTTCTACAGGTGTTGGTCAACACAGGCAAACTGTAGCGCAAATAGCCAAGAAAAAGCGTCTTGTACAATTGCATCATTGCATGTACTGAAGTCCCCCAGGTTTTCCTCCGAGATACTTGAATAAGTTAGCAATTTCTGTCAGCCTTTTCTTCAAGTGGGCCACATGTGGGCCCCAGCAGAGGTCTCTATCAATGAATACGCCTAGAAATCTGTGCGTCTTGACATACGGTATGACTTGGCCATCGATTGATATAGCGTATGGTCTCATTGGCTTTCGACTAAAAGCAATCAATGCACATTTCGCTGGCGAGATTTTCAGACCCTGGTCCTTGAGGTACAATGATACCAACGTCACAGCTTTCTGAAGTCTTGCGCGTACCTGAGGCCTTGTCACGCCAGATGTCCAGACGCAGATGTCGTGCGTACACGGATAACTTGACCACACTTGGTAATCGTTCTACAAGACCAATGAGAACGAGGTTGAAGAGGGTTGGACTCAAGACGCCACCTTGCGGGACTCCACGATGCGTTGGGTGTTGGGAAGTTGGACCATCTGCAGTGTTCACAAACAAGGTCCGCCCTTGTGAATAGCTGCGTGTCCAACAATACAGTTGCCCGCCTAGGCCCACTGACTCAATGGCTTCGAGGACGGCGTCATGTAGAACGTTGTCGTATGCTGCTCGGACACAAATTTCCCAGTGCTCGGGGGACGAGCACTCTGCGCTGCGGGCCTAGAAAAAACATGACGAGTGGTCTTGCGGGCACCCCTACATCATCTAAAATTCCCAACACTGTTTTAAGTGCGAGCAGCTGCGCCGTCGTACCAATACACGGGAGACCAAAGCCCCCAAGATTCCGAGGAAGCCTGAGTGCATCTCGCTGCAGGCGCTCTGTCTTCCCGTCCCAAAAGAAAGAATATACGGCTCGGTCGAGGGCCTTCAACACTGCTTCCGGGGGAAATTGTATTCTCGAGACATAGAAGACCCGCGCCAAAAAATACACTAGATCAAATATGCCTTCTCGGCAAAGGAAAACTTAAAGCTCGTAGCTCTCTGTGTCGAGTCAGTCACTTCCCGGCTCAGCTCCTCCCACACATCGGGTGCAACTCCTGTTTTCTCAAAAGTGATACCGAGAATCCGTAGCCTCGTAGCTCTTTGGAGGTCGTGTGGTAGACTCGATTGGAGCGAGTTGCCGAGCACCATGGCACTGCTTTCATTCATATTTAGCTTCGTGCCTGAGAGCCTAGCATATTCCCCGAAACGCGTGAGTACCTGCGAGATGCTATCTTCGTCTCGAGCAAACACAGTGACGTCATCGGCGTACGCAGATACCGTCACTGTGGCTGTGCCCGGGAGGGGAAGGCCGCGTATTCGAGTGTCAGCCAAGACCGCACGAAGGAAGGGGTCAATACACAGTACGAATAGCATGGGGCTCAGAGAGAACCCCTGCCGAACGCCTCTAGTTAGGTGTATCGTCCCCTTCGCCATGCCGTTAAGCACCAAGACACTTCTCATGTTCGCGTAGATGTTACGGAACAAAGCAACAGCTTTGGGCTGAAGCCCATACTTGCTTAATACACCGAAAAGGTATTCGTGCCTGACGCGGTCGAGAGCGTGTTCCTGATCTAAGGAAATGCAAAAACCTCGCGTCTTGGTGTGGGCCATGTACGCCAAGAGGTCCCGAGTGAGCGTGAGGGCGTTAAAAATGTTTCTGCCCATCACCGAGCCCGTTTGTTGATTACAAATCACTTCAGGCCACCACTGCTTCAGTCTACTCACTAGGACGGCCGCGAAAATATTATAATCCGCGTTTAACACGGTTATTAGTTGCCATAATCCCGGTTGCCTACGATCTTTCCCTTCCTTAGGTAGTAAAATTAGTTTACCCTCCGCTAATGAGTCTGGGAGCATCCCATCTTTTAAAATTCTATTGATACCTTATGGCGCGGCTTGTGCGTCCCTCGTAATACGTAACCACCAGTGGCACATACCCGAATTAGGTATAACATTTGACCTCCAAGGTGGTGCCGGTGAGAGATTTCTTCTGTGCGTTGTTTAACAATAAAAAATAGTGCTCAATGTACATGCCAATGGCTGCTAATGGGGAATGAGAGACAGGAGCATTCGGCTTTTAGTCAACACGCACGCTGCGATCCCCATTAGCAGCCATTGGCATGTACATTGAGCACTATCGGACAAGAAAGGGTTGCTAAATTATACTCGCTGGGTGTAACCTCCTTAGTTTTAGAAAGGTTTAGCGAGCGTTGAGCCACAGGGACATGAATACCATGAGCTAGTATATACCATGAATGAATTGGAGGTGGTTAAAGGCGGGAAGCAGATACGAAGCGCAAGCCGTAAGAAATTAAAAGCTGAATCCTCCTGTCTCTCATTTCACATTAGCAGCCACTGGCATGTACATTGAGCACTATCTGACAGGAAAAGGTTGCTACGTTATACTCGCTGGGCATAACCTCCTTGGTTTTAGAAAGGTTTAACGAGAGTTGGGCCACAGTGCCATGAATACAATGAACTAGTATATACCATGAACTCAAAGTGGTTGAAGGTGGGAAGTAGACCCGAAGCGCAAGCCGTAAGAAAGTGTGTGTGTGCCACCTCTCGTTTAGTCTTTGGAATGTCCACTGAATGGCGGGGCTTCTATATGGGGAATATATGATAAAAAGATGCGAGATGGTGGGACTCGGAGTGTTTAATAGATGAAAGAACGGACACACAAACAGATGCATGAATGGACGCATGAAACAGACGCAGGGGCGGATGCATAAACGAACGCAGGGACGGGCGCACGAACAGACGCATGGACGGTCACACAGACGGACGCATGGATGGACGAATGCTTCGCCCCACTCTCCATCATTCACTCCGTGGATATGCTGCCATTTTTTTCTTTTCGTTGTTAAAACTTTCCCATAAGCATAATACTAAGCAATGTCGAGCGTTCATGAACAAACTTTAGTTGCACATAAACTGTAGATGTGAGCAATTTATGCAGTAAAATGCAGTGGTAATTTTTCAACTGTACTCGGGGTAATAAGGCCAGAAATCTAACGATAAAAAGCTCCTGTCAATAAAGCGGTGATAATTTTTCGCTAACTAAATTTCGGTGAACGTGATTTAGCCTTTTATAAGTGAGTAGTTTGAAATAAGGCATGATGTTTCTCGTGGAAAGTAGCTTTGCTGCTTTATGCAATCGTATACACGTTAAATATAAATGCGCTGTCTCGATAAAGATGTATCGAAACTCTGTGCTACGGATGTTGCTGATACAAAACAGCACTCTGTCGGCACTCCTGTTTACTCGGCTCTATGGACTGTGCTCAGGTGAAGCTCTCTCCCATAGCAGAGGACACTTTATCTATACACACTTCTCTGCCACAGTTGAGTACGAAGTACTCGCAATCGTTACACGCTTTTTCTAAACACTCCTACGAGGCAAGGATCGCGTGCCTCTGCGTTTAAGAACGGCTCAGTGCTCTCTTATTTGAGTACAAAGTACTCAAATTCGTTAGACATTTTGGGGTCGAAGCTCCTTAAAGCGGCACCCGTTGGTAACCTCGTAGAACTCATAGTCGTAGTGTGCAACCAGTCTTACGTTTTGACCTGCAAAGTGGTACCGGTGGGAGGTTTCTCCTGTGCGTTGTTGAACAATAAAAAAATTCGCAGCGTGCGCGTTAACTGAAAGCCGAATTCTCCTGTCTCTCATCCCCCATTAGCAGCTATTGGCATGTACATTGAACACTATCTGACAAGAAGGGGTTGCTACGTTATACTCGCTGGGCGAAACCTATTTGGTTTTAGAAAAATTTATCGAGCCTTGGGCCGCAGTGTCATGAATACGGTGAACTAGTATATACCATGAACTCGAGGAGGTTAAAGGTGGGCAGTAGACACGAAGCGCAAGCGTAAGAAAGTGTGCGTGTGCCATCTCTCCTTTAGTATGGAATGTCCGGTGGCTGGCGGTGCTTCTATATGGCGAATAGAGTTATTGTATATGCTACCTTTAGGTAGCAGAGTTGCGCCAAGGTACACCATCTTGGGTTCAAATGTCTTGCGGGAAAGCCACTCACCACCCGCGTGGGGGCAGCGCTCGCGCTCATAGCATTGTTTTATTTTTTTTCTTTCTTTTTTCTATTTTTATCAAAGTACAAGACAAACTCAGTTGCTCTGGTCACGCCTGAAAGCCTTGATTCTATGTTTACGTTTTTGGTAAGTAATAATGAAAAACGTGCGTCATCTCATTGAACCAGTTGTACATATGTACAATTAAGTAGGCCACACATTAGCTTCGGCTTCCTTTGGACTGTTTTTCCCTTTGCATATATGAAATTATTTTTCACTCTTGATCACTATCGATCTAGGGATGGATTATTTTCATCGCGTTGAGCTCAATCATTAACTGTGTGAGTTAACCAGCTGAAGCTTTGTAGTCTTCAACTAGATCGAGCTTGATAGCGATCGAGAGTGGCCGTGCGACGCCCGCGTTACGCGTGGCCCTTCGTATTACGCTCGTATTACAATCGCGGCTCACGACAATTGATGTGAATCATCGTTCAACAACCCTTTCGTGTCCAACATTCTTTTCGCTTAAGGTTTCAAAGGAGCATTCAATTCACGCACTAGCAGCAACATCTTGCCGATTCAAATAGCTCTAGTTTCAATTCTTCCTTTATTTTTAGCTTTTTTACTGCCAGACTAATTTAAACGTATGCAGCTGACACACACGGCCCAACTCTGCATGTATAACCTATTCACTACTGCATCTGTGGTTAATAAAAATGGAGCAAGTTTTGCTGTGCCATGGACAGATTTAAAAAAAAAGCAAGCGCATTGGCGTCAGCAGAGAATCGGAAAAGGGACCCTTGTCACCCTCAAGCCACAACAGCACTTGCCCTCACCCAAGCAAGACCAGTGCTCTCGTTCTCCCTAAGCCGCAATGCAACAATGGTTTGCACCCCCAAGAGAAAATCCTGCCGACGACAATGGCCAAGCGTTTATTCCTTCCGACTGAACACTAATCTTTCTATAGCAACACCCGCTGCACCCGCGTCTAATCACATGGGCTTTTACGTAGTACAATTTAACACAGAATGCATTTGCTGCCGCATTTCTCGTGAACAACAGGCAGCATGGCTACATTACCGAAGAAGCGCGGCGAGAATGTCAACAGCTGTTGTCAACCCCGCTTGATCTGCCCAGAATCTGCGTTGCGTTGGCTTCTCTGGATTGCAAATGAACCACCTATGACCACGTGATGGTGCTCGGCGAATAGGGGCGCTGAGCTCCTGTAGGCGGAGCGAGCGGCACCCGGAAAACAGTGGCGCTACTCTGCTGCCTAAAGGTAGCATATACAGTAACTCTAATGGGGAATATATGATGAAAAGATGCGAGATGGTGGTACTTGGAGTGTTGAATAGATGGACGAATGGACACACAGACAGATGCAGGGACGGACGCACGGATGGCTGCATGGACGGATGGACGCATATAAGGACGCAGGGGCGGATGCATGGACGAACGCAGGGACGGATGTACAGATGGACGTGCGGACGCACAAACAGACGCACGCACGGATGAACGAATGGACGCATGAACGGTCACACAGACGGACGCATGGACGGACGGAAGCAAGAACGACTGAACGGACGGATGCTTCGCCCCACTCTCCATCATTCACTCCGTGGATATGCTGCCATTTTTTTTTCTAAAAAAATGGCAGCAATGCAGCACGTGGAGCGTTTCCCCGCACACTCGTTGGGCGTGCGGGGAAACGCTCCACGTTTATCCTCGTACCTTACGCCCACGGGACGGCTATATTCTCGCTCATAGCGGAGTACTAAGTACTCACCATCGTTAACCACTTTTTTTTTTAACATACAGAACTTATTGCTTCCCATATTACACCAGACAGTGTACCTTAAATCGCCAAAAAATATTTTTGAAAATACACTCGGACTGGCTCGAGAGAAAGGTGGTTGAAATATCTCTTTGCCGGTAGTACTGGCAGACACTCATGCATGCCTTGAAAGACGACCCTTAGAGTGTTACTGTTCATGGAGGATCATCCTGCGATTCAACTTGCGCCTTACTTTCTAGAGGTTCAGAGCCGCCTCTTTCTGCAGGCTTTGCCGCTGGGGCCAGAGGCATTGAACCCAACTAATGCCCTCTAGATAACTTCAGGCCTGCTCACTATGTCTGTCTCGGCCTCTGACGTCACTCCGTTGTAACCGGCGTGTTTCGTTGCACAGACGTGCCCACGCTTGCTCTCGTTGTTCGACAGACAGGGATTGGCAAGCTCGACGAACGTGTTTGTGGCGTGCTGGTGTGATTATTGGCGACCCGAGAAGACCGCCTTTTTCTGGGTCCATACTCCGTAACCTCCTGCGTGAATATGTGATGTGTTTTATGCACTGGATATTCACAATCTACGGCTGCTAATCCGAATGGTTCGTCGATGCTGCGTGGCGAATTGCGTGCCGAAGTTGCGAGGGTTCTCGTTTCGTAAGGACAACCGAAGGACGAAAGGGGAGTGTATCGTTCGTCAAGCTGATATCGAAATTCGTTTTCTTCGTGACCTGAAGGTACGTGTGTCCACACTGCCTACCACTGACTGGTTCCAATGGCCCCCATCTACGCCACGTTCCGTTCTTGCTCCAAAATAAAGGTGCCATGCGTGCTTCTGACTTGTTGACGTAGGCCTTGACATTAGATTAATAAACGTGCTTAGCAGAACATTTGTCGAACAGGCGTTTTCCCTTCAGTGTCAGTAATCATTTTGCAACTGGTGGTTAACGCCGCGGACTTGTGTTCTGTTCCCTAGGTTGGTAAAAAATGAAAGGAATGACTTAATGCATCGGTTTAGTGTATAGTACTTTCTTTCCGGCAATCATACGACTTTATTGTGGTCCGCACCTTAGTATAATATGTTTCTTTGAGATTTAAATGCGGTCTACGCTTACGGTAAAGCGCTTTCTTAATTTAAGGGGCCGCTGCTGCGTAGCTTTGCAGTTACCCCTTATGAAGGAACCAAGTCGGTTTCGAAAAGTCGGGTTTGTTCAAAACTTTTTGTTGGAGTCTAAATCATCTCCCAGTTTCATACCCAACCAGACAGATTTCTATCGAATGTTTACATTCAAGCAATAGGCGTTGTCTTGACACGACACCTGTACAGTGTCTGTCAATGAAGTAGTTAAAAGCATTAACACAGTTACATCATGAAATACTTTATCATCATGAAGAATGTCTTTGTTTGATTTCGGCTCCACCAGCACTATTTAGTTACTATTTCCAACACAACTTTTGATCGCCTAACCACAGCTAACATGCCGGTACTTTACTCTCCCTTTGTT
Organism: Rhipicephalus annulatus; assembly: GCA_013436015.1. Lineage (NCBI taxonomy): Eukaryota > Metazoa > Arthropoda > Arachnida > Ixodida > Ixodidae > Rhipicephalus > Rhipicephalus annulatus. The sequence continues at coordinate 295,031 of WOVY01011829.1, read as the reverse complement.
TGATCTGATATGCTGTTGAATTGGTTCGGTTGTATTCGGCGACGAGGCTCTGAAAAAAATCGCTTTTTTTGTTCAGGAACGACTTTAAGCGTTTAAGTAATTGACCGGTGCTAGGGTCACATATACGATCTCCTTACATGCATCTGGTCTAAACAAAAAAAAGAACTTTTCTCGAGAACTAGAGCACGCTAGAGCAAGGGAGGTAGGAGGATCATATAGCACTCTAAATATTTTATATATACATTTGTTGAAAGGCGACATCTCCAAGAGATCGAAACAACGAGAACCTGAAGTAAAGTTGAGGGGGTGCTTTGGCCTGAAGCACGTATTTTCTTTTGGAAATGTCGTGAAAGATATCTCTTTCGGTGTTGCTGCACTGTCTTTGTAAATATTCAAAATTTAATAGTGTTGTTCACTGCACGTAAAACATAAAACACCAAAGAAAAATATAAAAACTATAGCAGCTTTTTTTTCCTTATTATTGACCTTTATAAGATGAGCTCCTCTAACACAGTGCTTTCTGTAGCGTCATGTAAGGTGCAAATATACAAAGCCCCCGTAGTTTCAGATAAAGCAACATCCCCACTTTTTGGAAACCTCACGAAGGGAAGGTAGTTCTATCTTTGTAAACAAAATAAAAAAAACAAGAAAGTTTGAATGCATTCGAGGAAAAACAAATCGACCGGCAGAATTCAACGACTGCCTATCGGCCGATGGTAAATCGATGAACCCTGCTTCCTGACCTTCCCAACCTACTGCCACTCCCGATGTACGGTTGGGGCTGTAAGAGAACGCGCAAAACGGGAGTGGTCCTAGCCCTCCCGCCTTAGACCTTGGTGCACGTTCACCAAACGTTACAGTGCTCCCCTCCACCAGTTTCTCTGAAGAAGAAAAGAAGTTTATGAGGTAGGCAGCGCTGGTAGAGTGGCACAATCGCGGGCAGGTCTTTCTGCAGATTGAAGTAGGCAGTTACTTATGGTCCACGTTAAACCGAAAGCCCGACTCACTGTTTCGCATGGAGACGAAAGTTGCTGGTAGCTACTGGCAGGAAAGCTTGACGAGTTCTTATGCAGGTTATGAAGATAGCTTCGTTTGTGACGTTGTCAGCTTGAAAGGGAAGACGCTGATGACATGCGACACCACATACGATGACATTCGAGGACATGAGACGTTGAAAGGGTAGACATGCGATCGGGTTACGAGGAGGAGTTGCAACCCTCTTGGTGTTTCACATATTCTTCTAGCATTTAGATACCGCTCGAAATCGGTTCTGCTCTGCTCTAACTGTTTTGTTGTGGAGAGGTTGAGGTCAATATTACCTTGGCTACTCCATATGAATAAGTTATGCAGTAAAAAAAAAGAACAATACTGAACGGCACCCGGAAATGAAAAATTTGAGAAAAAAATTATATCACACTGAAACCAGTTGATTTATTAATACAATGCGCAGTTTGCTTGCAGCAGTTCAGGCTGTCATAAACTGTTCACGCGCACACCTTTTTTTTTTCTCCTGTCAGTATATGTGAATTCCTGGCTCTCTATCCCAGGCGCTTATTCAGTCCGGTCACCCCAAAGAAGTCTGTCAGGAAGATGTCTTTTTATTTTCACCGAGGCAAAGAAAGTTAAGTTACCCTGCTAAGCAGTGGGCTTCTCCTTAATCGGTATTTACCATAAATACCGAGCTACCTGACATAGAGACATATATTCACGGCATGTTTACGACAAATATATTTGCAATATTACGTACCATAATAAATTTTTGTATTGCTGGATACCCTTCCGTTTCACAGCACTGTACAGTGTTTGAATCTATAGAATACGTGGTGCAACAGTTAAATATTGCAGCTTTAGTTTACATTATTTTCTGGCTCAGTACATCAGTGTTTCTAGACTATTATAGGCCACATCAATACAATGTTTTTTATTTGAGCGCTGGTTATCAGTGAATGTTTTTATGTTACGAAATTCCGGTGCTATGCCGTACTTTTGAAGCTCGAAATATATCTGTGTTCAAACAGACGCTGAAAACACGTAACTTTGCTTATATGCTGGAGTGTTGCTGAATTCAACTGTGCTGGAGTGCACACGTTTTGTTTATTCTCTGGAGCAGTGCTATAAAACTCGGTGCACAAATTAGGAGTCAGCGCTAAGTGTGTATATTCTAGTTGCAAGTAACGCAGTTATACTTTTCTCATTCATGTTTTCCATAATAGCCTACGATATTTGTGGAATCGCAAAAAACACCTCTCACACCCAAGTGTTCATTGCTTCCACGGATTCGCGTTGGCTGTGTATTCCATGGAAGCACTTAGCGGAAATGGCTTGAGCCCAATGCTTGGCGAAACGAGTGCAACGTTAGGAAAGAAAACAAATGGAAGAGTACAAGTGAAAAAAACAACTACAGCACCAGAAAACACCCAGAAGAGAGGCAATACGTACTCACAAGTGCTGTGTGTGTCGCTTGCGGGTTTTGTTTGCGCTGGGGATTTGTTATATTAAGATGAAGCAACGTGCCCAGAAATATATACGTAATTCGAAGAGCAGTATTTTTTTTTTAAATGAGTAGCTTTTCGATAAAATATGTTACCATATTCATATCGATATGGGCCTATTAGTGATTGCGAACTACACTGGACAGGCCTATACCGTCAGCCTGCAACAAACTGAGAGCACGTGTTCCTCATATTTTTGTCTCCCGTGACCCTTCAGACCGTTTAAAAATAACTTGCCATAATTAGGGTTGTATGTCCCAAATGTCGAAGTTGGACAGAAATGCCGAACTAAACTCACTTATGATCTTCGATTTCTCGTTGCGTGAATTGATAAGGCAGCGCGCTGCCCCACGATAGCAACTGCGCTCAAACAACGTTGCCGCAGAGCAAGGGCTGTAGCGCACTTCATAATGTAGAGATATTAATATAATGGTGCGTGTTCTAAGGGTGAAAAGGTGTGCTCGAGATGGTCATTGGAATCCACAACGCAAAACTCACACAAACCTCCTATAGAAAGAAAGAAGCAGTGGGGAATGGCTCTAAATTTCTCCACTTTTGCGTATTCTTTCGTTCTCGCCTTCTTACAGTGGTATACACGAAGTTCATAACACTGTGGTGCACACAAAGTGTGCCCCGCCGCGGTGTTCTAGTGTCTAAGGTAATCGGATGCTGACCCGCAGGTCGCGGGTTCAAAGCCCGGCTGTGGCGGCTACATTTCCGATGGAGGTGGAAATCTTGTAGGCCCATGTGCTCAGATTTGGATGCGCGTTAAAGAACCCCAGGTGGTCAAAATTTCCGGAGCCCTCCACTACGATGTCTCTCATAATCATATGGTGGCTTTGGGACGTTAAACCCCACATATCAATCATTCAATCAATCAATCACACGAAGTGTCCACAGTGTTGCGCACTGCGGACACGCACTTTACGTGATCTCACTACTGCCGGCGAAAATAAGTTTCGAATAGGTTACACTTGCAGCGTCCAAGCAATAAAATCACAAAGTCGCTCATTCATTACCAGTGCGACAGCTGTGTCAACCGCGTGAAAAATGGAACCCAGGAATCTTGTTAGAGCTTTTCATGGTCGCAACAGTGACGTCGGCTCCTGACTTCATTTAAGGTTGGCGTCTTGCTATCTTACGCCTTACCTCCCTTACATTAGCGGGCCTGCGTCTTTCGTAGCAAGTTCAAAGTTTCTTCGATCAAGACCAACAGGGTCGCAGCAGAAAATTACGGGTAGCTTGATACGGAACTGTATAGATCAACCAGTTCCTGTTCACACTTGCGTGTGCCGCGAGGTGGCAACAGAAGGCGGGCGCTCAGCCTTATGAGCGAAACCTGGTGTAGCTGTTCTTGAATAGCCCACCCAATGGTCTGTCTTGTTTCTAGTTCTGCCATATGGTGACGAAGTATAATTGATTGAGATTACAAATGTATAAGCTAAATTCCCGGCAATGAAAAAAAAAGACTGAAGAGACATGTGTTATGTGTTTTTTTTTCTGTTTTTTGTTTGTTGCAGCCCACATGGTGTAATGTTCGCGCACATGTTCACGCAGTTATCTTTCTATGCGATCCTGTTTTTCTTTTGTGGGCACAGAAGACGGCCAAACCTCATCTCATTAAAGCCACCACGTGGAGTTCCCCGGGGCGGCGTTTTGTGCTGTTCGATGTTTCTCTAACTGCACTCACTGGACAGCTGTCATGCACAGTTAGACTATCAATGTACGCTGATTATGTCTTTGTTTAGACGTCCACCATAACATGCGTGCAGTTGCAAGCAAGAATTAAAAGAGCTGCCGCTCGCACAGCCCGTTAACTACGAATTCGAGGCTTAAAATTTCCTTCCGTAAAATTCAGCTTTGTGCCTTCATGCACTCGCAAAGCATTGAATAATTACGGCATAAATAAAATAATGGCCAAAGTGTACGTACATTCGATCATACAATATCCTGGTTGTCGACAGGGACTTATCAAGGAGTGTTCATGTATAGTGCCTCATTTGTTTATTTATTTATTTATTTGGATACTCTAAAGGCCAGGAGGGCATTGTATAGGGGGGGAGGGGTTGAGCAATAAAATACAAACACATTTCAGGCGTACAGCAATCGGCTATTGCCATTTATTGAAGCTATTCGCAGGGAAGATTTGGGGAATGTCAGTCAGTGCAATGCTACAGCTTTACGGGGTACTATTTTTCGGCTTCCTGTGGTACAGCTTGCTGGCATTAACCAACGCAAGCAAAACAAGCCTGCAAATATAAGTGTTCAGGCCCGAGCGCTCCGAATTTGCTTAAGCCTGCCTGTTAGCGCATCTACGGTGGCTTCTAGTAGCCCCGAGAAGTTGGAGTGGCAACGCCTGGTGGGAAACTTGCATTACGGCAGGGCACGAACTCTGTTAATCTTGCTGGGGCACGCGTATACATAACACACGCTCGCTTCGCACACCATAACGCTGCCAGCCTTCGCATATTGCTTGTCTCACGCTTAAATTAAATGACGGAAGCAGAATTGATGATGTTCCTCGTAAAACAATGAAAAACTAAAAAAAATTTAGTAGAATCGCCAACGGTGCCGGCGCTCCAGCGGGGCACGGACATTGATGATGTTTTTATGGTTTAGCACTGCTTACTTCGAAGATGGGTTCGATTCTCGGCCATGGTAGCCGCACTCCAACGGGGGTGAACAGCAAGACAATGCATGTGCAGCAGGTTAAAAAATGCAAGGTGAGCACAATATTACCCTGCAGCGTGCCTCGCAATCATGTCGCGCTTCTGAAACGTATACGACAGCGTACTTGAGTTTCAGGTTGTGTTGTTCACGGGCGATTCCTTTAAAAAGATGTGATTGTTTTGCCTCCACAATTGGTATCTGTATCGGACGCATTTGAGTAACTGCTGGCAGAGGTTTTTTGTTTTTGTTTTTCTGTGTGCGCGTGGGGATGCTAGTATCGAGTGTCACAATATATCTCGAGTGCGCTCGCCCGACAATACCACCTCCGCTGTTGTGTTAGATTTTACCTTTTTCGTCCACTTTGTTATGCACATATATATCAAAATTGCTACGATACTCTTAAAACAGTACAGTTAACATTCCCCATACTTTTATTGGCTTACTTATCTTCTGGTTTTCATTGGGTTTGCGTTAAACAGAAAAACGAGCCCTTAAAATTCCATTCCTTTATTGATTACATACCTGGCTCATGTAAAAACCAATGAAATGGCAATTCATTATCTCACTGTGTGTTTTCAGCTCACATTTAGTATCACATCTATCGACATCTGTTTCAAAGGGCACATCGCGAAGAGCTATGAACACGTGGGTTGAAAATAAACATGAACAGTATAGCGTGCTGTTTTCATCACACTCTGACCTTGGTGTCAAAGAAATGATACTAGTATGGCTGTTCATTGGATCATGGATGACTCTAACTGCTTTTAATTACTATCCAGGCTACAACCGCTTGAAAGGGAAATGCAAAACACTTGAGAATGTAGATGCGACATTGCTCACCTTTCTTTCCATCTCCACTGTGCAGTGTCATATGATTGCTGTCTTTACTTGTGTCATTTGGGGTGAATGTTTCTAGGTAATGAGAACATGGAAGCATGGCTGCACACAATGTAGGAATGTTTGTCTTTATGATGTCTCACGCTGTGCACTTTTTGTTATGGAAAGTTTATTAAGTGTGTGCCTGTCCCCTGGTCTGTGTGATAGTCATAATATTGCACTACCTCTGTGATCTCTCCTGATATTCCCAGATTGGAGGGTGGAGAATCCAGCACAGGTAAAATGAAAAGAAAGGTAAATTGAGAAAATTTTAAACAAAAAACTACAATAGATATATAGAATTGACGGGTATTTTCAGCACAAATGTCCCTAAGCTGCGATTTAGAAACAAAACTTACAAATGAAAATCTACTTCAGGTCAAAACTCCTATCTTCGTTTTCCGAAGGGAGAAGCGGGGGTGGTAGTTCGGACGTCGTGTGGGGGCGCGCGCGAGGTCCTGCCGCACCAGGTTGTCGAGGCCTGGTTTGTGGCACTCTCGCTACGTGCCGGCGCTGCTGTAAAGAGTACCGTTTCTGAGGGAAGGGGGGGGGGTAAATTAAGTTCTGTATTTGTCTGTCTCGGCCTACGTGTCTGCAACCTCACGATAATGGCCTGATCGTCATCAGCGTGCCTCACCGTTGTCGACACGCCCCCTACCTGACTCGTCTGGTTTGAAACTCGTTCGGGAACGTTGTGTTCGAACAAGTTGAAGCGTAGCCACGTTCAAGCATTGCGATGTTACGCCGAACGCAACGTATTGGAGATAAGCTGATTACATGCTAGATACGACAGCTTGAACGATTATTAACAATCACGCAGGTTGATTGATTGATTTATGGGGTTTAACGTCCCAAAACCACTGTTTGATTATGAGAGACGCCGTAGTGGAGGGCTTCGGAATTTCGGACCACCTGGGGTTCTTTAACGTGCACCCAAATCTGAGTACACGGGCCTACTACATTTCCGCCTTCATCGGAAATGCAACAATCATGCAGGTTACACATTTCTGTTGAGGAAAGGTACTAATTCCACACCTACTCGTATTCAAGGTAACTGCGAAAGTTTACTCGACATTTTCGTCGCAAATATTGATGCACAAAACGTTGAATCGGGTGTCATCACGGCTCAGGTCAGCGAACACTTGCCCATATTTCTCATTGTGAATTCATGTATGTTGCCCTTGCATCCTTCCGCGGATCAGCACTACACATTTCAAGATATTAACCCATTCACTCTTGATAAATTCCGCGACGAAATCTCGCGCATAAGCTGGCAAGACGTGTATGACGAAAGCGACTGCGACAAAGCGTACGAGTTGTTTTTATCCGCATTTAAGAACGCTTACGCAAAATCATTCAAGCGTAAAACAAAAAAAAAGCCAGAAAAGCAAGAAAGCCATGGATTAATGACAGTGCGTTGAAATTGATAAACCAAAAAGATGCTCTTTTTAAACAGTTCTTAAGGACAAGAGACGCAGTAGTTTCGGCCGCGTTTAAAAAACGCCGGAATAAAGTTACTGGATTTCTAAGGGCAGAAAAGACACAGTACTTCGAGAAATTGTTCCCTGCCGAAACGATAATGCGAACCGATGTCACATGGAGAAAGCTAAATAGTTTACTGCATGGAAACCAACAGGCAGATAATCTAGAGGAATTAACAGTAGACAGTGAGCTCATTTCAGGCACGGCCTGAGCTGACGCTTTTAACAACTATTTTGTGTCACTTGTAAATAGCTCCTATGATCCCCAATGCATAAAATATTTAAAACCCAAAATCGTTCACAGTGCATTCCTAAACCCGACAGACACTCAAGAGGTACAAAGCATGTTTCGCAGTATTCGGAATAGTAAAAGCTGCGATATCGATGGCCTGCAGATTCGCCCAGCAAAGCATGTACTAGATCTACTCAGTCCTGTCTTGGAGCACGTGTACAATCTTTCGCTGGCGAACGGCACATTTCCAAGACGCATGCAAATCGCGAAGGTAACCGCACTTTTCAAATCTGGCGACAAAAACAAGTTCTCGAACTATAGACCAATATCAATTCTGCCTATTTTTTCTAAATGTCTCGAGAAGCTGATAAATGTAAGAATAACCTCATTCTGTAACAAGCACAATCTTCTTACAGATTTTCAATTTGGATTTAGAAAAGGTCGCTCAACTGAATTAGCATTATTGACCCAAAAAGAAATAGTTCTGCAAGGTTTTGAAGAAAATTTGGTTACCCTTGGCATATTCATTGATTTTTCAAAGGCCTTCGATACCATCAATCACAACACTTTACTAACAAAACTTAATATTTACGGCTTTAGAGGAACATTTCTGAAATTAATTAGAAGTTATCTGCAGTATAGGTATCAAACTGTTGTTATAGGCAATCACTATTCAAAAAATTTACCGATACGTGCTGGGGTCCCGCAAGGGAGCATACTTGGACCACTATTGTTCAACATTTATATAAATGATTTAACGAATATTATGACTACGGCGCGATTTGTTATCTATGCGGACGACACTAGTTTATTTATCACTTCTAGAAACGTTGCCGAACTCATCAGCACTGCCAATGATACTCTAGAACAAATAAACAAATGGAGTTTATCAATCTCGATAACTATTATTGTTGCCAAAACAAAAGGCGTGCTTTTTCAACCAAAGAATAAAAAACAAGTAGTCCATGGATGTCTTCAGATAGGTACTTCCGGGATAGAAGTAGTACCTTCAGTCAAAAGTTTAGGCGTCAATTTTCAGGAAAACATGTTATGGAATGAACATGTCAACACTATTGCCAATAAGCTTGCTCGAGTCACAGGTATACTAGAAAGATTACGCCTCTTGCTGCCATTGAAAGTGAAGCTCTTACTTTATAATTCTCTTTTTCTATCACATATCAATTATTGTCATCTCGTATTGGGCAACACAACCAGCTCAAACATCACCATTTTATTCTTTTGGCAAAAGAAAGCCGTTCGAACGATTTTAAATCCTCCATTCGATGCACACACGGACCCTATTTTTGACCAGTTAAATATCATACCATTAAAGGCAGTGTACAATACAATTTTGCAAAAACGGTTTTTAATAGAAAGAAAGAATAGCATGGGTTTTCTAGAGCAATTGTCAAGGCTCACAATAAATTCAAGCACGTTCACTACACGTCACAAAGAAACCTGGCATGTTCCACATTGTAGAACAAATTATGGAAAACAAATGCTACGTCATGCCTTACCATCTTTGCTAAACTCTCTTCATTAACTGCCATATTTCCCCTCCAGAAGGATCTGGATGTGCCGATCATACATCTTATTCGCTATTGTGTTTTAAATGACCATGCATTTTATGTTAAAAGTACAAGGCGAAGCGTTTTTGAACTTTTGTATATTCATTAGTGAATACTTCTTATGCTCGTATGTTTACTATGTATTTTTGTGTATTTTTGTGTTGAAGGTGTATAGCAACGCGTTTCAAACTTTGTATATAAATTTGTTCATTGTTTTCGGATGCAAGTGTTTTAAATTATCTCTATTTCTTACTGTGCGTGTGTGTACATGAATCTGTTCTTGCATTGCATTTTTGATCTTGCCCGCCAACAGTTTGTTGCGAAAGAAAAGGGGCACAGACCTCGTCAAGCCGTAATGTGGCTTTTTGTCTGTGTTCCTGTTAACTGTACAATGTATAGATGCGAAATAAAGTTCAAAGTTCAACCACCGTACCCATGGTGAAGCACACCTGTCGACATCTTTATTCCGAACAGTAATCTAGTTCTCCGATGACGATAACGTTGCTTCTCGTCTTCTTCACAATTTGTAACGTCCTCCGCGTCCCCACAGAGGCGCCTGACGACAAAGAAAACTGAACGCTCACATGAGTTCCGAGTACAAAATGTCGTCAGTATTAGCAAGCGTTCCACGTCAGCCCTAGTAGCGTCATCCGGGTCTTCTGCTGCATTTGATCTTCCAGTGGTGTTTTCGGCGCTGGTGCTACGTTAGTGCTATTGAGTGCGTTGACATCGATGCACCTCTGTTGTTGCTGAGCAGGTATCCTTGGTATCTAAATTCCCAATGAAGGCTTTTACGTGACGATCGTAGGTTCCCTTTCTTCGGGAACCTCTTCCGTGGCTTTCTCGTCTTGGCTGAATTTGCCTTGTGAGCACCTGCCTTCTGCCTCCGCCTCGGCTTACGGTGACTCGGTCTTGGCTTCGGACATCGGCAGTGATACAGCCCGCACGATTCACTATCTTTTCTCCCTCGGTGTGAGCAGTTTTCTCGAAGAGCTACACTCATGAGCTTTACAGGCAGTAGGCTTCTGTTTCCTCACGGCCTTTCCATTTCCTCTTCTATTTTCTCCCGCTTGTTGCTGTGGCTGTGATTTGACTGCTCCGGTAACATGTAAGCACGAAATTGAGGACTGCCTCACATTGGACATTGCCAACCTCTGTGAGTACTTATTTTTGGTATCTTCTGCAATGTGTCCTGAACCTACAAAGGCATCACGCCATTCGATCGTAGAGGTTTCTTCGCCCACACCCACCCGAGCAGCCGCTCTCATGTTAAGTTGACGGGCATTGAACGTTGGTGAGGGCTCTAAAGGCATCGAATAGGTCTCCAGAAGTTCAGATATTTCTTCATTGATGATTATCCATGTTGTATTCTCTGTAGTGAAAACGTTGGTTCCTCTTCTTCCAACACATTGTTCTATCTGTCGTAGGGTTCAGCCATTAACCTTCTGTGTGGCAATATCGCAATCGATAAAGCATTGGCTAGATGGTTGTGCCATAGGCGAAGAGAGCACTTCCACTTGCAACTTTGTTCTGATCCTTTGCTTTATCCTCACCAAGTGTGCCTGCCGAGCCTTTAGCGCATCTTCAGTCTTATATTCAGCTTTGACTTTTGCAAGAATAATCTTACTCACATAAACATCGGCTTCCTTCATTTCTGCTTCTAAGTGGCCGATATCTGCCATGTCTTCTATCTGTTTATCAATTACTTTGAGAAGCTCAAACAGGTCGGTCAAAACGTGGTAAATATTCAGCAACTCACTTATTTTGGGGTGTTCTAGATGCAGGAGACTTTCGATGCTGGCGATGGCTTCTGTGACGGTCTTTCGTACTTGAATACGCCTTTCAATTATGGCCTACATGATCGGGCAAAGTGTCGGGAAACGTAGAAAATTACTGGCCGGCCACGCAGCGGGGCGAAGCATAGGCATCTCCGTCCTACCCATCACCAAGCATCGCATGATAAAGCTGCGGGCATCGTCGACCTGTCGCGCTCTACGGTCTGGGTCACGGGCATGGTTAGGCCTCGCACATGAGCTTCAACCAAGATGGAGCGGCTTCACAAAAGTCCTTGAGGCTGCGACTGCGGTTGAAATTCGTTAAGGCCGCTCCACCTCCCCACCGAACGTCCTTTTTCTCGGGTTTCATGGCACCAAAATGTTGAGGAAGAGAACTAGCCACCGTGCCCATGGCGAAGCCCACCCTTTGACACAACAACAACAACAACAACAAAAAACAACAACAACAACAACAACAACAACAGCAACAACATCAACAACAACAATAACAACAACAACAACAATCTTCTTTATTCCGAACAGTAATCTAATTCCCCGATGATAAGAACGTAGCTCCTCGTCTTCTACACAATTTGTAACGCCCTCTGTAGCGTTTCTAGCGTCCACGACCGCAACCATGCAACTCGTGACACTGCAGAACAGAACGTAACAGTGCACGTACTTCGTTTAAATTGAACCCGCACGGGCAAAAGTACACGTTTTGTGTCGTCTGTTGATGATAGTCGCCACTGAACAGCTATGTTTTGCCGAACGGTTGCCAGCACTTCGCGAACATTGCGTCGGCCAATCAGCGTGCGCATGCATTCCGCTCATGCGGCCCCACCGTGCACAGCCTCCACCTCCAGACTGGCTGAAAACCAAATTCGTCCAGAAAAATGAAGTGGAATCGGGCATGCGGGCGTACCGTGGTTTGGCCTTTAGGGCCGTTCCACGCGCTACCCGCACAGCCGCAACGCACGTGCTGGGATCCCTGCCGCACGCAAGCGGGGGACAAATAAGCCCATTGGCGACGCTCTTTCACCCTTCGCTTGGGTGCGGCAGGTGTGCCGGCACGTGCGTTGCGGCTGTAAGGCGGCTGCCTTTCTTCCGTCCTGGCGCCCACGGCAAAGGGTGGCTCGCCGATCGTAGCAGTTGCTAGAACATGGGTTGGTTGGTGACGTGAGTCTGTGCCTTGGCAGGGCAGGGATGTAAGTGCCTAGGTCTGCAGGAAACGATTGCTCGGGCGTTTCAAATTGCTCTTGGGGACTTGAAGCTTCGCGGGGACGCCAAAAAACTTAATGCTAGAACCGAAACTCCAGTGCCCGAGCCGCGCTTGAAGGAAAGCGGGCGCCCATCGATGAGTACCTCGACAAACTTCGCGTTCGGGCGCTCTCCCGCAATTGCATGCCATTCGATGAAGCTGGCCGATTGTTTCTCTGTGCACTACCTACTGGCTCGCTTCTTTCTCGTTCGCACAATGGTCGCTATTGTAGATAAATTTGCAGGACGCTCGGAGAGCCGGACCCTGGACACAAGGGTGCGACGCGCGCCTGCAGAAGGACCGCAGCAATTGCGTTGTCTTATCAGCTGGCGATCGCTTTCCTTTGCGAGTGGCGTCGACACTAAACTACGATGCCTCTGCCAATTCACGAGCTTTGTGCTCGTTATCTAGATCTTTGTGTTGCCTGACGAAGTACGTCAGCGCTTCTCGCAACGTGATTTGCGGGTTCCGACAGAGCTTGTCCGAGAACTTGCGGTCGAGCAAGGCCACGAGGAAACGGCCTCAGACGAGTTCCTCTTCGTCGTCGGGTGACGGGTAGTTGCAGGACTCGACCATGCATTGTCTTCAGCGCTGTGAAAATGCGGCGGCCATTTTATGTGGTAGCTGCGAATGGCGGTGCACGCGTGCCAAATAATATAGCTCGTTAGGCTCGTTGAAAAGGTGGTCGGTGAATGCCTTTTTCACGGTGGTGACGACCTTTATATCCGCCTCACATTGCGCGGTTGACGCGAGGACAGCCTCGGTTTGCGGCCCATTACAGAAAAGCATGGAGGGCACTTGTACCTCAGCTGGAGTGCCGTGAAGTACAGTAGTGAACAAGAAGTCCTCGAATGGCAGTGACCACGTGGGACAGGCTCTAGGGTTGTCGATGTCCAACGGGGATGGTGAACGCAGCTCAGCTATGTCTGCTAGAAACAAAGCAGCCCACGAATTTGACGTTCCTGTGGAGCCCTCCGCACCGGTAGTCGTCATGGCCGAGCAGCGGCGGTGGTGGCGGCGGGGCCGTGCCAGAAGGATCAATGCACGGAATCAGCGGACGGGAATCCAGCCCGCTTTTGACAACATGTCGAGCGCATTCAGGTGAGTAAGTGACTCAGATAGCCGAGTAACCAGACAGACCAGTGACGTCAAGTTTATTAGCAGCCCTCATTATATGAACCAGTGCATGCAGCACTGCCACGTGGAGTGCAGTTGTACACTAGATCAATAGTGTAGCCAACCCGAGGTATTTGCATACGCTGCAATTGCTGCCGGGATAACAGATGAAAAAAAAAAGGCTGAGAGTTGTACTTGAAAGCTAGAACAAGAATGGCGTAACTGAAATTCTGCAAACGCGCCCGTTCTCATGTAATAATATCTTCTATACAATGTGAACGCCCTGGAATAAATAGTTTAATGCGGACTGTAAACTTTGATAAATAATAGAGGAAAATAACGATAAAGTGACCAGCATGTGAAGCGTCGGGCGCGTGTTCTCGGACTTGACATTTTGAACGGCCAGGAATGGACGCGTTGCAACAGGGCTCTGGGCCATAAAGTCTCCCCATTTCCCATCTTATCAATGACAAGGCTTCCATTCTTCTGCAAACTTATGAAGGTCAGCCCACTAAGATGGCTAAGCATTAACATGTACTTCCCTGAAAAATATACTGTGAATTAGTAAATGTTTTAACCACCACAAATCTTTTCGCATAGAACTGCAAAGCCACAGCATCGATTCAGGATAGGGCATCATAGTGTGTATTTCACAACGAAAATTGCTCAAATGCGCTTTCAGTTTCGCACCAAAGTGTTCAGTAGTCACGTATTCAAATCAGATATCACATTTTTATTATAACGACTGCTATGTGCTGTTTCTCGTGATGTTGTCTCTGACGTACGTGTTGTTGGCTTTGATGTACGCGTTTCAGTCAAAATGGCACCGAACTGACAAAATCTCAAGTCGTTGGAAAGGAAATAATGTGACCTACTTATCAGTAAATTACCCCGTTTCAATCCGTGAGTACTGCACATAATAACCAAACCCTTCAATGACATCTACGCTGAAACCTCTGAACAGCTCTGAACCTTTCAAGTACTAAATTGACAAAGAAGGCGAAGAGAAAAGTTATCAACTGGAGCTTATAAGCTAAATTCACGGGATTATCAAGTACGCCCCTGTGGGAAGCTTCAGCGATTTCAACCATCTGGTGTTATTGAACGTGTAGTAATGCTACACAATGCATGGGCTTCGAGAATCACAGCTCCAATTGAATTCGCGGCCATAGCGAGGAACAGACCGGCCACATTCGGGTAAGCGGCCCAGTGCTTTTGCCGCTGTACCACCGAGGCGAACAGCGGTGCAAGAAAGTGCAGACCGTTCTGTTCATCGCTGTATGATGATGTCGGCTTCCTCGGTAACGACATCACGATGCCAGAAGTTGTGATTACCAGCCCTTTTTCGAAAGTCCCGAAATGTTCCGCAAATAGAACGAAGGGGTGCCGAGGTAAGAAGGAAAAGCAATGGAGAGAGTTAGGCGCACCAAAGCGTAGAAAAAGGTTTCAATCGTTTCACTTTTTTATCTTCGTGCGTTCTTCGCCAATCACGAGATTGGCGTTCGGCGTAGCCCGAGGCAATGGGCGTGAACGAACGGCACCTCCACCTTGTCGAAGCCAATACAGCAAAGCAAACGCTTGCTTCTGCGCACTGCTAGAGCTGTGCACGTCTGCGCAGTTTTAAATTGATGCGTCCTATTTAAGCTTTTCTGCGGTTCCTAGGAGTAGGGCACTTGTCGAGTCAATTTAACCGCCGGTCTGAAACCAGACGATGTGCTCTGTATTAAAAGACTGGACTCAAAATTGACCGCAGAAATATTACCATCAAATTTAATGTGAATAAAATAAAGACGAGAACGAAGAAATAATATCCCGTTTTATTGTGATGTTTCTGAACATCTGTGTTTGATGTGTTTTCTTGCTGCTATTTCTTATAGTTGATAGAGATGGTATTCAGCACCATCTGCCGGAAACGTTTGCCAGTTGGTATACTGTATACGTGCAGACATACGAGTACGCACACGAAAGCGTGTAAGGAACCATCAGACCTTCTAACAAACAGAAAGGTCTGGCTGCACTCTTCATGCGTACGTTTTTGTGAACTGAATCTTCACTCTCTGATTGGTCGTTGATGCCATTACCTTCCACGCGTCTTGAGTCTATTTCTCAATTTTTCATCACTGTAGTCGCGTCATTATCATTCATTTAAAGTATACGCTAGACAAGTACACGAACTTGAGCTTCTTGGTAGATACTCATGGTACAAATCAGTACAATACAGGAAAAACGAGAAAGTTATGGCCTTGTTTGACCTTTCTCGTTCATCGTAGAATATATTACAGCGCAACGAATTGGATTTGGTCAGAGAAGGAACACAGCACTGAACTCACAACTGAAATTATTTCGGAAAAGGAAAGAACGGATATACAAAAACAATGACTCATCAAAACTGTGCGCATGCGTTTGTGTTACAACGCAACATGATTCATGTCATGTATAACAGGTGGGTATATTCATCCTAAAGATTCTTCGGTGGATGGCTGTGCACTTGTTATTGGATCTAATGAAATTGCATCTGCTAGTTCGCGCGTGTGCTGATCAACACGTCTGTATTTTACAGCCGTTTTCCGCAAGTGGGGCCCACACCCGCATGATCTACAATGAGCTGCCAAAAGAGACGTGATCGCAGCAAATGATAGCGTCAGCTCATGCTCTCGTAAACGCACGTTTTCGGGTTTCTAGGCACACTGTGAGATAAAATTGGCCCCCACTATACTCATGTCCAGAGTGAAGTTCGCAGCACGCACCGGTGCGCTAAAGAAGATCGATAGAACAGCGTGTTAGGTGTGATTCCCCTCAATGCACACGTTGAGCAGATTGGATCTTTCTTAGAGCTCGGCACGCCCAGAGGTATAGTTTAGTACCCTTGGTTTCCGGGCTGCCCTCGGCTTTTGCCCAATGCAAATTCTACAAGTCCTTTTTGCAAGCCTACGTCCCACGTCCGCCGTCTCGATGAAGTCAACACACACAAAACAGCAACGATCTGTATTGCTGTGTGTTGGTTGAAAAACTGGGGAAAAAATCACGGCATATCCACGGAGTGAATGTTGATAAGTGAGGTGAAGCGTCTGCCAGTTCGTTTGCGCTTCGGTCCGTCTTTTTGTTCTCACTTCCTCCGTTCATGCGTCCGTCCGTGCAACTGTCTGTGCGCCCGTACGTCCGTCCGTCCATCTAGTGAACACTCCAAGTACCGCCATCGCGCATCTTTTAAATGCAAAGCAATTCTTAGCGAACTTCAGCAATTTTGAGCGTATCTATCTATCTATCTATCTATCTATCTATCTATCTATCTATCTATCTATCTATCTATCTATCTATCTATCTATCTATCTATCTATCTATCTATCTATCTATCTATCTATCTATCTATCTATCTATCTATCTATCTATCTATCTATCTATCTATCTATCTATCTATCTATCTATCTATCTATCTATCTATCTATCTAATTTAGCCGCCTACGACATTTCGCTCTCCTAGCCGTTTAGATATTAATATCAATATGATACTTGGTATAGCATTACATGACTGTATAGAAAGCATATTTGACTAGTCATAACCTGAAAATCATGACATTTTTGTCATGAATGTCCTGATTAACATTTCATGGTCCCGCTGCTCTTGCGGTGGTTTCGTTCACATGGCATGTTGCAAAACTGGTATGGTATGACATGATTGCATAGCGAACACAAGGGACAGACCCTAACACAAAAACATGACATGCGTGGCATGTAACAACATGACTACGTGCCACGTTCATGATGCATTGGTGGCTGTTTCGCTAGCTTCACTTATACCAAATTTGGTATTACGGGACGTGAATGGATGACGAAGGTATGATACTGGTGCAAACATGATAAACATGAGATGTATGTCATGTAGCAACGTGATTACATGTTACGCTCATGATGCGCTCATGGCCAGTTCACTAGCTTGCCATGTACCAATGTCGGTATTACGCGACACGAGCGGACGACATTGGTAAATGACACATCCAAACATAATAATCCCGACATGCGTGTCATGTAAGAACATGACTACATGCCACGCTGATGATGCGCTCGCGGCCGTTTCGCTAGCTTCACATACGTCAAATTTGGTATTACGGGACGTCAATGAATGACGAAAGTAGGTGACTGGTGAAGACATGATAATTATGAGATGCGTCACGTGTGAGACCATAACTACACTCCACAGTCAAGGCACCAATACATTTCGACGTGACGTGGCGCGCGTGCTCGCCGACGTTCATATCGTCGCGTCACGCCGACGTTGCCACGTCAGGCGCCGGTTCTGCCATATACTCGCATTGATTGATTGATATGTGGGGTTTAACGTCCCAAAACCACTATATGATTATGAGAGACGCCGTAGTGGAGGGCTCCGGAAATTTAGACCACCTGGGGTTCTTTAACGTGCACCCAAATCTGAGCACACGGGCCTACAACATTTCCGCCTCCATCGGAAATGCAGCCGCCGCAGCCGGGATTCGAACCCGCGCCCTGCGGTTCAGCAGCCGAGTGCCTTAGCCACTAGACCACCGCGGCGGGGCTGCCATATACTCGCAGGCGCGCGCCGCGCTGCGTTGCTTTTCAGCGCGTCCGGCGTCCCTCCGTCACGAAAAGAGGGAGACACAAAGGTGTCTGTGTAACGCATCAGCGCGAAATGCTTCCTGTCGCATTTCGCGCCGGTTTCCTTCTGTCTGCGCCGACGGACACTGGTCGCGCCTGGCGTCAGAGCATAAAGTGTTCGCGTTTTGCTAACGTAGCGTCACTGTGCCCAGCGTGCGCACGCGTCAACACTACATTGGAGTGTATTCGGCCCTTCATGATGTGCTCACGGCTATTTCGCTAGCTCCACACGTACCAAATGTGGTGTTACGGGACGTCTATGAATGACGAAATTATATGACTGGCACAAACATGATAATACTGACAAGCGTCAGTATTACATGATAATACTGATAATCTTACACCACTCAACAAGAGCTCTACATGATAAACATGATAATACTGACACCACTCAACGAGAGCTCTTGTCGGCGTCAGGAGATGGCGTAGGGCGAGTCCAGTCGGCCAGAGCTGCACTGTCGTCGGAGATCGGCGTCAGGAAGTGGCGTAGAGTGAGCCCAGTCGGCCAGAGCTGTGCTGTCGTCGGAGATCCAGCGAGCAACGAAATCGTCGACGAAATCCAGCGAGCGAGTCCGCTTCGATGATTAGGAGTACGACGCACTCTAGAGCAGTAAGGTGGTGCAAGTGCTAGAACATGTGAGGCTTCGCATCCCATATGATCACAGCAGTCACGAAGCTACTGCACTTCGTACGTCGAAGATACACTATGAGCCACGCTGGCAAGTCCAAGCATATCAGACAATTTTATTAGTTGTGCGTAGTGCGCAACACGTGGAATACGCAGCAAGACAAGCCTGATACAGCATTATTAGTTTAACGGACCGTGATGCATTTTGCTCAACTATAGCAGATAGGTTGTATATGAGGTGTCAGTTTTTTCGATTGCCTATCAGAACCATCGACGTGATAAGTTTGCTAGGTTCCAGTGATAACGTGTTTTCCGTGTTCTGCAAACATTTTTCTATGATTTTGGCATACGCCACGAGTATAAAAGTCAGACCACGGGGTTCGCTATATGCATTTCTAGCACCGTTCTCGAGAGCAATGGTTGCTCGCATATGGTTCTGCTAAGTACATACATTCAACATTACTATTTGTGCATAGTTTTAAAACTAGGTACAATTGTAAGAATTTTGTTCGGTAGGGCTAAGGGCCGAGCTGGATCGAACACACCGTTCTATAGATAAGTCTTAGGGCACTCTGCATCAAGTGGTTGCATTTCCAGTATTCTTGACTTTCCAATCTACCCGAACAGGGTGGCAAAAACTTTACAGCTCAGTTAGACACTCATGAAACGTACCTCACCCCTAGGTCTCACGCAGACTTACTCTGGCCCATGCTTTCCTCACCCGACTTACACTCACCCGAGCCTGAGTTTGTCGACTCATGAGTCCGTTAGCTGACAGTTGGCTGTTTCTGTGAAGCTGTCCATGTTGTGATAACTGTGGTAGCGTGTAGACGGTGGAGCACATATTGACATTGACACATATTGACTCCGCGTACTGCTACAAGTGGCAAGTCTGAACGACAAACGGACATGATATGCAACGACCAGTTAGCGTTGCGCCACATGTTAAAAGTCATGCTAGTGCCCGTACCTTCAAAACTTACTCTCGGGGTAAAGGCCCTAGTCAATTAACTGTCCGAAATTGACCTTATCTTAAGGTTCTAAATATATAGCAATTGACATAAAAATCTTGACCTATATGTCACTCGAACAATAAATACATTTATTATGTTCATTTACACATTTCAGATTTCTTTCTGTTCTTTTTATTTTCAAGACTTTCTACGCTTTTTTTTTGAAACTGTTTAGTTTTACTCTCCAAACTTTACAGAATATCATGCCAGTGATATAACGCCGGCAAAATTATCTGTTTTTCTCATACATAGAATCTTCATTTCTTGCACAATCAGTGCTCTACATGGTACATTTAACCTCCAATCATTTAATACAAGCTATCAGTGCTTAAAATCTAGTAAAACATTTTTATAGAAAGTGATGACTCACATGAGATGTTTTTACAAGGCATTTATTTGAAAGACCTTGAGGGAGAGAGTAAAAAAATATCCTCTCATCTGAAACTCTCAGATCTGTTCCACTGACATTAGGCTGCTCTCGGAATGCTACCACACTGAAGTTTCAGTATAAACAAATAATTTAAACGTGAGTCCCGATAAGGTTGATAGTAAGGCTGAAGTTCAGTAGATAAAGCGAGACGTCGACAAAACAATGTGTAGCTCCCTGAAATTCCATCATGGAATATACCTCGCCCTTAAAGTTCACTCGAACTCACACTCATCAAATGTTTTCTAAACCGGACTCGCTCGTTCTCAGATTCAGTGAAATGTTTCTCACCCGCAGTCACTAGGACGCAAACCCGTCACAATAATATTACTAATACTCACTCAGACTATGAATTACGGCTCGATTTGAAACTGGGTGTGCCTGAGTTTGTTGACGCATGCCATGAGTGAGTATGCCGAACTATGTCTGCTAGCACCGCACTTTCGAAGAGACAAAGCTCGCGCAACGCTCAACGAGAATCTGTTGCAGCGTAAATAAAAGTACATAAGATAAGTATTTCTCTTATTTTTACGGATTCATTCACCGAGCCTTGACAAAAAAAGAACGTATTTTTGAACGCACCTTGTCAAAGACGGTTGCTTGGGATTTTCGCGTGACGCAAGGCTATATCCTTCCACGTCTCAGGACGCTGCATTGTGCCGCTTTGTGCCTAGTATTTCATAGGAACATGACTTTTAAATTTTGAATACACAAAACTTGCATGTTTAGTGATCCAGAGTACTTGGTGCTCAACCATGGGAGAGCAGTATAGGCCGGCCCTATTAGTGTAAAATACTCGCGGTACGTTGCACGAGTGTTTAAAACAAGCGTTCGACAATTTGAAGTACGATGTGTGTTTAAAAAAGCGTTTCACAATTCAGAGTAATTGGTACTCTCGTATAGGGAATCAGAAAGCCGACCCACATCAATTCCTGACGAAGTGCGCACGTATCCGGACATAAGTTGGCACGGAACTTTTTGAAAAAATTTTGTTTGCACTATGTACCAAAACGAAAATTGCATAACATTGTATGACTAAAGAGCCTATAGTCATCGGCACATATACCTGCCACGAAAAACAGCACTATCTCGTAGTGAAGAAACCATTACTCCAAATTACATGGCAGATGTGGCATGCGTGTAAAAGAGAGGACAATGGGATTCCATGACGAAATTCATACGATACAATAGATACAATTAAACACAGTTTGTTACAAACGAAGTATGAATGAATAGTGCCTAGGTGCTGTTCAGCATAAAGTGGGTCAAAAAACACGTTGTACGCTATTGTGTTTTACATAGACGAAAGGGCACAACCAATGCTGCAAGAACTCGCGCTCCGCTAAGGAGAAAAGCTCCTCAGAGAAGAGCGTGAGAATTTCTCGTCTTCTTTGCCCGAGTACCAGCCAAATGGCATACCGGTGGCAATTCCTAGCCATGGCCTTGCACTGCTTCCGCATAAGGCTGAGCAGCTCCGAAACTATTAAAGGAGCCGAGAAGTGCCCACGTGAAAGTCAGTTGCCGAACAGGAATGTTCGCACTCCCTGTCCTCGAAAACCAGCATGGACCTCACGCGACAAAAGACGTGGGACCACACATTCAATCGTCGCATGTCGATTGGTCTCTACCGTGACGCAATTTGGACGAGTGGAAGTGCGAGCCACCTGCCATAACTGCAACCGATCTCGAGTGGGGAGCAAGTCCCAGCCCAACCGCCAAAGTCACGCAGATGGCCTGGCTACACAGCTACTGCTATTCGTTTCCTGGACGCATTTCCGATGGAGGCAGAAATGTTGTAGGCCCGTGTGCTCAGATTTGGGTGCACGTTAAAGAACCCCAGGTGGTCTAAATTTCCGGAGCCCTCCACTACGGCGTCTCTCATAATAATATAGTGGTTTTGGGACGTTAAACCCCACATATCAATCAATCAATCGTTTCCTGGACGATTCATTATAGTTTGACGATGCTCGGGCACCAAGGATCTTAAAAGGGCGGCTATTCTAACAGTTTAGATTCGTTGGCCTTTATTTCTGGGCGCGTAGCCTCTCAACGTCGGGGAAATGTCAAGAAGGATCAATACAAAGAGAACAATTCGGTGGCTGGGAGCACGGTTAATTTGGCTATCCAGTAAAAATATACGTAATAATTGTCCCTGATGGTAGCGAGCTAGTGTTGAAGCGGGCGTACCGTCACTGCTTAAAATTCAAAGTATGTGGAGGCCAAAAGTAGAAGTCGTGACGGAAATGTCAAGGAATGCGAAACCACTTTGTGTGATGAGTGCAGTGCGCGGTTTAAGCGCCTCGGTATAGTCAACTACACTGAAAGTAAGGAGACAAGCAGTGCAAGTGAAAACACTAACATCGGCACGAGGGTGCTACGTCAACATGATAAAAAGAAGTGGGCTAATCGGCAGTTACCTCGGAGATTTCAGGGGCCAGTTAATTACTTGTGGACACGGCAACCCAAAAAGCCCCAATGAGAAGCCGAAGAGTCTACCCCAGGAGGCACACGGAGTTGGCAAGGTGGTCTTCATTCGGGTGGCAGCAGGACGAGGCAGTTCGCCAGTGTCATGGTCGTGGTTTTCCTTGAGTGCCTGGCTGAGGTAGGTAGAGTCGGAGAGGCCAGCTTCGCTTGACCGTAACGTTCGATGGCACATGGAGCCAGCGGAAAGCTTTTGCAGCTACCAGGTCACTGTCGTGGTTCGTTCCGAGTGCTTGGCTGTGGTCCCTGGTTCGCGTGTCCGAGGATAAGACTGCCTGACTTCGTTAGCCCGGTCTTTGGCACCTACCTGCTCTGTCGTGCCTAAACCGTCGTGCCTGAGCGTCGTCCTGCTCTTCGCCGGATTTCTCAGACGACAGCATCCCCGTTCTCGTCTCTACTCGCTGTAGACATCCCTGACGGCTTAGTTTTAGTACTCACCGGTGAGGCTGTTTTGGTTATGTTTGGACTAGGCTTGTTTTTGTGACCGCTTACAGCTTCTAACAAAGACTGTAAGATGTTTTGTTACCATTAGTGTGAGTTGTGTGTTTTATGTGCGTGTGTTGTTTGGACTGTTTGTTGTTTGGAAGTGAGAAAAGCAGAAAGTGGCCTTGCCATTTCTATTTGGAGCATTGCTGTCGCCGATGCGACGTCTTCTTAGCACTCTATTTATCCTAAAGAACTTCATCACACCTTGATCTCTCCGTTCAGCCAGCTCCGCACGAGATTACAATTCTGTGCCGTTAGAGCAGAATAATAAAATGATGGTACTTTGAAGTTTGTTGGAGACGTGGGGCGGGGGGTTTCAAAGCATGACAAAGATACAAAAATTTCCAACCAGGTATTATTCCATCGGTCTCACGTCAATGGAGCCAAGTGCAGAAATGGCACTCTTACATTAAGCGATAGTCCTAATCCTTCTTGCCAAGTCTGGTTATACAGCAGTGTTCTGCTGCCTTCTGCTGCCTATAAAAACAGCTTTACTCATAGCATCCACAAGAAAACGTACCTCTGTGAAGGAATAAGTTTTGATTTGATCGTTTACCTGAATGACTGCAGAAGAACACAAATACCTGGATTGATGCAGTTTTATTAGTTGCTACCAGCTCCCTACAAAGAAAACCACCGGTTTCATGAGAAAAAACACTGATAGACGTGACAAAGAATAAACGAAATAATAATTTTTAAATGAATGAATGAAAGAATGAAATATCTCGTGATTACAATATGGCCTTGTGCAAAAGGTTAACGTGTCTTTGCGTGTGTTTTATTGCGACAATATAATAAAAGAAAATTATTAATAATCTACAGTGGTCAGCAAGCTAAACACATACGCTCCGCAGCGTGGCCTGAGGGAGTTTCATTCACGCTAACGCCGCGTCACTTTGGGCTTTTTTGCCAAGATGCTCTCTCGCAGATGCCAGTGCGAAAGTTCATAAAACAAAACGCTAGGCAATTGCAGCTTGCTTGCTTGCTTGCTTGTTCCTCTGTTCTGGCTCTTGCTCGTTAATTGAAGAACAATTTGAGGACTATGCAGGGTGAAAGAAAAATTGATTTTGTTTTAGGGGCGAAGCTCTTTCAGCCGTGGTTGTGCGTCCGCGATGTATGTAGTAGTAGTAGTAGTAGTAGTAGTAGTAGTAGTAGTAATTGTAGTAGTAGTAGTAGTAGTAGTAGTAGTCATCGTCGTGGTGGTGGTAGGTAGCCACCTCTCGCTTAGTCCTTGGAATGTCCGCTGAAGGGCAGTACTTTTATACGATGAACATTTGAAGGAAAGATGCGAGGTGGTGGTACTTGGAGCATTCACTAGGCGCATGGACGGATGCATGGACGGTCGCATGAATGGAAGCGCGGACGGGCTGACGAACCCTTTGCCCATCTGATCATCATTTACTCCGGGGATATGCTGTGAATATGTAACAGACTATGGAAAATCGGCACAAAAAAGAGAAAGAAATGAAAGAAACTAATATAGTTTTTCTAACCACTTGAACTTACTCCTAATACAGTATTCTTTAGTGGGCCAAATTATTGCAATGTAAAAATAAATTGCCAAACTTAGGCTTGCTTCACCAAGTTCCTTCTCACCCGGACCATTCGCAGTTGGTACGAAACAAAATACACTAAAACACACAGTTGCAGGGCATTGCACATAGTCTTTGATGCCGATGCCACAATGACCACAATCATCAACGGCCTCAGTAAAGCAGACGACCAAGGAAGGCACGTGCACAACTAAAGCAGCTTGGTCCACGTTGCGGAAGTCCCAGCGACATGAAAATATGTAGTGCACATCTGCAACCATAATATGGAACGCTGCAGCATCGCTTAAAGTTTCATCAATTTTTGTATGCTGCATTTTTTCTCCTTTACTTTTCTTGCCTTAATCACCTTAATGAATATAAAAGACCAAGTGGGATGTGCGTCTGATTGACTTTCCATGTTTTTCCTTTCTTCTATTGCTCCTTCGGCTCCATGATGTATCTATAACTTATGTAACTTTTGTTGTTACGCCGTCACTATGCGTGTTTTACTTTTACAGTGAAAGCTGTAGTGCAATCCTTAAGAAGAGGGTCGCATAACAGTTCTATCTTGTCTGTTGTGCTTGAGAGTTTTATGATTTACCGTTATGCATTGCGAATTGCGTAAGTTTAAAGCATCATACCCTCAAACGCAACAGGCAAAATAGAACTAGCAGATCTTTCGAAGGTGTTTAATAAGTGTATGGTAGCCGGCGTAAGAAGCTATAAGATAGGGAGAATTGAACAATGTCCAAAAAACGGAGGAGGCGTCAAATTAGAGAAGGGGAAACCTAATTGGGGTAGGCAATAACCAGATGTATGAACAATGAACTAAGGGAAGCAAAACAACTTCGAATATGTGTAAGATACGTAAAGTAGCGGAGGAGTCGAGAGATCTGTACAGTAGCTGGCATAACCACGATCATAACGCAAGAATGAACGTAGCCCAGATGAAATCCCAAAAATAATAACAGAAGAAGTCAGTAAAGCCTTGGAGGGAATGCAAAGAGGCAAAGCTGGTGATGACAATCAGGTAACATTTAGTCTGCTGAAAGACAGAGGAGAGATTGGGTTATAAAAACTAGTCAACCTGTTTACGAAGTGCCTCTTGACGTGGAAAGTGCCAGAATCTTGGAAGAAAAGCAACAATATTTTGGTTTATAAAAAAGAAAACGACAAGAACCTGAAAAATTACGGGCCGAAGCTTCCTCTCCATCGTATACAAGCTATTTACAAAGGTAATTCCTAAAAGAATAAGGACAACATTGAAATTCAATTAACCAAAAAAATAAGCAGGATATCTAACTGGCTACTCAACAATCAAATAACCTTAATACCATCTATTTCTAGTATGACTTGCTAAAGCTCCATCAGCTTTCTTCAATGTTCATTCTTTAAACTAGCTTCGTTAGTAGCGCATTGTCACAAATGAACACGTGAAATGTGAAATAACTTGAAAAAAATTCATACTGAACATCAGCTTGGCGGCATTATCAGCAAAAGATTCCACAAAAACATGACTAGTAGGCTCCAAGATTCTTACAAAGCAAAACTCTTTCACCGACTGATCGATATACTGCTGTAGCTCGCTGGCCACAAGTGCTCAAAAAGAGTCAAACAAAAAATATCAAGAAACAACGAAACTAGCTGTTATTGCTGAATCGTGCGTTGTGGCGCTGCCGATGTGTTTCGTCTGATATTTTTGGTATTTTAAAAGCTATTTCATGCTACTTTTTGTAGCAATACGCAGCAATTGAACCTATTCAAAGAATAAGAAAAAGCAAGGCGGTTTCGCGCTCGTGGTGTCAAGCATGAAGGAAGGGCGAGTGCAGAGCTGAACAGCCTTCTTCCTTTATTCTCAGTTTTCCTTTTCTGTCGTTTTTTTTTCTAGTTTCCTGCATTTTTCTTCTTTACTTTATGTATTTCTGTTTTTCCTGTTTCTTTACTTTCTTTTATTTCTACTTCTAACTTGCTTCTTGTGTTAGTTTTTATACCTTTTTCTTCCCGTGTTGCTCTAGCCCTTGTAGTATTGTGCGCACTTAATGTGATCTTCGTGGCGCTCGAATAACAAGAGAAAGTGGTATTCTTTTGGTGCAATCATGTCCTCGGTGCACCACAGCTGGCTTCCGTTATCTTCAAAACAGACAACATTTTTTGTAATAATTGGGAACATTTTTAAACTACCTGGTTTAATACAGTAACGGACAGGAACGATGAATCCACTGCTGTTACGTCGTTGCCCAGGCGGAGCACGGAAAGCCAGCCCAGTGCGACCTGACTGGAAAAAAGAAACAACTGGCAGATCCCAAATGCAGTGGGAATCGATGATATGAAAAACACGAATGATAAAGGTTTATATGTCACTTTGAAGTCAGTAGAACGTCACGATGTGGAAGTAAATGATGCCGTACATGACTTCCGTGTGATAATTATCGTGTTTCGATGTGTCATTTTCCTTTGCCATCTCTTCACGTCACGTGATGCCACATTTAGTATATGCGGAGCTAGCGAAACAGCCGTGAGCGCGCTATAGGAGTGGTATGTTGTCATGTCCTTACATGACACGCGTGTCAGGATTATTATGTTTGCACCAGTCACATACTTTCGTCATCCATTGAAGTCACGTAACACCAAAGTTCGTATATGTGGAGCTAGCTAAACAACCGTGAGTGCATCATGAAGGGCCCAATATACTCCAATGTAGCGTTGACGCGCGCGCACGCTCGGCACAGCGACGCTATGTTAGCAAAACGCGAGCACTCTATAGTCTGACTATAGTGCCTAGAATAATCTAGGCACTACAGTATAGTCTGACGCCAGGCGCGACAGGCACGACCAGCGTACGTCGGCGTTGCCCAACGGCAACTGGCACGAAATGCGACATGCTGCATTTAGCCCCGATGCGTTACCCAGAAAACACTGCGTCTCCCTCTTTTCGTGGCGAAGGGACGGCGAACGCGCTGAAACGCGCATGCGTCGTAGCAACGCAGCGCAGCGCGCGCCTGCGAGTATATGGCAGCAACGGCGCCTGCATGGCAACGCCGGCGTGACGCGACGAAAAGAATGCCGGTGAGCGCGCGAACCGCGTCCCGTCGAAATGTATTGGTGCCTTGACTGCGGCATGTAGTCATGTTTTCACTTGACATGCATCTCATGGTTATCATATTTGCACCAGTCACAGACCTTTGTCATTCATTGGCATCACGTATTACCAAATTTCGATGATGTGAAGCGAGCAAAATGGGCACGAGCGCATCATCAGTGTGGCATGTATACATATAGCCATGTTGTTACATGACATGCATGTCGTCATTATCATGTGTCATTTACCTATGTCGTTCGTTCGTGTCACGTAATACCGAGTTTGGTACACGTGAAACTAGCAAGACGGCCGCGAGCGCATCATGAGCGTAGCATGTAGTCGTGTCGTTACATGACGCGCATCTCATCATTACCATGTTTGCACCAGTTACATTTCTTCTTCATTCAATCACGTACCGTAACACCCAATTTAGTATAAGTGACGCTAGCAAAATGGCCGCGAGCGCACCATGAGCATGGCATGTAGTCATGTTGTTATATGACAGGCATATCATGATTATCATGCTAGGGTGTGTCGCTGGTGTTCGCCATGCAATCATCTCGTATACTATACCAGTTTTGCAACATGCCATGTGACGGACACCACCGCAAAAGCTGCACGAGCATGAAATGTCAATCATGACATTCATGACACACGTGTCATGATTTTCATGTTATGACTAGTCAAGTAAGTTCTTCATACAGTCATGTTATGCCATACCAAGTTGGTATTGATACCATTGTCGAAACGGCCAGGAGAGCTAAATGTTGTAGGCGGCTAGATAGATAGATAGATAGATAGATAGATAGATAGATAGATAGATAGATAGATAGATACGCTCAAAGTCGCTGAAGTTCGCTAAGAAATGCTTCTAATTTAAAAGAAGCCGTGAAGGAATTGCAACAACCTAGTTACTTGAATTGAGGGTTGTACAACAAGGAAAATGAAACACACATGGCAGCAAATGCAGTGTGTGCTTATAACGTTCTTTAGAAGGATGGTAAATCGCACTCTTGTGCTTTCCCGATATTTATTTCATATTCTTGAATTCAGGTACCCACAAAGCGAGTGATATGTCAGTATCAAGTCCCATATTCCGAACAGACTAACTTTTTCAAAACAACTACTAGGCAGCCATTGAGGTAACCTTCGAACTTTCTTGAACCCCATCAACATCAAAGCCAACTTGCGGTGTCCAAAACTGATGACTCACATAAGATATTTTAAATATGAAGCATTTCTTAGCGAGCTTCGGCGACTTTGAGTCTATCTATCTATCTATCTATCTATCTATCTATCTATCTATCTATCTATCTATCTATCTATCTAGCCGCCTACGACTTTTAGCTCTCCTGGCCTTTTTTAGATGGCATTCGTAAGAACGATAATCAAAGAGGGGGTCAAAAAACATTCACTCCTCCAAATATCCCACATCTGTTTGGCTGGTCCATGAAGGCAACTACAGTTATGTGTGAGTAGACGAATAATATGAATGTGAGCCTACATAAGGATCACAGCAATGTTGAGGTTGAGTAGATAAGACGAATTGTCGGCAAAGTATTTAGAGCTCACTAAGACACACTCATAATATATATCTCGCCCTTAAAAGGGCCCTGAAGCCATTTTTTAGTAACCACAGAAATAATTCACTGGTAAAGCGTATTACCTCACTAATTGAACGCCGCAAAAATTTTAAGAATCCACCTAGTAAGAGTGGAGTTACAATGATTTGTCACACGCTGCAATCATATTCTCTCTTGTCTCTTCCCAACGAAAGTGCTGGAACATAGCAGGAAGGGATGGGAGGGGCAAACAAAAAACGTCACTCACGGCTCAGAACCTCAAGCAATTATTTCTTTTTTTTTCCGAATACTTGGCTTTTTCACTGCGATCTCGCGCGCACGCGTGGACAAGTGACAGCCTGTCTCGATGATCTCTGTAACAACCGAACGCGCCATGTTCAAATCAGCTAATGGCTAATAGATGTGCTTACTGGGCTTCATTCTGTGATTTGTCGAGAGAAGAGAGAATTAATTTTAGCTGACTTTGATAACTTATTATGAATTCCAGGGCGTGTGCTGCGCTATTATCTTTGGGTCACGTGTTTTAGGGAGCCTCTACTACCGATCGGCAGCACTTTCTGACCTTGCTCAAACAGTGTTGCAGCGCTCCTGTAAGGCCCAACCGTACTCGCACTCATAAACTTTTCTTCAGCTGCACTCAAATTCTTCTCAGTCGTACTCACTAGAAATCACACCCGCCAAAATATTACTTACGCGAACTCACTGAGCCCAAGACTGACGGCTTGATCTGAGTCCGGGTGAGTCTGTGTGAGTCGGCTCATAAGTGAGTATGTTGACCAATGCCTATCAGCACTACACTTTCAGTGAGTCAAAGCTAGCAGAAGGCTCAAGGATCAATATGTTGCAGCACGAATACATTTACTTAAGATGCTTTTCTACTTTTTACGGGGTTATTCGCCGAGAGGCTTGACAGAAAGGCAACGTGTTGCTGCACGCAACTTATCAAGAACGGTTGCTTGAGGAGTTTTGTGTAACACAAGGCCGTATATTTCCACGCGTCAGGAAGACGAAACGTGCCGCTTTGTGCCTAGTTTCTCATGAAAACGTGACTTTTAAGTGCGGAATGCACAGGACTTTCATAGGGCTTGCTTTTGCTGTGTATGTCAAACGGCACCGCAGCTAACACGTGGTCTCGTTTCTTCGAGTTGCCACGAGAACGTAGCTTAGTAAGCGTTGCGTCACGCACGTATACTCAACGTTAGAAGACGCTACAGCGTCTTCCAACGGGTGTACGTACGCATCCTTGGAGTAGATACGACACGTGCTTCACATGCACACTGATCTCCCGCAGCCCTGCTGCTTACATGGCTTGTCTACATACGCTCAACTAAAATTGTCTATTATGATTCATGTGCAAGCCTGTACGCATTTATCGAAGGGCTCGATCACGCGATGAGACAATTTAAAGTACGCTGTACTCCACTATTAGAGAACATTAGTGTATAATAAAAGTTGTTTACCGCTTCTTTGTGCTTAGCACTCTACTATGTGAGGGCAGAAAGCCATCCTAGCTAAGTATTTAGTATCAGTAACGATTATTGTACAAAACAAATGTGGGGTTTAACGTCCAAAAACCTTCAAAGTCCGAAAAATAAAAAAAATGGTAGATCCCATGTACAGTGGGAATCTATAATATGCGAAGCACAAATAAGGAAGGTTGATATGTTACTTTAAAATCAGTCAAACGTGAAAAGGTGGACGAAAATTATGCCGTACATGACTTCCGTGTTATGATTATCATGGTTGGACGTGTCATTTACCTTCTTCTTCTATTCACGTCACGTGATACCAAATTTGTTATATGTGGCTCTAGCCAAACAACCGTGAGTGCATCATGAGCGTGGCATGCTAGTCATGTTGTTGTTGCTAGACACGCATCTCGTGATTGTCATGTTTGCACCAATCACATACTTTCGTCATACATTTACGTCCCGTAATACCATATTTGGGATGTGTGAAGCTAGCGAAACGACCGCAAGCGCACCATGAGCGTGGCGTGTAGTCATGAGTCATTCCTTACATGATATGCATAACATGATTTTCATGTTAGGGCCTGTAAATTGTGTTCGCCATGCAGTCATGTCATACCATACCAGTTTTGCAATATGCCATGCGAAGAAAATCACTGCAAGAACAGCAAGACCATGAAATGTCAATCATGTCATTCATAACATACATGGCATGATTTTTATGGTATGACTAGTCAGTTATCCTCTCCATACAATCATGTTATGCCATAAAAATTTTTGTATCGATCTCACCATTGACAGACAGACAGACAGACAGACAGACAGACAGACAGACAGACAGACGGACAGACAGACAGACAGACAGACAGACAGACAGACAGACAGACAGACAGACAGACAGACAGACAGACAGACAGACAGACAGACAGACAGACAGGCAGGCAGGCAGGCAGGCAGGCAGGCAGGCAGGCAGGCAGGCAGGCACGCATAAAATCGGTGCAGTTCGCTAAGAAATGTTTCGCATATACATATGATTATGAGAGACATTATAGTGGACAGCTCTAAGTATTTTTACCATTTAGATATATTTACATGCACATAAATCTAAGTATACTGGCGTCGAGTCTTTTCGTCGCCATCGAAAGTGCAGCCACCGCAGCCGGTAGTCAATCACGCGTCCACCGGGCCAGCAGTCGAGCGCCATAGCCCCCAGATTACCAGGGCGCGTCGACAAACATTAAATCAGTCGACATTAAAGACGAATCTTTTCGCTGGACGTAGTCTTGCCCCAGAATTGAAAATCAAAACTATGAGGAAGAGACGTCACTGGTATTATTATAAAGAAAATGTAGCCATAGAATGTTATCTCTTTAGGCCAATTATTAAGGCACAGATGATGATGATATGCGGGGTTTAACGTCCCAAAACCACCATTTGATTATGAAAGCCGCCTTAGTGGAGGGCTCCGAAAATTTCGACCACCTGGGGTTCCTTAACGTGCACCCAAATCTGAGCACACGGGCCTACAACATTTCCACCTCCATCGGAAATGCAGCCGCCGCAGCCGGGATTCTAACCCGTGACCTGCGGGTCAGCAGCCGAGTACCTTAGCCACTAGACCACCGCGGCGGGGCCATTATTAAGGCACAGATGGAAATTTATAACCGTTGTTGCGAGCGTGCAGCCGGACGCTCACCGAGGCCTGTCAGAGTCCTTTGTCCTGTGCTGTAAGATGTGCTTTAAGATTCGAAGCAGGTGATGGCGAAGTTCAATCGAGTCTGCGTGCTCGCCCTTGCTGCACGTGCGCAACAGCTGGCCCAATCACTGCCAGAACGCGCTCGTGCGCCAGCGCATTCTGGCCTGCGTAAGCGGCTGCGTGAGACGCGGCCCCTCACCCTTACACTCTCCCAGAAATCAAGTGATGACGTCGGAGAACGAGATTCTCCAGACACGCGATGAATCAACGTGTTGTGTCATATAGCTAGAACGCACTGGCACACGCGTTGCCATTGGTCGCAAGGGCCTCCATAGAGAGGTCAGCGCTGCGATCGTTTCGACGTCACAGAGAGGATAGTAGGTGTGGAATACGGCAGCTTTGCTTTCGCTACACCACTTGAATCGCCCCCCATGGCTGCACCGGTTCTCAGTCGCGATCGTACGATGCAAATTAGACATGAGAGTGCCACCGGGGGCACCAATTCGTAGTTTGCGTGCCGTATTATCAGATCTTATCGCTTCTTTGCGCACTGAGCTTCAAAACAGAAGGAAGCACGCATGGTGTCCACAGCAAAAATGCAGGGAATGTGGTGTTCTAGGAGACAACTCGACCCGGCATCCTATGAGTGACGTCATCACGTAGGTGGCGTCACCGTATGTCCTCGAGGCTAATATAGGAGCCGTGGTATGCACAACCCCGCGCTGCTTCGCATCGCCTCACAATCCCCTTTTGCGGAAGATGGTGTAATTTTTTATCACTTCGTGTGATGCGCTCTGCGCAAGCTTGTCTCACGAAGCAAACGCGGGTGACAACCGGCACGGAATTACTCACCACCACCTGACGATCAGTCAACTTGCGCCTGCTTTGGTTCAAGCTCCATTAGAATAGGGTGCTACGGAAATGTGCCTTTTTTGCCCTCCTTTTGAAGGCAGTGGAATATGCTACAAGAGTCTATGAAGGGAGCGCTCCTTACGAAATATTGTGAGATTTTGTATGACGTAAAAGCATCGCCATGGCTCGTCGGCCTACAAGGTAGCTAACACACGTTTGTGCTTCCCTGGGACGATCGCCTGTGGGATCACCTTATAGGCTTGCGTATACCACAGCGCCTACGTAAGACTCAGCAGATTTATCGTGCTCTTCCTTCTTTCCTTCCGTCTACTATTTCTTATCCCACTCCTCTCCTGTGAGAGACAGCCCGTGAAAAGGAACCGCGAAGTGCGGCAGCCTGCCTCATCTAAAATGCTAATGCCTTCGTCTACATTTCGTGCATACTCAACGTGAGAATTATGCCCCCTGGTCGACACTATGCAGCGTTTCGCACTTTTTTTTTTGCGGTATCACGTACAATTCATCGAGTATGATGAAGTACCAAGGGAAATGAAGGAAAAAGGCAGTGTATACGGAAATTGGCACTTCTTTTGTGACTGCGCTCTCTTGACGATTCGGTCATATAATGGCCTTGATTGTCTCAGTCTCACCCGAACTCGGGATCAACAAATAGACTTCTTGCAGTGAACTATCACCTAGAATGTTCATTCCCTTAAGACACACCTTTTTCGGAGAGTCTTACATGCCTCACTGATTTGTGAAATCAGCCTTCAAAGGGACTTAAATGCATTCTCTAGTGAGAACACTAAGAATTGAAAAGACGTGGCAGTGGTTTTTTGTGTGCAGTGCCTCATTTCGTGGTGCACGCACATGGAACCAACTAAGCGCAAAACGTTAGCTACAGAGGAAACTTAAGCAAAATTATGAGAATTGTTGGGACGTTGAATAAGTGTCCAGAAACCTAATATCAAGGGGAGGTTGCAACAATGTACCATTTCACGGCTACCGACAAAGCATCTAAGTTTTCATATGCAAAGATGGGTTTGGTTCGATGTTGATGCCACGTACTTGATGAAGGCTTCACACAGAGACCGTTTGGACGTGGTCTGCAAATCGGCTTCGGGTTCAGGAAGTCTGGCAGCAAATAATCAATAGTTCAATCCCCAAAGTTGTTAAGTAAAACTGGGGGCTAGACAAAACAAAACGCACATCCTAGCTTTATGATTCAAGGTCATAAACTTTTGCTGCAGGCATCAGAGAAACAAAATTTAGAAAGTTTGCTACGTAATAGTTCAAATGCTCTTGCTGGTACAGGGTCGTGCCAGTAAAAACTTATGACAATAAAGTTTAATGCAACAAAAACAGTAATGGTGCGGCTGTACATTGCTTTGCGACCTAAAATCGTATTGCGTTTTACGAACTCAAGTTTCTATAATATAAAAAAGCGTGACTAACAATCTTCTACCATGTGGTTGCGTCATCCCTCGCTGGAGAATTGTTCTCAATAGCATTTAAAATATTCACACGGAGAGCCAAACAGCATGAATAATTAAGTCAACGTACTAAGAAAAGTAGAATAACAAACATTGCCACGAACGTAGTCGAGACTTCAAAAAAGAAAAAAAAAGCTCTCGTAGCCTGTGGGAGCAAACAACAAAAAATAAAAAAACGCCGTGTTTAGAATCAGCTGAGATAAGGAAAATACGCGTTACCTAAAAGGCAGCAACAGTGGTAAGCCACAATTCTCAGTCGCATTGGCTAACTTTTTTTTTGCAAACGAGAGCAGGTGCATAGGAGCAGCACTGATAGCTTGTGGAAGTCAAAATTATCTTCTCCCCAATCCCATATACCACCAATTTTTTGTAGCTTGAGTGCACTGGCGCGGCTTTCCCTGCACGGCAGCCGTAAGTAACGCTTCGCGATTGCTCTCTTTACTACTGTGCCCTATCTACCACCTTCTCTACCTCGAAAACTTCTCCCCTTCAGTCGGGCCGTACTCTGCTGCGTATCTTGCATGTGCACCGAGGTGTAAAACCTTACAGCCACGAGAGCCTTCTTTAGGCGCCCGGAACTGTATGGTTCAGACTGATCGATACGCCTTCATGAGCTCGACTGGTTTATTGTTGCCTTGCACCATTTCTTCAAGTCTTAGCGTTGCTAGCAACAGAAGATGTAACCTTATCAATCTTGGCCGTTCTATGCAGTGAATGAAGTGTTAAAGGCAATGAAAAGACGGGAAGGTTACTGAGATGGCATTGCGGGGCAGACAAAAAAAGTGTTAAAGTGTGAAAGAGGCGCCAGTTTCAGTCATACAGCCTACGTACGAACTAGTTTGATTTCTATAGCGTCGAATAACAGAACTTTATCGTTTAGCCGCATCCATTCAGCCATTAATGCGAAAGCTTTCCTGCAAGGACGAAATAACACAAACATTTTACGTGCCAAACTTTGAATTTATGTTTAGTGCACACTGTAGAAAATAATGTATGAACACTGTGTCAGATAGCACGTGAGCCTTGTGGAGTGTTTGGCTCAAGTTTTGAGTTCCTACACCTTTTGTGCCTCTGTTCTTTGTAACAGCGCAATCATGTAGGATGCGGCTGAACCATGTTTTGTACTTGATTTTGTTCATACGGCTTCCTGGCAGAAGCAACGCGAACAGATCGCACAGGAAATACAGACCGACATGGCAGTGTCATTGCAGTCCTTATTTACTGTTCTATTTCAACTTTTTCAGAGAGCTAAAATTGGCCTTTAAATTCAGTGGGCTTTTAGTCCTATAGAGCAGCAACAGCTATTACTCGCACCGGTGGCAGAGGCCATGATAGATAGCACCCTCGCTACATCCGCTTTAATGTTTCTTTTTGATTTCTCTTTCGTGCATTCCACTTGGTCGCTGCCTCTTGGTCATTCTAAGTTTTTGGCTACGTGTGCTCGCAGTAAGCTCGCTTCGTTGCTTCTTCGAAGAGTCGCGCCATCCAGCTTTTTTTTGTGGTACTCCGCCTTTGTGTGTTCTGTTGCCGACATATAGACCGGGTGCTTCAAGAAATGTAAAAAAAATGCTGTAAAAATAGGCAAAGTGTGATAGTCATTCGATGCCTTCAAAGTTTCTTTTTCTGTAGCGCCAGCATATAAAGATGTCTAAAAACAGGATTTTGCGCACTTATTAAAAAAATTACAGCATATTTACAGGGCGAATATTGGAGAGTGGGGTGAAGCTGGGCTCGCTCGTCGCTGCCGTGCCACTTCGGCCTCCCGTTGTCGTACTGCAGGGTCCACGCGGCACTGCCGCACAGCTTCACGGCGTGCTTCTGCCTCGCGCGCCCGCACGTCAGGGTCTCTTCTTCGAGCACGAGCCGCCGCCGTCTTGCGCGCACATCGCTCAGCAGCTTTGTTCATCCTCTGTCGTCGAGCCTCTGAATGCACGCGCACGCCATAACGGCGCTTTTATTGTACTATAGAGCACCCCCTGGCGTTCGGTACCACCGAAGAACACGCGATTGTCTCTTTCTCCTTCTGTCCTTGTGATGTCAACCCTTCTTTTCCACAAGTAACGCCCTCCAGCGTCGCAACATTTGCATTTTTCAATTTATAGCAAGAGTAACGCCATCTCATGTTTCTTTTCATCGTGTACTCATCATATTCAAGTACCAGCATCCAGCGGACATTCTAAGGACCACTTTCTTGGGTATGTGCCACTGGTAGTTATAAGCGATAACAAAAGACGAACGGGTGACGCCATAAGGAGCTTCGCCCCTAGAAAATATAAAGACCTTACGTTTTATTTATAAGAGTAAAGTGGTTGTGCCAAAAGAGAAAATCGACGTCCTTCATGAGAACAACCCATTGCATTGTAGAAGTTTCAACAAAACGGCCTCTATTGAAGATGGGAAGCAGTGACATTCACCCAGCTTCAGCGGCTAAACCGAAAGAGGAACGCTGAAGAGCGCAGATGCGATATTCCAAAATATTCTGAATTGATGAGCGTCGTTATGCCGACCATCAACCGACTTTGTCGGGTGTGCGTTGGCTGGTTGCGCTTACACACTTATACCCAGCATAGCAGACACGCGTTAACAAAAGTGGAATAATTTAATTTCTTTACTTTTATGTGTGAACAGTGGCATCATTTCGGTGATCTGCTTGTCGCACTCGTTCTTGTTTTGGATTTAGTTTCACTCATCGATTTGGTTGAATTTCTCTGAGCTGCAACAAAATACAGGAGGCCGCTTTTTCTCTACCTCAAAGTTTCATTGAGTTCTTCGTTTGAACAAATTTCCTTCTCTCAAAGAGTTGAAATTGCACCAGTTTTTTTTACCATTTTTGAAGCATGCGAGCAAAAAGCACAGAAACTTTGACTCCGGTGAAGAGGCGCTATCTTGCCGGACACTTACCAATGCATGTGCAGCCCGTAAGTATCGCCAGACACATCACCAGTTGAAAGATAGAGTACACAATTATCTCTCTTTCCGTCGTTGCAACACTCAATTCCTTGTCAAAGTGGCAAATTCATGGTGTGCTATTCTGCGCTGTTCCTGATGTAGTATGCTTCTACTATTTCTTGTACTTTTTGGCCCTTTCGCTCACCAGATAAGTGATACTATTATAAAGCGGGTGGAAGCCACATCTATGACAGTGATACAGTTTTTGTTCTTGGCCACACTTGATATATTGAAGTCTTTTAAATTGGTACGAAGTTCAAAAGTATATGACTGTACATAGATTAACTTGCACGTCAAGAAGTCCAAGAAATTTTATCTGCTGCGCCCCGAAAGAAAACGGCTTGTCTGAAGCATATGACGGTTCAGGCATTGAAAGCCTCTGAATATATTGTGCATTAACTTTTTATAGCGAAGTTGTCTATGGCTACTCTCTGGCGGATAGCATCAGCGGATGAAAGACGCGGGAAACAACGGTCTCCGGGGAACTGAATAGCTGGACTATTCCAGTAGATTAGATGAAAACAAATAGATAGTAATAAATACACAAGGTGTACCAGTTTTTCCGCATGTCATAATCACTTGAACAATTTCCCCTCATAGACGAACACTTGCATTAGCAACAAACGTCAAGCCGTTTTAGTATTTTCGAAATGACAGGGCTTGCCGTGAACTATATGATCTCATTTTGATACCGCTGTCGTCCGACGATGACGAGATGATAAGGGTGATGTGCACAAGAAACAGGGAGTATTTTGATATATGTCTCTTTATTCGCTCAATGTACTCAATATTGA
Source organism: Rhipicephalus annulatus (assembly GCA_013436015.1). NCBI lineage: Eukaryota > Metazoa > Arthropoda > Arachnida > Ixodida > Ixodidae > Rhipicephalus > Rhipicephalus annulatus. The sequence continues at coordinate 256,446 of WOVY01011829.1, read as the reverse complement.
TAACATGTAAATTTACTAACGAGCAATATTCACTTTGTCATGTACATCATAATTTGATATTTACTGGCCTACATAATTACAGTTTTCGGAAGGCTGGCATTCTTGCCTTTCATATATTGGTGGTCTTTTCAAAATTTCTGAGATGACCCGATGCTGCTGATCAGTTACACTTGTACATCCAGATATCTGAAGCAACGGCAAAGTTTTAGACCTAGAAACACGTGAACGTGATGCCGCATCATTTTGTATTCACTAGCAGAAAGAAGAAGCCGTACAACATCACGGGAATACTTCGGCCTGTGTACCTTTAGATGGTCAGCAGCACAACAAATCTCTGGATGGAAGAAGAGCTGCTAGTGTTCTTTCTCAGCGCGAATTAAGCCCTGGCTTGCAGTTTACTGTAGCGTAAAAAAGGCCACGGTGCTCCTTATTCAATACCTTTGTGGCGTTGTGGCAAGAGTCGGTGGCGCCGTTTATTATGAGATTGACTGAGTAATCGAACCGTGTGGCTCTTTCGCTGAGCTGGAAATTACAGCCGGAGTAATTGCTTGACCACGTCGAAACTGGAGGATGCCCATGTACGAAGAGGCTTACGTTTATCGAGCGGGTACATCGCCTTTTACTTCTTTCGCAACATATTGTTTCACGCTTCCTGATAATTGCAGTGTCAGGAATACTAGAAACCCTGGTAAGGGTTGAACTGTCTGGTACAGACACGATGCCTGATTTCTGTGAAGTGTATTTTTGAGTGGCAATTTCGCTTTTTGTTTCCTTCATTTCCACGGAGGCAATGTTAACCACTTTGCACCCATCATTAGGGGGATTCGCCGTGTCTCTAAAAGTATACGTTATAGGTGTTTCGGCAAACCCAACCACTAATGTCTTAGGTATTCTGAAATACCAAAACGTCCATAATAACTATGTATTGGTTTGCCAAAACACCCTTATCGTAGGGACTAAAGAACCTCCTATCATAGGGAGTTGGTTATAAACACCGACAAAAGCACCCTTGATGGTGCAATCTTGTTTAAATTGTAATGAGTATGATTGTGACCAATGTTACACTTACCCTTTTAAAGAGAGCTACTTGTCCTCACAGATTTAGTCATGAAACAATTATTCCATTTGGCACCTGACTGAACTAAAAATTATATATATAATAAAGCAGTTTTCAGCATGACCGTTCGCCCATCGCGTATGATGGTTAGGAAATATTTTTCGGTTGCTCTGCAGGTGCTGTGTGGTTAAAAGCAAATGAAACTAATGAACCGGCTTATGCCATAACGACAGCACCAACCCTGGGAACATGTTAAGCGGCGTTGTCTACATTCACTTCCTGTATGTAGTTTATATTCGGTGGATATCAAAAGTTTGGAGACTGTACCCTCTGGGAAAACTTTGAATCACCCGGAAAATTTTGTTCGAATAGGTCATACCGAACAGTACATGACAGCAACTTTAAAACGGGCTGAAAATCAAATTTCGGGACACCCCTTGAAGCAGTAAACATGTTTACTTTATTTTTTGCAGGTCGCGTGTTTTCTCAACCTCCGACACTGACTGTTCTTGTCAGCGTATGTATGAATTTTCCGTTAATTTTTTAGTGAAATTCGTGCAATTCTCCACTAACTGCTGAAGAGATATCTGTCAATAACAAAGACAAAAATGGTCACAATTTATTGTGAGTGGCCTCGTAGTTCTGCCACATTCAAATAAGGTTAACAATACGCAGACAATCTGAAGAGAAACGCTAATTTAGAGACTGACTCCTGCATTACTAATTAGCTAGTAACGTATAGCGCGCATGCAACTGTAACTTAACTGTTGATGGTACGAAAAACGCACCCGTTTGAAAAGCAAGTATCTGTTACGGTTCATGTGTCCATGTTTGTTTCTAAAAACAATGTTTTTTATTATTCATTCAGATTTCCTAAAGGCCTTGAAGGCACTACATAGGGGGCAACAGTGAGGGGGGAAAATAATAGACAGAATAAACACAAAACAATATAATGGCAATACAAGAACAAAAGTAAGTAAAAATTAAGATTGAACAATAGCTAAAGAAAAGCAAGCAAAATTCAAGAATTTAAATATTTTTGTTGTAGGGGGGGACACAGGCTTTCATATTGATTAGCTTACAGTTTCAGGAAGCACTTGACGTGTATAACGAATCAGTTACAATTTACAGTGGGCGCGATGTCGGTAGGGGGAACGTTCCATGCGAGAAGGGCGTTGAGAAACGGAGATTTTTGCGTATTGCAAGCACTTTGAGCATCTATCTATCTATCTATCTGTCTGCCCGTCCGTCTGTTTATCCATCAATCTGTCCGTCCGTCCGTCCAACCATTCATCCATCCATCCATCCATCCATCCACCCACGTTGCCGGCTACATCTGGATGTTCTCGTCATCCCCATGAGTGAACCAAAATTACAATGTGATGGTAGGATGGTGGTAATTGAACTCGCTGGTCATGGCATTATTAATGTCACAATCACGCCGTGTGTCTTGTCAAACCATTTACGCCAGGCGTGTGGTACATGCCCGTAGTCGATTACGTTGCACACGTGATTGACACTTTATATCTACCTTCGAATGGCGAGAACACACTCGAGTAATTTTAACGCGTGAGCGTTAGTGAAAAATCACAGCGAGCCCACGAAGTGAACGATGGCGAGTGGACGAAGCTTCGGGGGATCACTAACCTCCGTAATTTTTTTTCTCTTAACGAAATATATTTCATTATCATGAGAGGGAGAGAGATAGCTGGGAGTGACCGCGTTGATAGATCTTGAGGCGCCACCAAGAAAGTTTAAAAAATTATCTTTCAAACCTCCTTGGGCGATACAGTGAAAGAAACAGCGTGCCACGAGTGCACCCACGATCATCGTTCTCCTCTTCCCACCTATGATTGGCGTGCTCATGCACGTCACTCCCAGCGCGTGAATGTCATGGACATCACAGGGACAAGGCCCCATCCCAACGTGCTTCGCCCCTGAAAGCTGACATCCGTTAGCGTTGGCGCGATGAATGCGCAGAATAAATTTCAGCTTCCCAGCAGAAATCGTACCCCAGCATTTGGCCAGGCAATCAAGTATTCCGCCACGGAGCCCCACCAGGTCTCAGAACTACTTTTGAAGACATCCCTGGTGTTCATGAAGCGTGAATTGCGGTGGAAGTGCTGGCTGTATAATTTTATAAACATTACCTATGTATTCCTTTGATTCAGTCATCACGTCGGGTTAATGTCAATAGTAGTTAGGCGCCCATCCGCTGAAATCTATTTCAGGCCTACCATCCCTGCGAGCACCACCGTTTCATATCAACTTACATGCTTATGGTAAGGTGACATGGTAAGGCAACCCTCAACATCTGGTCATGGAAATCATATGCGGCCATTTGGACACGGGATCGGTGCTTCTGTACAAGCACTGAATCGCTTCCCTTTTGCAATGCAGGTTCAGCTGGCATTCCTCGTGCCCTTCTTATCAAGTGCATCCTTAGGCGTGATATGCGCTCCTTCATTACCCTCGACGCTGGAACATCTAGGCGTCGGCGCGTTTGACGTGGTGATCTTTTCGCCTCGTGATTTCGCGCCCATGCCTACCCTGCCTATTCTTGATGAACTCGTCTTCAAGCAACCCCCCGGATCGACAGCAGCATCAACTTCAACCAAGTGTTTAAGAAGCCAGCGCAGCCCAAACCAATTCAGTGGACACGGGATCGGTGCTTCTGTACAAGCACTGAATCGCTTCCCTTTTGCAATGCAGGTTCAGCTGGCATTCCTCGTGCCCTTCTTATCAAGTGCATCCTTAGGCGTGATATGCGCTCCTTCATTACCCTCGACGCTGGAACATCTAGGCGTCGGCGCGTCTGACGTGGTGATCTTTTCGCCTCGTGATTTCGCGCCCATGCCTACCCTGCCTATTCTTGATGAACTCGTCTTCAAGCAACCCCCCGGATCGACAGCAGCATCAACTTCAACCAAGTGTTTAAGAAGCCAGCGCAGCCCAAACCAATTCAGTGGACACGGGATCGGTGCTTCTGTACAAGCACTGAATCGCTTCCCTTTTGCAATGCAGGTTCAGCTGGCATTCCTCGTGCCCTTCTTATCAAGTGCATCCTTAGGCGTGATATGCGCTCCTTCATTACCCTCGACGCTGGAACATCTAGGCGTCGGCGCGTCTGACGTGGTGATCTTTTCGCCTCGTGATTTCGCGCCCATGCCTACCCTGCCTATTCTTGATGAACTCGTCTTCAAGCAACCCCCCGGATCGACAGCAGCATCAACTTCAACCAAGTGTTTAAGAAGCCAGCGCAGCCCAAACCAATTCAGTGGACACGGGATCGGTGCTTCTGTACAAGCACTGAATCGCTTCCCTTTTGCAATGCAGGTTCAGCTGGCATTCCTCGTGCCCTTCTTATCAAGTGCATCCTTAGGCGTGATATGCGCTCCTTCATTACCCTCGACGCTGGAACATCTAGGCGTCGGCGCGTCTGACGTGGTGATCTTTTCGCCTCGTGATTTCGCGCCCATGCCTACCCTGCCTATTCTTGATGAACTCGTCTTCAAGCAACCCCCCGGATCGACAGCAGCATCAACTTCAACCAAGTGTTTAAGAAGCCAGCGCAGCCCAAACCAATTCAGTGGACACGGGATCGGTGCTTCTGTACAAGCACTGAATCGCTTCCCTTTTGCAATGCAGGTTCAGCTGGCATTCCTCGTGCCCTTCTTATCAAGTGCATCCTTAGGCGTGATATGCGCTCCTTCATTACCCTCGACGCTGGAACATCTAGGCGTCGGCGCGTCTGACGTGGTGATCTTTTCGCCTCGTGATTTCGCGCCCATGCCTACCCTGCCTATTCTTGATGAACTCGTCTTCAAGCAACCCCCCGGATCGACAGCAGCATCAACTTCAACCAAGTGTTTAAGAAGCCAGCGCAGCCCAAACCAATTCAGTGGACACGGGATCGGTGCTTCTGTACAAGCACTGAATCGCTTCCCTTTTGCAATGCAGGTTCAGCTGGCATTCCTCGTGCCCTTCTTATCAAGTGCATCCTTAGGCGTGATATGCGCTCCTTCATTACCCTCGACGCTGGAACATCTAGGCGTCGGCGCGTCTGACGTGGTGATCTTTTCGCCTCGTGATTTCGCGCCCATGCCTACCCTGCCTATTCTTGATGAACTCGTCTTCAAGCAACCCCCCGGATCGACAGCAGCATCAACTTCAACCAAGTGTTTAAGAAGCCAGCGCAGCCCAAACCAATTCAGTGGACACGGGATCGGTGCTTCTGTACAAGCACTGAATCGCTTCCCTTTTGCAATGCAGGTTCAGCTGGCATTCCTCGTGCCCTTCTTATCAAGTGCATCCTTAGGCGTGATATGCGCTCCTTCATTACCCTCGACGCTGGAACATCTAGGCGTCGGCGCGTCTGACGTGGTGATCTTTTCGCCTCGTGATTTCGCGCCCATGCCTACCCTGCCTATTCTTGATGAACTCGTCTTCAAGCAACCCCCCGGATCGACAGCAGCATCAACTTCAACCAAGTGTTTAAGAAGCCAGCGCAGCCCAAACCAATTCAGTGGACACGGGATCGGTGCTTCTGTACAAGCACTGAATCGCTTCCCTTTTGCAATGCAGGTTCAGCTGGCATTCCTCGTGCCCTTCTTATCAAGTGCATCCTTAGGCGTGATATGCGCTCCTTCATTACCCTCGACGCTGGAACATCTAGGCGTCGGCGCGTCTGACGTGGTGATCTTTTCGCCTCGTGATTTCGCGCCCATGCCTACCCTGCCTATTCTTGATGAACTCGTCTTCAAGCAACCCCCCGGATCGACAGCAGCATCAACTTCAACCAAGTGTTTAAGAAGCCAGCGCAGCCCAAACCAATTCAGTGGACACGGGATCGGTGCTTCTGTACAAGCACTGAATCGCTTCCCTTTTGCAATGCAGGTTCAGCTGGCATTCCTCGTGCCCTTCTTATCAAGTGCATCCTTAGGCGTGATATGCGCTCCTTCATTACCCTCGACGCTGGAACATCTAGGCGTCGGCGCGTCTGACGTGGTGATCTTTTCGCCTCGTGATTTCGCGCCCATGCCTACCCTGCCTATTCTTGATGAACTCGTCTTCAAGCAACCCCCCGGATCGACAGCAGCATCAACTTCAACCAAGTGTTTAAGAAGCCAGCGCAGCCCAAACCAATTCAGTGGACACGGGATCGGTGCTTCTGTACAAGCACTGAATCGCTTCCCTTTTGCAATGCAGGTTCAGCTGGCATTCCTCGTGCCCTTCTTATCAAGTGCATCCTTAGGCGTGATATGCGCTCCTTCATTACCCTCGACGCTGGAACATCTAGGCGTCGGCGCGTCTGACGTGGTGATCTTTTCGCCTCGTGATTTCGCGCCCATGCCTACCCTGCCTATTCTTGATGAACTCGTCTTCAAGCAACCCCCCGGATCGACAGCAGCATCAACTTCAACCAAGTGTTTAAGAAGCCAGCGCAGCCCAAACCAATTCAGTGGACACGGGATCGGTGCTTCTGTACAAGCACTGAATCGCTTCCCTTTTGCAATGCAGGTTCAGCTGGCATTCCTCGTGCCCTTCTTATCAAGTGCATCCTTAGGCGTGATATGCGCTCCTTCATTACCCTCGACGCTGGAACATCTAGGCGTCGGCGCGTCTGACGTGGTGATCTTTTCGCCTCGTGATTTCGCGCCCATGCCTACCCTGCCTATTCTTGATGAACTCGTCTTCAAGCAACCCCCCGGATCGACAGCAGCATCAACTTCAACCAAGTGTTTAAGAAGCCAGCGCAGCCCAAACCAATTCAGTGGACACGGGATCGGTGCTTCTGTACAAGCACTGAATCGCTTCCCTTTTGCAATGCAGGTTCAGCTGGCATTCCTCGTGCCCTTCTTATCAAGTGCATCCTTAGGCGTGATATGCGCTCCTTCATTACCCTCGACGCTGGAACATCTAGGCGTCGGCGCGTCTGACGTGGTGATCTTTTCGCCTCGTGATTTCGCGCCCATGCCTACCCTGCCTATTCTTGATGAACTCGTCTTCAAGCAACCCCCCGGATCGACAGCAGCATCAACTTCAACCAAGTGTTTAAGAAGCCAGCGCAGCCCAAACCAATTCAGTGGACACGGGATCGGTGCTTCTGTACAAGCACTGAATCGCTTCCCTTTTGCAATGCAGGTTCAGCTGGCATTCCTCGTGCCCTTCTTATCAAGTGCATCCTTAGGCGTGATATGCGCTCCTTCATTACCCTCGACGCTGGAACATCTAGGCGTCGGCGCGTCTGACGTGGTGATCTTTTCGCCTCGTGATTTCGCGCCCATGCCTACCCTGCCTATTCTTGATGAACTCGTCTTCAAGCAACCCCCCGGATCGACAGCAGCATCAACTTCAACCAAGTGTTTAAGAAGCCAGCGCAGCCCAAACCAATTCAGTGGACACGGGATCGGTGCTTCTGTACAAGCACTGAATCGCTTCCCTTTTGCAATGCAGGTTCAGCTGGCATTCCTCGTGCCCTTCTTATCAAGTGCATCCTTAGGCGTGATATGCGCTCCTTCATTACCCTCGACGCTGGAACATCTAGGCGTCGGCGCGTCTGACGTGGTGATCTTTTCGCCTCGTGATTTCGCGCCCATGCCTACCCTGCCTATTCTTGATGAACTCGTCTTCAAGCAACCCCCCGGATCGACAGCAGCATCAACTTCAACCAAGTGTTTAAGAAGCCAGCGCAGCCCAAACCAATTCAGTGGACACGGGATCGGTGCTTCTGTACAAGCACTGAATCGCTTCCCTTTTGCAATGCAGGTTCAGCTGGCATTCCTCGTGCCCTTCTTATCAAGTGCATCCTTAGGCGTGATATGCGCTCCTTCATTACCCTCGACGCTGGAACATCTAGGCGTCGGCGCGTCTGACGTGGTGATCTTTTCGCCTCGTGATTTCGCGCCCATGCCTACCCTGCCTATTCTTGATGAACTCGTCTTCAAGCAACCCCCCGGATCGACAGCAGCATCAACTTCAACCAAGTGTTTAAGAAGCCAGCGCAGCCCAAACCAATTCAGTGGACACGGGATCGGTGCTTCTGTACAAGCACTGAATCGCTTCCCTTTTGCAATGCAGGTTCAGCTGGCATTCCTCGTGCCCTTCTTATCAAGTGCATCCTTAGGCGTGATATGCGCTCCTTCATTACCCTCGACGCTGGAACATCTAGGCGTCGGCGCGTCTGACGTGGTGATCTTTTCGCCTCGTGATTTCGCGCCCATGCCTACCCTGCCTATTCTTGATGAACTCGTCTTCAAGCAACCCCCCGGATCGACAGCAGCATCAACTTCAACCAAGTGTTTAAGAAGCCAGCGCAGCCCAAACCAATTCAGTGGACACGGGATCGGTGCTTCTGTACAAGCACTGAATCGCTTCCCTTTTGCAATGCAGGTTCAGCTGGCATTCCTCGTGCCCTTCTTATCAAGTGCATCCTTAGGCGTGATATGCGCTCCTTCATTACCCTCGACGCTGGAACATCTAGGCGTCGGCGCGTCTGACGTGGTGATCTTTTCGCCTCGTGATTTCGCGCCCATGCCTACCCTGCCTATTCTTGATGAACTCGTCTTCAAGCAACCCCCCGGATCGACAGCAGCATCAACTTCAACCAAGTGTTTAAGAAGCCAGCGCAGCCCAAACCAATTCAGTGGACACGGGATCGGTGCTTCTGTACAAGCACTGAATCGCTTCCCTTTTGCAATGCAGGTTCAGCTGGCATTCCTCGTGCCCTTCTTATCAAGTGCATCCTTAGGCGTGATATGCGCTCCTTCATTACCCTCGACGCTGGAACATCTAGGCGTCGGCGCGTCTGACGTGGTGATCTTTTCGCCTCGTGATTTCGCGCCCATGCCTACCCTGCCTATTCTTGATGAACTCGTCTTCAAGCAACCCCCCGGATCGACAGCAGCATCAACTTCAACCAAGTGTTTAAGAAGCCAGCGCAGCCCAAACCAATTCAGTGGACACGGGATCGGTGCTTCTGTACAAGCACTGAATCGCTTCCCTTTTGCAATGCAGGTTCAGCTGGCATTCCTCGTGCCCTTCTTATCAAGTGCATCCTTAGGCGTGATATGCGCTCCTTCATTACCCTCGACGCTGGAACATCTAGGCGTCGGCGCGTCTGACGTGGTGATCTTTTCGCCTCGTGATTTCGCGCCCATGCCTACCCTGCCTATTCTTGATGAACTCGTCTTCAAGCAACCCCCCGGATCGACAGCAGCATCAACTTCAACCAAGTGTTTAAGAAGCCAGCGCAGCCCAAACCAATTCAGTGGACACGGGATCGGTGCTTCTGTACAAGCACTGAATCGCTTCCCTTTTGCAATGCAGGTTCAGCTGGCATTCCTCGTGCCCTTCTTATCAAGTGCATCCTTAGGCGTGATATGCGCTCCTTCATTACCCTCGACGCTGGAACATCTAGGCGTCGGCGCGTCTGACGTGGTGATCTTTTCGCCTCGTGATTTCGCGCCCATGCCTACCCTGCCTATTCTTGATGAACTCGTCTTCAAGCAACCCCCCGGATCGACAGCAGCATCAACTTCAACCAAGTGTTTAAGAAGCCAGCGCAGCCCAAACCAATTCAGTGGACACGGGATCGGTGCTTCTGTACAAGCACTGAATCGCTTCCCTTTTGCAATGCAGGTTCAGCTGGCATTCCTCGTGCCCTTCTTATCAAGTGCATCCTTAGGCGTGATATGCGCTCCTTCATTACCCTCGACGCTGGAACATCTAGGCGTCGGCGCGTCTGACGTGGTGATCTTTTCGCCTCGTGATTTCGCGCCCATGCCTACCCTGCCTATTCTTGATGAACTCGTCTTCAAGCAACCCCCCGGATCGACAGCAGCATCAACTTCAACCAAGTGTTTAAGAAGCCAGCGCAGCCCAAACCAATTCAGTGGACACGGGATCGGTGCTTCTGTACAAGCACTGAATCGCTTCCCTTTTGCAATGCAGGTTCAGCTGGCATTCCTCGTGCCCTTCTTATCAAGTGCATCCTTAGGCGTGATATGCGCTCCTTCATTACCCTCGACGCTGGAACATCTAGGCGTCGGCGCGTCTGACGTGGTGATCTTTTCGCCTCGTGATTTCGCGCCCATGCCTACCCTGCCTATTCTTGATGAACTCGTCTTCAAGCAACCCCCCGGATCGACAGCAGCATCAACTTCAACCAAGTGTTTAAGAAGCCAGCGCAGCCCAAACCAATTCAGTGGACACGGGATCGGTGCTTCTGTACAAGCACTGAATCGCTTCCCTTTTGCAATGCAGGTTCAGCTGGCATTCCTCGTGCCCTTCTTATCAAGTGCATCCTTAGGCGTGATATGCGCTCCTTCATTACCCTCGACGCTGGAACATCTAGGCGTCGGCGCGTCTGACGTGGTGATCTTTTCGCCTCGTGATTTCGCGCCCATGCCTACCCTGCCTATTCTTGATGAACTCGTCTTCAAGCAACCCCCCGGATCGACAGCAGCATCAACTTCAACCAAGTGTTTAAGAAGCCAGCGCAGCCCAAACCAATTCAGTGGACACGGGATCGGTGCTTCTGTACAAGCACTGAATCGCTTCCCTTTTGCAATGCAGGTTCAGCTGGCATTCCTCGTGCCCTTCTTATCAAGTGCATCCTTAGGCGTGATATGCGCTCCTTCATTACCCTCGACGCTGGAACATCTAGGCGTCGGCGCGTCTGACGTGGTGATCTTTTCGCCTCGTGATTTCGCGCCCATGCCTACCCTGCCTATTCTTGATGAACTCGTCTTCAAGCAACCCCCCGGATCGACAGCAGCATCAACTTCAACCAAGTGTTTAAGAAGCCAGCGCAGCCCAAACCAATTCAGTGGACACGGGATCGGTGCTTCTGTACAAGCACTGAATCGCTTCCCTTTTGCAATGCAGGTTCAGCTGGCATTCCTCGTGCCCTTCTTATCAAGTGCATCCTTAGGCGTGATATGCGCTCCTTCATTACCCTCGACGCTGGAACATCTAGGCGTCGGCGCGTCTGACGTGGTGATCTTTTCGCCTCGTGATTTCGCGCCCATGCCTACCCTGCCTATTCTTGATGAACTCGTCTTCAAGCAACCCCCCGGATCGACAGCAGCATCAACTTCAACCAAGTGTTTAAGAAGCCAGCGCAGCCCAAACCAATTCAGTGGACACGGGATCGGTGCTTCTGTACAAGCACTGAATCGCTTCCCTTTTGCAATGCAGGTTCAGCTGGCATTCCTCGTGCCCTTCTTATCAAGTGCATCCTTAGGCGTGATATGCGCTCCTTCATTACCCTCGACGCTGGAACATCTAGGCGTCGGCGCGTCTGACGTGGTGATCTTTTCGCCTCGTGATTTCGCGCCCATGCCTACCCTGCCTATTCTTGATGAACTCGTCTTCAAGCAACCCCCCGGATCGACAGCAGCATCAACTTCAACCAAGTGTTTAAGAAGCCAGCGCAGCCCAAACCAATTCAGTGGACACGGGATCGGTGCTTCTGTACAAGCACTGAATCGCTTCCCTTTTGCAATGCAGGTTCAGCTGGCATTCCTCGTGCCCTTCTTATCAAGTGCATCCTTAGGCGTGATATGCGCTCCTTCATTACCCTCGACGCTGGAACATCTAGGCGTCGGCGCGTCTGACGTGGTGATCTTTTCGCCTCGTGATTTCGCGCCCATGCCTACCCTGCCTATTCTTGATGAACTCGTCTTCAAGCAACCCCCCGGATCGACAGCAGCATCAACTTCAACCAAGTGTTTAAGAAGCCAGCGCAGCCCAAACCAATTCAGTGGACACGGGATCGGTGCTTCTGTACAAGCACTGAATCGCTTCCCTTTTGCAATGCAGGTTCAGCTGGCATTCCTCGTGCCCTTCTTATCAAGTGCATCCTTAGGCGTGATATGCGCTCCTTCATTACCCTCGACGCTGGAACATCTAGGCGTCGGCGCGTCTGACGTGGTGATCTTTTCGCCTCGTGATTTCGCGCCCATGCCTACCCTGCCTATTCTTGATGAACTCGTCTTCAAGCAACCCCCCGGATCGACAGCAGCATCAACTTCAACCAAGTGTTTAAGAAGCCAGCGCAGCCCAAACCAATTCAGTGGACACGGGATCGGTGCTTCTGTACAAGCACTGAATCGCTTCCCTTTTGCAATGCAGGTTCAGCTGGCATTCCTCGTGCCCTTCTTATCAAGTGCATCCTTAGGCGTGATATGCGCTCCTTCATTACCCTCGACGCTGGAACATCTAGGCGTCGGCGCGTCTGACGTGGTGATCTTTTCGCCTCGTGATTTCGCGCCCATGCCTACCCTGCCTATTCTTGATGAACTCGTCTTCAAGCAACCCCCCGGATCGACAGCAGCATCAACTTCAACCAAGTGTTTAAGAAGCCAGCGCAGCCCAAACCAATTCAGTGGACACGGGATCGGTGCTTCTGTACAAGCACTGAATCGCTTCCCTTTTGCAATGCAGGTGTGTGCAAACGTTTCTTTATATGCAAAGAAAAATAACAACCTCTGCTTAATACTGGTCCCGTGTCCACGGGTGTTGTGTGAAGTGTTTTGTGAATGTTTTTTCATACCTTTTTTGCTGCTACGCGCTGGTGATGTTGAGAGCAACCCCGGGCCCCCTACCAAGCGTTCGGACACGCTCGGTGACATAGCATCCTTACCCGCAGATCCCGCGGAACAGATGAGGGTCATTTTCCAAATGCTCAAAGATGTTCACACCCGCTCACTGGAAAGTTCGAAGGTACAGACCGAATTAGCAGCTGATGTTAAAGCAATTAAATCTGGACAGAAATCCATCGAAACCAAGATCACTGCTATTCAGAACCGGCTTGAAGTACTGGAGGAAAATTATAAAAAACTAGAAGAACTTACCCAGGAAGTTAGTAGCATCCATACTCTGACAGATCAGCTTTCCGCTCAGGTATGCTCATTGCAAACACGCGTGCAGGATCACGATGACAGACTGCGACGCAACAACCTCATTTTCTACGGCATCCCAGATTCTGAAGAAACCTGGGCAATGCCAGAGGAAAAAGTTATTTCCACTCTTAATTGCCACCTTTCTTCTCCCCTTTCCTCTGATGCCATTGAACGCGCGCATCGCTTGGGTACCTTCAGCCAGGGCAAATGTCGCCCAATCATAGTTAAATGCCTATCCTATAAAACAAAAGATGCGTTACTTGCGACACATATACACCTAAAGAAACATAACATCACTGTAGCAGAGGATTTTTCACCCGCTACACGTGCAGCTCGGAAAAAACTACTTGATTTTGCCAAGAGTCAACCAGGCCCCGTCAAGCATAAACTCAGCTACAACAAGCTGCTTCTGAACCAAAAATGCTACATGTACGACCCAAATAGTGATGCAATCATCAACATTCCAAATCGTAGTACACGAGCCATTGCCCCGCCTGCAACTTCCAAGCCCTAGGAAAGCGCGAGGGGCAGTGGTCATGTGACTGTAGCTTCCATATCGGTCCTGTTTACTAATATCAGAAGTGTTCTTAACAAGTATAACTCTCTATCATCAGCGATCGACACATGCTCCGCTAAAATTATCGCGTTAACTGAAACTTGGCCCTGCGGGCAAGTGTGCGACTCCGAGATATTTTTAAACGCTCATCGCTTCTCACTTTTTCGTCGCGACCGTGGCACACAGAGAGGCGGTGGCGTACTTCTGGCTATTTCCAGCGATATCCCATCATCATCTGTACACGTTCATACTAATCTAGAAATGATATGGGCTGTGGTAACGCTTAGTCACCAGAATGTAGTCATCGGGGTATGCTACCGCCCACCCTCACCCTCGCCTACATTCAGTAGCGAACTTCAAGATGCCATAAACGTTGTTAGTACGCGTTTCCCTACATCGCCGTTGCTCTTGCTGGGTGATTTCAATTTTCCCAACATAACCTGGAATTCCCATTCCCCTTTAATATTTCCGCTCTCGTCCCAAGCTCGCGAATTTTTAGACGTTTGCTCGGTATTTTCCTTACAGCAAATGTGTACACAAGCAACCAGAGTAGTAGCTCACGCTGCAAACACATTAGACTTAATTCTAACAAACAGTTCCGATATAATATCACCCATAACGTACCTTCCGGGTCTTAGCGATCATTTGCTTCTACATTTTTCCATTAACTTAGCCCACCCGAAAACAAAGAAAAAGAAGAAAATCATTCGTGACTATAACAGAGGTGACTTTGAGGCAATCAACAATGACCTTTCTACCTTCACTGATCTTTTTCTTGACGGTTTTGACGATCGCAGTGTACAAACTAATTGGAATATGTTTTCAGATAAAATAATTCAACTCACTGAACAGTACATCCCACACCGCAGTGTAACCAACAACTCAAATGCACCCTGGTACAACAGCCATATCCGGCGTTTGTCAAACAGGAAAAAGCGTTTCTTTCGCGCCGCAAAACTTTCGCCTTCTAATGAACGTTGGGCTTTATATGCAACAGCGTCTACGTTGTACATTCAAGCCCTTCGAGATGCAAAAAAACATTTTCATTCCCATGTACTACCTTCCATGTTAACCACAAATGTTAAGAAATTCTGGCGAACTTTTAATCCCTCAACCGATGACGCTATCACACTGACCGATTCCTCTGGCGACCCCATTTCATCTGATATTTGTGCCTCAGTTTTTAACCGTACATTTGCTGAGAACTTTTCTGCCCGTTCTGCTGTTAATAACCCCACAACAAACAGCCATACCTTTGAAAGTATGCCACCTATACTAATCAGTACACTTGGTGTTCTTGAGCTCATTGGTGAACTTAGCCTTCATTCAGCTCCCGGCTGTGATAATATTAGTAACAAGTTCTTGAAAAACACTTCGGCCTACGCTGCGTTAATCTTAACTAAACTTTTTCAACAGTCTCTTGATCAGTCCATTCTTCCAAATGAGTGGAAAATTGGGAAGGTCATTCCAATTCACAAGTCTGGAAGCAAGACATCTCCACTTAACTATCGCCCCATTTCCTTAACCAGCACATGTAAAATGTTTGAGCATATTATTTTCACTAACCTTGTCGGTTTTCTAGAATCCAACTCTTTTTTTCTGTTCAGCACAACACGGTTTTAGAAAACATTACTCATGTGAAACTCAGCTAATAACCTTTACTCATGCGCTACATCAAGTACTAGATCGATCATCGATCATTGACTGCATATTTTTAGATTTTTCTAAGGCATTCGACAAGGTTTGTCATAAATTGCTACTGCTTAAACTAAACACGCTTAATATTGGTATTAATTTACTGAAATGGATTGAGTGCTTTCTTTTAAACCGCTCACAATTTGTTTCTTTTAATGGCTTTAACTCAGAGTTTACAGATGTCTATTCGGGAGTTCCTCAAGGTTCAGTCCTTGGGCCTTTATTATTCCTAATTTATATTAATGATCTTCCTTCCGTTGTTAACTCTAATATTTTCCTATTCGCGGATGACTGTGTTGTTTTAGAGAGATAACGAACTCTAATGATGTTGCCTCACTTCAGTCTGATCTTGGCGCAATCGCAAACTGGTGCAGCGAATGGCTAATGCAACTAAATATTAATAAATGTAAAGTCATGCGTGTTTCCAGAAAATCTTCCCGTTCACCACCATACCACATTGATAACATTCATTTAGAATCAGTAACTTCATATAAATACCTCGGTGTTTACATTACTGCAAACCTAAACTGGTCTGCTCATATCGAGCACTTAATTAACAAAGCTAACCGCATGTTAGGCTATCTTCGTCGAAATTTTTATCACGTTCCTTCCTCCTTGAAACTCCTGCTCTATAAAACACTAATCCGATCGAAATTAGAGTATGCTACATCGGTGTGGGATCCCACCCATATCAACTTAATTACTGCTCTAGAGATGGTTCAGAACAACTCTGTACGTTTCATTCGCGCTAATTACAGTCGCACCGCCAGCATAACTTCTATGAAATCAGACCTTTCCCTCCCATCATTATCACTGCGCAGAAAAGTGTCACGCATTGCCTTGTTTCATAAAATGTATCATCATCCTGATCTGCGCGATCGACTCATCCCTCAACCATCTTATGTATCCCATCGCACTGATCATCGTCACAAAGTTGGATTCGCTTCATGTAATACTGAGTACTTTTATCAATCATTTCTACCACGAACCTCTCGCGATTGGAATGGCCTTCCCGCTGACATTGTAAACATTAATAACTGTAAACATTTTCGCAATTCTGTAGCTAATATTGTATACTCAGGCTCTTTCTAACTTATAGTGCGTCTCTATTGTACTTGCATATTTTGTTCCTTTTATTTTGTTACCTTTTTGTGCTTTTACCACTCCCCCTCTGTAATGCCTCTGGCCCTGAGGGGTATAATAAAATGAAATGAAATGAAATGAATTTAAGATACGTCAGTGCGGGCATTTGCACATCATATTTTCAGCAACCATACGTAACCTTTAGCTCGGATAAAATATACAACACAGTAACCTTCCATGTGCATGCTTTCGTGAAGTCAATTTCCAGGGTGCGTAAGATCTGCTGAATTTTTATTCATTTATTTTTTATAATACCCTTAGAGCCAACTGGCTTGTAGGAGTGGAGAGGTTATTTCGTTCGGTTCGATTTCGGGTAAACGTTCGACAAATGGAAGAGCAATGAACTGTTCTAGTTTCAATGTGTGTGTTTAGAAAAATTATTGACGATTCATAGCTCCTTACCCAGAGTGTTACTGAAGAGCGGCGTGTTTAGAAAAAGTGGTTAATGATATATGGTACTTAATACTCTGCAAATGGAAAGCTGAAAGCCGTCCCGTGAACCTCTTACCGAAGTAAGCGAAATTGGAGAGAATTTCTGGTGTAATTAATGGGTAAGGTGGATGCTGGCACACATACGCCACTCCGAAGAGTCAACACACAAGCACAAGCTTCGGTTAAGATTTTTTCAGCACAAATACCTTGGCATGACAACAACCTCTGCATGAAGCAGCTTCTAAGAGAGCCTTTAAGTGGGCATATTATTCTTTAAGATGATGCCTCCTCACGCTAGGCATAAACCACAATTTCTTAAAGATCTTGGCAAAAAATAAAAAGCTGATATGGAAGGCATCTGGCAAGGTCACAGTGCAATAAACAAATCGGTCACATGTTCGAAACCCACTGGTTTAATTGTGAGTACGGAATGTTTGAGTGATGAGGCTAACAAGGCTCTTAACCTCTTTAAACTGTCTCAACAATCACGTGATGGCACAGCTACCCGTGCGGCAACTCCATCGTCAGAAGGTACGCTGCAGCAGTCGAGTTAGTGGGATGGCTACCACGCGAACATGTCGCCTGTGTAGCGTGGCCACAATCTGCCCGCTCGTGCAAAAAAGGGAGAGCACGCAGCATGTTCCGTTCTCACTGCCGTGCACACTTTGAAATTTACAAACTGTCCTTCAATTTTTTCTTCTTCAGATTATAAAAACAGTAGTGTTTGTTTCTAGAAAGCCAAATAGAATGAACAAAGCAGTTAGTACAGGTAAGAGATTATCCAGGTTACGCAATGTTTGCGAGTATTTCGTGAGAAAACTAGCAGTCAGTGGTTGTTGCGACATCTGAGGGAAGGCGGTTTGAATACTTAGACTTACGGAAAATAAACGACTTGAGGACCGACCTAATATTACATGACGCAATCCCTATTTCAACAGCGATGCTGTTTAAACTATCACTAACCTTGACTTCATCGTTAAAAACTCTTGAGGTTGTTATGCGCCCCAGAAAGTGCGCCCCAGTTACAGTGGCGATATAATTTTGTGAAGCTACTCCACATGGTAGCGTTAAATAAAAATTCTCCTTGGCAAACTGGAGCTCGTCACATACTTGAAAGAGAGAGAAAGAAAAAAAGATGAGTTAAAGAAACGGAGAAATGTAGAGATGGATAAACAGAATAAACAAGCATGAAGATAGCTACGTTATATAGGAACAAACATTCTTTTAGGAAAGATTGACATGTGCTCATTCCTTCTCATGGGAAAGGTACCAATCGTTTGTTTACTTATTGGTAAATGATTTGGTTTCAATAAAATGGAGAGACGCGTACCTAACCCCCTGAGTAGTTTGAGAAGCAGAGGATTGAGTATGATTAAAATAATATGGGAGAGAACACTCGAATGGCCTTTGAAAAGTCACAGTGGCTATGCGTAGGGAACGTTTCAGAAAGAAGACAGATGGGACAAAACGCACACTTGAAAGTGTGCGCTCTTTCTTATCTGTCTTCTTTTTAAAACATTTCCTGCGCACCAATAAAGTATATTTCATGCGAAAATGCTAAGCGCACTTCGCAAGCGCGAAAGAGCTTATATGGCGTGACTCTCAATTAAGTGGAAACAAGCGACCTTCATATCAATTGATTCAAAATAATTGTTGAGTAAACCCGAATTTCATGTTACCGTTGCTTGTGCTGACGCATGTACATACCTTTAAAGCGCCAGCTTGCTGAGGAACAGATCACACCCTGCCAACCGTTAAATTATAAGAAATTAGCATGGTTAATAGCTCACAGGAAAATTTATTCTACACTTGAGGGTTTCCTTGTCGGCACATTCTCAGTTCTTCACTTTGACCAAGTGTGTATTATTCAGCGTGAAATAAATAACTGCAACAACTGTGAAAACACATTCAAGGCTAACACCTAAAACAGCGTAAAAAACACAAAATAAGTAGGCCTTTCACTTGCTCGACAGGAATGAAACCTCTTTAATTCACAAAAAAAGGGTGACATTGGCATCGTCTTGCTCACTGGCAGGGTGCCTTTGGTGGGTATTTTGCGCCAATTTGGTTAATTTTGGACCCGCTTGGCGATGAAAATTTCTCTGTTTGCGCCACAGCTAGGTACTGGCTAAATTTAGGTTTCCAGGTTTACTTACTCAATATGTTTTCATTTATTGGTGAGTAATAGCACTCATGTTCTGTTTGGCCCAAATTTGACGATAATAATATTTACATGGCTTCTTTGTCTACATGTGCCTCGAGCGCTGGCGCTCTTTCACTTCAACAGAACGCCAATCTTGTTTCCAGGCTTCATTGAACTTCCCTGCACGCAGCAAAATGCATGCCGAGGCCTGCGTTCAAGAATGGCTTGTCGCATTCCTCCCGTGTGAACGGAGCCAAGCTGTCGCTCCCACGACATAGAGCGCAGCTTGTAGCCTTGAGCATCTTTGCACCACCGTAATCTTTGAGCTTGTTCACATGCCCGTCGATATCAACTGTGACGGCAGCGCGGTACACTTTTTCAAAGGCCAGCGTGCCTACAAAGCTCAACAATTGTATTGGAGCCAAAAGCGTCGCGAGATAGACTCGCATTTTGGCAATCGCGACCGTGCGATCGAAGATGTAGCCAGCGACCCCGGTCTGGCCGAGCTGCATGCGACAATCAGTTTAAGAAATAATATAGTGAACGTCTGTTAAATGACATTTTTGCTCCGTTATTCTTTTGGTCGTGAAAGGTGCCTTCAACAAGTTCCGTTCAGTTTCACGCTCAGCAGCAATGGTATCAGGACACACGCAGGGATAACTGAGTTTTTGGCTGGAGGTTATCACTGGAAGTGGTTGTTATTCTCTGAGCTTAGATCATACCAAATTTAGGAGATTCATATCGCTGTGTCAGGACGAGCCCAACTTCCAATCTTACCTTCCACTTTTTTTCTTTTTTTCAACTTTATTGAACGCTTCCAACGATGCATACGACGTGTGTTAGAAACGTCATGAGATAGGCCATGCTGCAGGCAATCGTGTGACGTGTCTAACGACCTGGGCTAAACCAGTTTGTTCATTTCTTCAAATTTCTCACTCTGTGGTACAACTTCGTGAAGCTCATACAGTAGTTTCGACTGTACCATAGGTAGAGTTTTGTTTTTGTAGAGCGTTACAGAAATGGAGCATCGTAATTTAGAGCTGCGCTGTGCCATGATGCTTCATGTTAAACTTGGTAAATGCTCGAGTATCACTTTTAAAAAGTTGAAACAAGCGTATGATAAACATTTTTTATCAAGAACACAAGTTTTTTTGCTGGATCGAGTTATTTTTTGAAGACCAAGAAGTCATTGAAGACTGACCACTCTCAGGGAAACATTGCAAACAAGTTGTTGTTTCATCATGACAATGGAGCGTGTACAACAGCCCTTACTGTCATTTAGTTCTAGGGGCGCAGCTCCTTAAGCCGTGGGTCGTGCGTCCGCGATGCAGGTAGTAGTAGGTAGCCACCTCTCGTTTAGACCTTGGAATGTCTGCCAATGGCGGTACTTCTGTATGATGAATAAATGACGAAAAGATGCGAGATGGCAATACTTGGAATGTTCACTAGATGGACGGATGGACGAACGCACGGACGAATGGACGGATGCAAGGACGGAAGAATGGATGGACGCACGGACAGGCGGATGCTCAGGAGAACGGATGCAGAACGAACGCACGGACGGGCGGGTTGCACGAATGGTCGCACGGCTGGTCACATGGATGAACGCTCGGACGGACATCAGCAATAACAAACGGACGGACTGATGGACGCTTCGCCCCAATCATCAACATTCGCTCCGTAGATATGGTGTGATTTTTTCCTAAATATACAATACTACTTTTCCTCAATCTCCCATTCACATTATTAGAGTCCTTGTGACATTTTCCTTTTTTCTGATCTTGTGAACGAACACACCGAAGGGCCACGATGGTCAGAACCGTTTATTCAGACGATCAGAGTGTAAATCGAGAAATGTTGAAATGTCTTTTTTTTCTTCAATTTTCTTATCGTTTTCTCCTTGCTCTTTTTGTTGCTACATCTTCCCGAGGCCTTACGTGTCCATAATTATAATCATTCTTCTAGTGGATAAACCGACTTCACGGGTCTTCATTGAAGCAAGGTGTGGGAGCGGGATAGTTGGTATACTACGTCGTAAGCAGCTGAAGCGCAAAAAGAAAACCACGGACTAAGAGATTAACGACGACAAGCGCTAACTTAGAATTCAAATTTTATTGCAAAGCACCAAGGATATACATTTGTCACATGACATAACATTTAAAACAATCAATGCACAATGATAAGGAAAGAAAAAAAACAAAAAAGGAGAAAAGAAAAAAAGAAAAAAAGAAAAGAGAAAAGAAGACATAGAAAGAAACAAAAGGAAAAAAGAAAAGAACAAAGCAACAGTGAATTTTTCTTCGAAGCCTGTTGTCAAGAGTGTTGAAAGCGCAGACTCTGGAGAGTTGGTTTCGGCCGTGAAAACGTCCTTTAGCTAGCGTATTTTCTCAAAAGGCTTTTAGATTTTATAGTTCTAGTAAAACGCTATCACTATTTATCACTATTTTTTTAAGTTTCTCCTAATTTTTTTGTTATGTTAGGTTTCATTATTCCACTCGTTATTTTTTTATTATACGTAGAATTTTATTATTTTAGCAACTTTTTCGCGAAGTCTTCATACCTGCTGAAGGTTGTGGTCCCATTTTTTGATGATTTCTGCTCAAAGCTTTCGCTTTCCGCCGATAAGATCTCATGAGGTCAAAGGAGAGGGCTTTTCAGGTTCCTTCTTAACATTCGTAAGGGCTGGATTGTTCATTGTGCCTTCGACTTCACAGACTAGGGTATGCAACTCCTCCATACGTATTAAACGCCGAACAATCATTTCTTGCAGAGCTGACTTCAAGCTGCGTATTCGCCGTTCATAAAAGCCACCCATCATTGTGCATTTTAGGGAATGAATTTCCACTCGATAAGCTGACTGGCTGTGAAATTTCTAATTGTCTCACTCAGTAGCATCGTGACTAGGTTCAATTATTTGTTAGCTTTCTTTGAAACATTCGCATCGTCGCTGTAGATGACTGAGCACACCTCTCTTGCATTGAAGCGTCGAAAAGTTTGCATAAAGCTTTCAGCTGAAGTTTCTTTAATCATTTCTAGGTGCACATCTTTTGTGACGGTTCATGTAAAGTTTATTATGTATACCTTGATTATCTCTCCCTTTGTTTTTACTGCTTGCAGAGCACCTGCGAAGTATGACAGGTGTTAGAAAAACAAAACATCGAATATCCTTGAACTTTCTTGAAGAATAACCAACATATGTGCTTCTGTGTCGAGTTTTACCAGGAATATGATTTCTGTACAACGCCGTGCTTTTAAATTGTGCCAAAGTGTGTGAAATTGTGCGAACAGGCGCAATTCACAGCATCGTCATTGGTTGCACACTAGGAATATATTCCCCGTCTATTATTCTTGCAATAAATTTTTGAGGTGTTAGATTCCTTTGTTTGTTTGTTTGTTTGTTTTTTAATCGTTGAGCTCACAGTGTCATTTCAAAACATCTACTGCTCTTAGCTTTGTGTTGAAATCACAGCCGTAACAAGGCGGCCGTCATTTGCTTAATCAAATTTCTAGCTTTCCACAAATTTGCATTTTGTTTCATCTGGGAAAATGGTCACCCACTTGAGGTAGCTAGTAGTACGAGAACTTCCATCGAACCCAACCTGGAAGAACTACTCGAGAAGCGTTAAATAATGCTACAATTCACCACAACATCTCTTTTTTTTTGGAACATTCTATCGTGTAGATCGCGCAAAACACAAATATTGCTGTTTCGCAGCTCAAACGTGCTGTAATTTTCTGCGGCTCACCCTGAAGGCGTACAAAAATCCCGGGAAATTTTACGTTCCCATCGTTCAGGATTGCCCGTAACGAAATAGTACAGTATAGGTCTGAAAATCATTCGCTGTTGTGAAGAAAATCTTTGGCGAGCATGCCGACAACCCACCTACCCAGAAAGAATTGGGCACGGTAAACACCAAGAAAGAAAAAAAATATTTGAATTGCACACAGTGCTACGTGTACGTCTCGAAATGTGCCATAAAATGATATAAATAATGTTGGCTCTTCGAATGTGCCCAAGGTGACCACCGGCGTGTGGGTAAGAATTTTAATAGCTAAATTATGAGAAAAAAGCTCGTTAATATAAATCTAAAGGAAACCACTAAGTTCTTTACTTTATCTGGTCCTGAGGTTTGGGAGTTCGGACAGTAAAAGAGAAGAAGCCTCTGAAAGCTGCAGCTTCCGCAATATCGACTTCTCCGCTGAGCGTCGTAAGTGTGATGTTCAAGTTTTCAGAGCCATTGAGTCGTTTGTTCTTTGTTTGCATTTCATGCTTTTTTTTCTCGTAACAATGAACTTGACCGGTGCTTGGTTATGTGGTGGTAAAATGTCCTTAAGCTATAAAACGAGGTTGTCGTAACAAGAAAACTATTGCAACCGCTCGTTATCTCATTATTGGCCCAATAACATAGTGATGCCAAATTGAAACAGAGCAGTGGCGTGAAATTAAAATATTTTCTGTTAGTTGCTCCAAAGCGGAACATGGATCCATATAGACCCAAATACCAATCACGTAGATTGAAATGCAATAATTATATTTCTACATTGGTACCATATTAGACCACTTTCAATGTTGATATCGATAAGGAGGCTTTGCAGCGACATGTCAACACAATTCTGACTTCACAGAAAGACGGCATCTTGTGAAATAATTGCACCATCTCTCTCATTTGTCAGTCGCACGTGTCCTTTCACGTAAACAACGATCAGTCAATGGTCGTACAGCGAATGGGACAGCAATTTCTGCGTTTTATCCTGCATGCAGACTTCGCAAACCCAGTGAATTCCGTGTAGCCCACAGTGATACTGTTTATTGCGATAAAGCTTCCTTGTTCATGCTTGTTGACGAAAACTGTACCGTAGAAGTAAGATATTTTGTACTATGGGAGCGGCGGCCGCAAGCCCGCCGATTACACACACAAAAAAGGAGGAAGACGACGATCGCGGATGATGCCGTGGCACGTGGCAGCAGCTGGAAGCAGGCAGTTGCGGAAATTGTTGCAAAAGACAAGTGGTCCGAAGAATAATGAAGAGAAGTTTTTTCGACCTAGCTTCGGAGCCTGGCTTGCCTGTGCTCAACCTACTGCGGTGTTCTTGGCTGAGGATTGACTGGTTTTAACTTTCTGTCTTAGAGTCCGATTCTATAGTTTATCTGTTTTTGAGTCTAACCATATCTCTAGTGCTTATGTCGACTACTTCTCCTGGCCAGGCGCGATCCGCCTAGTCAGCGGCCTTGCCATCTAATAAATTACCGCTAGACTACTTTTTCCGCAGTGGTATCGACAGTACTCCCGTGGCAGTGGTACCTACAAATGGAGGCTTCATCAGGCTTCCAAACTCTCAGGCGGTTCAAAAGGAACTTAAGACAACTTCAAACCATTTCCAGACCATCACAGATGTGCGCCCATTTGGGCGAGGAGGTATCGTGTGTAGGTCGCCTGATCAGACCTGCGTGCAGGATCTTCTAAAATGCACCTCCTTTGCTGCTACCCCGGTGAGTGCTTTTATTCCACCTCACCTTGCATGTACCAAAGGCCTTGTACGGGGAGTCGACTCCAAGATGAGTCCAGCTGAGACCCTAGACAGGCTCTCTGGAGCAGGCGTAATTTCAAGTTCCCGGTGTAATCGCCTAGTCGACAACGAGAGGGTACCAACCGAATCTGTCATCGCAACGTTTGTGGGCACAAAATGCCCGTCAGAAATAAAATTATGGCCACTGATCTTCCGAGTAGAACCCCTCGCTTCTCGTCCGATTCAGTGCAAGAACTGCTGGAGATTCGGCCACAGTGCGGGAGGATGTAAATCTAACGTTCGCTGTAGCACCTGCGAAGAGAGCCATTCTTCAAGCAAGTGTACTGCAACAGCGGAAAAGTGTTGTCTCTGTGGGGGCAGTCACTGCACCGACAACTCCGACTGTTCCGCTCGTTCCCGGGAGGTTCAAATTCTAGAAGTTATTGACCGCCGCCGCTGTTCTCGAAGGAAAGCCATTGACATAGTTAGAGACAGGGCTTTTGAATACTCTGGTATTACAGCGCGCTGCACTTCCAGTATGGACTCAAACCTATCGCAGGCTATTGAAACTGCTATGGAAAAGGCAGTGAGTAAGGCAATGTATAAACTCATATCTAACCTTTCCGACTGTTTGGTGCAAGTTCTTTCAAGTCAGATTGGACATCCAGTACAGACTAGTACAGAACCTGCAGTATTAGACATTACCAGCGATGCCACACAGCTACGCAATGTAGTGTTGGACGAAATTTCTGCATCTGCAGGCAAGGCTAAGCAGTCAGGAACGCAGGTGCACTTGGACAGACATTCGCCTCAGCCGAGCTCAAGTACTGCTACAGATATGGAACTCGATATAAGTACTAATAAACGTACAAGATCCTCTATGTTCACCGATCTCAAGTCCAAATCTAAACGGAATGAATCAGCTATTTCGCGTGAAGATGCTAACAAGGGCGCGACATGCGCCTCTGCGGTGCGCTCAACACTATAGGTCAGTTGAGGGTACTACAGTGGAACTTCTCAGCCTCAACCGACTTATATATTCTCAGCCTCAACCGACTTATTACTTTTGCAATAATTTTAATCTTGATATTATAATTCTTCAAGAAACTTGGCTCACACCAGATAAAAATTTCCATCTTGCAGGTTTTCATTCTTTTCGATTAGATCGCCCATCACGTGGTGGTGGTTTAATGATCCTTGCATCAAGTAAATTATGCAATAGGGCGAAAATATTTCTTTGAGAATGTTAGACTTGGATTGTGAAATATTAGCATCAGACTTGTGTCTCCCCGGATACCGCCCTTTATCAATTGTAAATTGTTCCTTCCCCTCCGGTGTGCAAAATACACGTTATCTTGACAGCGTTTTGGTAGAATGTAGAAAGAAAATAGCACTTACAGGAGACTTTAATTCACATCATTTGTCTTGGGGAATAAGGACAGATTCTTGTGGTAGGCGACTGTGGAAATGGACTATTGATCACAACCTCTCCTGTCTGAATAAAGGTCATGTAACATTTGTCCGGGGTCAAACTAGCACAGTATTGGATTTAACTTTTTGCTCCAATTCGATCAAGGTTTTGTCATAGGCTGTTTTGGATTCGGCAACTAACAGCGAACATCTCCCTGTAGTTTTTGACATTACTTGTCCAACAATAACTTTCGATCAGCCAAAACGCACATACATCAACCATAGCAAATTTCAAACCTGCCTCCGTTCTGCCATTTTCAAGCTTGGAAATGCCAGTACTAAGAAGATTGCATCTACGATTGGTTCAATGCTGGAGGAATCTAGAAAAAATTCTGAATTTTCTATTCCATCCAATAAACGATCCTCCTCTCGTTGGTGGAATGATGAGTGTACGCGCGATTATAAAAGATGAAAAGCCACTTGGAAAAAATTTCTTCTTAATCAGAGCCCAACAAATTTGAAGGACTATCAATTCCTTGCTGGCATATTTAGGCGTACAGTGAACCGCGCGAAAGAAGACTACGACAGTAGACATTTTGATTATCTTTCTAAATCTAAAAATAACCGTGCTTTGTTCGCTTAGCTTCGGACAAGAAAAGTACTGCCAGCACCTTGAACGTTGCAGTCATGTGTCTCGACGCCACACCGGATGAAATAAACACCTCTCTAGAAGACATAGCGCAAGGTTTAGAACGCCACTTCACTGCTAATTTTTTGGCTATTAAGTCTGTTCTGGTAAACTTGCATGAATTTCCAGAAGTTTTTTCAGCTAAATTGAGTCAGACAGTATTATGCTTACCGAAGACGGCTCCCGGACCAGATGGGATTACGAACTCTATGTGGAAATGTTTACTCAAGGAATCACCTAATCTTTTGCTAGAGCTAGTGAATTATTCAAAACCAGCCCTACAGAGCATGCAGTCAGTCCTTCGACGAGGTTGCCATGAAGAATTAACTTACGAAGTTGTCAAGCTCGTTCACCACGTCACAGAAACAGGCCACGAGGTCAAGTTTCAGTGGCTTCCTGGCCATTGTGGGATTAGTGGCAATGATTCCGCAGACAACGCGGCTCGCACATCGCACCAAGAAGAACACACCCTTCCGATTCCTTTGTCAAGGACTGACGCTGCACAGCAACTTCGTCACCTGGCACGTAGTCTGAGTCTGCCGGAGTGGAACACCTCAAGCATAAGACATACGAGACTATACCAAATAAACCCTCGACTGGAACTTCGACCTCCATCCGGACTTCGTCGACGTGAAGCTTCACTTCTTTGTCGCCTTTGGTTGGGGGTTGCCTTCACAAAAGCATATAGAAATCTCATCGGACTGACCGACAATGCGGAATGCGACGTCTTCTGCACCAAAGAGGACATCGACCATCTGATATGCCATTGCCCTCGATTTGCCTCTGAAAGACAGAAGCTTTCGGACACATTGCGACAATTGGACGATCGGCCACTCTCTGTGCAGATGCTACTAGAACACCGTCATCGCCTTTCATCGGCTCAAAAAGCAGTCAAAGCTGTCTCGTGCTTTTTGAGGACTACAGGCCTATGTGACCAACTTTAACTTTTGTGTAGTGCCACCGCTGTATACGCGCCAGCTGATTGACTGCCAATCCTCCTTTTTTTCTCTCTTTCTCTTCTCTTTTCTCTCTCTCTCTCATCTTTATTCCCCCTTCCTATTCCCCCAGCGTAGGGTAGCAAACCGGGCATGTGCCTGGTTAACCTCCCTGCCTTCCCTCTTGTTGTTTACCCCCTTAGTGAATTATTCGTTAGGTAACGCATGGATACCTCCAGAATGTAAACTTGCCAAAATTGTATTGTTGCTAAAAATGAAAATGAAGCATACAAGTTGGATAACATAACGCCAATTGCACTGACATCAAACTTAGTGAAATTAGTTGAGAGAATCATCAATATACGAATTAATGAACTTATTACCATGAGGTCCATTCCAAGCCCCTGTCAACTTGGATTCAGGGCTGGTTGTTCAATTTCGGATGCCCACGTTGATTTAGAGAGTCGGCTTCAATTAGCGCGGCTACATAAAAATTATGCAGCTTTAATTACCTCAGACATCGCTAAAGCATATGATACCGTGGAGTACTGTATTTTGATAGATCGATTAGAGTACCTTGATTTTCCATCATGCATAGTAGCGTGGGTTCACAATTTTCTTGCACATAGGAAATTTTATTGTTTTAAAGATGGGTTTTCATCATCTACTCATACCTAAACGAGGAAAGTACCGCAACGCTCGGTGCTTTCCCCGGTGCTATTTAATTTACTAATGGGCACCATTCCTCGTAAACAGGATATAACAACTTATGTTTATGCAGACGATATCGCATTTTTGCAATGGCAGATAACATTTAGACTTTATATGAACGGCTGCAGACTTACCTTAATATATTGGAGATCTGGCTCGATGGCAACAGGTTCTTACTTAATCCGAGTAAATGTGCCCTCCTTGTTTTCCCGCTGCAATACCCTGTGAACATCTCTCTGTCTTACCATCATGAGGATATACCACAGGTGGAATCTGTCAAATACCTTGGAGTAATTTATCACACATCGCTTGACTGGCGACCTCATATCGAATATATCGCCGGAAAAGGTGCGCGGACCATTGGCATATTACGTAGGCTAAGCAACTACCGCATAGGTATGAGAAGAGACACATCGGTAATTATATATCGCATGTACGTTCGTCCCATTTCGGAATTTGGTTGCGTACTTTTCTCTGGAGTTCCAGCTTACAAGTTGCGGCCTCTAATTCTTCTGGAAAGAGAATCTTTGCGCTTATGCCTTGGCCTTCCCCAAACAGTTGCCAACAATGTGTTGTATCTCGAATCAAGGGTCCCTCCACTTTCTTGTAGAATTTGCCTTCTGACTGTTCAGACATTCTGAAGAATTTATGAATCACCATTACGACATTCAGAAACAGCCTTTATTTCCACCCCAGAATTATTTTTTGCTGCTAAATGGCCGCGATTTCACACGCCACAAATTATATTTGTGCAAAATTGACTGGAGCCTCTATACGTACGTATATGCGACATCATGCCGAGTCATGATAATTTAGCCCCGCTGGAAATTCAATTCTACGACATTTTTCCTAATAATGCCAAATTACTTCCCCTTATTAGTTTGGATGGCTTACTACAAAATCACCTGCACCGTATGACAACGAACGTTATTATTGCTATGGATGCATCGCAATACGACGAAAAGTCAGGGGTTGTATTTTAAGCCTGATTTTAAATCGGATTTATTTCCTTCGATACCCGTTTTTGTGGCTGAGTTTCTGGCAGTGGTGCTCGCCTTACGCAAGCTAGATAAAGCAATTGCATCAGCTGTCATAATAACAGATTCCCTATCTCTCTGTGCGGCACTTTCTGTTGGTGCTGATAATCACGTAACAATGGCGTTCCGGGCACTAGTACCTGCGCATTTGAGAAAAGTACGATTAGTTTGGGTGCCTGGACATAAAGGTTTATCTTTAAATGACATAGCCAATTCCTTAGCTAAGTCGTCAATCAGCGAACCGATTCTACCGCACTGTCCATCATCCGCTTTTGTGACTGCTGCTTGATTCCGCAGACGTACGCTTATGGAAGTCTTTAAAGGTTCAGCACTAACAAAGTCTACGGACTATCGCCATTTATTATATCTCTGGCGAAGAGACTTTTGCCACCCTCATAAACAAGAAGTAGCTATCACTAGTCTGTGTTGCCGGGTACCAAATCTGAAGTTCTATAAACACAGTATCTGCTCAGGCACCTTCGCCACTGTGTGCCTTCTCTGATGAACTGGAAACAATAGACCATTTCTTTTTGACCTGCAGGTGGTTTAACACACTACGAAAAACACTATTAGAAATACCTTTACGTGGTATTGGTATGGACTTATCTCTGCCTGTCATTTTGTCTTTTGGAGCTTCCATTTCTGGTTTTTCTAATGCGACAGTATGCGCGGCCGTCCGGGACTATATTGATGAAACTAATAGGTTGACTAATTAACTAGTTTCATTATCCTAACAGGTCCACATAATTATATACGAGTAAAATCAGATAATTGCGCTATTCTCAAAATAAATTCGTTTGTGTAAATATTTGTATGCATTACATTAAGCACCACACTTTCCTAGGCTATCGGTAATCTTTCTGTTAAACCTCCATCATTCCAAATCTGAACAGTAAATTTTGAAACCACTCGATTCTTGGCCAATCCCCCACAGTGGGTATGCGCCACTAACAATACAACAACAACAACAACAGTTGCGGAAGGGCTTACTGTCAAAAAGAAGGTTCCTTGTCTGACTCCGCGTCTTCCCTGCGGGGTTCTGGGCCAACCCCCCTGCAATACTTGTTATTTGAATGTGGTGTAGGGAAAGCTATAATAATAAGTATAATAGAAACGAGGAATACCTGTTGTGTAGTGACTCGAATTTGTGCGAGAGTATCTTCGAAGAGGTGCCGAGTTTGACTCTAAACCACTACGTGGGCACAATAATAGCCAACGGCTATTCTCGCACCATTGCTATTCTTGCACCGACGGTTTGTAAACAGCGCGGGCTTTATCAGGTCGGCGGTGGCCTGGGGTGAAGGTGGGAGGAGGTGGGTTTGTTTGTGGGTTGGAGCTCAATCATTGTATCGCCTTCAGTGACGTCATTCATTACAAGAAATACGTCACTGAAGTTCTCGTGGATCCCGGCATAAAACACTTTCCGCTACTAGATGTTAAAAGCCAGTTTGTGTTTATTTTCATTTGATTGTATTCCTCCTTTTGGCAAACTTTCTGCACTGGGCATGCTTTTGCATTGCATTCGGAATTAGGGAGATTAGATGCTTTCTGCACTAGACGACAATACTAACCGCCTGTTATTTTTTACATGCCTTGTATTACAAGTACACTGGCTTCTGGCGTTCTACCTCCATCAGAATGCTGCTGCAGAGGCCTGGTTCTAGCATCTTTTGGATCAGCAGCCGAGCTTCGTAACGACAAGGCAAGCATGGCTCAATTTACCTCTCACTTTGTGCGAAACCTTTAGTGCACACAAGTTTTCAATGGTTGAGGTTTGATATGTCAAGTTTATCAATGGACCGTTCCTCCATCAGCAATGTCACTTCTTTAAGATTACCGAAAACGGTGCTACGTTTACCCAGGAGAATCAAAGCTGACGGTAGTATATTTTGACTTCCATGAACATTTTCATCCGCAGCGCGTAAAGTACGTTTTACACGTCAAAACCAAGGAGAATGCAGGATAATCAGAATGCTTGTGGCATAATGTATCTATGACAATATGCTTCTCTTTCTGTTTTTAAACTACTGTTTTATAAAGAACGTAACAAAGAAATCCAATCAGAATGTATTGCGCTGAAACGTAACACAGACACAGTCTCCCAAATATTCCTTAATACGATTCCAAGGTAAAATCCGTGTTTTTTTTCAAACTCTTCTTGTTCTCCTCAATCGATTCTGTTAGCATCCCCACCTATTCCTGCCTTTAGGCTTACTGCTCTCTACATAGTGTTTCAGATCCTCCATTACCATGCATCTTTCACCAAATCAAGAAGGGATGTCATCATGTACGTCATCTTAACATCAGGTGTTATTACGAAAGCTCTCGAATTGTTCGTGTTGACGTCGACGCCACCGATTGCCATCATTGAGATTTCATGAAGCACCAATTGCTTTTACTTCAGAAGCAGAATCCCGAAATCACCATGGTAGTTTAAAAGCCACCAGGGCAACAAACGCGCTGTTGCCAAACGAGGAAAAGAAGAGCAACTAGGCGGGAGTATAAAAATGTTCCTGCATTTTGAGCTAGTTTTCGAATAGGTAAACAACGTTGTTAGTGATTTTTTTGCAACTAATGAGAACGAAGCAGTGGAGAGAACAGAACACGGGAGTAGAAAATAAGTGTTTACAAAGTGGTGCCAAACGCAATAACGAATGTAGGACAAAACAACATTTAAAAAAACAAACTGGTCCCGTATCTGCATGTTCCACTCCAAGTTTTGTCGTTGTCGAAAGATAATAGTCTTGCATGTGGACAGAGTAAACAAAACGTTTCTTTGATATTCTTCGAGAGAAAAGCGGTGAATTGTATTCTGGAAGTGCTGCGTTAGAGAGTCTCGACCCGTGCAGCGAAGGCGAGCGAGCGCACCGAGGCACGTTAAACACGAGCGCCATAGTTATCTTCGAAAACAAAGGAAGGCGTGCGCGCCCACGGAGAAAGATGCGCGCCTGTCCACGAGGCGATAAAGTGTAGAACGCAAAGCGACGGGCAGGTGCTACCACCATGTCGCCTTATCAAAGCGTTGGAAATACTTACCTTTTTGAGCATCGCGTTGCACCGTCAGTGCAGCGTGATAAACGCTGTGGTCCTTAAAATTATTGATGTATGTATGCCATTTCTAGTACAAATACACATATACAGAATATCGATATGTTAAGGTGCCTCAGATAGGCACAATAATTGTTTTTTTTAATTGACGATTGCACAAGTATAAATGCTAAAACTTGAGCAATATTGGTGGGCGCTGCGGAAGGGGTTGGCCGTTTGGGGTATCGTTTGGTGCCGTTTGTAGAAACGTTACGGTGGACAAATAGACAAACGAACAGACAGACAGACAAAAATTTTGGCGTCGAAGGTCCCCAAGAAAGACTCTAAAATAAACTACAAAAATGGCATTGGGTTCGTACAATAAAGTCTGCCATTGTTCGAAGAAGGTAACGAGCGGACGCGTGTCTTTAAAAAGGCCACAGAAAGCTTTTTAAAAAACGATAGAGTTTCTTGGGGACCTTCGACGCAAAAATTTTGGTCTGTCTGTATGTCTCTCTGTTTGTGCCTGTACAATTGTCTGTTTGTCCACTCTTACCGGCATCGGGCACTTGAAACGTCCGACCCCATCCACAGCACCCACAAATGTTGCTCAAGATTGAGCGTTCATGCTTGTGCAATTGTCAATTCAAAAATGATTATTGCGCATGTCAGGGGCATCATAACAACACGCATATATTCTGCGTGTGCATATTTTACTATAAAAGGCATACATAGGTCGTCTTAAGGACCATAGCGCTAATCACGCTGCGCTTACCATGCAACGCTTGCACGTAACGGGGAGCTTTTCCAACGCTTTGCTAAGACGAAACAGTGGTGGCACCTACTCCTCGTCTTGCGTTCTACAGCTTATCACCTCCGAGACGGGCACGCACACCCGTCTCAGAGCCACGCGCTTTGTTTTCTAGGAAAACTGCCAGATGGCACTCATGTCTCCCGTTTGACTTGACTTGATGCGCTCGTTCACCTTCGCGGCACGCTCGAGGCACTCTAACGCAGCGCCCCCAGAATACCACTCACCGATTATCTTGCACACAGCATCAAATAAATGTCTTGTTCACTCTCTCCACTCAGAAGACTATCGTCTTTCAACAAAGTTTGCAGAAACATGCAGATACGGGGCAATTGTTTTGTTTGTCGTTCATGTTGTGCTAGCGGGAATCCATTCGAAAAACGCCAAGTCTGCGCGGAAAGCGCAGCACAGTCAAAGCGAAAGCTAGAAGAGAAGCCTTTCAGATACTTTTCTAACACTCTTTGAGTAACTGCTACAAGCGCACTTGCTGGGTACCCACTACGCAATTATTATTCTTTATTTCTGAGTAGTAGGCCGGCATTCAATATGCTATCCTCCGTCATTCTTCGGGGAAGCGTGGTATGCACTAAACACTTCCAAGGAGTTTTGTGCCAATTGCGTATCCAGTGGCTGACGACGATCAGGAATTCTACCTGAAGAGGGTATGCGCCACAGTTAATTGGTGATCAAGAGTGAGATTTTGTGCAGGGTTGGAGCATTGGACGACCCACTCGTTACGCTATTAGCATTGTTTGACGCCTGGGTGTTCTTTTCTGTTTTAAAATGCTTTAATACTCAAGTTAACGTGATTCCTTTCCTGACGTCAATCTTACCTAAGGCAAGCTTGCGAACAAGTTTCATGCACCGGCGTGGCTCATAGATAAAACACTGAGTTCTCAAGCTGCGGGCTCAGGGTCGAGTCCCACTGTGTCCTTGTTTTTTTTTATTTACTCTGAGTTTCATTTTCATATCTCGTGTGATAGTGGTTACGGACACTGGCGGCGGCGGCGGACAATTACGGCGCCGCGCGTGACTAGTGTTGTGGTCTCACAACAGCTTTCTCTGCAAAACAATCATATGTAGGGTGCTTGTTGCTACCGAATAACTTATTACCGAGGATACACAGTACGCGTGGAGAACAAACGTTGCGGTAGCGGTTTGCGAGAGAGAAATGGCAGCCAGGGCATTGCATGAACGTTCTGTCATTTCGCTGCTGCGTACATGTAATCACGCCGCAATGCGCAAAAATGTATTTATTTATTTAGTTTGAGTACATGGAGAACATGAAGACAGAGTAAATCGGAAGGGAACTGGCTGACAACTGTTACTTATAGGGACACAAAGCCTGCCTGCTCCTGCGGGAAGGGGAGGCATAGAGGAAATAAGGGAAGAAACAAGGAGAGAGAAAAGGAAAGCTTCAAAAAAAGGGGGCGGGTGACACGCACAAGTGAAAAAGAATTTTTTGACAAGCCTCGTGGAGAAACAGTAAATAAGCCCAATAATCTGAGAAGTAACCATCCGACACTACGTTTTACTTAGATGATAGTCGTCATAAAGTGGTTCGCGTGTGCGCTTATACACCAAATAAGGGCACAGAATTGTCTACACGAACTATATACAACTGTAACAACATAGTAGGCACTAAGATGCAGAGCCCTACAATTAAATGCAACAGAAATTCTGTTAATTTCACTCCTATACGGTTCACGTAGAACTTTTGAACTGTTTATACGTCGTAGCGTCTGTAACATACGCGCGGCAATGTAAAAAAAAGTACACAATGCTTGGGAAGGTGTGGCGAATATCAGTGCTTCGGCAGACGTTCAGGGACGTGCGTTTTACCTGAGAAAACTGTGTCTTACCGTTTGCTCTTAAGCCGATGTATTCAGCTCTATTAAAATAAAATAAATAAAATTATGGCATATCCATCGCACTATAATAATCAATGATATACGCGAAGCATGCAGATTGAAAATGGCTGTGTTGTAGTTTTTTTATTGAGCGAAACGTTACTAAGTGGCACCAAAGATACGTACAAATGAATGCACAGACATATGTTGAACATAATAATATTAATAATGATTGTTTCGGTTTAACGTCCCGAAACCACCGTATGTTCATGAGAGCTGCCGTAGCGGAGGGCTCAAAAAATTTCGTCTTCCTGGCATTCTTTAACGTGCACCTAAATCTAGGCACACGGCCCTCAAGCATTTTCATCTCAATAAAGAGGTGGCCACTGCGGCCGAAATTTGAACCCGCGACCTGCGGGTCAGCAGCCGAGTACCTTAGCCACTATACCACTGCGGCATGGCTATTCGGGTTCAGCAGCCGGGCTACTATGCTCTGCCCATGTAGAGAATTCTGTCCACAGGAAGCAAACATTGATAAAATCAAGATGTAGAATTTTGAGCAAAGAGTTGCTTTGAAGAAAAACAAGACTCATGACACTGTCCCAAATTTTTCCTTTACAAAGTTCATTTCACTAATTTAAAATAACATATCTGTTTTCGTGGTGAAAAGATTCTAGTGCACTATCCTTGCCTACACTGTCAGTCATGTAGCGGGGAAGCACACGACAAACATTCTTGGGACCATTCGGAGTCCTTGGTTCGCCTATGCTCGATGAAGGGCCCGCTTTGGCGTCGGTAATTTGGCTCCAACGGCAGTAGACGAAAGCGATGACCCCCACACCCACTCAGGGGCGGCTATCAGCTCTCTCTTAGTAGAATACCGAGTACTCTAACCCCCGTATTCTAGAACGACCCTTCACTCAACGCTCCACCTTCACTTCAGAAAGCCGATGGGAGCGCCATCCATAGGCAGGGAAAGTCACTGCATATCAGTGATAATTTGCTGCTACTCTTGAGTAGCGCCGTGTTATTTTCAGCCGAGCAGCGGTGCAGTGCGCAACTTCGTCAAGTGAAGGCTGAAAGTCGAGTCAAGGAGCGTTTGTGAATACGGGGGTGAATCGTTAAACCTTTTTTTCCAAAAAAACACGCACTAACCGTGACCCCACGGAACCCGGGCCGGGCCCGAGCGTAACTTTTGTCGATGCGGATCTTCAAAATACTTCGATGTAAGCTGGTTAATAATGTCGTGGAGGGCACGAGAAAAGTTAGCAATCCTGTGTGGGAGCCTATACGAAGCACAAAATAATAGGTGTCTCAGCGGCTCAACTTGAGCGAATGGCACCTAATTAAAAATTCCTTTACACCGGCGTGACAGCTGCATCCTAGGGGTACACAGATAAAGTTTGTAAAATTGGATAGCCAGCACAGCAACAATAATACACGTTTCGCGATCATTAGACTCTCGTTTAAAAGCAGTTTTTAAACATGCTGTGATTGTGGGGTAGAAGACGTGATTGCTACGCAGAATGCTGGAGCTCGATTCCTGCTTTCCGGGGTGTGAGGAGACGAGGAAGAAGAAGTGTGTTCGGGCATAATTCTGCCTTGAACAACCATGGTTTTTTCTTAAACTGTCAGAATTCCTGACTTTCCCTGAACAAGCAAAACGGAAGACGTCACCCCCCGGGATGGGGGACCATCCATCCAACGAGACAGCGGGCCCTAGCCGTTTGCATAAAGATGGACCGAATGTGGGTGACCGCGTTGGCGCATCTGTTCCTTGTGATGATTCTACCGAGAGCTCATCAGTGGAAGAGATGGAATCGGAAGCCGACTTCAGGACATTCCATACCCGCCGGTTGAAAAGGAAGCTTCGCAGGACGTCATCAACGGCAGAGTCACAACCGGCGCTAGACAAAGGCAAGCGATGTTTCACCATTTCGTATGTACCCATGTCTACATCAGACAACCTGAACTCACTAAACAGGCAGTCATTGACTAATTATTTCGAGCGAGTTGCACCTGCTCAAGTGAATGAAATTCGCATAAATAGCAGGAAAAACAAATTGTCAGTTGATGTGACAAACAAAACCATTCTTGATAAACTGAAGGCCGTCACGCAGCTCGGAAGTGTTTCAGTTCGCGCGTTTCTCACTCACGGGAAAGGAACAACGACTGGCGTGATAAATGACGTCGACGCTGACATCACAGACGCTGACCTGCAGAATCGTGTGACGTCGACAGTCAAAATCATGACCATACGCCGCTTCGGGCAGTCTCGCTGCATCAAACTAGTATTTGATTCTGAGACTCTGCCCCTTAGCGTGAAGGTTGGATACGTGAGACATCCCGTGCGCCTTTACGTGCCACGGCCTTTGCAATGTCACAAGTGCTGCAAGTTGGGACACGTCAGCGCAGTGTGCAAAAATGAGACAACTTGCCAGCGGTGCGGTGGGTCTCATAAGGTGTAAAAGTGCGATACTGCTGTTCCATTGAAATGCCCAAACTGCTCTGGTGCACATGAAGCAACGTCGAAGGAGTGCCCGAAGATCAAAGAAGGAATTCGTGTTCTGCGGAAGATGGTCAGAGACAACTCGACACACAGAGAGGCAGTCACGTCCATCCGCCGACACAGACGTCGTCCAAAACGTAGGCACCAGCGAAAGCATAGTGGACATAGGAGTGATGCATCACCATCAGCAACAGATGAACATACGCGTACGCATTATCAGGCCGCTACACCCATGTTGTATGCACCATGTCCCAGGGATGCAGAAAGTGGACCAACGCCCGCGTTGCACGCCGATGCTTCAGATACTGAGTGGCCTTCGCTAACGACTGGAGCAATAAAAAAGACCACATCATGGGCTGCAACTTCAAAGAGAGCGGAAAATGATAGGCAAAACACTAAGAGCCAAACTATGCTGAAGAATCTATTAAAATCTATTCGTGCGATTCTCAACGAGCTACACACACCAGGAGCGAAAACAGCAGTGCAGATCCTCAACGTGCTGGAACCGCTACTGCTGACCCTTCCATAAACAATATGGCGAATTTCTTCGATGAACGTGTGCGCACCTCTGCCATAATGCAGTGGAACGCACGGGGTTTGCGAAGCCGCTTATCTGACTTTCGACAACGGATGTTTAAATACAAATTTCCGTTGGTTGTAATATGTGAGCCGAATATGATGTCGTCGTTTCGTATTTCCGGATACGTCACTTTGTGGTCACGTGATGATCGAAATGCGAGCAAAGTAATTATATGCGTACGTCAAGATTTAACGTACGTTAGACATGCCGTGGCTCGTCATGCTTCTAACGACTATATTTGCCTATCTATAAAGCACAAGCGACGTTCAATATCAATCATTGGTGGATACATTCCTCCTAGAAGCCACGTGGACTGTCCCCATCTCTTGTCTGTTTTCCAAGCTTGCCCTGGACCACATGTATTAGTTGGGGATTTTAATGCACATCATCCCATGTGGGGTTCTGCCTCAATGAACACCCGCGGCAGGGACATTGCCGATTTTGTGCTCAATCAAGGCCTTATGCCCACTAACGATGGCTCAACTACTTACCTCCGTGGCGCATCGTACAGCAGCTGTCTAGACGTATGTTTTGGGAGCAGAAGTCTCTTGTCTACCGCCTGTTGGTTTGTAGACGTTGAAACACATGGAAGTGACCATCTCCCTACATATATACAGCTTAAAGGTTTCCATCTTTCGTCTCCCCGGCCTGTGAAAAGCGTAGACTGGCCAGGATTCCAAGCTTCTGTAAATGCTCAGTGCGGGAACATTCAATCTATATCTGAAATAGAAAGCCTAATTGCATCAGCCTTAACAACGCATACGAAACTTGTGAATGTGTCGCTACCAAGATCACAACTTGACACACAATATGAATACCTTCGTGCAATTCGTCGCCGGGCAGAGAGAAAATACAGGAGGACGAAATCACCAGCTGACCTATCTACAGCACGCCAAGCACAACGACATGTCTTGCGACACCTCTATAAGCTCGATAGGCAACGGTCGAGGGTATTTTGTAGCTCTCTTGATCACAGAAAACCCCTGTCTGGAATATGGCAAACTGTCCGAAGCCTTCAGACGCCCACTCAACAGTTGTTCCCTTTCCAATCTTTGGCTGTAAAGCAAGGTTGACCTGAAGTAAAGCTTGCAGAAGATTACTGCCACTTACTCGTAGGTATGTCCTCCTCATCGATATCACCTTCGTCTTTAGCCTCACCGCCATCCAGCGACGATCGCCTCGACTTGCCATTCACAATGCACGAACTCGACGCTGCGATTTCTACGTCCCGACGGTCGTCCGCACCAGGGCCTGACGGAATTACTTATTCGGCTCTATATCACCTCAGCCAGGAAGCAAGGCAGGCTCTCTTGTCGTTCTACAACTCTACGTAAGAAACAGCGACAGTACCAAAGAGTTGGAAGTGCAGCCGCATAGTGGCCTTACTGAAACCAGGCAAGTGTTCACACGAGTTGTCTTCTTATAGACCCATTGCCCTAGCCAGTTGCATCGGTAAGGTGATGAAACGCATGATGCTGGTGTAGCGCCCTCGTTCGGGCGGCGCGCAAACCGGAGAGCGCGCGATGGCGAGAAAAGAAAATAAAGAAGGCGCTAGGCCGTGGCACGTGAAGCCACGGCTCGCGTTCCTGGCTGGCATCGGTTATCGTTCAGGCGTCTCTTTCTTTCGCTCCTGTGGCATAAGCCTACAAGTGGTGACCTCGGACGAAGACAATGACTGACTCGAATGCATCCTCAACCGAACAAGCCTCACGTCCGCAGGACGTCTCGGCCGTGCAACTGCGTCTCCCATCTTTCTGGCCACAGGACCCGCAAGTTTGGTTTCATCAGGTCGAGGCGCAATTCTCCCTGTACCGCATCGCCTCGGAAACGACACGCTACTACCACGTAGCCTCCGTCCTTCCTCCTGACGTTGCCAGCGAGCTCTCCGACGTCCTCTCCAACCCCTCGGACACTACGCCATATCAGCACCTTAAAACCAAGGTGCTGGAACGATTCATGCCTTCGGAACGCGTCCGCCTACAGCAGCTCCTTGCAGAGGGGGACCTTGGCGACAGGCGCCCCTCCCAACTACTGCGCCGAATGCGACAGCTTCTTGGGAAACACGACGTCTCTGCCCACTCAGCGTTGCTTCGCGAGCTCTTCCTCCAACGCCTTTCTCAGCCAATCCGCCTCGTCCTCGCGGTGGCCGGCGACGTCGATCTCGACCGCCTGGCGGAGCTCGCTGATCAGGTTCATGAAGCGACCTCCCCATCTGTCAACGCTGTCTTACCACCAGCAGACACAGCGATTTCGCGCCTTGAGGCCCGCATCGACGAACTCGCCGCCTCCATTGCCGCACTCCGGAGCCCCGTGCAGGAGACTCGTTCGCCTCGTTCCGGTCGTCGAGCTCTTCCACGCACACGAGATGCTCGGAGTCCCAGCCCTCCACCCCTCTGCTGGTACCATCGGCGTTACCGTCAC
Organism: Rhipicephalus annulatus; assembly: GCA_013436015.1. NCBI lineage: Eukaryota > Metazoa > Arthropoda > Arachnida > Ixodida > Ixodidae > Rhipicephalus > Rhipicephalus annulatus. The sequence continues at coordinate 216,027 of WOVY01011829.1, read as the reverse complement.
CGAGCCACGAAGTGTACACCCCCATGTTCGTGGCAGGGAAACGCCTGCCGGGATCACTGACGGCGGCGTGTGATCTCCCTTCTCGTCCCAGCCGCCTTTTCATGGTCACGGACCAGCTATCGGGCGCCAGGTTCCTTATAGATACGGGCGCGGAAATTAGCGTTGTGCCCCCGACTAAGGCTGATCGTTCAAAGTCACAGGGGCAAGTGCTTCGTGCTGCCAACGCCTCGTCTATAGCAACGTATGGGCTCCGATCTCTCACCCTCGACTTCGGCCTTCGCTGCATTTTCCGGTGGGTTTTCGTCATCGCAGACGTGGTTCAACCGATCATCGGCTCGGACTTCCTCTCATACTTCGATTTGGACGTCAGCGTGCGGCGGCGCCGCCTCATAGATGGTAAGACTCGTCTCTCCATCTCGGGAGTCCTGTCCGACATCGCTCCAATGGCCATCCGCATGTTGATACCTTCCTCACCGTTCAAAAAAATCTTGGCGAGTTTCCCGGAGTTAACTAAACCGTGCAACCTCACTCAGCCGCCTAAACATACGGTGACCCACCACATCGTCACCCGGGGTCCACCGGCAGCCGCTCGACCACGCCGCCTGTGCGGAGACCGCCTAGCTATTGCTAAACGGGAGTTTGACCACATGCTGCAGCTCGGCATTATCCGCCCGTCGTCAAGCGCTTGGGCTTCCCCGCTGCATTTGGTGCCAAAGCGTGATCCTGGTGACTGGCGTCCTTGTGGGGACTATCGAGCGTTGAACGCCAAGACTGTCCACGACAGCTATCCTCTACCTCACATCCAGGATTTTACATCGCGCCTCGATGGCTGCACAATTTTCAGCAAAGTGGACCTTGTTAAGGCGTACCACCAGATTCCTGTCGAGCCCGCCGACATACCTAAGACCGCCATCACGACGCCCTTTGGGTTGTTTGAGTACGTGCGGATGCCTTTTGGACTCCGAAATTCGGCTCAAACTTTCCAGCGGTTCATTTCTGAGGTCACACGGGGTCTTCCTACTGTGTTTGCGTACCTTGACGATGTCCTCATCGCTAGCCGCACACCTGAAGATCATGAGCACCATCTACGCGCTCTGTTCCAACGTCTTCAGCAGTACGGCCTCGTTGTGAACGCCTCTAAGTGTACTTTCGGCGCATCTGAGCTCGAGTTCTGGGCCATCACATATCATCCAAAGGAATACGCCCTCTCCGGTCCCACGTCAAAGCAATTCAGGATTATCCTCAGCCTACAACACTGCGCCAATTACGCCAATTCCTGGGGCTTGTGAATTTTTCCAGGCGCTTCATACCACACTGTGCCGAACTGCTACGACCGCTCACCGACCTCCTTCGGTCGACCGCCGGCCCGTCCTCCGCCATTCCTTGGTCGTCAGAGGCCCAGGCCGCCTTTGCTGCTGCTAAGCAAGCGATCGCTAACGCCGTGCTTCTTATTCATCCACGCAGCAACGCCCCTACTCGGTTGATGGTGGACGCATCCAGCGTGGCCGTCGGAGCCGTCTTACAGCAGTGCATTAACTCCGAGTGGAGACCCTTGTCGTTTTACTCTCGGAAGCTACTTCCTGCTGAGACCCGCTACAGCGTTTTTGGCCGGGAACTACTAGCCATCTACGCTGCAATACAGCACTTTCGGCATTTCCTGGAAGGATGCTCGTTTTACGTGCTGACTGACCATAAGCCACTGGCGTATGTTTTCCGCACTAACTCATCCAAGTACGTGCCCCGTGAACTCCGCCATCTGGCTTATATATCGGAGTTCACGACTGACATCCGCCACGTGAAGGGAGCTGACAACACCGCCGCAGATGCCCTTTCTCGTATAGCCGCGGTTGACTCTCCACCGCCAACCATCGACTGGGCCTCATTCTCCTCGGCACAGCAGGATGATAGAGAACTTGCCGCTTTTCGGGAGAACCCCCGTTCTCTCCGACTACGCCTGGTGCCTCATCCATTATCATCTGAGCGCTTGTGGTGCGATGTCTCAGCTGACCTTCCCCGCCCTTTCGTTCCCGCTTCATTACGACGCACCGTTTTCCATTCCTTACACGACATCTGTCACCCTGGCATTCGGGCTACTCAGCGTCTTCTCACCCAGCGCTATGTCTGGCCCGGAATCAACGGTGATGTGCGCGCTTGGACGCGCATGTGCCTGCCCTGCCAGATGACAAAGGTCTCCCGTCATACTAAGACGCCGCCCCAACCTTTCCTTCCACCAGGCCGTCGTTTCGACCATGTTCATCTAGACATTGTGGGCCCTCTACCAGTGTCTCAGGGGTACCGTTATATATTGACCATGGTCGATCGCTTCACACGCTGGCCAGAGGCTGTTCCAATTCAAGATATCACAGCCGAGACAGTTGCCCGCGTTTTCATTTCTACGTGGGTATCCCGTTTTGGCTGTCCTGGCACCGTGACAACAGACCGTGGACGTCAGTTTGAGTCCTCGCTGTTTACTTGCCTTAATCGCATCCTCGGCGCCAGACATTGCCGTACCACGGCTTATCATCCCTGCGCCAACGGCATGGTGGAACGCCTTCACCGACAACTGAAGACCGCCTTGACTACCCGCCTCAATAGAGCCACCTGGGTTGATGCCTTGCCACTGGTGCTCTTAGGTTTACGAGCTGTCATCCGGGCAGACCTGCAGTGCTCAACAGCAGAGCTGGTGTATGGCACTTCTCTACGGCTTCCGGGAGACTTCTTCACGTCAACGAAGCTACCAGACCAGCCACAGCAATTCCTACAACGCCTCCTCGACTGCGTTCAAGACCTCCGGCCCACTCCACCCAGACCTTCCGAACACAAGACCATATTCGTCCACCCTGATCTGGCCACTGCAACACATGTTTTTGTGCGCCACGACGCGGTCAGACCACCTTTGACACCAGCCTACGATGGACCATTCCGCGTCCTTCACCGCAACCCCAAAACTGCCACTCTACTTCAGAACGGCCGTGAAGAGACAGTCAGCTTGGACCGACTCAAGCCGGCGTACCTGGAGACCGCCCTAGAAAGCCTCTCACCTACGACTGATCTTCCGTTGCAACACCACAAACGGCATGTCACATTCCGACTTCCAGTCTACACGGGGGGCCCTGTAGCGCCCTCGTTCGGGCGGCGCGCAAACCGGAGAGCGCGCGATGGCGAGAGAAGAAAATAAAGAAGGCGCTAGGCCGTGGCACGTGAAGCCACGGCTCGCGTTCCTGGCTGGCATCGGTTATCGTTCAGGCGTCTCTTTCTTTCGCTCCTGTGGCATAAGCCTACACTGGCAAGATTGGAATGGCTGCTGGAGAATAATGTCGGCTTACCAGATTTGATAAATGGCTTCCGTAGAGGTCGATTATCTATAGACGGTGTTGTAGATCTAGTTTCTTCTGTTGAAAAGGAAAGACAACGTCGGAGATTGGTAGGGGCCATTTTCTTAGATATAAAGGGCGCGTACAATAGCGTCTACCATGAGGCCATTCTTGACGCATTTGAAGACGTCGGCGTAGGTGGCCGACTACACGCATGGATAGGGAGCTATCTCAGAGGACGTACCATTTTTATGTCGACATCCGACGGTGACACGGCCAGGCACCTCGTAAGCCGTGGAGTTCCGCAAGGCGCCGTCCTGAGCCCCATGCTTTTTAACATAACACTCATTGGCCTTGAAGCTGAGCTTCCCGACGTTGTCAGAATCAGTGCGTATGCGGACGACATATGCATATGGGCATCTGAAGCAACGCGACCACAACTGCGAGCAAGGCTACAACAAGGCACATCAATAACATCTAAGTACTTACGTCGTCAGGGCCTGGAACTTTCAATAGCAAAATGTGCTGCATTGGCATTTACGAAGAAATCAATGTCGCCGTACCCAATCTTCGCTCACGGAGCAGTGATTCCCGTGGTTAAGCACCACCGCTATTTAGGGTCGTCATTGATCGCAACCTGTCCTGGTCAAAGCATGTGACTGTGCTGAGAAACAAACTAGTCAGTTTTGTGTATGTTCTTCGTGTTATAGCAGGACTGAGATGGGGCCCTTCGGAGAAAAGTCTTCTGCAGTTATACAAGACATTGTTTGTGGGCTATATAAGGTACAGCTCACCTGTGCTTTCCAGCATGCGGGCAACGTGCCTTCGTACTTTAGAGAGCCTTCAGGCACGAGCACTGAGAATATGCCTTGGCCTGCCACGGTGCACATATACCTCTGGCACTATAGAGGAGTCACGCACATACCCTATACAGGTTTACACGTCCTGTGAGCCTCTTCGAGTGCACCTTCGTCTGCTGACCCGACATGCACAGCACCCGTTATTTTTGCTACAAGTGGACCGACCAGGCTGTACCTATTCGCGATGCCTCGATACGCATAGACACATGATCCCGTCAGGCTTTGCACCTGCCGTAATCCCTGCAGTGCCTCCATGGACATTGACTGAACCGCTGGTGTGCCTTCACATACGTGGAGTTTCGTAAAAGTCGCATGTTTCTTATATTGCCCTCAAGCAACTCACCTTGGCACATTTAGATGACCGATACAGCGACGCTGTGCACATTTACACCGATGGATCCGTAACTTCATCCGCCTCAGCTGCAGCCTTCGTGATCCCTCAACTTGGTATTTCCCGACAGTACAAATTAGATCATAGGTCATCTTCGACAGCTGCAGAACTTGTTGGTATACAAGAAGCCATAAAATTTGTGAACGACCAAGCACCGCGTAAATGGACGATTCTGTCTGATTCAAAATCAGCGCTTCAAGCTATCCATTCTTGCTTAAGAAGAGGCCAATTTTACGAGTTAACGTTAAGAATCGTCCAAGCATTTGACCTAACACACAGGGGCGGTCACTTGATTACACTCCAATGGATTCCTGGACACTGCGGCCTGGTTGGCAACGAAACAGCCGATAGCGAAGCAAGAGCGGCAATATACAACGCTCTTATGTACGTCAAAGTACCCTACTCGCGAGGTGACGTCAACACATTGTTGAGATCACTCATGCGCGAATGCGCTGCCACTTACTGGTTGCTACCAGATCACCGGAACAAGCGCCTGCGGGAAACAGACCCCAGTATGACTTTTCGTCTTCCAGATAAAATCAGCCGAAGACATGCTAACATACTGCACCGAATTCGCCTGGGCGTCGCCTTCACTCGTCACTACACCCACCTAATCGGCCGTGTGGACAGCCCAAATTGTGAACGCTGCCAAGTGCGCGAAACGATAGCTCACATATTTTGTGACTGTGCATTATACGTGGCACAACGAGAAATGCTAACTGCAACGTTGGCAAGCATTGGACGAACACCATTAAGCGAAAGCCACATATTGTCAGCAATGAACGACCAAACAGTGTCAAAAACTGCTACAAAGGCTGTTCTAGACTTTATAAAAAGCACTAGACTAGAAACTATACTGTAGGGTACTATACTAAGTGGCTACTGTACAAACGCACCACCTCTTCTTGTCCCCATCATCACCCTTCATCCCTCTTTCTTTCCCCTTTCCCTTATCCCCTGTGTAGAGTAGCAGGCTAGAGCGAACTAGCTCAGGCCGACCTCTCTGCCTTCTAATAAATTCTCACTCACTCGATTCCTGCCGGGATCCTCACATTTATTATTTGCATTCATCGGGTCAACGCTGTCGATGTTAGCTTTTCCTTAACGTTCACGCGTTAAAAGTGCCCATGTGCATTCTCGCTGTTCCAGGGTAAATAATAAATAATAAAGTCTCAATCACCTGTGACACATACTCGCACAACATCGGCACACACTTACCCCCGGGCATGTGCCACCGTTTTAAATGAGAAGCATTTCTTAGCCAACTTCAGCGAAATTGAACGTATCTATCTATCTATCTATCTATCTATCTATCTATCTATCTATCTATCTATCTATCTATCTATCTATCTATCTATCTATCTATCTATCTATCTATCTATCTATCTATCTATCTATCTATCTATCTATCTATCTATCTATCTATCTATCTATCTATCTATCTATCTATCTATCTATCTATCTATCTAGCCACCTACAAATTTTAGCTCTCCTGGCCGTTTCGATAATGCTATTGATACCAAACTTGGTATGACTGCATGAAAAACTTATTTGACTAGCCATAACGTGACAATCATGACATGTATGCCATGAATGTCATGATTTACATTTCATGGTCTTGCAGCTCATCGTGGTTCCGTTCACATGGCATGTTGCAAAACTGGTATCGTATGACATAATTGCATGGAAAACACAAGCGACAGACCCTAACATGAAAATCATGACATGCCTGTCATGAAACAACATGACTATGTGGCAAACTCATGATTTGCTCGCGACCTTTTCGCTAGCGTCACATATACCAAATTTGGTATTACGGTACGTGACTGATGACGAAGGTATGTGACTGGTGCAAACATGATAATCATGAGATGCCGTGTCATGTAACAACATGACTACATGCCACGCTCGGGATGCGCTGGCGGACGCTACGCTAGGTTCACTTATAGCAAATTTGGTATTTTGTGAGGTGAATGGACGATGAAGGTATGACACTGATGAGAACATGATAAACATGAGATGCGTGTCATGTAACAACATGACTGCATGCTAGGCGCATGATGCGATCGCGGTCGTTTCGCTAGCTTCACGTGTATCAAACTCGGCATTACATGAGGCAAACGGACGACACAGATAAATGAAACATCCAAACAAAATAATCACGACATGCGTACCATGTAACAACAATTATTCATGCCACACTCATGATACGCTGGCGGCCGTTTCGCTAGCTTCACATATGCAAAATTCAGTATTACGTGACGCCAATGGATAACGAGGGTATGTGACTTGTGCAAACATGATAATCGTGAGATGCTTGTCATGTAAGAACATGACTACATGCCACACTCAAGGCGCCAATACATTTAGACGTGACGCGGTGCGCCTGCTCACGGGCGCTCATTGCGTTGCGTGACCCTGGCGTTGCCACGCCATGCGCCGGTCCTGTCATATACTCGCAGGCGTGCGTCGCACTGCGGTGCTTTGACACATGCGCGTTTTAGCGCATCCGGCGTCCCTCCGTCTTGAAAAGAAGGAGATGCAGTGTTGTCGGAATAACGCATCGGCACGAAGTGCAGCATGTCGCATTTCGCGCCGGTTGCCGTCGGGCCGCGCTGACGAACGCTGGTCGTGCCTGGCGTCAGACTATCGAGTGCTTGCGTTTGGCTAACGTAGTGTTGCTGTGCCCAGCGTGCGCGCGCGTCAACGCTACGTTGGAGTATATTGGCTCCGGCATGAACGTAGTTACGTTCCGTTTGGTTCTTTCCACTCGCCTCTCGCTTGTTGCGCGACATTTGCTGCTGCTGCCAAGGAAGCCAAAGACGAGAACTTTTCATCTGCTGGCACCTTGAGGAAACGACCGCTCCGACATCATCTGGATATAGAGACGTTTATTCGTTTCTTTCTCTTTTTTCACTAACCCTGCACCCCTGGTTTTATCCCCTGTCTCCCCATTCAACCACTCTTACAGTCCAATCGTAACGCACCAATTTTACAGTCCAATCGGAACGCACGGATGTGTCTCTCCTCGCCACAACCTCGAAGACCCACCGCCTCTTGCCCACTCATCGGTTCTCCGCCGTCGCTCAGGTTTCTTTCACACCGGTTCCCGGAATGGTCGACGACGGGCGTTGCCGGGTCGTGGAGAAGCACCTCCGAGTAAGTTCCCGCGATGCCGGGCTGACAGGCCATCAATACAATTGGCCCATGCGCCAATGCCGTCGCCTCCGCTGATTCTGATTGTCCGGCGGACGCGTACGTGTACCTTCCACGTGTACCTTCCACGTGTACCGGCCACCTGCAGCCTGGCTTGGTCTCCTTTAAGGCGCCATAATTGAACCCCTTGGGGCACAGGAGTTGTCGCGTCCTTTGTGGCCAGCAGATAGTCATCGTCCCGCATTCCGGTGGTCCTGCTTCCTTGTTGGCGAGGGGTCGCTGGCCACGGGGTGGGTAACATAAGGTATTCGGAGAACGCACGAAGTTCGAGCCCAACACCTCCCCTCCAACTGTGTTGCACTGTATCTATGATATGCGACACAAACACAACCGCATATGCACACATGTTCACTGGCTCGACACGTGAGGCACCAACTATCACTCGTACCTCGTTGACTCCGTCGCGCGCACGCGCTAACAAAGCATACACCCCCCTTAACTCGCCATCCCTTATATGCATCATCGTTAGGAGTCACTAACCGCGACATTGCGTCGGCATTAGCGTTTAGACACCCCTTTTTGTGTTCAATTTCCAGATTATACTTCTGTAGTGCCAACGCCCAGCGTGCCAGCCTAGCGCTCTGCGGAGTGATTAGAGTCGGAAATTCGAGTAGATTATGATCGGTAATCACCTTGATTTTAGCGCCAAACAGCCAAACATCCAACTTCCCCAGTACCCAAATGATTGCATAAGCTTCCTTTTCTATTCTGGCCCTTGCCCCGCCGCGGTGGTCTAGTGGCTAAGGTACTCGGCTGCTGACCCGCAGGTCGCGGGATCGAATCCCGGCTGCGGCGGCTGCATTTCCGATGGAGGCGGAAATGTTGTGGGCCCGTGTACTCAGATTTGGGTGCACGTTAAAGAACCCCAGGTGGTCGAAATTTCCGGAGCCCTCCACTACGGCGTCTCTCATAATCATATAGTGGTTTTGGGACGTTAAACCCCACAAATCAATCAATTCTATTCTGGCCCATCGGGTCTGAGCCGGGCTAAGCTTCTTGCTCAGAAAAGCGATAGAGCGCTCCTTGCCGACCAGATCCTGCTGTGCCAGGCACGCAGCAACGGCGTAATCGGATGCATCTGTGGCGAGGATAAATTCTTTCCCCGGGTCTGGTGCCTGGAACGCCGACGCCTGCACTAGACAGTTTTTCACTTTGTCAAAAGCTTCCTGCGCCTCTGTATTCCAAGGTAATTTCTGCGGAATACGTCGGCCAGTTAGGTTAGTCAGAGGCATAACGACTTTGGAGTACTGGGGCACGTAGTCCCTATAATAGTTGGCTAGCCCTAAGAAACTACGAAGCTGTCCTTTTGTTGCGGGAGCCGGGATCTCCTTTATCGCCGTGACCTTTTCTAGATCGGCCCCGAATATCACTCCTACTGCAGTTACTCGGGCGTGATATGCGTGAAGCTTGTTAGCGTGAATGGTTCTGCGTGAACCATCCTCGAGCTCATCTAAATAACTGTACGGTCGCAGTTTTTCGACCCCTGTGATCGGTCTCTTCCACTTCGCCACTAGCTTCCCCTTTCCTTCCTTCTCGAGCCATATTACTTCGTCCCCTGTGACAAACTGTTTGTCTGTGGCCCTTAAGTTATAGCGTCCTACGTACTCCTTCTGAGTGAGTTCACTCTGTCGGGCGGCTCCTTCGCTAGCTTTTTCCATACTACTTCGGAGCTTCGCAAGATATTCCGCTGCTGGCATACCCAATGATTCCGGCACTTCCCAGTCTCCTGACCAAGTCCTTTTGAGAATGGATAGGGGCCTGTTCGGCACCCGCCCGTACGTTAGCTCGAACGGTGACCGCCCTGTAGTTGCATCTGGGACCTCACGATATGCCCATAACAAAAAGAGAATCATTCTATCCCACTCGCGTCCATGTTCGCTGACTATGTGAGAAAGCATTCTTTTGAACGCCGTTCCAGCGCTCGACTAAGCCGTTGCTTTGCGGGTGATCGGGCGTGGAAAATCTCGGAGTTGCCCTAAGTCTTTGCAACATCTGTGTCAACCTCGACGTAAAGTTGGTGCCCTGATCTGAGCAAATTGTCTCTGGCACCCCGTGTTGAGAAAATTTCTGCAGTAACGTGTCACATGTAGCCTTTGCCGTTAGGGAACGGAGGCATACCACGTCTGGCCATCTCGTATGTAAGTCTACGACAAAAAGAGCATAGCGGTGACCTCTAGCCGAAGGGGGTACCATAGGACCGATGCAGTCGATGTTTACTGTCTGAAACGGCGCGCTGGACCTGGCCAGGGGCTTTATCGGAACCCTATATATCTGCCTCGTCGGCGATTTCCCCTGGCATCCATGGCACGACCTACAGTACTCCTTTACATCTCGCGACATCTGCGGCCAGTAAAATGAGCTTTTCACTCGTTGTAGTGTTTTCAGCTCTCCTAAATGACCTGCCCATGGTGAATCGTGAGCCATTTTCAGCACTTCTTTGTGCCTGTGTGATGGTAGCACTAACTGTTTGCAGATGCGACCCGCAAGGTGTTCCTGATGATACAATAGCTCGTCTTGAACGAGCATACCGTGCGTTCCGGCATTTGCCTGCGCCCAAGCATCTCGCAAAGTCGGGTCTGCTTCCTGAGCCTCACGAAACTCCTGTCGTTTGCTTTTGACCGGCTCGGAACCTTCGCTGTTGCTCTCCGCGGTTATGACGCCTGCCATCGCCCATTGCTCCTCGCATGCCTCATCTGACAGCTCTACTATAGCTTCGGTCTCCTCGACTGCTGAACACTCCCCTGACACTACGTCACGTTTAACCCTTTCCTCGAGAAGCTGTGCGTAATCGTTTGGCGTGATCAGCGCGTCGGTGCCGTCTAGCAGCTTATCTGTGATTGCAAAAAGCACGGCCAACTGCACCGCCTCGGACATCACGTAAGGACTTTCTTCAGTAGCTATGAGCGGCACGTAAGCCAACTCAGCGGTTACCTGTTGCCCGAACGCTCCCGTCAACCTTATCTGCGAACCCGTACCATCGTACTAAAGTACCACTGCCTTTCTGATGACGCTCACCTCCGCTCCTGAGTCTACCACGGCGTTTAATGATCGACCTGAGCTCTTAAGCGTTATAGTTTCCAGTGAGGATTGTTTCTGCTCTTTGCGCTGCCACAACCTGTCTGCCATTGCTATTTCTGACCCGAATGCAGAAGCCGTCACCCTCGTGACCACTGGACCATTTTCTTGTCCTGCTGGCCTAGTGCCTTGCCTTGCACCTGAGCCCTTATTGGGGCAAGTCCTGGCAATGTCGTTGGCACCCTTACACTCAAAACATCGCCTTTTCCCTTTTCCGTCTGTGGGTGTATCTACCGCTGGTTTAGCTTTCTTTTGCCACTCCTCTACACTTGCCTTCTTTTGTGCTGCCTTGCACTTTTCGCTCTCCTCGAATCTCTCCGCGAGCCTAGCCACGCCACTGCGCAGCAAAAAGGACTCCTGTTGATCACAAATGACATGCGCTCTCGCTTCCGGGCTAAAACATTCTTTCAAGCGATCCGCGACGACTAGCTGCTTGAGTTCCTCGAACGTGCCTACCTTTGAACTCTGGACTTAATAGTCGAAATAATTCTCAAGGCGCACGGAAAAGTGATCCTAGGACTCTCTTTCTCCCTTTTTCGATCCCGCAAACAGCCTCTTGTACTCCGCCGCCGAAAGCCTGAGACCCTCCAAAATGCTTGACTTAAGCTTAACATAAGCTTTGCGCTCCTCTGCTGTAAGCCTGCACAGCAGCCCGCGTGCCCTTTCACTCAACTGTAGCAAAACTAGCCCGGCCCACCATTCGCTCGGAACTTCATATGACTCGAGCGTTGCCTCAACTTCCTCGAACCACATTGGCGCAAGCGCCTCTTGGTTTGGCATTGGTGCAAGTACATCCTTTAACAAGCTTGCGAATTTCAGTCGCCTGTCTTCCTCTGACCTTCCGCCAAGCGCTACGCTGTCATCGCTCTCGTTGGACTCTGCCCCATTACGGGCTCGTAGCCGCTGGCTGTCCAGCATCAAGCGCTGCTTCTCCGTTTCCGCTTCAGCAATTTTTAATGGAAGCTGGAGCAGCGCTAGCTGCGGTTCCGACGCCGTATCTGACGTGCCACTACCATGACCCCCCGTGCCGCTGTCGACGACTCCCAACGCCTGCAAGTTTCCTGCCCCATCCCCGTTCATTTCCGAGTTGTTCCTTTCTCTGTCTCACAAGTTGTAACGCTTTGTCATCGCCTGCGCCCAACAGAAAATCAAGAGGTACCCGCCTGAAGTAGCCTTGCGGTGTGCTCTTCCTCCTCGGAATCCGGTGGACTAGCCTTGCATCGTTGATCCCGCAGCGTGGTAGTCAGTTGAAGGTGGTTGTCGTCAGTCTCGGCCGATGTCGCTCCCCGCTGTCCTCCTCAGTTCAGCCATGCATATCCTGCTCGACTGCGCCAGTTACGTTCCGTTTGGTTCTTTCCACTCGCCTCTCGCTTGTTGCGCGACAATTGCTGCTGCTGCCTAGGAAGCCGAAGACGAAAACTTTCCATCTGCTGGCACCTTGAGGAAACGACCGCTCCGACATTATCTGGATATAGAGACGTTTATTCGTTTCTTTCTCTTTTTTCACTGTCCCTGCACCCCTGGTTTTATCCCATGTCTCCCCATTCAACCACTCTTACAGTCCAATCGTAACGCACCACTTTTAGAGTCCAATCGGAACACACGGATGTGTCTCTCCTCGCCACAACCTCGAAGACCCACCGCCTCTTGCCCACTCATCGGTTCTCCGCCGTCGCTCAGGTTTCTTTCACACCGGTTCCCGGAATGGTCAACGACGGGCGTTGCCGGGTGGAAAAGCGCCTCCGAGAAAGTTCCCGCGATGTCGGGCTGACACGCCATCAAGACAATTGGCCCGTACGCCAATGCCGTCGCCTCCGCTGATTCTGATTGTCCGGCGGACGCGTACGTGTACTTTCCACGTGTACTTTTCACGTGTACCTTCCACGTGTACCTTCCACGTGTACCTTCCACGTGTACCTTCCACCTGCAGCCTGGCTTGGTCTCCTGTAAGGCGCCATAATTGAACCCCTTGGGGCACGGGAGTTGTCGCGTCCTTTGTGGCCAGCAGACAGTCATCGTCCTGCATTCCGGTGGCCTTGCTTCCTTGTTGGCGAGGGGTCGCTGGCCACGGGGTGGGTAACATAAGGTATTCGGGGAACGCACGAAGTTCGAGCACAACAAACGTGCTCGCGGCCATTTCGCTAGCTCCACTTTGCTATATGGTGTTAAGTGACCTCAGTGGCTGACAAAACATAAGACTGGTGCTAACATGATAATCCTGACACGCTTGTCATCTAAGAACATGACAACATACCAGGCTTATAGCGTGCTCGTGAGGGTTTCGCTAGCTCCACATATACTAAATTTGGTATTAGGCGACGTGAATAGATGAAGGTAAACGACACATCTAAACATGATAGTCGTGACACCAAAGTCATGTACGGCATCATTACCTCCACCTCGTAACTTTGTGCTGAATTTAAAGTGACATATTAACCTTTCTCATTAGTGCTTCGTATATCATCGATTCCCACTGTACCTGAGATCTGCCAATGTTTTTGGAAAGTTTTTGACGATGTGCGCAACGAGAGTGTCACATTAGTTTATTCATGACCAGCGAGCCGTATTCGTCAAAACATCTTACCCTTCCGTACTATTTATTTTTGGTGTACGCCAATCGATGCTGTGATCACGAGACCAGCGCGACGTAGGCGCCTAGATAGATAGATAGAGAGACAGACAGATAGATAGATAGATAGATAGATAGATAGAGATAGATAGATAGATAGATAGATAGATTGTCAAAACGCCTGCAATACGCAAAGTAACGGTTCGCATTTGTTACACCAAACTTATTACAGGAAGATATGCCATGCGATAGATAACGCTGATAGTTGCGCCACAGGTCTGAGAGGGGTAATGGAATAAAACGTTTACAGGAATAAAATGAAAACATTTCATGAAATATTGAATAAATTGGAGAACGTTCGGGGACGATTTCGTCCTATTGTGGATGCATATAACTTGATAAGGAAGATGTAACTTGATAAGCTTAGGGTAGCTGGAGATTTGGAATCAGCATTTTTTTTAAATAAAGTAGTTTTTGTTGAAGTCAGCGCACTTTCCTGTCCGTGTTTCTTCCTTCCGTTATTTACTTTGTAACCAATAGCGATATCGCGCTGTGCGAACTTGTGGATACATAAAGTTAGGCTTAATATTAGCATTGGGCTGTGCTGTCCTGAAACTATTTTATTAACATGTAATTATATATGTTAGTAGTTCAAAAATGTCAATAATTCGTATTGTTTTCTCACGACAGTACTAAGGAGCTCTTTTCGCACAAATTCAGCTATCGGCCTTGGTGTGGGCGTCGTTGGTTGTGAGCTGAAAATTGTTGTTTGGTCCGTGAGTGAAAAGTCGGGAAATATTCAAATTAAATAAATATTAAAAATGATCGCTACACGCTCGAATCGAACCCAGGCCGCCAGCGTGCCATAAGGTGTTCTCTCACAAAGCTATTTCACTGTTTAAAGCTGTTTCAAAGAAGCGTATTGATTGGCATTCATTGCTTATGAATGCGTGTAGTCTCCACCCGTGAAAAAGAACTGGAGCGTGATCTATAGCCCAGATCAACATTGTGTTCAGCACGGCCGGTACTGACATTTTTGTTCTTGTAAAGACACAATACACAAACTTGAGAAAGAAAGTGAGTTTATTCAAATCATAATTATATATATATATATATATATATATATATATATATATATATTCAGTTGTTTTTTTAATTGTGATCATACCCGTGTAGAAAATCGGTAAGTGTTGGGAAACATAGCCTGACAGCGGCTATCGATATAGACGAAGGCGATCTATCATAATGACACCACAGGAAGTCCTCAAAACAAAGGCCCTACTCAGTAATAGATACTACCACACAGTGACGGAGAGTACTATATAGAACTCGTAACAAAGATGCGCTGAAACCCCTCTCATAGCCTCTTGAAGGCATAGTGGAGACTTTCAAGATAACGTTCGAGAGAATGTTCATAATTACAACCGAATAAAATAACGAGTGCGCTACACAGGGTCGCAGTTGTTCTTAGGTTATTGCAATCGATCCACTATGATCTGGCTGCGTGTCGACTCAGCACTCCATCTACACATTGAAGCGTTTCACGTGGAGACGTCGACAACATCATTCCATCAATGACAATCCGAAAGCGTGCACCATAAATGCGTACAACTTTTTCTGCTTATTTTTCATGAAACTTTTTTTTTCGCAAGTAAAGTTTGCAATCAGGTGTGGGTGTCGGATGCTGGGCTTCCTTACTGAAAAGATAAAGATAGCGCTTTGTAGAGCTTAGCAGTATCGCCGTACAAGAGTAATTGACGGATATGTGGGGTTTAAGTTCCCAAAACAACCCTATGATTATGAGAGACGCCGTAGTAGAGGGCTCCAAATTTTTCTACCACCTGGGGTTCTTTAACGAGCTCGAAAATCTGAACACACGGGCTTACAGCATTTTCGCCTCCATCGAAAATGCAGCCACCGCCTGTGAGACTTGATCGCGTGATCTGCGGGTCAGCAGCCGAGTACCTTAGCCACTGGACCACCGCGGCGAGGCATAATACAAGAGATTTACGGTAGTATTTCAGAGATGTTTTCAGTATCGGTAATTCTATATCGAGATACATTTGAAAAAAAAATGCATTTGTATCTCGGTAGTAAAATACTTCTACGATGTATCGATCGTATCGCGATACCATGCAGGACACGAAAATCTTGTTATTATATTACGTCGGAAGTGAACTGAGGCGTGTTTCGAAAGGTGGATTGAAGCTTCTTATTTGTGTCAAAACAAGCTAAAGTGCGCCGTGCATGGGTGATGTAACAAGGTCGGTGACAATTTTCCCTCGAACCCAGAATCAACTACGTGTTATACCTGCGACGTCACTGTTGACAGATTCGCGGAGCCAGTGTTGACGGCCTCTTCCGACAAAAGTCCCTGTTTCTCGGGACCAGTGCTGCGCGCTTAAATTTTTTCGGGTGGCACTTAAGAAATTCTTTTTTCACCCGTCACGCGGATACCGCCTAGAAACAGAGGATTCGGAACACTTCGCGTGCTTTAATTTCTCATTGCGTGACACTTGAAATTACCATTTCAACCGTAGTAACCTTCCCCGCCTGTTAATATCTTAATGTCTTAGTAAGCTGGAACCTTCGATGCGCTACGACTTTATTCACAATGTTATGCTGCACTTGAAATTTCTGCTGATTACTTGATTTCCGAAACATAGAAAAAAAATTGCGGCATATCCACGGAGTGAATGATGGAGAGTGGGGCGAAGAATTCGTCCGTCCATTCGTTCTTGCTTCCGTCCGTCGATGCGTCCGTCAGTGTGACCGTCCATGCGTCCATCAGTCCGTCCATGCGTGTGTCTCTTCGTGCGTCTGTCCCTGCGTTCGTCCATGCAGCCGCCCCTGCGTCCGTTCATGCGTTCATCCATGCATCTGTCTATGTGTCCGTTCGTCCTTCTATTCAACACTCCAAGTATCACCATCTCGCATCTTTTCATCATATATTCCCCATATAGAAGCACCGCCATCCAGCACACATTCCAAGGACTAAACGAGAGGTGGCACACGCGCACTTTCTGACGGCTTGCGCTTCGTATCTACTTCCCATTTTTAACCACTTCGAGTTTATTAATGGTATATACAATTTCATTGTATTCATGGCACTGCGGCTCAACGCTCGCTAAACCTTTCTAAAGCTAAGGAGGTTACACTCAGCGAGTATAACGTAGCAACCCTTTCTTGTCAGATAGTGCTCAATGTACATGCCAGTGGCTGCTAATGGTGATAGCAGCCTGCGCGTTAACTAAAAGCCGAATGCTCCTGTCTCTCATTCCCCATTAGCAGCCATTGACATGTACATTGAGCACTATTTTTATTGTTCAAGAACGCACAGAAGTTTCTCACCGGCACCACCTTGGAGGTCAAAATGTTATATCTGTTACATACTACAAGGAACGAACGGGTGCCGCTATAAGGAGCTTCGTCCCTAAAAGCATTCCAGTGTCTGTATTTCTGTATGTGTATTGCGAAAGACCATTTTGTCTTTTTACGAAAGTACCTCAGAAATACCCTGTTACTTGTTACTTCAAAAGCGAATGTATCAAGGTATCTCTGTTTTAGCTTTCCAACCCAGACAACTTCTTGCAAGCAAGAGCGGCGTGAACAAGCGCTTTTTTGCACATTAAAGTCTCAGAAGGGTCGCTTACAAAGTTGACCTGGCGCAATAGATACATGCCTTGGCAGCGGAAGACAACATGGGGTCTTGATGCGAGAATAAGCCGCTAGGATCCTATAGGTGCCTGTATGCGAACAAGGCGCAAGCAAAGAGAAATGCGGGGTCTGGACATTAGGTGGTCTTGCCTTCGTTAGGCCAAGAGACGACGACTGCATGGTGGTCTGAAGTTCCCCGCACTTAAAACAAATTGAAAACGGAAGAGCAAATGGAAATACGGCAGCCTGTTTTCATCAGCCGGGGCATGGTAAACATGCAAAACTATTTAGATTTTCTTTTTTTATTTACCCCCACGCATCGTAGCCCCGTTCGTCAACAAGCGTTAGTAATCGACTCTGCCTATGTGCATTTTCAAATGAAAGAAACTGTAAATTAATACTCCCATTCAACTCAAATAGTAGTTTTTTTCAAATGTTACTATCGATTGATTGCGTTCAGGGCAGTAGGTACACTAAACAGTAGAAAGAAGTGCGTGCGTTGAACAAACATGGGCTTGCACCGTAATCGGAATTGCAAACTTAGTTCTTACCTTTCTGTAACAATAGACGCACTAATAAAGCTCATCCGGCAAGCTAATACAAGGTACGCAAACAGACGGACAACAACACCTAGGCCATTTTTTTTTCTTTGCGCACATCTGCACACTTGAAGAGAATGTATTGCGAATGCTAAACGCAAACTCGCTGTTTTCTGAATCATCGAAAACTGTACTGTTTGGGATAAAACGCTACGTGACTCGTAAATTGGAACTCTGCTGCTCAAACGCGCGCCAATTCAAAGGGAGGACATAAGGGGAGAAAGCGGCAGTGCTGGCCATACGCACTTGTTCGTATGCATGAGGCTGCAACCAACCCGTGTTTGTTGAGGGTGTCCTTTGAACTCTGTTTACCCAATATCTCGTTACGGTCAAGGAACTCTGTCGAATGAGTTAATCGAGTAATGGCGCTAAATTAGTATAGAGCGGTGCATGTCGACAGACGCTTTGTGCTCCGGTGCCGTATTCTTTGTCGCGCTAATTAAGGCTATTGCTCTGTCGATGACTAAAACATTCGTAGATGCGAAGCGGCTTTTTGACTCACGTGTGTCGCCGTACGTACGTGCGTCCGTACCAATGCGCTGCAACGCGTTTCTCTCGCCGCAAGTGTTGGAGTGGCGTCAAGTAGGTCTCGTTGCATCTGCGCGTGGACGACACGCTTCCCTCGCACGCTTCCCTCGCAGGAGCACGCTGACGTAACTGTATCACCCGCACCACGCTCGTCGTAACACCCACAGATGCCGGCTCCTTCGTCCGCTCACAACACACTTCTCCCTCGTTTCACCTTCTCTACCGCCCGCAACGCTCGACAGGACGTCGATTGAAAGCACTCTTTCGGCTCGTTTATTTGCGATGAAACTTACACTAAACCCAAACCGCCTCCCGTGTCTTTGCGTTTCAAACAAACGTTTACTAGAGTAAAGAATACACAGAGTTTAACTTGAAAGCGTTATTCCAGCACCCGCGTCGACGATTGTTTCAGCCGGTTTAATGCCATGTGCACCATTGCTGCTTAGCTTTCCATCAGTGTTTCTTTCAGGGGGATGGTCCATAATTTCTTTAATGTCCGCCAACCTGTAAGGGGGTCTGGACTGTGTCGTGCTTTTATTACTGTATTCCCCCTATTGAAAGGAAATACATTTGAATGATTGATTGATTCATTATTTTTCGCACATTAGACTGATGTTTCCATGCAAGTTGGGCGAGTTCATGAGCTCTCTTTGACTAATTTATCAATCCATCGAGGAAGGTACAAGATACCATGAACGAGGGCAAAATGGAGAATCTGTGTAGGCATTCTTTGTAGCGTATGAATCCCGTGAAGTGCCTAAAGGGCATTGGTGCGTATGCTATGTTAGCTTTTTACAATTAGTCCAGGCTCACATTATAAGACAGTAGGTCAAATTAGGGCAAAAAGTTGTAAAATAATAAGTGAGACATTGCTGCATTCTTGAAAAAATAAACGAACAAAAACAAGAAAATTTGTGTTTTACGACTGACGTAGCAGGTGTGAAACCTGTTCGCCGAACGAAAGGATGCTACGCGGCTACCTGCTCACCTGAAAACATCTTTTTTTTTTCACCCGCCAGCATCAGATATGAGCGAACGTGGCTCGAGCGCGTTCCGAGGATATCAACTACTTGGACGGCGCTCAGCTCTCAAGCCATCGCCACAGGTGTTGTTGTGCTAGCTTCTTTTAAAGACGATAGCCTTTCTTAAGGACCTACGACGCAAAAATTTTGGTCTGTCTGTATATTTGTTTGTTTGTCTACTCTTAACGGCATCGGGTGCTTGAAACGGCCGACCCCGTCCGCAGTGCCCACCTATGTTGCTCAAGGTTGAGCGTACATGCTTGTGCAATTGTCAATTGAAAAGCAGTCATTGCGATTGTCTATGGCCCCATAACAACACGTATATATTCTACATGTGCGTACCTTACTTGCAAAGGCATACATAAGTAATATTAAGGACCGTAGCACTTATCACGCTGCGCTGACCATGCAATGCTTGCACGGAAAGGTGAGTGTTTTCTACGCTTTGCTAAAACGAAACGGTGGTGACACCTACCCGTCGCCTTGCGTTCTACACCTTATCACCTCTGCGAGGGGCGCGTACACCCATCTCAAAGCCACGCGCTTTGTTTTCTAAGACAAATGCCAGATGGCGATAATGTATCACGTGTGACGTGACTTGATATGCTCGTTAGCCTCAGCTGCACGCTCGAGGCACTCTAACGCAGCGCCTCTAGAATACCATTCACCGATTTTCTTGCGCAAAACATCAAATAAATGCCTTGTTCACTCTCTCCACACGCAAGAATATCGTCTTTCGACGACATGTGCAGGTTACATGCAGATACGGTGCCATTTTTTCGCTCCTTATCTACAAGCTTAGGCAGCTGATATCTGAGACATCTTTCTCTGAGCTTGTAGGTGGCATCGCCGCCTGACTTCGTGCCCGCGGCCATTGCTGCTAGTATCAATCCGTCAAGGTTTTGTGCTTTCATAGCCTCTCCGGAGCCCTCCTTGCTCGCCACCGACGCGTCACTACCTGAATATATGCGTCTACAGGCTTCAACAACCTAAGTGTCTCGGTGACAGCGTCGACTTTACTGTATAACTCGGCTGCCGTTACCATGCCATCAACGGTACTGCTTCTGCCAGACACCAATCCATCCGCCTCCCTCTGGGAGCTCGAGGAACGGAATAGCATTGAAAGCAAGTCTGAGAAGACTCATCAAGCTCTCAGAATTTCTACGTCACTGAACGGAAAGAAATGTGCGCGATGCTCTGTCTTGTCCACCCCTGAATGACAGCACACTATAGCATGCTCAGGGGTCACTCCCACGCGTGATACGCACGCCCCACCCTCGCTGTTTCCACTCGTTACCGAAATGAAAAGGATGGTTGGACACCAGTCAGCTATCATCAAAAGCGGCAGTACCGGTTGCCGGTCGCGATGATGCCCATCTTATTTCCCCACGCATTTATCAGCGCACGGTCATCTTTTCCATATCAAGGATGAGCAGTTATTACGATTGTATAGACTATTCTGTCGCCGCGTTTCGACTCATCTCAAAGTCTCTGAGGAAGGCCGACTGCTGAAGTTCAGAGTTCGCTATTTAGGTCATAGCAAGCAGCTCACAGTCGGAGGTGTGCAACGCCCTTCTTGTGATAGCGTCTCTGCCAATTGGCGAAAAGGAATGGTAATTTGAAGCATACGAAGCGTTTAATTGCAATCAAATCAGAGACATTTTTCGAAACGCTGGGTACATGACTTCCGAGGAACTCATGAACTCATTGCACTTCTGTAAGTGAAAAATCCTGCGGACTCGCTCGCTGGATTTCGGGCCGACCGGTTGTGCCCCCACGATCTCCGACGACAGCGCAGCTCTGGCTGACTGGGCTCCCCCTACGCCATCTCCTGACGCCGACAAGAGCTCTCGCCGAGTGGTGCCCCGTCTTCGAACTCCTGCGACCGTGTCCATCTTTCCTTTCTCCTCTTTACTTCCGTCGCTCACTGTCCCTGCGCCTCGCTCTCTCCTTCCTCTCTTTTTATATACCTTTTAATCCTATCCTTTCAACCCCTCCTTACCCCCCTCCCTCGTGAGCTACTGTTGAGGTGTCGCACTCTGACGCAGACAATTAGAGGGCTCACTTTTATCTTCTTTTCCCTTTAAGGACCACAGAAAAAATCTGGCAGGCATGTCTACTTAGTGATAATGGTATTGCCATGTTCACATTTGGAGGTCAGCTTGGTGTTAATTATGATCCCTGTTTTTCGTATCGTGCATAAGTGGCCGTTTGACACACGTGACAGAAGATAAGACATCCTGAGAAACAATGCCCGAATATTTCAGCCACGCGCCCCCTGATGCAAAGCTGCTCGCCTGCAAAACCTATCGTTTGCTTGAAGTTGAATACGCGAGCAGAGCTTGCAGTCTCCGCACCATAAAATAATAAGCATTGGCTCGAGATGGCGCATAGGCGGGCAGTACGATTCATAATCAACAAACATAAAAACAGATTCACCGTCATCATTAATACTTGCAAACAGGATTACAACTTTAGAGCACAGAAGTAAAATATCAAGAATTGAAGTTTTATTTTTTTTTCATCACAGTAGCCTTCGTGCGAATGCGCGTGCGTATCTGCAGCCATTTTTGTCACGCACGTCGCCAAATCTATATGTACCTAAGCTACTTTCGTATCTAACACAGACTAGTCTTTTCAAGTTTTCTTTATTTTCCCGTAAACCCTTTCTGATTCGAATTCACTGCCTTGATGTATAGTTTCTTTAGAATCTGCAAGTACTTTGAAAGTGCCGTACTTGCCCATCTAGAAATGCACTGAACTACAGAATGTTCACATGACTGCTTCTGTCTCTTTTTCTTTGCTTCATTTTTTTATTTCGTCGTTTTCTATATTTTTTAATGAAGTACGTGTTACTTCATAAATTGCAGATACTGTATTTAGAGACCCCAAATACTTCGTGGACAGCTTTTCATTTGATTTTTCTCTGCAAGTGCCAGCTTTCGTATTTTTTGCACTTGATCATGGCAGTATCAAGAGCGGGAGGGTGAGGATCTGTTTTTTAACCTTATATATGCGTCAGTATATCCTGCTAACTATAATATTTTGTTGTCTAGCCAAGTTACACTGAATGTTGTTCTCAAAATACTTCGATATATGCCGTAAGCTTTTCTTTGTTCTGTTTTTTTTAGTCTGTGTGCCCTACGGCTTCACCCGTGTTTATAAAATTGCAACTGTATAACTTCCCACCCGCATGGCCCTTTGTGACTGCAATATACTGTAAATGAAAAAGAAGTATTAGAAACGTTCGAGATGCGCTCTGCGGCAACACGAAGAGTTCAAGCAATGCCCGAGCACAGAAGTGCCTCATGTGTACCAGAAAGACAAGTACACAAGAAATTGAACAAGAAGGCATGCCGGCTGCCAGAACGCCACGGCTGAAAAGGAACATGCAGGAACATCAGTGGCACTCTTTGGTGACACAAGATTTTCCTACATCGATAATCAAACCAACACACCAGTCTTTTTACACCGGGCCAGCAGTCCCCTCTAGCTGCACAGTCAGAAGACAGCGGGGTCATAACTTTCGCGGATGTAGCTAAACGAGCAAACAGACAGCCTACTGGTTCTAGCAATGTTATAACACGTCCATCAAGCTCAACACCTGCACGCTGCAGCAGCGTTCCTCGGGTGGAGGGGCGTAGCATCTTCGAAGGGGCGTAGCTCAGTCAGCGTAGGCTTCCGATAACAATTGACCATTCTCGTCCTCTCGCCCCAAGGACACTCCAAGAACTCTGTAGCGGTGACTAGAACACCGTATGACTCAAAGTAGTCTATTCATGAAAGAGTTGAACAGCTCAATAGCCGGGTCATTGAAAAATGCGTCCGAACTACGACAGAGCACATCACGCTTTTCGGCATGCTCCCTCTTGGCACAACTTCGACGACAAACGCATTAGCACTTGTGATTAACACCTGTACCTTCGGTACGTCAAACTTCATCGCTCCTCATGCAACGAAATCTTACCATGGCTATCTTTTGAAAACCATCGGCACGGACAACTGTCTTGCAATGGAATCGCCATTCACTTCGTAGCAAGGAGTCAGAAATGAACACTTGGCTTTTCAGCAAGACAGATGACACCAGCCCGTTGGTGTTTAGATAAAGTGGTTAACGATTTGGAGCACTTAGTATTCTACTATGGGAATTCCATTGGTAATTACCTTCAAGAAGACAACAGTCCTGCGCTCAATATAATGGGCTATGACGGCAACGCCCAGATTCCAGAACTAGCTACATCCACGAAGACGGTATTGTAGCTGGGACGGGGAACTGCGCACATGAAGTCAGAAGATATGTAAACGTAGTGCAGAACTGCTCTTAGCGTTGTCGGTTCCTGGCTGGAAGTCCCATCGCAGCGTAAAAGCTTTGTGTGTTTATGCGTGGTTCCTAAATACACCAGAAATAAAGCCAATAAGGCTCCGGTTGATCTCAGCTTGATCTTTCGCACGTTAGGAAGATAAATCCTCAAGATGTCATAGTGTTGTGCCGAGACTTCAATTTTCAGCATGTCGGCATCGAGACATGACAAGTGCAGCCCTCACAGCAGGCGCATGATGCAGGGTGCCTCGGAATATGGGCTGACGATTCTGAATACGCCCCAAACACACAGTTTACTAAGCATACACATCCCTAAACCTTATCTGGAGCACACGTTCGCAGCTATTTCAGCGGGAGGGGCAGGATGATTCAATCGGGAGCGACCAATTACCCATAATCATACACTTTCATACAGATGACGCCAATACGAAGTTAATGTCACGCGCCTAGTTCTGGTTGAGCCACATAACATACGGGACAAATGCCCCAATTTACTACAGCAACTTCCACCAGTCATAATATTTATTCGTTATAGAATAATAAGCAACTACTGCAGCTGCATATCTTTCACGACAAGGTAGGCAGTCAGGCGTACATCATTCTACCAGATATTGTTTAGGAACAGCCGTGCGCCAACCCATTGCATGTCCTAGTTTCTTGTATTTGCATTTATTCACCTAAAATAAAATAACTGTCAGCGAAATAAAGTTTCTTCTCATGTCAGGGCGGAGGCGGATGACTATGGCGGAGGTCGATGGCGTGAGAAGAGAAACGCCAAGTACCTTTGGCTTTCTTACCCCTTTGGGGATTACTCAGGTGCCTTCTTTCTTGCCTTCTCCTTAATTAACGTTTCGCGCCGCTTCATTAAGGCTCCGATCACGCGAACGACGCCTTTCCAGCTCCGGCTAGCATGTCAGACTCCTTATTCCTCGCGGCACGCTATGGTACAGAGCGGCGTAGTACGTCAAGGAGGCACTGACGGGGGAACAAAGTGCGAACAAACTTTCTCATGTCGGAAAATAAGCAACTTGCAAACTTCTTGGTGTTCTCTGTATGCAGGACGAGGAACTATGCTGTCAGGCTCTTGAACCCGTATCGCAGCAGCACAGGCGGCGTAAACACCAGGTGAGTGAGTCGCAACTCATCTCTCTCTCTCTTTCTATAAGTGTCCTCCAACAAATTTTTCAGTCTCATTAGTTTTTGCTGCAGTTTTCATCCTCACGACTCAATGCAGCGAATGCTATATCGATTCGCCTATAGTCGCTCGCTTGAAGAGGCCCAGCACAGACTACCGAAGTGCAACAGCCTATTACCTCTGCGACAAAAAAATATAAATATAGCCCCATTCAATCACTCGGTATTGTTGGCGAAAGACGGGGTCATCAGCAGTCCGCCTCATGAAGTCAGGAAGGAGTGCGAACCTATTTGTGCAGGCTTGTGCGCATCCGTCATTGTGGAATAAATTATAGATGGGTCGTTCAGGAGTGAACCAGATCTCAGGAGCGTTTTTTTTGTTTTTTAGGAACGAGAGATCTTCGGCTCACTGAAAGTGGGCAGGAGTTATCTGGGAGACGGCTCACTGAGTGACTCACTCAGCGGTGGGTCTCACTCGCCCAATGCTTGTTGGTTCTCTCGTCCTTTCCCCCTCGCTCTCTGAGCGACAAGTCTCTCTCGCTCAGTGAGCTGTATTGCTCTCGTTTGCCTCACCCAGGGGGAGAGCGAGAAATTCACCACTCTTGGAGCAAGAAAGCAAGGCCGCTCATTGGGAGACAGGAAAAGAGAGAACCACCGCTCACTGAGCGGCGGTTTTCGCAGTTCTCGCTCGCAGTGGGCAAATCTTGTTCTCTCTTGCTCAGCTTAATACACTCAGCAACAACTTAACTTGGCACTGGAGCGAGGGCTACTGAGACGGCGCGTCCGTGCGTTCGGGTTTCTCAACAAGTAGTGCGTCCTAATGTCCTGTTGTTGATTTCTATTTTGCTCGCTCACATCATTAAAGCGTTTAGAAGGGTATATACACGAAAACGTGAAAAGGAGAAACGTTTTGATGGTTCAGTGTACATGTTAGTAACACGATACAAGTATAATATTCTCAGCGGACTAAACCTACAAGAAACTGACTATCCTGATATACATGGATAAAGTTACCATGCAGCCAAAAACAACTGCAGTAATCAGGTGTTCTAGTAGAGCTTTTTATTATGAAATTTCAAAATAGACAAAATTCAATGTTCTGTCATGCTTGCATTCAGGTTAACTTGCCACCATCGGTATTACAAACAGTTATAGGGAATCGAAACAGGCGTTTCTCAAATCATGCGTGCCCGCATTCGCTAAACCACATTCGCTTTTCACAGCGAAAGCTGTTATGAGATCACAACGCGTTTCATGAGCGCACCGTGATGCTTCGGCGCTGCCGCCACCGCCGATTCCCGTCTCCACTATTGCACGAAATAAGAAAAAAAAACTCAGTAAATCAAATATACCAACGCCACAATATCATTCGAACCCACGTCCTCTGCGTGCCAGCTGAATGCTCTACCACTGAGCCACTGGTTTCTTTTTTTTACGATTAGTGGCTTCAGTAAAGAGCATATGCACAGCCTACATTTGTCATAATACCACTGACCACACACGGTGCATATTTTGGGTTGTCGACCAGCACCAAGCTGGTGTCGTCATGTTAATATTCGCGTAATGTCACCAGCGGCTGTACTTCTGAAAGCACCTTGGATGGTTCTGGTGCTGCCTTATAAATTTTAACGAAGCGGTGAATACTCTCTATCTAAAGTAAGTTCGTGCAGGCCGAGCATCTTTATAGAAGTGGTAGCCTGACATTCTTGATCGCACTGAGCCACGCTGGTGCTTTGAAATTCTTTGAAAATCGCTCTTAGGCAGTTTTGATGTTGGGAAAAGAATGCCGTTATATTGAGTAATAAAGCGTTTCGGAACAGCAAAGGAACAATCAGGTGTCGCATAATGCGAGTTGCACAGCGAGTGGATCGCCGAATGCTTCGAACCCTTCAGAAAGCTCGATCGTGTTCACATAATATATGTGGCACATACCCACTGTAGGGGATTGTGGGGATTACAAACTCCTCTGCCGTAATTCTTCAGTGTCGTCAAGCAGAGCGCAAAAAAAATGCACGAACTACCTTGCAAGCGGTCAGCAGGTACCACCCTTCTCTGAAGAATTGCGAGGGACGGCGTACTGAATGCCTGCCTTCTACAGAACGATTAATGGCTTATTGATTGATTTGTGGTGTTTAACGTCCCAAAATCACCATATGATTATGAGAGACGCCGTAGTGGAGGGCTCCGGAAATTTCGACCACCTGGGGTTCTTTAACGTGCACCCAAATCTGAGCACACGGGCCTACAACATTTCCGCCTCCATCGGAAATGCAGCCGCCGCAGCCGGGATTCGATCCCGCGACCTGCGGGTCAGCAGCCGAGTACCTTAGGCACTAGACCACCGCGGCGGGGCAATGAATGGCTTATTGGTTACCCTACAAGTGTGCTCGCAAAAGCTGCCTAAAGAGTGTTCGAAAAAGGCTCTAAAAGGCCGCTGTCCCAGCATTCGCTGTGACAGTACTGTGGTTTCCACGCGGGCCTGGCGGTTTTTTTTTAGTTTTTTTGCTTGGGCGATGCTAACATCTCTTCGAGAACTCCTCACACATATGGAGCTATGCCGCCATTCTAGGAACGTAATGGCTGGTATCGATTTCGGAGTCTGGAAACGTTACTGTATGGTGGCTCAAATGCACACCAAGCATTGCGTCAGCTAGCTGCAGGAGAACAGCCGAGCAAAGAGCGTCGGTGTAGGATTGCCAAATTTGTTCTTTCATGGCACACAACGTAGCTCATCCGGCTTGTAGATCATGCAGTGTAGCGAAGAACGTAGATTCTGGACCCTTGCGCCTGCGTTACCCCTGAAGGCTAAATTGCCCGCTCCCTCGTCTCAATCGGACGTCGCAGAGGCACTTGCTGAAAAAAATCATCTTCAGTTAGGGCCTAGAATAAGATCGTTTCACCGTTATCGTATTCTATTGACAACATGAA
This sequence comes from Rhipicephalus annulatus, assembly GCA_013436015.1. NCBI lineage: Eukaryota > Metazoa > Arthropoda > Arachnida > Ixodida > Ixodidae > Rhipicephalus > Rhipicephalus annulatus. The sequence goes on along the minus strand of WOVY01011829.1, from coordinate 188,413 downwards.
AAAATCGAGAGTTGCGCAGCTAAACATGACACATGAGAAGGAAAATACGAGCACAGGTGCACGCTAACAATCGATTTTATTGAAGGTAGATCAAAAGCGTTATACATCAACAAGCTGCGCAGACTAACTGTCAAAACAATTAGAAAATGGATGGATGATGAAGGGATGAACTTTATTAGGTCCACCTCAACGCGCTTTAAAGCACGTGGCTGCAGTGAACGCTCCCACGTCATAACAAACCGATAAAGTCTCTCTTTTGGATCACGGGCACGTTGGACAGCCCATACCTGTTGTTCGAGTTTGAAGCTGCAGGTAATAGAACTTTCCCGTTTCAAAGGTGGGATTACTTCACCACAGCGTGACGTGGCCTTTTTTATTTATTTCCTAAACGTTCACACAGAACGTGAAAGGAATCAAATTTTAGCACTGTTCAGTGCAAATGAATGGTCGCTCACGGCCTTCACACCGGCTTTCTTAAAGAAAAATGCTTCCATCATTTCGCGAGCCATTCTTTGTCTACTTCTGGCCAGGATTGTCGCAAATTGGAATCGTGGTTCATAATGCGAGGACGCCATGCAGTGGTAAACGAGGTGACTGCTCTTCCTAATATTCAGATTTTTGTCTTACTTCAGTCGGTCATCAAAGCGGCACCCTATCTCGCCTGTGTAGTTCCTTGCCGCAACAGTGACGTAGCTGTTCTTAGCGGCCCGTAGCTGTGCGAACGCACGCATACCTTTACGTTCACCTTACGGGCCCTTACGTCGGCTGCGCACTTCGAAGCGCACACCCAATAGAAACAAGTCAGCATGGTGGAGCTTGTCTCTATCGCCGCTGCACGGTGATCCTTGGACTCACAGGGATGAGAAATGGCGTTGGTTAAATACTTTGGTTTCCTTCCTAAACACATCACATTTCTTCTGACCTGTCTACCCTTCAGGCAACGAAAAGAGCCGTATTTCTTTGGGTGAAGCCCCCCCGTTCCTTTGCAGCCGCTAATATACAGTCTCACCTTAATGGGCTCATCTTCGACGGTGACATTCCGGCATGCACACAAATCCCATGAAAGGGTTTCACATTCCCTTTGGCTTTACGGGCCACAGTTTGCCTTTCGCGCCCTTTATATTTATTTCACCAACGCCCTTATTCTTTTATACTATTGTGTATTTGATTCCACAAGTACACAATATATTACACGACATCCCAGTCCCTACGTGAGGCTGGGATGTCGTGACGTTAAAATTTAGGACGTAATCAAACGAGGATATTTCGCATCGCTTCAGGTTAACGCCACCAGTGGTGACACTTTCTGTTTCAGGAGGCATGTCGACTCTCGTTTAGGTATACTTGAATAATACCCAAATGTGTAGTTTCGGCGAAATTAAAATAATTGTAGAATGCTATTGCTTTGTGCAAGGGTTAAATAAAGAAAAGGCAGAACCCACGTACAGCTGCAATCGACGATATGCGAAGAATGAATGAGAAAGGTTGATATGTCACTTTCAAATCACCACAACGTTTCAAGGTGGAGGTAAATTATGCCGTACACGACTTCAGTGTCATGATTATTGTGTTTGGATGTGTCGTTTACCTTGGTCATCTATTCACGTCACGTGATGCCAAATTTAGTATACGTAGAGCTAGTGAAGTGCCCGCGAGCACGCTATCAACGGGGTATGTTGTCATAATCTTACATGACACGTGTGTCAGGATTATCAAGTTTGCACAAGTCATATACCTTCGTCATCACTTGAAGTCAAGTAACAACAAACTTGGTGTAAGTGGAGCTAGCGAAATGGCCGCGAGTGCATCATGAAGGGCCCAATATACTGCAACGTAACGTTGACGCGTGCGCACGCTGGGCAGAGCGACGTTATACGGTAGCAAAACGCGAGAAATTCATAGTGTGACGCCAGGCGCGACCGGCGCGGCCCGACGGCAACCGGCGCGAAAAGTGACATGCTGCATTTTGCGCCAATGCGTTACCCAGAGGGCACTGCATCAGCCTCTTTTCGTGACGGAGGGACGCCGAACGTGCTGAAGCGCGCATGGGTCAGAGCAACGCAGCGCGGTGCGTGCCTGCGAGTATAAGGCAGGATGGGCGCCTCCCGTGGCAACGCCGGCGTGATGCGACGAAACGAACGCCGGCACGCATGCGCGCCGTTTTACGTCGAATTGTATTGGCGCCTCGACAGTGGCATGGGGTCATGTTGTCACATGATACGCATCTCATGATTGTCATATTTGCACCAGTCTCATACCTTCGTCATCCGTTGATGTCACATATACCAAATTTGACATATCTGAAGCTAGCAAAACGACCGTGAGCGCATTATCAGTGTGGCATGTAGTCACGTTGTTACTTGACAGGCATGTCGTGATTATTGTGTTTGGATGTGGTTTTACCTATGTCGTCCGTTAGCGTCACGTTATATCGAATTTGGCACCTGTGGAGCTAGCGAAAAGGCCGCGAGCACATCATGAACGTGACATGTAGTCATGTTGTTACATGACATGTATATCATGATTTTCATGTTAGGGTCTGTAACTTGCGTTCGCCATGCAATCATGTCCTACCATACCAATTTCGCAACATGTCATTTCAACGAAACCACCACAAGAGCTGCAGGACCATTAAATGTAAATCATGACATTCATGACATACATATCATGATTTATATGGCATGACTAGTCAAATATGTTCCTTATACAGTCATGTTATGCCATACTAAGTTTGGTATCGGTCCCATTGTCGAAACTGCTAGGAGAGCTAAAAGTCATAGGTGGCTAGATAGATAGATATAATAGATAGATAGATAGATAGATAGATAGATAGAGATTAAAGTCACCGAAGTTTGCTAAGAAATGCTTGGCATTTAATATTAGTACATTATTAACCCATATCTTTTGCCAAGCTCCGTGGTGGGGTTCCATACGATACGACGAGTCCAGCCTTGACATGACTCAGTAATGCATTTATTCGGGCCAGCTGGCATTGACTGAATGCTTACATAACAATAGACTCGCGGAGAACATATATGTGCAACGAAAGGAAAGCTACGAGGGCGAAGCTTCTGCATAAGAACCGCTATGAGAAGTAGTACGGTGTGCCGCGCGTCCCGAGCAAGATTTTGGGATCTGCGGATGCGGTCGGCCGTTTGGAGTCTCGCTTGGTCATGTTGGTGGCTGTTTAGGGTTCCGTTAAAGGCAAAGAAGCAGACAAATGTGCAGGCAGACTGACCAAAATTTTGGCGTCGAAGGTCTCCAAGAAAGACTATCATCTTTAATATTTCCGTGGTAGCATGACGCACACTCAACACGATTGTCGAGCGCACCAAGAAAACTTCTAATTTGCGAAAAAGTTATACTAAAGGTGGCTTTCCGTGACTGCGAGATGCATCTCCGGTTGGACCGTTCCGGACGCCAGTGAACTCTAGAAGGAACAAGAAAATTGCAGGGTGGATGCCAGATGAAGGCACCCTTCCGCGGAATGCCGCAGTCGTATGGTTTTCTCAATAAGAATTTACGTTTACAGGTTGACCTCTCCACTTTTCTTGCTTTCTTACGGCTCCTAGTAACCTGTTGAATGTAGTTGCGATTATGGCAAATAAGGCCCCGCCGCGGTGGTCTAGTGGCTAAGGTACTCCACTGCTGACAAAAAGGACGCGGAATGAAATCCCGGCTGCGTCGGCTGCATTTTCAATGAAGGCGAAAATGCTGTAGGTTCGTATGCTCATATTTGGGTGCGCTGTGAACAACCTCAGTTGGGCGAAATTTTTGAATTTCTCCACTATAGCGCCTCTCATAATCATATGATGGTTTTGGGACGTTAGACGCCTCATATAGAAATAATGACAAAAAAGAATGAGGTCATATTCGCTTCTCTAACAGCACTCACAAAAGTGCGAAGCCTCGAGAGTGATCACCGCGAATGATACAATTGTTCTCTGCTTCAGTCTGCTGCCTTTGACATTGTGTAACGGAACTTTTCGGGGTATAACCATATGCGCAAGAACTAAGTTCTTATTGTGTATTTGGTTTTAAATGTGATAGCTCTCGATGCCTTTATGAAAGCATGAATTTACCTCGGTATTGATGCGTTTTTCAGAAAGAGAGGAAGTTCAAGGTGGTTGTTTTAGCGCAACTGCCTGTCTTCTAATTGAAATCTACATTAGCAATAATTATTCTCCACTTACCGTACTCAGCTACTGAAGACGTGATTTGTGCTATAGTACGTGTAGAATAGAAGTGTCTTCGCCAGTAGTGTGTAGCGAAACAAAGGCTTAATAAGTCAGACAGATGAGAAACGCGTTCGTGCTAAGAAAACAATCCGTCCAATGCGTGCGCTCTCCTCTCGTGCCCACACTTAGTCCTCCTCACGCTCGAATTAATATTCAACAGTGGGTGATCCCCTTCCACGTATCTAGGCAAGCAATTGCTAACAGGTTACACATAAATAATGAGCAATGGGCATTTAGGTGGGCTTATTGGGTATCTTTCTCTCCCACTGATGTTCTTCCACAGCAAAATTTTCAGAGTGGCGGCTTTCATTGCGCGCACCATATGATTATCTGGTGAGACAAAGACGCCGATAGGGCAAAGATTGATTGATATGTGGGGTTTAACGTCCCAAAACCACCATATGATTATGAGAGACGCCTTAGTGGAGGGCTCCGGTAATTTCGACCACCTGGGGTTCTTTAACCTTTTAAATGCCGCACTATGAAGCAGTAGGAAAAAAACTAAAATTTATGTTGATAATTTGCATTGGCCTTCTAAATTACCTATGATCAAAAATACAGCCACATTCACAATGACTAAGCATGTTTTTTCGCATGTTCCATTTTTGGAACATTGGCATTTCCCATATGCAAAACACACATTTCTCTGGAACAACTTTTATTGACTTTTCAGTCGGGTTTCCTTATTCAGGATAACTGAGGAATAATATTTAGCGTCATACGATGTCTGTGAAAAGTATAAATATTTATAACAACACTTTATGAAAATTTCTTCTTTCATACTACTGGCTGTACTACAGTGAGCAAATCACAAACCGTGGTAAGCGGCAAAGCTTTTCTTGTGTAGCCGCTTTTTGCACTGCTGGCACTGATTCGTTGTATTCTTCTTGCATTCCGTGCACCTTCCCCGAGTCGTTGAGATGATGTAGTGGCCATCAGTTTTTCTGTCCTCATGTCTCGGATGAACCCGGGGTCCAGGTCTTACAGTGAGTTTCTGCTTGAGCTGCAGCAAGGACATGGTGACGTCCCACCGAAAGGCGATGTGCGTCACGGCGGCATCACTACCCTTGTGAAGCTCGCAGTGGAGGAGCCATTTTGCGACGACAGCCATGTTCAAACCATTGCTGGAAAGGTTCCACCACCATTTCTTGCTCCTCAGTCTCGGTCGATAGCTTCCGAGGAGGCGGTCCATCACATCTACTCCACCCCTGCCCTCATTGTATTTTCTGATCAATTATGGTTGAAGAATGTCCACCTTTTTGTTTGAGCGTCGTGAGGAGCGTTTCGCACTTCCAACAGGCTCGTGGCTGTGGTGGTTAGAAGAAACTGTGACGACTGCATTGTCATTCCACCTGCATGCGCAGACTGCCCCGTCACACTTGTAGTGGAAAGATCCTCTTTCTTTCTTTTCGATGCTTTTCAAGCTCTTCAGTGGACAACCACCGGTTCTTGTATCTCGCACAGCCCCTGTCGCTCGAATTCCCTTGTCAGCCAGTTTCGTAAGAGGCCGTGAGAAGTGAAGAAGTTGTCAAAGTACACTTCGTGATGTTTAGGCGCTTCCAGGACCGATACCATATTGCTAACAACCCTGGTCCCGAGAGGTGTCTTGTCGTCCTTCTCGTTTCTTCTCACAATATATTTATATCGCATAGGGGTACCCCTTCGAAGAGCACATCATTCATATTTTGTACCCAAATCGAAAATGGTTTACCGCGAATGAATATTTTGCACGAGTGGTGGCCATAATAGGGCACCATTGACTCGTCGATGCTGAGCCTTTCATTGAACACTCTAAACTGGCGGGAACATTTGAAGATTTCGTCGTAAAACGGCTAAAGTTTGCCCATTTTTTCGCCTGCTTTCAACTGAGTGTTGTCAACAACATGAAAGAACCTTTTCAGCTGCCGGTTGCGGGCCATCACTGTCGCGACTATAGGCCGACAAAAATATTCTGCAGTGCTCCAATACGAGTCCTCAGACGTAACGGAGTGGTACGAGCTGAAAAGTAAGATGCCGAAAAACTGACCTATGTCCGCTCCTGTGACGTCCACCTCCTCCCTCTTTTGGAGTGCGTATCTTGCAGTTAGTTCAGCCAGTGAACAAGGATACTCCGGAGAAATAAATTTGCTGAACTGCATAAATGGGCTCATGTTTGCAAGATCAGGAAATGCCTCTAGCAATAACGGAGGACTCTCGCTGGGAAGTGTTTTGTCAACGTGGCATGGTCACCCCATACTGGTCTATGGGAGTGCTTTGGAGTATTTGTTTTTCGAGCGTTCGCTGAAGCTTTGCGTGCTTTTCCAGCAGTGAATTGCCGCCCCGCTGGTTTCTTTCGTCGTGGCTCAGGACTCGAACATGCAGAAGGCGAATCAACGTCTTCATCCCTGCACTGCATAACTTCAACGTGCCCACAAACATCATCAGGAACAACTTCAGAAAAGTCGTTTTCGTTCACGTGCTCCTCGTCAGTAATATTGCCATCTTGAACAGGCGGCAACTAGCATACAGACGCACCTTCGCGTTCGTCATCTGGAAGGCTGAACAAAAGGTCAATTTCTGCCTCCAAAGTCAAGAAGCGTTGTGCCATGACCTACAACGAAAGTTATTGCGGTGTAAAGCACAGTACTACAAAAATAAAACCAGCCGCAAGGTAGTTTTTCTACTTACATTCACAGGGATTGATGCAGCTAGGCACTGTAGTTCAATGCTTCTCTTTCCACGTGTCTGGCAAACTTAAAATGACGCTCAGGAAAGCTTATGTTCAAGTTCTGCCAAGTGCCGCCCAGCGGGCGCCATCGACAAGGCAAAAAAAGAAAAAGAACAAGGCGAAACGCTCGTGCTCGTCTACGCTGCGTTTGACACTGTGAAACGCCAATGTTCCAAAAAAGGAACATCCGCACAAAGCTCTCAAGCTGAAAACTAGATTGTCTTTGTTATTTTTTTATTGTATTGCCGCGTAATCCCGAACTATTTGCCGATATTTTAGTTCTGCTTTGCTCACTGCAACATTACTTTTTCCTGCGGAATAATGCAACAAACATCTGGTGGTCAAGGAGCGCAAAATATGCCTGTTTTTTAAAAATTTATCTAATGATTCTCCGCAGGTTCATAATAGAAATTAAAACTGCTACGTTTTTCACAAGCATCAATGAGTATGCATAAACATAAAATTTTAATATGCGATATACTGGAGAGGAAATAAAAAATTAGGTTTCGTATGTTCCAATTTTGGAACATTGGCAAGTAAAAGGTTAACGTGCACCCAAATCGGAGCACATATGCCTACAACATTTCCGCCTTCATCGGAAATGCAGCCACCGCAGCCGGAATTTGATCCCGCAACCTGCGGGTCAGCAGCCGAGTACCTTAGCCACTAGACCACCACTGCGGGGCTTAGGGCAAAGACAGAGGCGTGTCCATCCGGCCCAGTAGCGAGCTTGCACTGCTACTTGTGAAAGTTCAAACTGCAAGTTCATTCAATGAGATCATCAGAGTTCACTTCAAAAGTGCTCATATGTTCTCACCGATAAAGTAAAGTGTACATAAACTAATAGTAACAGCCAATATCAATACGCTGGGTTCAATACACACGGCACCTTAGTTGGTACAAATATAAGCCAGTAGTTGAAAAAATGGACTGTAGAAGGCAACTCTGGTGGCGGCATCGTCACTCGGTTGCCTCTGGTATTTCGGCAGTATAGCCTCTGGCACCATTTGCCTCGGACGTCTACTGGTCACAGCATCCGCACGTTAAATGCTAATGGGCCACATCTGCTGGCGTTAATGGTTGCCAGCATTCAACCCCACTCAGTCCAAATACGGTACACCCCCAGAAACGTATATAGATGCGTCTATCCACGGCCCTCCATCTATTTGCGCTATGCGATTAGAACAATGCGCTTGGACTCGTTTTGCTCTATCTTTCTTCAGATGATTGTAATCAAGGAAGCCAAATGTCTCATTCTGAAAGATCGTTAGTTGGGCAGCGTACCTAATAAACGTGTAAGCCACGTATATAAAGATTTACATATGGAGAACAATGAAACGCCCGTTTGAACATTAAACAGCTGTGATGTTGTAATGTGAAGGTTTGTGGCTGCAAAAATGTCATATACCAAAGCCAAGTCCATTCAAATCTATTGACTACATATGATATTTCCTTCACAACACTATTCAAATGCCTAATGAGTATAGTCCGCGCGTCACTGCAATGAATATGCGCTGTGTTCATAGATATCATTCGAGAAACCTATTGTGACGAGTTGATAGAAACCAAAATGCACAAAGCACTATATTTACAGAATGTACAAAGAGTACGCAGTCCATCGGCCAAGATGTCAGAGAAGAAACAACACGATCTCTTTTCTAATTGTCATCTTCATCGTGTTTATTAAGCATTCCTTGTTGTTCATCATGGGTTGTAACAATATCGTCATATACCAGTAAATGGTTTCAGGAAGCAGGCACAAGTAGATTGAGAGCAGCGACAAAAGGAAAAGCTTTATTTGAGCGAACTTACGCACGTTCACAGAAAACTAAGTGACCGCACTGTCGCAGACAGACAGCCGAAATAATCGTTGCCACGCAACAGCCAAGGCCACCGGATGAAAAGGCGCACGCATTCTCAATCCAGCATTCGTGCAACTGTCTGACGTCATTCCAGGCGACGCATCAACAAACGATAAATGTTTCCAGAAATACACTAGAGGGAACTCTGGTGCTAGTTGTGTGGGAGCTTAGACGCATGGCGTTTCAGTCAGCAGAAGATTGTGGAGTCTAAAGAAATAATGGTGTCGTAGAGAAACAAACGCAATTAGTCGTATAGAGAATCTTGATAAAGAACACGTCGAGAAAAGTTCCTTTCACAAAGTTGAAAAGCAAATGTCGTGGAGTAATGAAGGAGGAAGTGCTTTGTTGACGAGAACTTCGAAACGATTACCAATTTGGCGTTGACAAGTTTGTTATGGGAGCTCGACAATTATTTTCATCGCCACGGCAGCCGCTGTCGAGGCAACGCGCCTCCTTTATAGAAGACGATCCGGCGTGTGATGTTTTCTGGCAGGGCCGGAAGACAACAAAGCCCATAGAAAGGCGCGTAGATGCGGCAGACAAAAAGCCGCTGTGACGTGTGTAGCCGTCGAGATGGCGACAGCTTGACGGTCGTCCCGGATCGCTGGTCTTGGCGATCCGCCAATTCTTTCCCGGATTTCTCCGAGCCCGATTATTATAGATTGTGCATTTAGCGCAGCAGTGGCGCGTCGTGTATCCGATGTTTCGTGGAAAATGACCAAAAGCGAGTTCCGCACAGGGAATTGGAGCAGTTGTCAAGCTTCATACGCCATTACTAATATATGTGTTCTGCTATTCAATCATTGTACAGATCAAACGTTGTGCGAGTGTTTCAAGAATGTTGTTGCGCAGTTTTGAGTTGAAATACTTCTAGTGGCTAAGTTTCTCAAAAAATTACCACTGGCATCTCATTCACATCAAGGCACCAACGTTTATTGCAGGCTTGTTTACAGAACTTTTCTAGGCAGCTGCCACCCCCTCTAGCTTCCTTTTTGTCAGGAGTCAATAGAAAAAGTGACTTCAATGAAGAATCAATAAACGTGTTATTGAACTTTAGATATGACGAATAAATGGTTTCCACAACCAAACTTTCTACTACATGACCAGATGCCCAAATTAAATTGAAGCAAACTTTAGAGCTATTCTGTGTACATACGAGTGACAATTAAAACACGTTAACCTTCCCCGACGTAAATGCTTTAGCAATTTTTAGAACCTGTATTTTAAAAATAATTGCCTTTTAAATGCGAAGCACTTCTTAGCGAACTTCGGCGACTATGAGCGTATCTATCTATCTCTCTGGCCGCCTACGACTTTTAGCTTTCCTGGCCGTTTCAATAATAGTATCGATACCAAACTTGGTATGACATAACACGACTGTATGAAGAACATATTTGACTAGTCATGACATGAAAATTGTGACATCTATGTCATGAATGTCATGATCTACATTTCATGGTCCTCCAGCTCTTGCGGTGGTTTCGTTCACATGGCATGTTGCAAAAGTGGTATGATATGACATGATTGCATGGCGGACACAAGCGACAAATCCTAACGTGAAAATCATGACATGCGTTTCATGTAACATCATAAAGATATTCCACATTCATGATGCACTCGCGGCCGTTTCGCTTGCGTCACATATACCAAATTTGGTATTACGGTATGTGACGAAGGTATGTGACTGGTGCAAACGTGATAATCATTAGATGCGTGTCATGTTACAACATGACTACATGCCACGTTCGTGATGCACTGGTGGTCGTTTCGCTAGCTTCACTTATACGAAATTTAATATTACGGGACGTGAATGGTATACAAAGGTATTATACTGATGCAAATATAATAAGCATGAGATGCGTGTCATGCAACAACATGACTACATGCACCACTCTAGATGCGCTCGTGGCTGTTTCGCTAGCTCCACATATAAGCACCGCACAGTGAACAGAGGGATCTTCGTTGCTCAGACTGCCCCATCTTGAAGTGTCTAACATTAGCCGTTAGGGGCACGAAGAAAAGAGACGCGTGCTCGCGTCCGCAATCTATCCCGGGTCGATTCCGCCGACAGATACAGTGCGCAAAACGCGCACGTCGCGTTCCATTTTCACCGATGCCGTCTCAAGGTATTTTAGGCGCGAAGCTCCTTATAGTGTGGCTTGCGCGTCCCTCGTCGTAGTGCGTAACCACCGGTGGCACGTACCCGAAAGAGTGCTCCTTGGAATGTCCGCTGGATGGCGGTACTTGTATATGATGAATAGATGATGAAAAGATGTGAGATGGCGATACTTTGAGTGATCACTAAATTAACGGACGGACGGACAAACAGATGAATGAATGGACAGACAGACATCGGGGTGGAAGCACGGACGGACGAATGGATGGACGGAGAGATAAAGGGACGGCCGCACAAATAGACGCACGGACGAACGGAGAGACGGACAGGCAGACCAACGGACAGACAGATGAAAGAACGGACGCAGGGACGCACGGACGCACGGACGGCCGGACGCACCGATGGTCACACAGATTAACGAACACATGTGCGGACACATGGACGGACGCTTGGACGGACGCATGGACGGGCGGAAACAAGAATGAATGGACGGACGAAACCATGGACGGATTGACGAACGCTTCGCCCACCAATCATCATTCACTCCGTGGATGTGCTGTCCTTTTTTTTTTACCCGCTAGGCTATGTATCTGGCGCTGTAGTCAGACTGGAAAACTCGACTGAATGGTGCCTATCATAGAGTTTCAAACAATAACTAGAGAGGAATCTGGCGCTGCGATGGGGAACCTTCATGGAAATCATGGAAAGTACAGGCTTCGGATTGGATAGGGTGAACTGGCGAAGCGTCTATGGACTTTTTTCTGCAGTTGCAGTTTCGTTCTTCGCGCACCGCGGGTATTGGGGTGCGGTGAAAGAAGCTGAAACAGTGACTTAGTTTTTCGAAGAGGCTGACGACCACTGGATCTCCTGATTTGCTGCGATGTTGGAGCTTTACGACTCGTATTTGACAGTTTAAACGCAGCGTCGTCCACTAACCGCTGCACATATTTATGTATAGCGTCTCATGCAAGAGGAGGATATTGCCTCGAGTTCATGTTTCTCACGAGTGCGTTTTGCCTAAGCTCGTTTTAAATAGACTGCTAAGTGATTGCGAAGCGAAGTAGACGCCTCGTCACGCTCCGCTGACTCGACTTCACCACAAAACCAGAGGTGCGTTGAGGGCATACCACTGGAACCACTGGGACAGACGCACCTAGCGTCACAGAAGACGAAATGATAAGTGTTTCACATTTAATACTGTATTGTTATTTCCATAATAAATATTACATACTTTTGAGAAAAAAAACATGTTTGTTTTCAAGTGTTGTAAAAAATTACTTCATTAAACCTTGATGCCAAATCTGGAACGCAAACGCACAGCGATGGAAACCCCTATGGTTCAATTCGCCCAGGTTTCACTTTTGCCGTACGGTCGCGAAAACTTTTTCCAATAAAGTTCTCGCACGAATAAATGAAGCAAGTTTAATATAATTTTGAGTTCATAACATTTTGTTTTACACCCGAAAAATAAGCGTCGCAAATATCAAGAACGTAATCCATTCAAAGCGGATACAAAGCCTTTACTTCACATACTTCTCATTGGGGTGCAAGCGCCGCTGAAGGAGCCCGCGTAGACACTAGCGCCAGATTCCGCTCTGGCTATTATTGTATGAAACTCAATGGTGCCTATATACGTGACGTCAATAGATAACGAAATATATGACTGGTGCAAACTTGATAATACTGACGCCCGTGTCATGTAAGAACATGACAGCATGCCACGCTCACAGCGTTCTCGTGGCCGTTTTGCTAGCTCCACATATACTAAATTTAGTATTACGTGACGTGAATTGATGAAGAAGGTAAACGACACCTCCAAACACGAAAATCATGGCACGGAAGTCATGTACGGCATTATGTACCTCCACCTCGTAACTTTGTGCGGATTTTAGAGTGACTTATCAACATTTCTCATTCGTGCTTCCCATATGACTGATTCTTTCTAGAAGTACGTGAGATCTGCCAATTTTTTCTAATAAATTTCTCCGCCATCTTTGAGGTTGTCAATTGTGACCTTATCCTCACCAGCGGCCTTTCCTCTTTAAATTGTTTTTAAGGCTTTGCTTACTTTTTCTGTGGTTACAGGTAGTATGTCGAATTCCTCTGGACTATTATTGTTACTCACGATATCTTCCTGGTGTTTTTTCTTCGGTACAGCTCTCTGTAGAACTCCTTCGCCACCTCCACCATCCTATTTATATTGGTTATGGCATTGTCTTCCTTGTTCTTTAATGCGTATATCTGATTTTCGTCTACGCCACACTTTTAGGCTTATGCCACTTTTTACAGCCTGCTGAATTCTCTGCATGTTGTACCTTCTGACGTCGCCTACCTTGCGTCTATTGATTAAGTTTGAAAGCTCCACTAGCTCTATTTTGTCGGTTGCATTTGGGGAAATCATGATTTGTCGTTTCTTGGTAAGATTTTTCGTCTCCTGAGATAACTTGCCAGTGTCCTGTCTAACGGCTGTACCTTCAACTTGCATTGCACAATCTTTGATGATACTAGTAAGATTATCGTTCATGGTGTCAACCCTAACGTCGGTTACCTCGTTCAGTGCCTCGAATCTATTCTGTAGAGAAACTCTGATTTTTCTTACTTTTGCTTTCACGGTTAGTTCAATAATTGGCTTTTTAAAGACGATAGTCTTTGTAGGGGACCTTCGACAAAAAAAATTTTGTCTGTCTGTCTGTACATTTGTCTGTTTGTCCACCCTAACGATACCTCAAACGGCATTAAACGGCCAACCCCATTCGCAGGGCCCACCAATATTGCTCAAGGTTTTGCGTTCATAGATGTGTGATTGTCAATTTTAAAGGAAATATTGCGCATATCTGAGGCGCCACAACAACACCTAGATGTTTTCTATGTCTGCTTTTATACTAGAAGAGGCACACACAAGTAACTCTGATTAAGGAATGTAGCGTTTTATCGCGCTGCGCTGACAGTGCAACGCGATACTCAGAAAGATGTTTCCAACGCTTTGCTACGACGTCACGGTGGTGGCACCTGCCCGTTGCTCTGCGTTCTACAACTTATCACCTCCAAGACTGGCGCGCATCTTGCTCCGCGGGCTGCAGGCCTTCGTTTTCGAAGATAACTTCCTGATCGCGCTTGTGTCTTACGTGCCTCGATACGCTCGTTCACCTCCGCTACACACTCGAGGCACTCTAACAAAGCGCCTTCCGAATAACATGATACGGCGAGTTTCTACCAAGCGCGGCGGCCTCCGCGGGTCTCAGTCCCTCCGATTGGCCCACGCGTTTGTGACCAGTCGCGTCCTCTACGCCTTGCCTTACCTTCGCCTGCGTCGTCGACACGAGCACCAGCTGGACGTCCTTCTTCGTTCAGTATACAAACGCGCTCTGGACCTACCTATTGCAACTTCCAACATCCGATTCGTGGCTCTGGGGGTACACAACACCTTTGCAGAGATGCGCGAAGCTCATCGCGTTAACCAAATCAATCGACTGTCTCAGACGCCTTCAGGGCGCCGTCTTCTACACAGACTTGGCCTTAACCCTATATCTGACCAAGACCCTCTACAGCCGGTACCAGAGCTCTGGCGTCAAAAGCTATGGGTGGAACCTCTACCCCGTAATATGAACCCCGACCTCCATCCTGGCCGTAGACTAGCACGCGCCGCGGCCCTTCATACGCGACACTCCGATCGTCGTGGTGTTTTCTACGTGGACGTCTCGGGTCCCTCCCCCTCGGGTCACTTCACGGCTGCCGTGATTACAGAGGGCAAACACGTAGATGGCCTCTCCTTTCGAGCAGACACAGTAACGCACGCTGAAGAGGTTGCCATAGCTTTGGCCGCCTCTCACCCTGCCTCACGCACCATCCTGACGGACTCGCGCTCAGCCTGTTCTCAGTACCTTCAGGGTTCCATTGCCCCGCTGGCGGCTAGCCGGCTACAAGCAGCCTCTTGGCGCTTTAACCCTCATCCCATTCGTATAGTCTGGACCCCAGGCCACTCGGGCCTGCCCAGCAACGAGGCGGCAAATGCCGCTGCCCGCGCTTCTCCTGTCCGGGCCGTTGCCCCTCCATGTCCCGAGACGGAATCTGGCAATACCAACCTGACGCGCTTTCGCGAAATTTTGGCTTATTACCGGGCTTCGCGCCGCCTCTACCCGGACCCCGCACGCGGTTTGGAGAAAGCGGACGAACGACTGCTACGCCGCCTGCAGACAAACACCTTTATCAGTCCGGCGGTCGCCAGGCACTTTTTGCCGGAAATCAATGGCACCTGCTCGACCTGTCATGTCCTCGCCGACATATATCACGTCGTAGCATCGTGCCCAGTTAATCCCGTCCCTTTCTCACCCCCTTTTCCTATCCCAACTAGAAAGGCTTGGGAGGAGCACCTGCTCAGCTGCTCTACCTTGGCTGCACAACGCTCCTTGGTGGAGCGCGCACGGGCAGCTTCCAGCTCCACTGGCGTCCCGGAATAGGGTCTTGCCGCTATATCATGCCGATGGGCCACGTCGGAACTCTCTAGTATACTTTTTCTGAAATAAATGTTTTTTACCACCACCACCACCACCGAATAACATCCACCAATTTTCTTGCGCAGAACATCAAATAAACGTTTTGTTCACTCTCTCCAGACGCAAGATTATCGTCTTTTGACATTTGCTGTGTAACAAGCAGATTTGGAACCAATTTTTTTCGTACCTGTTTTTGTCTTAGCTTTTTTTAAATCTAGGTGAACACGACCTCTTACTATTCTGTGGCCACTGCATCGGATCTTGCCAGCTACTTCTATATCCTGTACAATGCATTTGCGTGCACACAGAATGAAGTATTTTTTATTTGAAGTTTCGCCATTTGGACTTCGCCACTTCAACTTAGGGTTAGCTCATTTTCTGGAGAAGGTGTTCAAAACCAATAAAACATTACATTATGCGAACTTCAATAGTAAGTTCCTCTGGCATTTCTAGAGCCGATGCCATAATCTCCCACTGCATGGTCTCCGGCATGTTTCTTGCATACTTTGGCATTAAAGTCGCCCATTCGAATAGTATACTGTACCTTTAATTTATTATAGACTAATTCTACGTTTTCATAGAAGCGATGGTCATCCTGACTTGATGTAGGGCCTTGGGCTGTACCACATTCATCTTATACGTTTTGTTAAACCAAATTATAATACCGGCCACCCCATAACTGTTGCTATAGTATTCCTCTACGTTGCAAGCGATATTTTTTTGGTATAAGAAACCCCACACTAGTTCTTTTCTGTCAATTAATGCACGATAGCATAGGACCTGTCTGTCCTTCAGCACTGTAAAGGCCTCACGTGTCCTCTGAACTTAGCTGAGCCCTATTACATCTCATTGAACACCCTCTAAAAGGACAGCTATACTAGCTTCACTAGATAGCGTTCTAGCGTTGAACGTAGCCAAGTTCACATTACAATGGCAGCCTGTCCTGTACCAGAGATTCTTAGCACCCTCCACTGCGTCGCAGGTCTGACCACCGCATTGGACAGTTACTTCGCAGCTGCTGGGGACTAAGGGCCAAGAGTTAGTTGCTGTAGTCATGGAAGGCAGTGGCCAAGTACTCCATCAGGGTCATCCTGCACTAGTGAGGAAATGCATTACTGGCAGGTGGTCGCCAATAAGGCCGCACCCTATACCTCTTCTTTTTTCTTTAAACAATTCCTTTATTACGCGTTTTAAGTAAATATATGGTTGGTAATGATCCGGCATCTGCATACGAACCGAATTTGTAATTGCATGCTTCATTCATGCCTTTTTTCATTCATTCGTCATTTCATGCCTTCCCTGATCATGCGTACTGTACATTCAGGATATGCTTAAATAGGTTTGCGTACCCGGCTACGTAAAAGCAACAGAATCCCAAAATCACGGTACGCTTATGAGGCATGCCGTTGTGGAGAGCTATACAAACATCAACCATTTGGTGCTCTCTATCGGGCACTCACATTGCAAAGTACAAGGTCTCCTACAATCCTGAACCCAACTAAATGGGACCGGCGCCACCGGGATCGAAAGTACGACCTTGGGATCATAAGCCGAGCACAGTAGCGGTTCATTCATTAGAGCGGACAACAAAGAAAGCACCTTAGTATATTTTTGTAGTACCTACCAATAACTCCGCAATATCTTTCCGAGCAATGCACGCATTAAGCTTCCGCTATGACATTGGGCAAGGCGGTGCCTTTTTTCTCATTCTTTACGTATTTCGAAAAGAAACGTGCTACAAGAATCTTTTTAAGGTTTTACAGCTAAAAGCACGCAGAATCTGCCACGTGCAGCCTAAATACGTCAGATTTCAAATAGACCATGCATAGATTGTCAAGAGAGAAAGAGGAAAAGCAGGGAGGTTAATCAAGCTTGGTTCTGTTAGCTACCCTACACTTGGGGTGGGGGAAAGACAGAATAATAGAAAGGAAAGAGATAGAAAAGAACAGGAGTAAGAAAGATAATGATGAAGAGTGAGCTCGAGACTACACAGCATGGTGTCACACTGTTCTTTCCACCCTTGCTGACGGGAAAGACGACAACAACGATCACAGTTTCGAAGCGCTCGCGCTCGCGAGGAACAATCACTTCTTCTTCGGCGTCTGGGTGCACCCTTCCGGGGTGTGCGGTCGTTGCGGGCGGTGCTGACTTGAGCTCAGCTGACTGATGTCTGTCACGTCTCCCGGCCAGGCAAACTCTGCCTGGTCGGCATCCCTCACTAATGATAATTTACTCATTGATCTTTTCTTGCGCAGTGGTCTCAGCAGCATTCTGGTGGCTCTGGTCCCAACAAATGGGGCTTCAATTCACATGAAAAACCCCAAAAACATCCAGGAAGAGCTGCGGAAGGTGACCGAACACTTCCAACTCATCACCGAGGTGCGACAGTTTGGTCGTGGAGGCATTCTGTGCTGTTCCCCGGATCAGGCCTGCGTATCAGATCTGCTAAAATGCACGTCGTTTGCCTCTCTCCCGTTGAGCCCTTGTTTTCCTCCTCACTTGGCCTGTGTGAAAGGTTTGGTTCATGGGGTAGACTAGAGCCTGTCTTCGTCCGAATTTCTAGAGATGTTTTCTGCTGCAGGCGCGGTGGCAGTTTTTCGCTGCTCACGTAGCGCTCACAAAAATAAGATGCCAACAGAGTCGGTGATAGTTACCTTTGCTGGAACTACTAGACCAACAGAGATCAAAGGGTGGCCACTGATATATCGGGTCGAAATGCTAACTCCGCGTCCACTGCAGTGCCCTAGATGCTGGCGTTTTGGACATAGTTTTGGACACAGCCCTAGATGCTGGCGTTTTGGTTGCCGATCAGTAGAGCGGTGTCAAATGTGTGCAGGATAACACAACTCTAAAGAATGCACAACTCAGGAAAGGTCTTGTTGCTGTCTCTGTGGTGGCCCTCACCCATCTGATGATGGCACATGTCCTGCGAAAGCTCAGGAGATTCAAATTATGAAAATAATTGAGCAAAAACGTTATTCAAGGCGCGAAGCTCGAATCGCCATCGCAGAGCACTCTCGTGGGTACGCAGCTGCGATCCATAATAACCATGTCATGGACTCGTCACTCTCAGACGTGATAGCCCCGACCGTTTAGAAAACAATGACGAAGCTATTGCAGAACTTTTTTGTGACGCTGACGGAGTCATTTGCTCAAATAGTAAATGCAAAAATCGCTCAAGTCCTCATGAATGTTAATAATCCACATGCAGCCTCGACGCTTTCTTCAGCTAAAGAGGTGAATGCAGGATCTGTAGAAACAGGGCCTTCTAAACCCAGCCAACCGATAACAACATCTGCTGAAGAGTTATATTCATCAGGAGCTGGTCTATCGAACTGCGGCCGTAAAACTATTCCTATTGAACATCTGGATTGGAGCTCTGATTAATGTTGGCAGGACTCACAAATGGAATTCGACACAAAGAAAATGAAACGGCGGGCATCGCCACGAAAAAATGGATCTCCAGTGAGTCTAAAGGGAAAAGTAAAAAAATATCAGAAAGAAATAGCATCAAAAGAGGATTTTTCGAAAAGTAACTTATTGCAGAAGGCAGTGAATGCTGCCAACATATCCTCAAAATAGGTGAATTAAGAATCTTGCAGTGGAATTGCCGGTCAATTTTTTCCGCAACTACAGATTTGTTTTGCCTTTGTAATCAGCATTCCGCAGATGTTAAAGTGTTGCAAGGAACTTGGCTTTCTAAAGAAAAAACCTTTCATCTTAAAAACTACCGAACATTTCGCTTATACCGCCCCTCTCGAGGAGGTGGTTTAGCAGTGTTTATTTCTTCGAAAATTGCGCATCGGGCAAAAGTTCATCATCATCATCATCAGCCTGTCTACGTCCACTGCAGGACAAAGGCCTCTCCCATGTTCCGCCAGTTAACCCGGTCCTGTGCTTGCTGTTGCCAATTTATACCCGCAAACTTCTTAATCTCATCTGCCCACCTAACCTTCTGTCTCCCCCTACCCCGCTTCCCTTCTCTGGGAATCCAGTTGGTGACCCTTAATGACCAGCGGTTATCCTGTCTACGTGCTACATGCCCGGCCCATGTCCATTTCCTCTTCTTTATTGCAGCTATGATATTTTTAACTCCCGTTTGTCCCCTAATCCACTCTGCTCTCTTCTTGTCTCTTAAGGTTACACCTACCATTTTTCTTTCCATTGCTCGCTGCGTCGTCCTCAATTTAAGTTGAACCCTCTTTGTGAGTCTCCAGGTTTCTGCTCCGTAGCTAAGTACCGGCAAGATACAGCTTTTATATACCTTCCTCTTGAGGGACAGTGTCAATCTACTTGTCATAATTTGAGAGTGCCTGCCGAATGTGCTCCACCCCATTCTTATTCTTCTAGTTACTTCAATCTCGTGGTTAGGTTCTGCGGTTATTACCTGCCCTAAATAGACATAGTCTTTTACAACTTCAAGTGCACTATTACCTATCGCAAAGCGCTGCTCCTTTCCGAGGTTGTTGTACATTACTTTTGTTTTCTGCAGATTAATTTTAAGACCCACCTTTCTGCTTTCCTTGTCTAACTCCGTAATCATGAGTTGCAATTCGTCCCCTGAGTTACTCAGCAATGCAATGTCATCGGCGAAGCGCAGGTTACTGAGGTACTCTCCATTAACTCTTATCCCTAACTGTTCCCATTCTAGGCTTCTGAAAACGTCCTGTAAGCACGCAGTGAATAGCATTGGGGAGATTGTGTCCCCCTGCCTTACACCCTTCTTTATTGGTATTCTGTTGCTTTTTTTATGAAGCACTATGGTAGCAGTTGATCCCCTGTAGATTTCTTCCAGAATGTTTATATATATTTCATCTACGCCCTGATTCCGCAGTGTCTGCATGACGACTGATATTTCTACTGAATCAAACGCCTTCTCGTAATCTATGAAGGCTATGTATAGTGGTTGGTTATACTCTGAGCATTTCTCTATTACCTGATTGATAGTATGAATGTGGTCAATTGTTGAGTAGCCTGTTCTAAATCCTGCTTGTTCCTTTGGTTGATTGAATTCTAATGTTTTCTTTACTCTGCTAGCAATTACCTTTGTAAATAGCTTGTATACTACAGAGAGCAAGCTGATCGGCCTGTAATTCTTCAAGTCCTTGTCATCTCCTTTCTTATGTATTAAGATGATGTTAGCGTTCTTCCAAGACTCTGGTACTTTTCCCGTCAGGAGACACCTCGTAAATAGAGTGGCTAGTTTTTCTAACACAATCTGTCCTCCATCTTTCAGCAGATCTGATGTTACTTGATCCTCACCAGCAGCTTTGCCTCTGTGCATGCTCTCCAAAGCTTTTCTGACTTCTTCTATCATTACCGGTGGGGTGTCGTCTGGGTTACTGCTAGTTCTTATAGTATTAAGGTTGTGGTTGTCTCGGCTACTCTACAGATCTCTGTAAAACTCCTCCGCTATTTTAACTATCCTATCCATATTGGTAGTTAATTTGCCTTCTTTGTCCCTTAGTGCATACATCCACCTTTTGCCTATCCCAAGTTTCCTCTTCACTGCTTTGACTCTACCTCCGTTTTTCAGAGCGTGCTCAATTCTCTCCATGTTATACCTTCTTACATCGCATATTTTACGTCTATTAATCAGCCTCGAAAGCTCTGCCAGTTCTATTTTGTCTGTTGTACTTGACACTTTCATGATTTGACGCTTCCTAATTAGGTTCTTCGTTTCCTGGGAAAGCTTGCCGGTGTCCTGTCTAGCTACCCTGCCTCCAACTTCCACTGCACACTCCGTGATGATACTCGTCAGATTATCATTCATTGTATCTACGCTAAGGTTGGTTTCCTCGCTAAGAGCAGAGTACCTGTTCTGCGGTGACACTCTGAATTCCCGTACTTTCCCTCTCAGTGCTAGCTCATTGATTTGCTTCTTGCGTATCAGTTTTTGTCGTTCCTTCTTCAAGTCTAGGCGGATTCGAGCCCGTACCATTCTATGGTCACTGCATCGTACCTTGCCAACCACTTCCACATCCAGCACGATTCATGGGTGTGCACTCATTATAAAGTCTATTTTGTTCTTATTTTCGCCATTAGGGCTCCTCCATGTCCACTTGCAGTTTTCTTGTTTTCGGTAGAAGGTATTCAGAATCCGTAAATTATTGCGTTCTGCGAAATCTTCTGCGAATTTTACTAGTAGCTCTGCTCTGGAGTTTCTAGTACCGATGCCATAATCTCCTACTGCCTGGTCTCCAGCCTGCTTCTTCCCTACCTTTGCATTGAAGTCGCCCATCACTAAAGTATACTGTGTTTTTACCTTACTCATTGCCGATTCCGCGTCTTCACAGAAGCTTTCAACTGAAGCGTCATCATGGCTGGATGTAGGCGCGTAAGCCTGTACCACCTTCATATTGTATCTTTTATTCAGTTTAATTACGATACCTACCACCCTTTCATTAATGCTATAGTATTACTCTACGTTGCCAGCTATGTTTCTGTGAATCAGGAACCCCACTCCCAGTTCTCTTCTGTCAGCCAAGCCCCTATAGCAAAGGACGTGCCCATTCTGTAGCACCGTATAGGCCTCATCTGTCCTCCTAACCTCACTGAGCCCTATTATATCCCATTAAAAACCCTCTAGCTCCTCGAAAAGCACAGCAAGACTTCCCTCACTAGATAAGGTTCTAGCGTTAAACGTTGCCAAGTTCAGGTTCCAATGGCAGCCTGTCCGGATCCAGAGATCCATAGCACCCTCTGCTGCGTTGCAGATTTGACCGCCGCCGTGGTCAGTTGCTTCGCAGCTGCTGGGGACTGAGGGCCGTGAGTTAATTGGCGTATGCATGTGGGAGCTAGATACCATTAGATACCTTACGCTTATTAATCAACTTCGAACGCTCTGCCACTTCTTGTCTGTTGCATTTGAGGCTTTCGTCCTTTGACGCTTCTTAATTAGGTTCTTCGTCTCTTGGGTCAGCTTGCCACTGTCCTGTCTAACTAAACTTCCACTGCCAACTAAGTAATGATACTTTTCAGATTATCGTTTATATTGCTTCAACGCTAAGGCTGGTTTCTTTGACAATAGCCGAATATCTGTTCTGAAGTGAGAATCTGAATTCCTGTCCTTTTCCACTCTGTGCTAGCTCATTGATTGGCTTCTTGCGTATCCATTTCTCTTGTTCCTTTTTCAAGTCTAGGCGAATTGGAGACCACACCATTCTATGGACACTGCATCGTACCTTGCAAAGCGCTTCCACATCCTGCACTATGCCTGGGTGTGCACTCAGTATGAAGTCTATTTCGTTCCTACTTTCGACATTAGGGCTCCTCCATGTCCACTTGCGATTCCCTCCTTTTCAATGGAAGCTATTCAAGAGCCATAAATTATTGATCTCTGCGAATTCTACTAATAACTACCCTCTGGCATTTCTAGTATCGATGCCATAATCTGCCTGGTCTCTAGCCTGGTCTCTAGCCTGCATCTTCCCCACTATGGCATTGAAGTGCGCATGAGCCTCTACTACCTTCATTTCGTATCTCTTATTCTTCCATGTTACTAGCTAATAGGAGACGCGGCGCGGCGTCTGTGTTGTTCATACGACCTTCGAGTGGCTCCTGCTTCCTACAATGATTTTCAAGTGAATTTTTCAAGTGAGCGTTCAGCTTTGTTTGTGTCGCATCAGTGAAAGTGCCAGGACTATTTTGACGCCAAAACCTGCTGCGTGAGTGGACTATTTTCACGTTTTGGAACGTTTTTCTCCGGAGCCGGCCACTGCCTGGGCTAAGCCTAACGAGGTAAGCCCACGCTGGCGCGACGCCAGCCGCGTCGCCGTTCCCGGGTGCCCTTTTCGCTCTTCTTAGGGCTTATTTTCAGAAAATAATGGAATATCAGGTGGTGGGGGAGGACATAACCCCCGAAGAGGTGACAGAAGACCGAGGTTGGCAGTCTGCAGGCGCCAGAAGAGCTGGCGCGCGCTCGGCAGGCGCTAATCCTAATGGTGCTACTCTCAACGAGACGAAGTCGACAACGGCCGGGCAAAAGTTACAGGTCAAAAAATGAATTTAGAAACTAAAGTTTTAACATTAGATATCGCTCTTCCAGGACACATTCCCTTTCCGTTAGTAAACGCTTATTTTCCGTCAGGTGTTCAAATTTCTAGTGTTTTAGATACCGTAATTTCATCTTGCAGAAAAGACATATTAATGGTAGGAGACTTCAATTCTCATCACAATTCGTGGGGATTCAGAACAGATGTAAGTGGAAAGCGCTTGTGGGATATTGTTGCTAAAAATAATTTAACATGCATTAACCAGTGAATCCCCACGTTTGTATGCAATTAGTCTCATTCTGCGATTGATCTGACTTTCTGTAGTCCTATCCTCTGTATTTCTACTTGGTCTACTTTAAACTCGGGTACAAATAGCGATCATTTTCCTATATTGTTTGAACTTGTATGCCCCGTGACTTCAATCATCAGGCAGCCCACTTCTCACATCAATTTTAAAACATTTGAACAGACACTACGTGTGGCTTTGTCAAAACGAACTGAGGTAAATAAACAGCGAAATGTTATCAACTTTAAGGTTGTTAAAAAACAATATTTAAATAAAGCTAAATTCACAGTTCAGGTCTCCAAACAACGCCCTTTGAGGCATTGGTGGAACTCTGATTGTTCACGTCATTACAGGCTAAGAAAGCAGCCTGGCGAAAACTGCTCTATAATCAGTGCCCTAGAAACTGGAGCGATTACAAATACGCGGCTGCAATTTTTAAGCGAACAGTTGCCGCTGCGAAGAATAACTATGATAGCCAACGTTCCGAGTTCCTTTCAAAGCCTGGCTACAGGAAATAACTTTTCAACTTCCTTAAAGCTAAAAAAGTAATCCCGCCATCAACAACCCTCGGATAGATAGTTTCAACGCCACGTGAGTTGCCTACTTTTCTGGAAAATATTGCTCAAGGGCTGGAAAGCCGCTTCACGGCTGCTAACTTTTACCACTCGCCGTGCCCTGTTAACAGCGATGACTTTGAAGAGGTTACAGCGTCGGAAATAGCACAAGTAGCGAAAATATTACCCAATTCTGCTCCAGTTTCCGATGGAATAACTGCATCGGTAATAAAAATAGTCCATAAAGTATCACCTCAAGATTTACTTGCAATGGTTAACCACTCCATTAGACATTCGTGGATTTCGCCTGAGTGGAGAATCGCGAAAATAATTCCTTTATTAAAGAAACATGGAGCAGGGTTTACTT
Source organism: Rhipicephalus annulatus (assembly GCA_013436015.1). Lineage (NCBI taxonomy): Eukaryota > Metazoa > Arthropoda > Arachnida > Ixodida > Ixodidae > Rhipicephalus > Rhipicephalus annulatus. Next base: position 163,796 of record WOVY01011829.1, on the reverse strand, counting down.
TCGATAACGTTAGGCCTATTTCACTCACATCTAATCTGGTAAAACTAATTGAAAGACTTCTACACAATGGAATAGACAACTGGTTGGACGAAAATACAATTTTAAGCCCATGCCAAATTGCATTCTGGCGTGGCTGCTCCATTTGGTGTGCCCATGTTGATCTGGAAAGCAGGATACAACTAGCTCGTTCTAAGAAACAGGTTTCACCTTGGTACCTTTAGATATTACAAAGGCTTATGACAGTGTGGAACACATTAAACTAATAAATTCGCTAACGCACATCGGTTACCCAATTACTTCGTGGGATGGGTTTACTCCTTTCTAAAAAATAGAGGATTCTATTGCTCTCAATCTGGCATGTCGTCTTCAAATTATAAACAAAAAGAGATCTCTCCCAAGGATCGGTTCTTTCACCATTATTATTTAATATGTTATTGCGCACAATTCCAGTACAACAGGATGTACAGGTGTATGTATACGCTGACGACATAGTATTTTTCGCCTCAGCTACAGATATACATACATTATATCAGATGCTACAGTTTTATATGAACGCTCTGGACACATAGTTAGACGACATTAATCTATCATTAAACATCAGGAAAAGTACAGTCGTGGTTTTTCCTATAAGTGTTTCAGTGCAGATTTCCGTACTCTACAGACAGGACTTTATCCCGCAGGTGACATCGATTAAATACTTAGGAGTGACTTATACTTAAAACCTAAATTGGAGTTCACACATAGAAAATATGGCAGCTAAAGGAGCACAGGTGCTTGGAATGCTTCGTAGACTCAGCAATAAACGTTGTGGTTTATGTCGTGATCTTCTAGTAATGATATATTGAATGTATATTCGCCCAATATTGGAGTTTGGCTGTGTCTTGTTTTCTGGAGCACCCGCCAACAAAATAAGACCACTGGTACTACTAGAACGCGAAGCGCTACGGTTATGTCTTCGGCTCTCAAAATTTGTCGCAATTAACATTTTATGTAAAGAAGCGCGCCTGCCCTCTCTTCGTGCTAGGTTCCAAATACTAGCAGTCCGTACCTTCCTAAAAATACACGCATCACCACATAGGAGGTCACAATATGTTTTCATTAATGAGCCGATATCCTTTTTAAACCATCAGTGGTCTAGATTAAAATGTCCACAAGTCCTCGTCGTACAGAAGCTCTTACAAACATTACAAGTTAACCTTCGTGAAGTACGGGTACTGAAAACATTTATTCAAACAGTGAAAATAGAATTTGACAATATTTTTCCTAATAATTACAAAACTCTTCCCAGTAGATATCTAGATGTCATTTTAAAAGACCACCTGGCAGGATTAGACATAAAGATTTTAATAGCAACGAATGCTTCAGTTCGCGAAGGGTAGGCAGGAGTCGGAATTGCATCTTCAGGGTTGGATTGCTCTTTTTCGATTCGTTTACCCGATTTTACTCCTATTTATCAAGCGGAAATACTGGCAATTCTCTTGGCGTTAAGAAAATTACCTAGAGCAATAACAGATGCTATTATTCTTTCAGACTGCTTGTCTGTGTGTAGTTCATTAGCTGCGCCTATTATGTCCAATGCTTTAAAAGTATTTTACTACCTTACCCCGAGACATTTACGACTCATTCGCTTAGTGTGAATACCAGGGCGTAAAGGTTTAACCCTCAATGAATATGCAGATGCACTCACAGTGGCCTCACATAATTATCCCATAGTTTTTGTATTACCGACGCTAGCATTTATCGCCGTGGCACGCTTTAAAAATTTGTTATGTCAGATCGCTTTGAAAATTCTCGATTGGCAACATCAGATTTTTCCCATCTTAAGTACCCTTGGAAAAATCGATGGTGCTCCTCTAGAACGGCGGAGATATCAATTACGAGACTAAGATGCCGAGTCCCCCCCTCCCCCCTGAACGTTTATCTACACAGGTCTGGTCTGGCACAGTCTCCCCTATGCCTCCACTGCAACGAGAGTGAATCCCTTCACCATTTCCTCTTAACATGCAGGTTATACACAAACCAACGGAGGAGACTGTTAGAAGAACCTCTCCGTAGGTTGGCTCTAAATTTATTCCTTCCGGTGGTCCTCTCCTTTGGAGCAACTGAAAAGGGATTTAGCCACAGGAATGTTTGCGAGGCCGTATGCGACTTTTTAAAGGTAACAAAACGATTAGAATGTTAAGTTGAGGCATAAATTCACTTTATTTCAAATTATATTAGCCTGTTCGTTCTTTTTTTATTACCTCTATTTTACTTCTAATCTATCGTTTTCCAATTGGTTCTTTGTTAAAACATCGTTATCTAAATAATCAGGGTGGTAAAACAACTCCACCTAACAAATGAGGCACCCTCCGTTTCATGGCCGATTCCCCGTGGTGGGTTGCGCCAGGATTCTGAGGAACAACCAACCAACCAACTGTTCTTTCACAAATGGCCGTGAAGTCTGGTGGTTCTTAATAAGTGCAAGATGGTTTTCGTGGCTTTGCGTGCATGGGAGACCGTCGGCCAAGGTCCCAGGATCTTCTCTTCTGTAAGCGGCCGCGATTCCATCTGACAGAGCTTGGCTTCGATAATACTTCCAGAATGTCAAAAACTACAATCTCGAGATGGGGAAGATGATAGACAATGTCTCAGAGTTCACCGCAGTCACGTGCGAGCAGTAAAAGAACAACGCTTCCCTGCAAGAGCAAATGAATGCATGCGATGATAAGAAATTATTTCAAGAAGGAGGGCTGGCCGCGAACACTTGTAGATCCACACTCGCGTAACTCTACAAAACCTTGGTGTAAGAAAATACGACCTCTTCAAGGAGTTAGCATCTCTTCCGATTGACAGCGCAGCACACGTAATGATACGCCGCACTTAGTGATTGCCGTACGCTGATGCTAGCCGAGCTAGCGCACGTGGCAGTGATGGCGACTTCGCCTTTCGAATCAAAGTTTTCAGCTGCTCTAGTGACTCCCCTCTCCTGTCGTTTGTTCGCGCACCTTCAAGATGAGTGGGCCCTTTGTTGTCTGCTTGAGTACCGATCGACGGTAAGCTTCAAACTATGAATGACGTTTGCACGTTCGCTCTCCATGCGACAGAGATGGGCTGGTCACATTTCTTTTTTGCTTTAGCAACCTTCATCGCCCCTGCTCACGTGCTTTTACCGACGGGTATAGAACACTCGATGCGTCGATGATGTTATCAACGCAAACTCAATAGAGAACATGACTGTGACACTAACGGCAAAATTTCATCAAGAGTGTCAGTATAACTGCTATCGCCCCCAGAAAATCAAGATTGCCGGAAAGATCTAATCCGAAGAAAAAGTGGTGCAGTGAAAGTGGTTTTGGAAAAGAATAGACGAGTCTGCAGCGTGTGCTCCCTCGGGAGACCAAAGTGGGGGCCCAAAGAATGCGGCAATCTCACTTCTGCTCGCTCCACTGCTTTAGTGGTTTCGGGACGTTAAACCCCACATATCAATCAATCGCTTCGCTGCTTTCCCGCGTCAGGATTTTTATGTTTCTTTTTTCGGCGCCTGCTCATACACCAGGCAACGTATTGTTTTTGCTGGTATACGTATTGGTATACGGTGATGGTTCATCATACGGAAATGGTAAAACGGAAGAGGTTGAGTGGGGTGCGTAATCGGAATACCCGGAGGATTGTTCGTCTGAAGCTGTAGCAACAGTCTATGGGAAGCACTGCGCGCGTTACAGCTGCCATGGTAGCGAACTGATTTAGTAGCCACATTATCGAGGATGTTCTTCGACTTGAGGCATCGCTTACCACAGCACCCGCATGTTCATTCACAACTTAGTGTTCATGTCGAGGTTAGTTAATTCGCTGATGCCAGTGTTTCAATTTTTTAAATGTGCAACAGGCGATATATAAAACAGAAAAAAAGTCAGACGTATTCATATCATAGGTCATCTGATTTTTTTGAAGAATTGAGATTCTTAATTTGCTGTAGTTGTTTCCTCCGTTTTCGCGCGATCGATAACGAGGCTGCCTTGTCTCTGAGCACTGATCGCATGTGAGAAGGCGATTCAGCAATGTTTTCATTGTGCCTATTTTACCTATGACACGTTAGTGTGGAAATATGCTAAATATAACAGGTGCCGAAGGCTAAAAAAGTGCGAATACCGTACAGCTGAAGATGTGTGGCCGAATGATCATGCACCATGACCTAGATGAAGTGTGTCTAGCTTTTTTTTTCCATCATCAGTTTCATGTTTACATCATCAGTGCTTATCTTCATAAGTGTGTTTTTCGAGATCACTGTAATGAAGTGACAGTTATTAACCATGACAGGCTGGTTAATCTGCACATAATAAGTAGAAGAGCGTGCAGTAAAGGTAAATTTTGACGCCGTGTACAGATGGAGGACTGGAATAAATGTGATGACGCGCGCTCTTGCGAAACAAAAAATAAAACAACAACACGGTTATCAGAATACTCACTTGAAAAGGGAAAGATTTCCATGAAGACATCACATTTTTTTTTAGTGTGGGACATGACAACATGATATCTTTTACAAACTCGCTAATGATGAAAACAGTCAGACAGGCATGAGATAACAATTCTAACAATGACACTCTACTACATGCGGTGACCAACAAGCGCACACATGGGACAAAGGAGTGCGCAAATTTCTCCCAATGGGCAATATTAAAAATAGGTCTACGAAAGGTAGATTAAGTTATTCGACGTTAAGAAACACTTTGACTTATCTCTTAGACCACAGCTATAAATGAAAACTCCCGCAGCTCGATGACATCACATATCGTGGACTATACGAACACATAAATTTGGATCATTGCACTTCAGTGGGCAATAATATCGATGAACGCCGAGAACATGCTAGCATTGACAGGATTATTCACACAGTTAGACAGCTTCCTGGAAAAAGATATACTTTTGCCAGGCTCTGGTGAAGTAAGGCGACGCAAATAACGGCTCCTGCAAGGTCATCGGTCCTTTAGGACTTTGTTATGCGGCTATAGTGGAAGGAAGGCAACATATTCAGCGTTTGAAACGTTTTGGATACGATTAACACCTATGGTTCGCCATCAACACCCACTTTTGGTTACTGCCCCGTAATCTGCGCGAGTGCCACTTAAAGCTCACCTGTATTCTTGGACAGCATTTTTACTTTCTACATAAGCCACGTGCACCAAACTACGCAGGTAAAGTAACGCGGGTCACAATTTTCTCGCAATCACACGAGAAATGTCATTCGCATTGTCTCCGGTGCAGATAGACTAAGAGACAGTGCACTTTATTACAATCCTTAGGAGAAACTGACCAAAAATTAGTGGCATATGGGGCAGGGGGGGGGCTATTAGTCCATTCGTATCACACCTGTGCCCTTGAGCAATCGTTCACTTCTCCTTGAGGTGACGGCGATTTTATACACCTTTTTTCATCATACATACTCAGTCCTTTGCGTTGCTTTGAGCTTTACCACGATTTAACAGCTGTTGTTGCACGCTATCACACAACTGTATGCTGCCGCTGAAAAACAGACTGCGTATGCGTTACTACCGCTGCTGTGATGTCGGCTAGATAGCGTTGAGCGTTACGAACAGCATTCAGCGAGTGTCGCACTGCTGTCCTATGAAAAAGGCCGAAGGAACTCGGGAACAGATGAACTCACAACATTTTGATGTGCGTCTGCTTCTGTGCCGCCCTGTGTTCACTGACCTGAAAATAATGCAAACACACCAAGAAATACTCTACTGCAAATGTTTAAAAGTTACGAAATTATGCGTAAAATAAATGTTATTCTACGGAGATCCTTCACAAGGCAACAACTCGATGGCAAAAGGAGCAATGCGACGACAGAACAGGCAAAGGCAACAGGAACACGGTGTTTGTGTTGTCTTGATCGCTTCTCTTGTGTTCGTGTGTACATATGCCTCCATTTCGGTTATCGTAAATGCTCATCAACCAGTTCAACTCTCTGTTGTTCTCAGCACAATGAAAAATAACAACTACTACTTTACACTAGCAGACACTCAGCAGCTAAGGACGTTCGCCTGCATTGCGTCCTGTAAAGCAGGACATACACAGATTTTGCACACTCGTTGTAGGTCACACGAACAAGATCAATGTATACGCGCGCTGCAATCTGGTGATGACGTCAGACTTTTCACGCGAAATCTTCTTGTGTCCTACCACTGCTGCATTCGGACTTCGCTCGGTTCGTAAGCATCCGTGATTGACGACGCACATGACGATCCAGTCAGAGCAACAAGGCGTGAGCAAATCTGTTGCACTTTGAGAGAGTTACGTTGCAATGGCTCCCCCACCAGCAACACTGGCAGTCAGAAATATAGGCACGTTGTTGCATAGTTTTGTGACACTGCTCAAAGAAGTGGTACGTTTCACAACAGCAAACTACAGAAGTACTGACAAGAAGGCGGAAGATAAATAGGTTTGGCACAGCCGGCACAATTGATAATCAAGGTTCTTCTTTTTTAATTTCTTTTTGAAATGGTGTAAAGACCGAAATACGTGACAAAAATTTATAGTCGTCATTCACTTTTCTTCGTGTTAATTTTAAAATTCCACAAGAACAATTTAAAAGTTTTCGTATACAGGAAATTTGTGTGCGAAACTCTTGTGCAGGTTTATCTGTTTCGCACGCAAAAAAAAAACAAAATTAAACAGGAGTATTTTCGCAATCATCCATGAAAGCAGAAGCAATCTTATTAACGTAAGCCCGCCGAAGTGGTCTAGTAACTAAGATACCCGGCTGCTGAATCCGGGCTGCGGGGGCTACATTTTCGATGGAGGCGAAAATGCTGTAGTCCCATGTGCTCAGATATGGGTGCACGTTGGAGAATTCCAGGTGATTGAAATTTACAGAGCCCTTCACTACAGCGTCTATCATAATCATATGCTGGCTTTGGGACGTGAAACCCGATATATCAGTCAATCAATTTAATTAACGCATGAACATTGCAAAGAAACATGGTGTGGTGAGGCCATAATCACTCCATGAAAATCACTGTGTGACACTGTGGACATTCAAGGAGGGTAAGTACTGCATTAAGCCTTGTCAATTTGAAAGAGTTGATTGATTGATTGATATGTGGGGTTTAACGTCCCAAAACCACCTTATGATTAAGAGAGACGCCGTAGTGGAGGGCTCCGGAAATTTTGACCACCTGGGGTTCTTTAACGTGCACCCAAATCTGAGCACACGGGTCTACAACATTTCCACCTCCATCGGAAATGCAGCCGCCACAGCCGGGATTCGATCCCGCGACCTGCGGGTCAGCAGCCGAGTACCTTAGCCACTAGCTCACCGCGGCGGGGCAATTTGAAAGAGTTGCGCGGTGTATAATGAAAAAAAAGCCCGTTCAATAGTTGTCAGCCATCCTATTACAAATATAAAATGTCACAATTTTGGGGGTATCTCAGCACTGTGAAAGAAGACGTAATGTTTGAAGCACAGTTGATAAAATGAATGCACATATCACGCTTGAATTACTAATCTTTAGTCCGAGAACATCTGCATGCACACTGGCAAAGTTTTCGGTATCTACAAAGCGCGACACCGTGAATCCAGAGGCACCGCCCAAAGCGTCAATGTCTATATGCCGAGAACCTGCACGGTAACCGCACTCCGGCTTGAAGTATCCGGCCTATACACAGTCGTGGAAAGGCGTGAGTGGCCTGGTGATTCGTCGCCTTAACTTGGCCATGTTGTCTGTAATGAGCTTGTTCTCTGGCTCTAATGAGTGGGCAACTTGATAGTGTCGAAAGGCACCTTGGTAGTCACTCTGTGAGACAATGGTTAACATAAAATGTTAGCCACTAGATCGCACATGATTTTTTTGCGTTGGATAATCAGTTGTTTATGCACAAGTGCAGCTCTTGTAAGAGAAAACGCAAGGAATAAGCAAACAAGTATTGATTGTTTTGGCGAAGATAATGAATATTGAAGCATGATAAAACAAATTTTCGAAATGTTCTACCGAATATCGCAACTTCAATGCTCACCTCCAAGTGTCTGATCACAGCGAGATTCAGATGAGCGTGAGCAAGACCAGAATCCAGACGAATGGCCACTTCGTAACTCTGAAACAGAAAACAAAATGTGCTGTTTTGTTTTTAATGTATGTTATTATATGAAGAACACGTAGGGGGCATAATAACAACATAATTTAAGTAGCCATCTTTAGATGCATGTCTGACAACTGTCTCTTAGGAAAATAATTCGTAGGAAATCCACAATTCTGTGGCAATTCTTTTATTTTCTCTGAAACATTTGCACAGAAAATTTTTCAGCTTTAATGCTGCCCGACGACACAGCATCTATAGATAATAAACGAACAACAATATTGAGTGAACAATCAAAGACGTAACCTTATAGAATGTTTGTTCATGGAAAAAATATTTTTGTATTCATAAAAACCAAAACATGTATGAGTAGTATTATAGCTTTTTACAGTGATATGGCATTATGTTACTGTTTGATTTGGGTTGAAACGTTTTCACACTACTATCTTTAAACTGTTTATTAACTCCGAGTGAAAATGTAGCCAGATTAAGAAAAAATCCGTTTTTGTGGAACAGCTGCTTCTTGACCTAAAGTTATACTTTTACAATATTTTTGCTAATTTTGTTACTTTGTACGCACACCTTTCTGCCCATGCGAAAGTATCTCCAAATTACCGCATAACTTTGGCTGAACTTACTGAAACGAAATCTCAGACATTATAAAAACCTAAAGCTTTCGCAACAGAATTAATCAGTTCAAGCTAGTTCGAGTTAGAAACATATGCTAATTCAGTAAAAAAATACCTCATTCAATGAACCAACCTTTGCCGACGAGCTGAGGTCACCCAAGTCCTTCAGTATGTCACCGTGATCACTATGTATTTTCGCACAACGCAGATCATCAACATCGCATAGCTTTAGAGCCTTTAAAATGTAGTCCAGTGCCTGAAATATTACAGAGAAATATAAACAACATGATGACTAATCCACTGATCATAAACGTCAATTCAAGAAAGCATAGCAGTTTGGACAGTCACTAATTGTATTCAGGACAGCGTGGGCAACTTAATTTGCTGTATACAATTGGCACATTGTTTATTTAGGTATAAGGCAAGGTGTATAAGACAAGGTGTATAAGACAAGTATAAGATAAGTTAGGTATAAGACAAGGCGTATAAGACAAGTTCTTTTAAAATCAAACAAATTGTTTACGTATTTTTCAGGCGTAAATTTCCATTCAGGCGCTTTTTACGGTCTCGTCAACAGTACCGTAGTTATAGAGCCCCCTGTGTAGAATTGACAATGTAATTTAACGACCAATAAGTGTCTTCTACAAATAATTGGTAAGCAGACGTGAGAAAAGTACTGAATCGCATCTTGATTCGATGTCTATATACGAAACTTGGCCACTCCACACCCCAGCCCAAAATTTGGCTACTTGCTAGTTATTTAAATTATCTTCAGATGTTAATCACCACTTGCTGCCTGCTGCCTGAAGATATTTCACAATAAAAACAAAATAGCATGCTTGCTCGCCATTTTCTTTACAGTGATGTAGTGCAAGAAATGGAACCATTATTTCTCGCAGAAAAATCAAGTTACCTGAGCTATAGGGATAACGGGAAACATTATTACAGGGAGTGCAGATTTACTCGCGCTATTACATTCGGTGAAATATTATAACGGACGAAGGCCAGTGATATGTTTCTGTGGAAAATGCTGAGGGAGAAATAAAGAGCGATGATTTTAAGTACGCGCACGCAAGGAAAACATGGACAAGCAAGTGATATCCCGCGCAGAAACAAATGCTTGGTTCGCACACAAACAAAACAAATTGGTTGTCCAGTTCGGTACAAGGTAACAAGTACCTCGACTGTGCGGTTGATGTGGTTGTATAAAAGGGCAGCCGTGTGCAACGCTCCTCTGTCGGTTCTGTTGTGTTCAATCACATCCAGTAGGAGGTCCTCAGCTGCTCGAAAGCTTCTGAGCTGAATCAGGAGCTGAGCCTGAAAATAAAGTTAAAGTAATACACCGTAAGCTGCTTTCCACAGCATGCTAAACCGAGAACAGTATTTTTTAATGCCTTTAAATAGTGAAGCACGAATACAAACACGTTCGCTCATAGACAGGCAGATATTTAACACGTATGAATGCAGCAGTGCCTAAACAGCTGCTGTAGCAACGAACATCAGCACGCCTTTCACCTCCCGTAACATGTAATTCAAAATTACTTTAACGTCAACCTCACACATTAACAATTATACCCCTGCTTTTATTGCCCACACTCTTGAGCATGTCTTCTTTAAATTAAAGAATTCATTAATCATTTTCTTTCTCAACACGCACATTGCCAGAATATAAGTTGATTTAAATGCATGCACACCTGTCTGGTACTCTTGTACAGCCTTGGCTGGTACTACGTCTGTAACTTTCTAAAATAGCGTTTTGAATGAAAGTCGCGCTACAATTACTGATGTTTTCAGCAGTACGCGGTATGCCGCAGGCATCAACAGTGAACCTTGGGTCAGTCTACTCGAAATACTTTTTACCATTCTGGCGGCTCTTTTGTGTTTAAGAGGCAATGAACTACAGCCTGTACCTAAGAACTGTGCTTATTTTTTATTACAGTCATTCCACCTCACAGTAAATAGCAAAAGGAAAGGCAAAGGCACCCGTATAAGTAAGTTAGTAATAGGAATTGAACTGAAATGGTCTGCCATGTCCAGTCTTACGCTTTCCTTATGTGAAAAGGAGCAGTGCGCGTTGCCTAACAATGCCGCATACTAGGTGCTACGAATATTTAATTGGTAGAACTGAAGTTCCGCTGGGCGTCTGTGACTCACATGGTGAACCTTGCTTTCACGGTGCTCCGGGAAACGCCTGTGGATATCTTCAAAGAGCTCTCTTGCTTCGGCCAGGCGGCCAGCGTTGACGTAGAACACAGCCAGGTTGTCCATAACCTGTGGATCCGGCTCAACAGCGAGGGCCCTGTCCGTTAAAGAAGAACAAATGTTATCAAAGAAACTGAAACTGCGAAAGTTCGACCAGTATGCCAGATTCACGTATAGCGTGCATGGTGCTGGCTTAACGGCAACGTACGTTTAGTGAGGCTTGTTCTGATGATATCATCAGTTTTTTTTTTAAAGCGACAGTCCCACATTTGCTCTACACCATCATTTGTATATACGGTGAAAAACAACTCTGGAACGCTCTGTCAAAAGTTATTTTGTAGGAAGCCAAGCTTTAGAATCATGGTTGGAAAATTCATTCCCTGATATTCGTGATGCCATGCGGTGGTAGATGTCACTCGGCTGCTCATGAATTCATTCAAATTGAGAATGTGAATAATGAGGCAACAACAATGTTGCCTGCTTAATACTTCTAAAGCACTAATTGTAACAACAGGGCTATTTGAAAGGCCAAAACGCACTAGGGAGCATTGAGGCGCAGTGCTGACAAAGACGCATCCAGGAAAGTATTACGTAAAACGTGAGTACTTCATTACATTATGTTAACTGCGTGGAAGCGTCGTGTAAAAAAGCCATCACTGGAGCATGAACATTCAGTGACGGTATCTTGTTCAGATTCCCCCTAACAACGTGGACCAGCTAGTGGCCTTCAATAACATCGGTCTATGCTGAGAATATTTGGCTTGCGACGTTTTAAACATACGCTCACCTTTTTAAATGCTCTACCGCGGCTTGGCCCGCTGAATCGAAAACGTAAGAAACTCTTGATTTGAGGCAATGGGCGTAGTTCTGATGGTTTAGGGGCATCAGTAATACGTGTATGCTGCAAATTAACCTGCCTGAAAATTTAATCAATTGATCTTCCTTTTGAGGTCAGCTGTTATGACATGTGGGCAGTTAATTGTCAAAACTAGCGGGAAGTTGATAGGTTAACTTAGTCCTATGCATCAAGCTCGGCTGTTGGTAACTGTCTGACCTCTTGTAGAGACTTTCGGCCTGAATGTTGAGGTTCATGCTGTGAAGGCTTCTAGCTGCGTTCAATAGCGCCACCGTGTGGTTTTGCTGGATGTCGAGGGCTTGCTGAAACTGTGCAATGGCCTCTTCAGCACGGCCTGCACAAACGAGCACATCCATGACTATTTGAATAAAGGCATCAAAAGGCAGAATATTGCAACAAGTAATTCGAGTTATATTACGGAAAAGAAATTATAGAGCGGGGGTGTCATTTGTGTGAAACGGCAAGTATATACTTCAGTACCAGTGGCAGTTTTCGTTCAATAATTTTACGCTTTGTCTTTTCTTGAAGTTCTGCTTGCTTGGAATTTCCAACTTCGCTGTTTGAAATTAATATCGACAAACGTGCCATGCGGCAGCACCTCCAAACGCTTCGTTATTTGACCTTCCTTGCAACATATCATGTTTATACTTTTAGAAATGTCGAAGGACGTGCTAAAAATGTGACGTCTGATTGTTGAATCAGAAAATACGTCCAGCCGTCTTATTACGTAAGAATAGTCGCCTATAAGTTGAAATGGGAGAGACAGAGAGAATAAAATGAGGGAAAGGCAGGGAGGTTAACCAGAAAATGGAGCATCCGGTTTGCTACCCTGCACTACGGGAAGGGGGAAAGGAGAAGAAAGATTGGAAAGAAAGTGAAGCTAGGAAAAGTGGTCATGTGATGCAGCAACGATTTTCAAGTGTTTACCTGATTTGACTTCGATACAGTTTACCAAACGAGTTACCAGTTACTTAGCTAATAGAGGCGCTTAACACCTCTAATACATAGCATGACTGTGGACTTGATATACAGGAATAGAAGCCACACTAAAGCCGGCCTCACCATGTGATTGAAGGAATGTGCCATAGTTGTTGCGGGCATCCGCATTTCGGTCATCGCTGCGTAACGCCATCTGGTGCAACCTCTCTGCTTCAGCCAGGTCACCTTTCTCAGCCATGAGGGCCGCAAGCGACGAGTACGCCTCGCAGAAGTCGGGATCAAGCTCCACCGCACGTTCCAGCAGGGCTCTTGCGACGTCCTTCTGGCCTTGCTTGCTGCGCGAGGATAATGACACTGTCAAGTTTCTCCCTTTTCACCCCACCATGGTGGTCCAGTGACTAAGGTACTCGGCTGCTGACCTGCAGGTTGCGGGAACGAATCCCGGCAGCGGCAACTGCATTTTTGATAGAGGCGAAAATGGTGCAGGCTCGTGTGCTCAGATTTGGGTGCATGTTAAAGAACCTCAGCTGGTCGGAATTTTCAGAGGCCTACACTACGGCGTCTCTCTGAGCCATATGGTGGTTCTGAGACGTTAAATTTTACTAACCATTATCATTTTCGTCACTTCAATTTTCGCGTATTTTTTTTTGCAATGCGTAGCGCACTGAAGTAAGATTCAAGAAACAAAGCCAAACCAATATAGCTGTACAAGTGACACTAAGAAAAAAAATGCGCTATCTACAGTTGTGATTCTAGCTCGGGCCTTTTAAGTGGGAATGGGGAATTTTACCGCTTCGGATCCTCCCGCAAATCTTAAAACAGCGACACAACACATTGCTGTCAATACATTCATTGAAAAATTCAAGGAAGTATATGACCATAACTTCCCTCGAATTACCCACCGCCCATCTAAAAAAATTAGGAAGCCATGGATCACACGGGACCTGTTGCATCAAATCAATGAAAAGAATGTAATGTATAATGCATTTCTCGTCTCTCGTGACCCACAGCTACTTAGTACCTTCAAAAAATTTCGTAATCGTCTAAATAAGGACATCCAAAAGGCTAGACAAAACTACTTTCATAACATTTTTATGCAATCAGCTGGAAATTCTGCTTCCACTTGGAAAAACATCAATAAAGTGTTAGGAACACCCACCTCAAATAGCGTAATTACGGAAATTACAATTAATGGTTGTGTTATTAATGGTAGTAACTTATCCAATACATTTAACGATTATCTAGTAAACTTAGCTTTTCCAGAAACATCTCTTGATGCGACATCATATGTTTCCAATAAATGCTCAAGTACTATGTTTGTAAGACCTACATGTGAAAGCGAGGTATATAAAACAATCATGCGGCTTAGAAATAGTAACTGCTGTGATTGTTTTGATTTTCAAATCAAACCAATTAAACACACCGCCGAAATAATTGCCCAACCATTTTCTGAAATCATTAACCTTTGTTTGGGAAAAGGAATTTTTCCTGCAATACTTCAAACTGCTAAAGTGTGTATCTTGTACAAAAAGGGAGATAAGAATAATTTAGCAAACTATAGACCCATCTCAATTTTGCCAGTATTCTCTAAAATAATAGAAAAAATTCTTCACTCCCAGCTGGCAGAATTCATTAACAAACATAATATGTTATGTGACGCACAATACGGTTTCAGGAAATATAGATCGACTGAGCTTGCCCTCCTTGATAAGAAAGAGTTCATTCTAAATAGCATAGAATGTAAACAACTAGTACTCGGTGTCTTTATCGATTTCAGTAAGGCCTTCGACTCTCTGAATAGACTATTACTTTTACGTAAGCTGGATTTATACGGTGTACGAGGTGTTGCTTTAGACTTGCTCGACTCATATCTAAGCGAAAGGAAACAATACGTGTGCATAAACAATTTTTCTTCGGTGACTAAACCAAATTCTCTTGGAGTGCCTCAGGGCAGTATTTTAGGTCCATTCCTGTTTAATTTGTATATAAATGATATTGTAAACATAGACCCTTCAGCAAAATTCGTTATTTATGCGGACGATACAAGCGTATTTTTTGCACATAACGATACTGACCAGTTGATTCAAAAAGGAAATAATATAATAGAGAAGATATATAAGTGGGCATGTTCCAATGGACTATTAATAAATGCGGAAAAAACCAAAGCGGTTATATTTCGAGCAAAAGGCAAGCAGGTACAAGTAAGTTCTCCGCTCTATCTTAATAACAGTCTGATTGAAATAGTTGACAATGTCAAAACATTAGGTATCGTATTTTCAAACAACATGCTATGGGATGCACAAGTAGAGCAGGTGGCAACAAAAACGGCACGTGTACTTGGTATAATTTATCGCAACAATTATCTACTTCCATTAAAAACAATACTTATTATTTATCATTCCTTATTTATGTCCTATGTAAACTATTGCTTTATAGTATGGGGTGACACAACACAAACAAATATTGAGAAGCTTACTAGACTTCAAACTAGATTTCTGAAAATTATTGCTAAGAAAGAACCATATCAATCAGTTATGTACATGCAACAAAAATATAAACTAATCAGTTTTCAAAATCTTTACAGTTACAACATTTGTAGGACTATAAAAAAGAGCTGAAGCAAAAAACTGTACTATCTGACTTAGCCAACCTGCAACCTTCGGAAAATAAATATGATACCCGTAAGCATAACCTCTGGTTAATACCACGATCACGCACAAAGTATGGTGACCAAATGGTACGCAGTGTTATTCCCAGAATGTTGAATTATTTAAGCAGCAATGACGTAAATATAGAAACCATGACCACAAAAAATATTGCATCTCTGTTCTTATAAATTGTATTATGATGAAATCTACCCTTTTGTATCCGTTTGACCTCTTATGTATTTTTCAACACATGTATACACAGCCTCTTCAAGCTACTGATGTTTTGTTCTTCTATTCGTAGGAACTGTTGTATCCTGTTTACGTTCAGATTATGTAATTATTTTATTCCCAATAGCATGGGAATTTCTGTACATTATGCTTTTGTTCTCATTTGTATGCCACTGCTTGTGACCCATTTATTTTTAGGTAGCGGGAGCTAGTCAAGCTGTTTTAGTGCAGCTTTTACTCCCGCCATCCTTCATGTTGTACCAGACATGAAAATAAAGATTCAATTCAATTCAATTCAACCCAGACTACCGACCGCAGTGCCACAAGCGGGTTGACCCTGTTTGGGCTTCATTTTTCGAAGCTGGGACCGGGTACTCCTCTCTTTTAGTAGACTCTAACTTGACCAAACTTTGAGTGAATTGCCAACATAAAGCAACGGAAACATCACGTGTTACCAATAACATTGCCACATAGCGAAAAAAACAAAAAAAAACACACCAACGCATCGCACTAGTCGTGAAGATAATCTATCTCATAGTACAATAAAGCAACAGGCGGCTTGCTGGTGTGTTTTCTGCCCAATTTATTGAAGCAATAATTTCAAACAACTCTCGTTTTTGTCTATTTGCCATATCTTCAAAGCTCTAACGTCTTCTCCAGCTTCCGTGTGTAGTCGGTTAATGCACACTGCATGACTGGTGCACGTCAGTCATACTGCACGGCACCTGAACAGGCGTCTGAATGAACGTAAGCATACGTTAAATAGTGCCACAGGAAGCAACTTGGCACTTCATTAGAGCATACAGTGCGCGTCAGCCTATTGCGCACCTTAGCTGGCGCAGTACCGAAACCGCACAGAAATGGTACAAAAACAGAGGATCATGGGTAGCCAAGATTGAGACCAAGATTCATGTACCAAGTCAAGCCGAGGACTTTTCTCTTTCGACGCCGTTAGCAGTGAAGCAGGCAAATACGCGGCCATTCTTTTTTTTTGCTCTATGACAAGGTGTTTTAGGGGCGAAGCTCTTTATGGTGTGGCTTGTGCGTCCCGTTGTCGTAGCACGTAACCTGTGGCTACCCCAAGAAGGATTATTCTCCTTGATATACCCGCATACCAGTGGCACGGGTGCCTTCGGGATCATATCCGCGTGTCCACATGTTACGAAAAACGTAGCATGGCGTCGTTATCACGCGCTCGGTGTTAACAAAGCGCTGAGAGCAGAAATGTGGTACCTACTCTCGTTTAGTGCTTGGATTATCCGCTGGATGGCGTTTTCTGGATAAGATGAATATATGATGAAAAGAAGTGAGACGGCGGCACTTGAAGTGCTCACTAGATGCACAGACGTATGCATGGACGGACGGACGGACGGACAGACAGATAAGGAGGTGGACAGACAGACAGACAGACACACGGACGGACGGAAGAACGGACGCACGAATGGATGGACTGGCGCACGGATGGATGCAAGAACGTATGAACGAATGGGCGCACGTAAGGACGGTTGGACACACAGATGGAAGCACAGACGGATTGACGGACGCTTCGGCCCGCTCATTCTCATTCATTCCGTAAATATGCTGTGAATATTGTTTCATGGCTTTATATTTACAATCAGCAAAAAATAATGTTTCGTTGCAAGTGTGCCTCTTTCCTCTCAGTTTTTAACCTCGCTACACCCACACCTTAGTAGAAAAGTCACATGTACCTGTAGATATTCGCCAGGTTAAAATGAGCCCCTGGGTGGTTTGCATTCACGTTCAAGGCGTACCGGAAGTGTTGTTCAGATTCTTCCGCTGACGTCAGCACAGTTCCCAAGTTATTGTGAGCGCTGGCGTGATTTGGCCACAACCTGCGGGAAGCGGAAAAAGTGTTCAAAGATCACCTTATCGCATTACGCCCCATCACCTGCTACAGTATGCCACGTCCTCACCAGCGCAAGCGAAGGCTTCAGTAATCGCAGTAAAAATAAATATTCTTTCTCGCTTGTCTGGGCCTGAACAAGCGTAGGTAATGCAATCTGTTCAAAGGTTTATTGGCCACAAACCATATTAAAAAAATAGCTTCTTTGGCTGGTATACCTAGTGCGATTATCCGGATTACGTCGTATAAAAACCTGCATGCCTCATTTTATGATTCGGATGGTATCATTTTCGTACCCGGTTTGTGGTGCAGTCTTTTTCCTTCAATGTCACGCAACGTTCGGTGATAAAAAGAGCGAGAACCACTTCATGCATAAAAACAAAAAAATAAGCCCTATATGAAGAATGCTTCCAGACTAGAACACTGCATATAGGAAACGTTGAGCAAATATTACAGCGACCGAGAACTCACGCAATCGCTAGCCGGTAGTGTTTGATGGCCAAATCCGAGTTACCAATGTCCTTCTGCAGATTAGCGTAATTGTAATGCACCTTTGCGTTTCCTGGAAGGTCCCTTACACCGGATCTGAAACAAGCAAAATGCATTATTAACCTAATGTAAATATGCTGAACGAAAGAAAAAAGAAAGAAAGCGTGCAATGTTGATTCACATTCTACGTTTGGTGAACAATGAATGTGAAACAAAAATGAACTGCACGTGAAATCGAAATGAATTTCACCCACTTGAAAAGGGCCTCCCTGGATGCCCACACGCTATTCCTGTTCCAGGTGCGGGCAGCGAACAGCAGCACCAGAATCAAGCAGATGCTCGTAGAGCACCACCGGAGCACTCTAGAGCACCGCATGTGAAGGCGGCACAGCCCTTCAGCCACCAACAGGGACATGCCGATGCTGTAATAAGGAGAATGACAGTGCAGCAAACTTTGCAGCATCTAATATATAAATGGAACATCAAACAAAAAAGCTGACATTACGACGGCAAACGAATGAAAGCCAACAGTTGTGTCATGTCTATGCCAACTTCGTAATATGAGAAGCTCACATTGATGTCTCTAAAAGATACTGATTGCTTGACGAGCCGAGCGTAACGCGAAAAGCTGAATCATACGCAGCGTTTTTTGTAAAAAAAATCTGTTTGGGAATCAATGCGATGGAAAGCAGCCAGTAAAGAGTCCCATACATTGCTTATTTCGTATTTGGTTGCAAATAAAGTCATTCGTGTTTTGAGATCTAGTTCCCTATTTCGGGTGTTCAATGTTTTGCTTTATGGTTTTCTTAAATTTGAGCACAACGAAGAACATGAAAACCACCTTCGGAGAACACTCATGTATCCAGGGGGTCCTATAGACCATAATGGTGTCTCTCAATGTCCCAATCAGCTAGGATTTATATCATCTTCGGAATTGTGCCCCGGAGCAGTCCAGAATTTCCCCAAAACCAAAAAAAAAGGCAGAACGCCCCAGTTCTGTGGAGGGGCAAATGGAAACACCGAAGACAAATTGAACCACTTTGGTGCGCACTGCTAGCGCCACCTAGCGTAACGCGCGCGCCTTGAATTGGCGCCCCCCTGCACTCCCTCCGGCTTTTTGCATCGTCACACGGTGAGCTCTTTTTTCCACTATGAATAGAACCAATAAGCTCCAGTTCACACACTTTTAAAGTATATGTATGTGTAAAATTACTCACGTCGACGTCGGAGTAGAGCATGACGGTTTCCCCCACGAAATTGTGAACTTTCAGTACTTCATCGGTGTGCCTGGTCACCAAGCTTAGCAAAATTTCATCTTCACTGTCGTTGTCAAATGAGCTGAACAAACAAGCCTCCAAAATTCGAGGCGTGCTATCTTTCTTGCTGTCACCTTACCACCCGTTGCGCGTCATCTGCTGATCGTCTGCTACGCGCGCGGCACACAACGAAGGCTGGGAATACACAGCGTCACACCACAAATGTTTTCGGAAGACCTCGGAGCAGCAAAAAAAAGTGCCCTAACAAGGTGCGTTTTAGTTACCGAAGATGGTTGGTGCGCACCGGTGCAATTAATCGGATGCGTACAGACGCACTGGTGCGCACCGGTGTGCTTTCCCGAAGATGCCATTAGTAATAAGCTTTTCAATGACGACAGTAAGCAGAGAGTTTTTTATTGAAAAATTTGAGTCAATTGCGTTTCGAAAAATTTACACGTGGAAGAATTTCTCTAGCATTTCTGTGCCCGAGGTATCCCGCGGTAAGGTTCAATTGTACTTTGCATCATTAGCATGCAGGGCGGTGAACATCAGTGGAATGTTTTTTTTTTACCGATGTGACAAACAGTCGTAGCTTGGTGTCACCAACCTGTAGTGGAAGGGCAACCGTTATCATCTTTACCAATGCCCTCGACTTATTGTCAGACTAAACGATGCACGTAACTACCGTGGCCCTTCGGAAAGTAGGTTCGCGCCACTGCTGACTGTCTTGCACGTGTAGTCATGCTAAGCAAAACTAGGTTTCCACGCAATATCTCGGAGCGCGAGCATGCTAGAAGAATTTTTCCAACGTGTAATTTTGTAGAAACGCACCTGTCTTCCACTTCTAAATACAAATTTGTCCACTCACTTCAATGCCTGAAAAGTTAATTATTGAATCCAAATAATTTTGCCACTGACACCCACCATTATTGTATCAATTTGTGTCCCCCTGGATGCGTAACGTATCTGCGAAAAAAGATTTTATGTTCTTCCTAGTGCTGAATTGTAAAAAAACCATTAAGCTTGAATTTGAACACTCGGCATATCACATGTTTGTCATGCCCAAATGCATAAGCAACATGATATATACACCACGCGAATGAAACCTACAGGTCCTGACAGACTTCTTAGTGGGAACCGGGCTGGATGAGCGCTTGTGATGGTCCAGGGGTTATTATTTATGAAATGATGTGTTAGTATATTAACTGAGAGTAGAATTAGAAAAATTTGCGTTGGAACCTTTTATGACAGTTTGAACTGCTGCAACAAAACAGTTCATTCACACGTTATTTCAACTAGTTTGAATGTGCTATTATGCATTTTTTTGTTTCTTTGCTGATTGTTCATTTTTATTATCATTCAGTATTGATTTTTTTAATTTCTTTTCGCTGCAGAACGTATTGATATCGAGAAGCTGATGCAATATGTATGTCAAACTCTCCACAGTAAAACAGTTATAACACAACACAACAGAACAAAAACCCATATGACCGTACGTACATGACCTGGTCATGCATGACCTGCCGCTTACGTTCGTCATGCACTGATGTCATGCCATACCGACTTTCGTTTATATCCTGGTAACAAAACTCCGGAAAACGCACCAATATAGTTTGACGTAGGCCATGCAATACATAATAAACGCGGCATGAATTTTATTTTAGAACTTGTCACTTATGTTCGTCATACAAACGCGTAAGTTAATAACAATTTTAGAGCATATCAACCTAGCGAAGCGGTCACGAGCACACCGATAGCGTAGCATCGAAATGTTGTTGTTCGTGACATGCATATGACTAATTTCATGTTACCACCAGTCAATTACATTTGGCTTGTAGTCGCGTCACAGAATACTAATTTTTGTAGATGAGTGTAGGCAACCGGCCGCGAGCACACCATGCGTGGGGAGAGTAAGCCATGCAGTGCGTGACATGCATGTCATTATTTCCATGTTACCGCGTTTCACTTATGTTTGTTATACAATCACGCTGTGTATAGAAATAAAAAGCTTAATCTCAGTATTAGAGGCATTAGTGCAAAGAATACAGAATTGGTGAAGTAAAAAAAGAACTGAATAGCTAAATATAAGTCTGAATATTCTTCTGTTTTTCTCAGATTGCCCAACAACCAAACGAAGTCATAAGTGATTTTTATAGCAATTAGCAGGCAGGAGAGAATGGAGTCATCAGGACTAACAAGAGCGAGTAGGGGTAATAATCAGTTCCAAGGCTGAGTGCTCCAAATAACAGAAATCTGCGAATAGAGTGTGTGAATGCACACACAAGACTTACTGCAATCGAATATGCGGCGAAATATCTTCGCACCCTCATTAAGGTGGTGATGCGCAAGGAACGGCTTTCAGCTCTCCCGTAGTACAGTACCGAGTACTCTAAATTGTTAAGCGCCTTTTTCCAAACCCACAAGAATAGGTACTGAGCAGTGTATCGTATGCTTTCGTTGGCAATGCAAGCGCAAGTTGGTTTGAGACACCAAAATGCCATCTGCGTGGAACGCTGCTGAAGAGTCTCAGTAATAATGAAACTGCAGTAAGAGAATATCTTACTGCACAGAGTAGAAAATATATTGTCCCAAAAATACGTATGCAGGGACTCGCAAGAGCAAAGAGAATGACAGTGATAGCGCCGAACGACCATACCGGGAAATTACTAAAACAGCTGAGGATGCACTTACCTAGGAATTGATATCATGTACAAAAAAAAAAGGCGTTTCTTCTTTTTTTTCTGGATATGAAGATACAAACCGCTTGATATATTTGTTCGCGGAAGAGCCTTTTGCATTTCCACTATCTTTGAAAAAGCTACGAAGCGATTTGTGCGTGCGTGTACACAAGAAATTGCGGCAGTGAAATTGCTGGTTGAACGTCGTACAGAATGGAGAAACACGACCACGTCAAAGAACGTGTTGAAAATTCTAATATGTTCACAGAACACCGCGGAATAAAATTTAGCGCAGTTCGTGCTCGTGAAGTTTACGTGATATCGATGTAGGAACCAAGACGGGTAATCAGGCGTTAAAAAACAAGGTGCGTTGCAGTTCTTCGTGTGACAGTAGTTCAACTGAAGACGCAGAAACATTTACAAGTGCTTGTCTGTATGTTAGAGCAAGCTTCCTCTTGAGTACGTCCAACAGAGGCAATTCAGATGCCTCCGAAACCCACACCTCCCGTGAATATGCAAAGTTTCTAAGTTGCTTTGAACTTTAGAGGTACAGGGCAACATGGTAACTTAAAGCGATGAAAGAGTCCTTGAACAGAAGGTATCGCTGCAGCGATACTTACTGTTTAGACATCTTGCATCTCATATGTACGTGTGTTTTTAACTTGCGCTGTTGAAATTAACGCGGGGTACAAGGCATCAACGCAGACACATAGGTTGGGAACTATGGTGTAAAGTTTTAGAAACATGGAAGCTCATATATAACGCAAGTATGCCAACAAGCTTGTTCAGAGGAGACAAACGATACGTTCCCCATTTTGTTTGCTTGATCATGAGAAGCATCGTATTGCGAGAAGAGAGCAGAAAACTCTTGCGTCAGCTGCCCGTAAAAAACAGTTTGCACCCCCAGACGAAAAAATCTTATAAATTGAAAAACGAAATAAACAACAATATGTTTGCATAGGTATTAAAAATATTCAATTAAAATGTCAGTTTCATACGAAACGCGAATTACGCTGAGTCCAGCAATGCATCAAAGCGGTGATTAAGATTGAGGATGGCTATATTGTTCGTCTGTTGTGTTGAAGTAAATGTTGTCGCATTCCTAAATTTTTTCACGAATAAAGAAGCCATGTTAAACTGTTACTTGGCTCTTCCGCGTGAGACTAATATGACAACAGTTCAGCGTTTCCACTTCTTCACAAGCTTTCTCTACAATTGTGATCGTTGTGGAGTTGCCTGTAAAGGGTCCTTCGTTGTATATTTAGTGTTAATGTGGCAAAGGTACTCACTGCCCGAAAAGCCCTTTTGAAGGTATATAGGAATTTAACAAAGTGCCCACCGGCGATGGCGTACACACACCGCATGAAATAACCCACTTGCCAGAGTTATAAAGTTTTGCCTTCCGCTATTTATTCTAATTATTGTGTTTATGCTTCGCTATGAACCGCGCGCTTCTTAGTGAATGCGGTGTCAAATTGTTCACAGAGTGAGGTGACTACGTCGAAATTGAAAGTGGACTGTTCGCAAACATACTTTCTATTTTCCAGCGCGGAGCTCTTTAAGCTTTTCCTTGTCCAGATAGTGCAAACAGGAATGATAACTCTGAACAGGTACACGCTTGCTCAATATCTTTTAACTTTCGCTTTGCTCCCATAGCACGATCGCTGATTTTTTTTTCTGATGTGGAATGCAAAACCTAAGACGGGCGAGTCTGTAAGGTGACTGAATATTATATACCTTCACAATATAATTTGTCACGTGACTAAAATTGCGTAACATCACGTAAAGCTCGCTCACCTAACAATAACCGCGTAACAAAGTCACATGAATGAGCATCATATAACGCTCTCGTCACCTATCTTTGTCTGTATTTATTGAAAAACACTCGCGTCACCAAAAATCGTGCTACGCCTAGTCGCATGACTAAAAAGACGTAGCAATTAGTCGGGTCGCTGATATCAGGCTGCATCGCATCACAGCTAGTTACGTCAAATGTTGCCGTCATATATAAAACTTGTAATCGCTACTCACGTGGCATGTTACCTTCATAAACCACATAACAGTAGAGTGACCTGACTAAAATCACATCAGGTAACAGATAGGAACGGGACATGTTTAGGCATGTCTGGGCATACTTAGTACTACTAGTGAAAACATGGGATATCTCGCAAATATTTGGCATTACTAGCATAAGCTTGGTGAAAAAGTAGTTTCACTGATAGTTGCAGCCTTTCGCCACTAGGTGAGGGCTGCAACGTCTTCTTTAAAGATGTATTTGCACGGTTCAATTCATATATAAAAGTAATTTTTATATATCATATTTAATTGTATTATTCCGCCTTTTGAACACCATTCTTTATCCGCTATCATAGGTACACATACGATTACTATCATGTGTCGCTGTTATTCCGTACCTGGGAATGTAGAGGACTCTCTCAGCTACGACGAAGCCGACGGTCACGAACAGGTTGGACGCCGGAAGAAATGGCAGCACAGTCAGGAGCAGGGGCACCAGTAGTCTTAATGAAGGGTCACGCAGTTGCTCAGTGTTGTTGTAGTAACAGTGTTGTAGTAGTTGTTCTTTTGATCCAATGGCAGGCTTCATGCATCACATAAAGTGATACCAATCGCTTAAAGTTCTCAAACAATGCTATCATGCTGATATTGATGACAACTGCGCGCAGTTTATGGTTACAAAAAATCACACCATATCCACGGAGTGAATGATGATGAGTGAGGCAAAGCGTCCGTCAGTTTGCCCGCGCTCGCGTCCATCCGTTCGTTCTTGCTTCCGTCCGTCAATGTGTCTGTCCGTGCATTCATTCGTCTATCCGTGCGTCTGTCTGTCCGCGCGTCCGTTCATACGTCCATTTATCCATCTGTTCATGTGGCCGTGTGTTCATCCGTGTGTTCGTCCTTTGCGTCCGTCCATCCCTCCATCCGTGCATTCATCCGTGCGTGTGCTCCTCCGTGTGTCAAACAGACAGACAGACGACGGCACAGACGCAGGCGGCGGATGATTTACTGTTTGCCGATGAAACCCCCCGAAGCTTCACCACACTCATCATCATTCACTTGGTGGATATGCTTTGAGGCGGTTACTACATACATGCATACATACAGGTGAAGAGCTAAACATGCCATAAGGGGCTTCCGCCCCTTAAATGATTCGCCTGAAGACACACACATGCAAGAACACAAATACACTCACGCACACGTGTACATATGGTAAAGGTAATAGTTAAAGTGGCAGAAAGTTCGAACTAATCAGTAAGGACTTATCGTAGAAGAAGGTAACACGTGCAGACTCGGACGCAACACAAGGGACCAGACAACGTTTGTGTTGTCTTGTTTCCTTTAGTTTGTGTTTTTGTTTGCACACTCTGCCTTCATAATTACTTTTGCCTTTAAATGTTGCTTTCATCTCAGGTAGTGAAGGTGTCTTTCTTGCTTTTATGATGAGCAAGCCCACTATAAGTTTATGATTGTGGAATGTTTAATCCGGTCTTATTGAAATCACTGACTGTCTTACTGCCAGAACGGCCAATATACTATTTTTTAAAAAATTCTGTGACTTCAATTTTTTTATGGTAGAGGACATAAAATAGTGAAAAACACAACGAAACCAAAGTTCGCCCCATTACAAATGTATGTGCATAGCCATTCAACCTTATTCATTTATTTCTTCAAGACAGAAGAGTGAAGCAGCGTATAAATGTACTCTTCAGACTACCTGGTCCAGTTATGGGGAAACTTGTTGGCCGGTTTTACAAAAAACCCAGCTAATGGAACGATTTATCTCGTGACCCTCTAGAAGGACAAGTATCGAAGAACCGTCTGCGAATAAATATAGCAATGTCGAGCTTCTCTGGAACATACCATACAGGAAATTTGCGCAAGCAGGTTTAAACGCCATTGCCCTCAGTTGTGAGCAGAATAAGCAAACTGGCCAGCTGGACTGAATGCATGTTGGCTACACGCTCGCTACAAGACCGACTACACGTTGACATCGTGATGGTAATGGTGGTTGATCTCATGATGGTTTCTCGTAAACCGACGCCATATAGTGCTTTACGTAGTGGAAATTGGGGTTTGTTCGAGCCTAGCGAAACAAACATAATAATTAAACGTTTTCATGGAGAAATATAGAACAACCGTTTAGGTGAAGGCATGATCTTAGTAGCACCATGATCATCACAAAAATTGCCATTCCAGTGCCCCCCCCCTCCCCTGAAAAAAACATACATAAAATTGAAGTTAACTCATTGCTACTCCGTTTCTAGGCAAGGGCCACAGAATGAGAATAATAAAACGTAATGGCAACTCACGCTGCTTTTTCTTTTCAATCTCGTCAAAATCCGCCAGCCAAGAGCCAATAGTGAAGTGAGTAACGCCAGTGTAGCCAGATTCTGCAGTCGCACGGAGATGTCACGAGAGGTATACTGCCCATCTGCCAATCGTATGACAGAGTACGTGGACACAGCAACAGCCAGGCATTGAAGGCACACAAGTAGCTGTAAGTCAGTAGCCTGTCGTAAAGAAAAGGAAGAGATCAAGATGGGCGACACGCATTTGCAAGGGTTATCCTAAAACGAGCGTCGTCACCTAATATTGTTTGTGCAGTGCTGCCAACATGCTCTGTACTCTTTGTGAAGTGAATTTAGGATGTAAGCATGTGCTAAATTTTTATGTACGTGGCAGTAATTGAGCATAAATTTTTGCTAGAGTATTGTTTTTGAAGTTGGTTGTAACAAAAATACTCTAGAGTATTTTTACAAACCAAAACGCTATCTATGCACAGATATATACGTAAGAAAAGTAATAAAAGCTGCAGTATATATAAAATTGTTAACTGAGAAATTAAAGCTTACTAGGAACTGTGCAGTCGATATTTAAACATGCATAAATGTTCTGCACTACATTTTATCACGTTCCTCCATCCCCGACTTTGTTTGGTCTGGTTTTTTTTGCGTGACCTTTTCTTCCTGAATCTTTTATTTTGAAACATCATGTTCGCCATCGTGGACTCATCAGTTGACTAATGAACAATGATTCAAGATGCGCAATTTAAAAGGCTTGCTATTTTCATAATGCTGTTCCTCTCTATCATTTGAAAGTAACCTCTTATACCAAGTAACGAAGACTTGCAGTTTAGAATATCTTAACTTTATTTCTGTGACCTTTCGCCAGTTTTTTATATATGTTCTGAAAGTTCGAGATACGGGATACGGGACTTCATAATGACTGCGAGGAAAAACATTGTAAGAAATTCAGTTTTCGACTATTGACACTAATGCAATCTTGTTCTTTTATATACAAGGAACCGCTTGCCCGCAAATAAAGATCGCCGATATCAAATATTTTATTAAGTGATGGGTCGGCTGATACGGTGATACAATAGACATTTTTCATATTTGTAAAGCAAGCTATAAAACTGATGGTGGATAGGCAGTTACTGCAAAGAAGTTTTTTGTGCACAGTTTAATTGCGCCAGGACATCAAAAATATTTACTTTGCTCTCTTGACATAAACAGGCGTTACCGACAAGCTGCAGCGCGTGACACTAGAAGTTGCCTCGACCTGAAAGATGCCGACATTAGTTGAGGGAATGTACAGTGCAGAAAAGTGCACTTGCTGATAAGAAAGGGGTATAATAATAGTTATAAGTCGGTATTGCATTTTTCAATGAAACCTAATGATTTAGGATACGGTATTACTACCACTAGTCATATTTGAAAGGAATGTTCACCTAGTTGTACGCATCGAGGAGAAGGCGCAGGGTTGTCCATCTCAGAAAATTCAGGTAAGCTTCCTTGAAGAATGCATATTCTGAAGCATAGGAGCAATATCGTCTGCAGGGAAAAATAAAAGACGAGATATTAGCGCAATAGATGGTATTGCCTAGTACTTTTCTTGCTTTAGTTTCTGCCAGTAATTGTTTTAAAAACGTCATGAATTTTGTATTTCATGCAAGACAACAATTTCCATCCACCGGGCAGTTGCGCTAGTCTATGGACTAAATTAGTAGACGTTTCTCACATCGAAAAGCTACACAGTTCATGAATATATGTCATGTGAAGGAATAAATAGAGGTACAGAGCCTTGGCGGGTCGGACGCTATTCGGTTGGAAGTCACGAGTTATACGGCCGAAACTGTTTGCTTGCTGGCAGACCTACCTTCATTTTGAGAGAACCTAATGATTTCTTGAAAAAAAAAGTAAACCCTTTACTTTTATTTGCCGGCACTTCACTCACATTTTTGTAGTGACAGCATTGCACTTTATGAGGCAGTACGTGTATAGAAATCACTGTGATTATCAATATTTTCATTGTCTTGTTCACCTGCATCTTTCTGAAGTTTTCGTTACCAAAAACACGGTTATTTAAAAACCAATGATGCCGGCAACACACTGGATTTAATGCTAAACAATCTCGTTCCCGCTGTAGCGTCAACGGAGAGCGAGGGAACACAGAAAGTATGGCGAGCTAGAAAGGATCGAGAATTGTGATGTCGCCGTGCTATTCTTACAAATTTCAGGAAGTGACTACGCATCACTAGCGCATACTGGTCATACAAGAAATCAAGATCCAGAGCATATAAGTACGCGATGACGCGTACTCATCAAGGGAAGCTTGACGAAAACAAAAGCGACTGTTTCGCTTTGTTCTATCACTCCTGCACAGCGTCGCAACGCTATTGTTCTGATGCGAGGCAGACCTATTCGCAGGTGGTTCCAAACTGCGCCGTTTATCGATCGCCATTCGTTGCTTTAGAAAAGCGTGTAGGCCACATACATGATAAGAAATCGTCATACGCACTGCCAGTGGTCTTATTCTTTTTGTACTACGCTACTGAGTAGCGTTTGTTAGCTAGTATTTGTGACCAGTAAAGCCATTTCACCTAGTTTTACAGGGATTACAGAGCTTGGCTGCGGACACGAAAGATCAATTCCGGCTGAAACGTCGCAGTTAAATGCAGGCGAATAGTCTGGCACCTGCGTAGGTAACTGTGTGATGTCAGTTCCACGTAAATGAACACTCAATGATCGAAAACATTCAGGGCTCAACGTGACTCATTAATTTCGTGGTTCTCACTCGTAAAATTCTACATATGATATTTATACTGAGCAGAGAGTTGTGAGACTGATGTCCATACGTGCCAGGATAAATTGTCGGTTTCGTCATTTTGTATATGCATGTGGGAGAGATTACACGTTCTTAGCACGCTGTAAATATGGGCCAGCAAATATCATACATAGAGCCAATGGTGACTTCATATAAAAACTTTTTACTCCCATAATACCATCGTTATCACAGGAATAAGACGTGTAATAAAACAGGTTTACAGCCTGTGAAGCACGACTATAGAGCAATTTTCCTTTCAAAACAATCTGAGAGTAACATAGGGCCGGCTCTTAAACTAGTGAGCTGCCGCAATCGACACAAATTTTGGTTAACTTTCTGTCGAATTCACAAGTGAACTGCAGATAAGTGCGTTTTTGCTTGAGACGTTGGCAAGACCATTCCGTAAATTACAGTCTCGGGGCCTTACTATAGACTTGAAAAGGAAAACTGCCTTTTCATGCTATATATAATTTTTTCGTGTTCATATATAATCTGCATAGTAGTACAGCGATAATAATTTGCGTATCACCCATATCACGTGTATCCACAGCTATCGATTGACAAAGAATCCACACCGAACGCCCTTCATGGTTTCAACTTCATCTCTAGCAGCTAGTGCTCGCCTGCACACGCTTATACTACTACATCTATTTAAATATACTCCCGCCTCCCAGTCACGACTAGAGCTTGTAGAATTCATCGGTCTTCTAAAGAAATCATGCGTTCCAGAGGTGTCACTAGTCAAGCTTGGATGATTCCACCTCAACCAAAATCAAGAGAGACTGGACTAAGGACCATAAACTTGTACAGCTGCCATACTACTCGATGATCGCTACATTATACGCTTGAAGATCGCTTATAGGATATGCTGAGCAAAGATGAATACCAGTGGACATTGTTTTGTTTTTTTCACCACATACACCGGCGATCTAGCAACTTTTGACGGTAACTCAGCTTCTTCCTGTCATGTCGAGCAGTCTGAGCACTTGGAGCTCCGAAGTCGTCCGCCAGTTGTACAGCTTTAGTTTTATTACTTTTGAACTTTAATTTTCCCAGCCCCTTGCCTAATAATGACTTGTATTGGAAGAGCATGTTCCACCAACAATCCTAGCAAGGTGCATCAAGCAAAGTCTTCAAATCCTAACGACACGTCACGAGCAATGAAATAGACAAGTTGAGAAGCCGTTGGCAATTCAGGATGTCTTGAAAGTTTATTAATCTTGCTACAAGTGGGAGTGCTTTATCAAAACACAGCGTTGCGGGCGCATTTCTACCGCACAGTGGAAACCAGAAGACGTTGGCATAAATCCTACAAGACAATTCATAGTACGGTGCTCCAGTAGGTTCAAAGGTACATGAGCTTTCAGGTTCGCATTGACGGAAACGTCCCACTTTGGATTAAGAATCAGCATTTTATCAAGGTAGTCGTTGACGAATGGGAAGCCTTAAACTTCTGCCGATGTGTCGACCATGACGTTGAACTTCATAGTAAGAGATTCTTTTCCTATAACTTCTGGATGTAGCATATAAAAAAAAGCGTGGTCAATTAAAGCGTTTTCAGGCACCACTTAAGCATGTCTTAAATTGAAACAAGGCCGAAGGGCTGTGTCGTATTGTACCAATAATCCTTCACTGAATAACCACTTGATCTGCCAGTTTTTAGGGCACGCCTGAGCCTGCCAACATGATTTGTTTCAAGTGGCTGTTTCGAGCCGTCTATTTGAGGTATTTCCACAGTACTCCTATTTTATCGCAATAGCAATTAAATGGACTGTCTCGGCTAGACTTTTCCGACGCTCGATGTTTCCGTCGGTTGTCTTATAACCTTGTGGCTTATATGCAGAAGAAAAACTTCGCTGTTGGCGCAAGGTTATAGGTATGAAAGTAGATGCGCTTTCACGTAACAAATGTCGGCAGAAGGGCTTCTTGAAGGGCCAGTTGGTGCATGATACTGAGCAAAACAGCGTGAAAAACAGGATGGAGAAAAATCGAACATACGACACAAGCACTGTCTAATGTGTTCAATCTTTCTCCGTCTCGTTTTTTGCTGTGTGCTTCTCAGTAATAACTGTCAACAGCACGCCGCTCTTTTTCCCACAGAAGGCCGGAGCTCCTGCTATCAACACGAACTAAAAGTACTACGCGGTAGAAAACACGGATGGGAAAAAGAGAAAGACAAGCGTCTTTTTCCCGTTCGTGTTTTCTACCGCATAGTACTTCTAGATCATGTATGACCAACTTGCCCAATCTTTCACCTTTATCAACACGTAACAACGGTGTCAAAACTGTACGAGGAGTGGCCGTTCACATAAAGATGCGCTCGGCACATAACAAACTTCCACCAATGGTGACACGTGACGTAGGGCCCTTAGTGCTAGCATGCGCTGCCCACGGAGGCGCTTCTCAGCAACGCCATCACTACGCACGACCCTTGTTGTGATCATCTACTGTGACCATGCCGCAGGAAACTTGGTTACTTGGCAAGCGCATGTTTACTACAAATATTATTGCACCTGAAAATGCTACAGACTTGCTTCGTAAAACATTTCAATGTGTTGTTATCGCATTCATTGCTTTGCCCTTTTGGCAAAACTGTGGCACTTTTTCTGTGCAGGTCATTTTTTGGATGTCTGCAGTGAGCTATTATAAGTGCCGTTCTCGAGAATCTGCGATGCCCACTGCTACTAGCTGCCAGATTTATAGAGGAATCCGTGATATTGATTCATTGAAGCTGATCGTTTCGACTCTTAGTACACAGACTACGAGTTTAATGTCACCGTCAAAAGTGGTAATTTTCCCACCTTGGTGGTCTAGTGCCTAAGGTACTCGGCTGCTGACCTGCAGGTAACGGGATTAAATCCTGGCTACGGCAGCTGCATTTTCAATGGAGGCGAAAAGGCTATAGGCCGATGTGCTCAGATTTGGGTGCACCTTAAAGAACCCTGGTTTTCAAAATTTCCGGAGGCGTCCTCTACGACGTTTCTCATCATTATTTGGTGGTTTTTGGACGTTGAGCCCCACATATGAAATCAAATCACTAAGAGAGGTACTTTGATGACTGGGCCCTTGCATTAATTGTCCAGCCAAGTGCCGTGTTTATTGTCGAAAATCCTGGAATATATTTGCTTCTCATTTTTTCTCCTGTAATAATTATCCACAGGTGGTCAGCTCCAATCAACAAGCTAATGCCAGTCACAGTCTCCACCTCAGTTGAGTTATTTTTATCAGCAATACCTTTTTCTTTGTGACGCGACTTCTGTGTTAGGTAGCCATCACATGTCGGCAAAATAATGTCGTCACAGATAAACGGTACAACAATGACCCGAACGGTGTGGCTTTTAGAATGGTGCAGGCTACGCAAGGAAACTTAAAAAAATATTTCGTTGCCCCGTAGAAGTTGGAGAAACGATGTCAAACGTGTTAAATAAAGATCTAGTTTTTCCCAGCCGATTAAGTTGCAATTTTTCAGGTAGAACTTCGGTGATGTATGATCTCTAGCTTCCTCCAACGAGAATCCCTCTGATGTAGCTGCATCTGTTACCAATGGTGACAAAGGCGTGAAAGATCTGCCGGTGCCCTCCTGTGTCTGTCTTCGCGCAACCACTTGAAGGATTCTTGTCGTATAGCATCACATAGTGTGACGTCTCTCTTGTGCATCCTGAAACCTCTGCTTGTAACGACGTTTCCGCTGTAGCCAGTTTACTTACACATACTCAATGTGCGCCTTCCGTGACAAGCTGAGCACGTAAGTTTGACGTGAAATAGAACGTGCCTGATGGCCTCGGGACGAGCATTGATAGCAGCGGTTGTCTTTCGTCAGTATTCCTTTCTTAGAGTCGAGCGAGAGGTTCGCATCACAGGCGCGTGTGCCCTGTTTTTTTTTCAATTTGCAGAAAAGCACTAGCTCCAGCTATTTGATATGCTGTGCGGTACCAAAGTGGTGCGGCCGCCTCGACCTTTATGATGACTAAGAGTGTAGTCAATGAGAGGTCATTCTGAAAATGGCTGACACTGATCCGGCTTTCTATCTGTTTCAATGCGTGTGAAGGTAAGAAGCTCTTTTAATTTTGAATTAGAGGTTTCAGCTGTTAGTGCTGGGTCAAAGGCATTCTTAGAAGGCTCGTGTCTTAAAGCGTGGCCGCGCTTTGCTCGTGTGCACGCCAGTGCAATATCATGTGGCGAAGATTCTCGTAGAATATCAATGAGCAAGAAAAAGTGACCGTTGGTACGTTTAGCGCCGTGAGATAGCATACGTTGAGCTGAGTGGTATCGTAAAGTGGCCGGAGGCCATGTACGCCACTTTCATACTTTATGTGAGGTAGATTTCGAAACGCTGATAGCTGGTGTTGCTCTATCTATTTTTTCTTGCCGTCCCACTGTGGTCCCCGGTTTCGGTACCATACAGTAAAGAAACCCATTGATCGGCAAAGAAACCAGACCAAACGCCGTTCATGGTTTCAACGTCTTCGTATTGTCTAGCAGTGCTCGCGTGCACACGTTTATACTACATATTTTTCTGCACCATAGCTACAAGTACACCACTCCATGCACGAACTAGTTATAGGCAGAAGTAATATGGGTATGCTTAACTTGACCTATATCCTTCAGCACTTCATTGGATATGTCAGTTGTAAATATGGATAAAACTTTTCGCGTTTTTCAAGTGTAAGGCAAGAAAAGCGTAATGGTATTTCGTCGAACACTTCAAAATGTCTCTTAGCTAGTTTGAGAGTTACCACATAATTACAGATGTCCAGATATCTACGTTGAGAACTTTTATACCACGCAGGTAAATGTGAAGCAATGGATCACTTACCAGTGTCGTGAGAGCCACAAGCTCTGAATCGGTGATGCATCGGTAGGCAATACCTCGTACGCAGTACCTGCAGACTGGCCTGAAAGTCAGTTACACGTACTTTTTCAGGTTTCGAAAATGTTGTCGTTAAACTTCATATGTACATGTCTTGCACTTTCTCAAAGATACACTCAATGGCGCTGGTGTAATAAAATTAAACAACACTGTTTGAGATCACCAATTATATCTAATTCGATTGGAAGTACTATGGCTTGCCTTGAATTCGAGGGTTTGACGGAAACGCGATTTATCTCCAGAAACACATGAGGATGCAAAATCTGCCAACCAGAAGTTTAGGACTGCCTGTTCAGTATGACACAAAGGCAACTAATCTGTTTTTGCAACTCTGAAACAAAGCTACAACACGAAGGTTGTCTTCTGTTGCCCAAGAATATAGCTACCACAGTGCTAAAACGGCACTGAAAATATTATGCTAAGCTTTGTGATAAAGCTTAATCAAGCAGTGTATCAGATAGGACAAAAGGGAGAGCGACCTCGTCAATTAGTCTCACCTTGCTGTCTTTGCCAAACGTTCTCTGATGCGCTGTTTGATTCAGTTCCAAATTGGAACCCCACTAACACTAATGCATTCTTTAGAAGGTTTTTTTCTGTCATTTCTCATACGTAAACTTTTTTTTTCAGTCAATTCGAAGTAAATTCTAACTACTTGATTGACTGCACGAGTTGGTTAAGGAGCAGCGAATGATTTGTACAGACTTTCGTGAAGCTATGAATACCGTAATTAAGGTTGCATGCTTGAGCGTAGGAAATGACCAACTAGTAATCACAGTGCGCTATACGCGGTAAAGAAAGCATCATATTGTATTTCAGTACAAGAAACTGTAAAGAGTGAAAGAACTTACCACGTCCAGCATCCAGCTTTGCGGCGTTGCATCTCTTTTCCGGGGTGCATAGAATCACGCACTAATGTGCTTATCCTGAGAGCCATGCAGAGCGGCAGAACTGTGATACCTTGCTCTTTGGAAAGCAGCGCACATAACGATAGAAGACCACTAGCTGCGAGCCACTTTGACAGGCCATGACTCTCTTGAACAACCCGAGAAAGTTGACAGCTGTTGTGGTGAAAAAATAAAATAGAGTGCACTTCTCTGAACTGCCCCGAATTCCGCTCTATCATATCTGTCGGCGAAAAGAACACGAGTATTTCGAAACATTTTGTTAACAGCACGCTGTCTACATGCAAATTGTTAGGAGAAGTTTCTGGAACAACTCAATCACCTCACCTATGAGATTTCAGATTTGGTTTATTTTCTCTACGTAAGTACATTTGTAGGAAAGCGAACATTTACTGATAGGGGTGGGGAGGAGAGCAGAATGAAAAATGTAATATATGTAGCTTCACAGGCCCCACTTCCCCTATGGCATAAAGAAAGCAACATACCGTGCAGAGACAGTTTTAGCAGTACGAAAATGAGAACCATGTAGGAAAGTTCAGAAAGATTATAGAACACTGAAGCCCCGCCGTGGTGGTCTAGTGGCTAAGGTTCTCGGCTGCTGACCACCAGGTCGCGGGATCGAATCCCATCTGTAGCGGCTGCATTATCGGTGGAGGCGGAAATGCTGTGGACCCGTGTGCTCAGATTTCGGTGCACTTTAAAGAATCCTGGTTTTCAAAATTTTCGGAGGCGTCTACTACGGCGTCTCTCATAATTATATGGTGGTTTTGGGACGTTAGCCCCACATATCAATCAATGAACACTAAACCTACCCTATTTTCATTAGAAAGCAAAACGTAAACAGACACTATATCTGAAAATGAATTTCTGAGGATGTCACGTTAACGTCGCCTGTTTCAAATTTTAGTGCAGTGGGTAGGCACTGTTGTAGTAGCTTTAATTCACAATTTTTGAACGGCCGTGTAGTGTGCCAGGGAATAATAGGATTTGTTGTAATTGTCGAGAGATAAGTCCTCTAAACTACAAAACGATAGAGTGTCATTTGAAATGTGTAAACAGCTAATGGCAATGTTGATGTTTATCAGCAACACTTATTACCACGAAGCATCAACATCCGTACCACTGTGCTCATCATGCTCACGGCCACATTTGAAAACACGTCACCCTCCACAGTATTTCGATGTTAGCTTATTCCGAGTGCTATCGTATTTTCGCTGCAGAAGTATAAACCGAACATATCTCAAGCATCACAGCATACCAGGTTAATACTTATCCTACACATATCCGTCTCTCTATCACTATGTCTTGACAAAAAAGAAAAGAAATGAGTAAACGGCTTACTATTATTTAATTGCAAAACACTAATAGCTCACACTTTGAAGATTTGGTGCTCTTCTTGTTTGAAACCGAAAGTATAATTTCTAAATAAAATCGGTGATTAGGGCCCGCTACTCACGCAATATACAGTTGCTAACGATCCCTGCACTGCACCCGCCGAGAATTCCCACAAATCAGTTGTACGTGACACAAAAAGTGACGCTAATGCGTGAAATTGTGCGTCAGCCTCGGCAGCCAATTAACAAGGCCGCTGATAGAGCGTGCGCCTAGGAAGCTCTCATGCAAGCCAGTAACCTATTTTTCCGAAACAAACGTACGCTCACATCGGCAACATTGTAGCTGGGCAATCGTCATCCTAATGCTCAGTACGCCTGCAATACCATGCCTTGTGAGGACTACGTTGCGATAAAAAAAAAGCTGGTCAATCAGGCCACAGCTTCCGCAAACATTTTAAAGCATTTTTACGTAGGCATCTATGTGAACGCTATCACTTAACGTTTCCTTTCGTAGTTTCTTGCTGGCTGACAGCTGCAAAGAAACACTATTAGGGTTAGTAACGCTAAGTCGCTTGATTAAAATATGGCAGTTCGTAGTTCGCGAGTTAAATGCTATCAAACGTGTGTACACTCCACTTTCATGTAGTTCGCAATTGCAAGGGCTTGACTCGCACTTGAAGCTTCAGGTGAAATCACCAGAACACTCTAAAAATATATCGAGTAAAAAAGGTGTCTTTTGGTCCCACAACAATATTCGTCATCAGGCTTGCGTGCGCTTCCTTTCTTGAAAACTCGGCGCTGTCCACTTCCCTATCGAGAATGCAATGTAACCCTGGTAATGGGCATAACGATCGTGACCGGAATGTACCGGGCGCGGGGCGATAGCGCAAGGATGGAACGCAATATATATGAAGATTATTGTTTTGGGACAAAAAGACACCCTTTTTACTCGCTCTTTTTTTATAGGGGGGATTCGTTTTTGTGCAAGGTTAGCGCTCAGTATTTTATATTCTTAATCTGATATGGGTATTATGAATCCCGTTATAGAAGCTAAGTCAGACGTTATCATCAACAGTTTGCGCGGAACAAGTTCATATTTCCGTTCAGTAGAATGAGCATAATGAAGAAGAATGAGGCAAATATGAGAAGGAACAAGAAAAAGATAAACGAATGGAACGACCTAAACGAGGGTGACGTTGCACACATGCACATACTCAGTCAGTTGTACAAAAAAATTTAGTAGCAACTTCTGAGACTCGCATCCACACCCTCCGAGGGAATCTAACGTCTACGGTGCTCGAACGCTGAACCGAAGGTTGCAGAATCGAAACCCAGCCACGGCAGCCGCATTTTCGTAGGAGGCGGAAAGTGCTTGTGGCCCGTGAGCTCAAATTTAGCTGGATGTTAAATAACCACGAGTAGTTGAAATATACAAAGTCCTCTAGGGCACCCCTCGTAATTATACCGTAATTTGCGGACGTCAGACCCCAACGATAATTAGTAGGGGTACATGTGTTTCAGGGATAGCGTGCTGCCTCTCACGCAAAACGCCAAGCTACCACTGCAGTGATGTTAACAGTGATGTTGGCTCAAGTTCATTTTATTTAATTCGATCGCACTAGGAATGTCCACTTCTGTTGAATTTGTAAATTAACATTTATTCTTTCCAGTGACGTGTGCAGTGACGTCATTTTGTTGCAGTAAAATTCTGCCTTTTCATCAGGCGCTTTCGGCTGCAGCACTCATATAAAACATTGGATCTCTTAGTTGCACAGCTTGATAATGCCCGTTGCCCTTTTTTTGTGAAGGACGTCTGCCGAACCGCAGCGCAATGGTTTAACGAAATTATCAAGACAAGTGAAGTTGAGTGACTATCAATTAAAAGGGTATTAAGCAATAAACAAAATTTTATTTAGCGGATACCAAAAATCTCTTGGAAATATACGCGTGCTGATGTAGTCACGTCTTTTAAAAGTTGTGCATAATTTGTGCACTTTTTAAAGTGAGATTAGTATTGATGTGTTATAGAATTGTTTTGTCTGGTTATTCCACTGAAATCAAATCAGATCAGGAAATGTTTTATGCCTAACTATATATTGAGCGATCAGTCGCGAGAATCAGTATTTTTGCAATATGTTTTGCTGTTGGCTTAAACGAGCCATTTTTCACTCGCTCATTCCTTCGCCTGAACGAATAATTCGTCACAAAACGTTCCAACGTTGGAAGTAAAAACGTTTTGTTGAGACAAATCAGCAAATAGACTTCC
Organism: Rhipicephalus annulatus; assembly: GCA_013436015.1. Lineage (NCBI taxonomy): Eukaryota > Metazoa > Arthropoda > Arachnida > Ixodida > Ixodidae > Rhipicephalus > Rhipicephalus annulatus. Next base: position 125,452 of record WOVY01011829.1, on the reverse strand, counting down.
TTATGTGGATCTAGTCCTTCCATCAGAAAACAATTTTCAGAAAGTTAACATAAGAAAAGGCACCAGCCTACACTGAGAAAGTTTATCACGCAATGACCTATCGGAAATCGGTATAAAGAATTCTCTTTTTGCCAAAATAGTACCAAAAACGGGGACAACCGCCTATTAGTGATGAACGACCAGATGGGATACGCCTGCGCATGTCGCCTTACAAAGAATTGCGAAAAAATGGGCGCTGTCTTCTATCAGTTGCAAAGTATATAAATAGTGCCCTTTCAAAAGACTGATAGCCTTGTTTTTCTTTCTACTACAGCCGTACAATACAGAATCGGACAGTTTGCCAGGAGTAAAAGTACATGTCTCTTCTTGAGCTCGTCTCGTTTGAGTTTTATTCTTTCCGTAAATAAATCTGTCACTGAAATGGCACATCCATAGAAACGGCATTTTTATTGCGGCAATACACGCAAAAGCCATTGAGCAACACCGTTTTGACCTAAAGCAATTTGAAGAGTGATTTAAAAGCGATTTCGTAATCCTATGCTGAAACTTTTTCAAGCTGAAACATTCAGGTTTCAGGATGCAGTAGAAGACACGCTCGAAGTTCAATTATAAAAGCTCGACCTGAAGGTTTCTACAGAAAGACATCTCAAGCACGCGTTTTTTTTTATCACTAATACAGTGTAAGTTGTCTGCGTAACGACCAATCCTAGGAAATATGTGTCAGATCTCTGCAACTTATATATAAATAAAGAATAATCTATACTGCAAAACGCTCCGAAAAGTACAAGAATAACAAATGATTTATATGTGAAGTTTACCGTCCCAAAACCACCACATGATTATAAAATACGCCGTAGAGGAGTGCTCCGGAAATTTCCACCATATGGGGTTCTTTAACGTGCACCCAAATCTGAGTACACGGGCCTACAAGATTTGCGCCTCCATCTGGAATGCAGCCGCCGCAGCCTGGATTTGATCCCGCGACCTGCGGGTCAGCAGCAGAGTACTTTTACCACTGAACCACCACGGCTGGCAAAAGTACAAGATTGATTAGATTATATGCTTCCAAGGCAATTTTAGTTGGTATTTATGTTGCGTGACATCGCGGAAACATCATGTTACCTAAGACACTTCAGTGAACCTGCTTACCTCATCGACTACAATTCGTCATCAGTTTTTTTAAATTTTATTTTTACTGACGTTCACTGTAGATATTTTAAGTTTTGCCTAATCATCGCTAGATTCACCACGGAAAGTTTTCAGTGCAGGTTACGTCATGCGTCGACATACCGGGCAAGAAGCTTTTATTTTTTTTTCCGTGCAGCATCATCAGCTCACCTTACTCAAATTTCTCGCGGGGGAAGTTTAAGCCTGCGTACACCGGGAATGCTTATCTTGCGAAAAAGTAAAAGAGGTTATTCTGTGTAAGTGAGCGTAAGCAAGTGTGCCAGGGTGAAACTTTTCCAATATATATGGAACTCTTACTTTCTGAAATATAACACTTCAACACGAGGAGACAAGACATGCTTTGAAAATGCCTGTACCGTTGAGTGTAGCACACATTATATCTTGACACTGCCTAACGTTACAGTATAGCAGACTTACCACGGGCATTACTATCATTTATATAAACGCGCAACCAGTGAATGCTTATGAGTTGTCTTACCGGTGGTAGCAGAGGAAAGACAGCAGGAAGAACAGGCAGCACAGTATTTCGGCACGGCCTACTATACTCGATACCTGTGCCAGGGTGACAGATATAAATTGGCAGATTGTACATAGCCATATGACTGTCAAATGAATCTACTTGTGACTACTAAATCCGACTAGTGTGTGTTATAAATTACCAGCATTTTTACACTTTCCCTAATGAGAAGTTTTAATCTTAAGTGTGACTTATCATTATAGGTAACTATTTGATGTGGCCAGCATACAAACTGTTTGAACTGCATGGGTTAGTATTATACTCATTGGAGCTATTATAACGAAGCGGTATATTTAGTTAAGGTTGCTTTGCCGCCGGCCCACATACGGGCTTTGATTTCATAGATTCTGATTGATCTTTTATAACGCTGTAGTGAATGGGTATGAGTTATCGTATTAGAAAGTCGGTATTCAAGCATGTTTTCATAGGAGGCTTAGTTTACTCTTAAGACGATCACTGATCTATTCATTTGTATCATTCCTCTGCAGATCTGGCCTACAACCTAGTATTTTATACAATAACGAATATGCGATATCAATATATGTTAGAAAAGAACACATAAGTAATTGAGTTGATACTGAAATGTTTTCCTAGGGACTGGACATGTCAGTTTACGCCTATCGTATTTATATTTATGCTTTTATAGAAGTAATAAAACTGCTCACTTATTACGCACGGCACTGACTAACTCTGCCATGTTTACATGCACACACACACACACACACACACACACACACACACATATATATATATATATATATATATATATATATATATATATACACACACACCTGTGGACGGCAGAATGAATACGACCATGGCTGAAGTATCAATGCATAGGGCGTGTTACCTAAATGTTTTAAGTTCGATTCTTATACCGACGGCAAATTGAGTCTTTTTGCGCGCCTATTTCTTTACATCGTTTCTGCCATAATTGCCACACCTAAGATGAAGACTACAAGTAATGTACTTTATGCGTTTTTTCGCTTCCTCATCTGCTCGTATCGCTAGGTTCTGTCCCACAAAAAAGACAGACCCTTTTAATTATCTTCATTATTTCGTGATTTACAATAATTCATTTCTGAGTCATCTACGATACGGCAAATCTCAAATGTATTTTCTTTGAGTATGAAGGTATTATGACAAACTGGTTGGATGTTCTCGGACACAACCTTACTGGTGCGAGAACTGATACAGGTACCTGAAGTGCATGCGATATTCGTAACTCGAATCAGTGCGTGCTCAAACTTTTCCGAGTCTTAACGTCACAGCGAACACTCACCGCCTCGGTGTGCACTGGATGTGCAGCGAACAGCATCGAGGACAGGCACGCATGGAGCGCAGTTATCCTCAACACACGACGTGCGACGACGGCCACCAAAACTGAGCATGCGCAGTGCAGGGCAACGTTGACCACGTGGTAGCCACGCACTTGTCGCCCATGAACGTGGTAGTTGGCCCTGTGAGAGAAGACATCAATATGCACATCAGGAGAAAAAAAAAACTTTCCCAATAAAAGTAACCATGAGTAGCATGTGAAGCAACGCATAGGTAGACTTAATTGATTGATTGATTTATGGGGTTTAACGTCCCAAAACCACCATATCATTATTTTGGACGCCGTAGTGGAGGTCTCCGCAAATTTTGACCACCTGGGGTTTTTTAACGTGCCCCCAAATCGGAGCACACGGGCCTACAACATTTCCGATCGGAAATGCAGCCGCTGCAGCCGGGATTTGAACCCGCGAGCTGCGGGTCAGCAGCCGAATACCTTAGCCACTAGACCACTGCCGCGGGGCTTATAGATTATGCATCTATATACTTATATATGCATGTCCCCTGTAACAGTTTGTGCTGCACAAGCTGACACACACGAAAAGAAAAACAAAAATGGAAAAGCGATACCGACCCGCATGATCCACGAGAACCGTGGCTTTTTTGTTTTTTTTTAGTGACGCCCTTGGTGAGTCATGGCTTGCACCTTCTGCACGTGCTTCCTTTTGAACAGATAAACATCCCTACATGCTGATTTTCTGCTGCTGCAGTCTTTTCGAGGGTGAACGGGCACTCCATAAAGAGAACGGCAAAACAAAACAAAAAAAACGTTGGGGTACCCTTAAGATTCCCCTCAAAATTCTCAAAATTGAGAAAGAAGTAAATATAATAAAAATTTTGGTCATATTGTGGAGCGAACCCGGGCTGTTCGCGCGGCCTGCAGGTGTCCTACCACAAAACCACAATGCTGTTTTGAGCTTCTTCGGTAAACAACACTACTTAAATGCCATGTAGTGGAAGGAGTCTCCTTAACGCACTTTGTTCGACAGGTGTCACCAAGAAAACGAGGCCATTCGGCGATTTGTAGGCGCATTTGTGAGGTCATCAAACTATGCCGAAAAAGGTAGGGATATTGCAGCCATCGCCGCTAAAGACACACAGGAACTTTCAAAGAGCACTTGAAATGGACAACTATGTCCATCTAGCGAAAAAACATATTCTGCCTTTCCGGACGCGTTGATCAAGCAAACAGCAAACACTATATAATGTGCTGTGATGTGTTAGGAATCGTGAGACCCTTTATGGCAAGCGCGCGGCGTTTATCTTGGAGGCCATGCGACTTTTGATTTAGGTCAGAAACCTGTATGTATCATTCGCACGCGCGCGCTGGTACAATTTACTGCGTGTGCGCGCGCGCTTGTGTGCGTGTGTGTGTGTGTTTGTGTGTGTGTGCGTGTGTTTGTGTGTGGTGTTTGTGCGTGTGTTTGTGTGTGTGTTTGTGTGTGTGTATGTGCGTGTGTGCGTGCGTGTGTGTGTGTGTGTGTGAGTGTGTGTGTTTGTGTGCATGTGTGTGTGTTTGTGTGTGTGTTTGTGTGCATGTGTGTGTGTTTGTGTGTGTTTGTGTGCATGTGTGTGTGTGTTTGTGTGTGTGTTTGTGTGCATGTGTGTGTGTGTTTGTGTGCATGTGTGTGTGTGTTTGTGCGTGCGTACACGCGCGCGCGCAACAATACCTCTTATTAAGTATGCACTTAGCGGTTGAAGGGCGCACTAGGGGCCAGATTTTGCTATCACGTTCAACTCTTGAAGGGGAAGCTTAGGGGAACCCAATGTTTTTTTTGTTTTGTTTTGCCGTTCTCTTTAGGGAGTGCCCGTTCACCCTCGAAAAGACTGCAGCAGCAGAAAATCAGCATGTAGGGATGTTTATCTGTTCAAAAGGAAGCACGTGCAGAAGGTGCAAGCCATGACTCACCAAGGGCGTCACTAAAAAACAAAAAAAAAAACACGGTTCTCGTGGATCATGTGGGTCGGTATCGCTTTTCCATTTTTGTTTTTCTTTTCGTGTGTGTCAGCTTGTGCAGCACAAACTGTTACAGGGGACATGCATATATAAGTATATAGATGCATAATCTATAAGCCCCGCGGCAGTGGTCTAGTGGCTAAGGTATTCGGCTGCTGACCCGCAGCTCGCGGGTTCAAATCCTGGCTGCGGCAGCTGCATTTCCGATGGAGGCGTAAATGTCGTAGGCCCGTGTGCTCAGATTTGGGTGCACGTTAAAGAGCCCCAGGTGGTCGAAATTTCCGGAGCCTCTCATAACCATAAGGTGGTTTTCGGACGTTAAACTCCACAAATCAATCATTCATGCACAATCTACTATTCCAAACAACAAGAAGGAACGTACAACTCTTTTGTAGAGGAAGAAGCCTATTTGTGTCTTATGGCACCTATTTCAGGGTTTCTTTCTGGGTGGTTACCGAACAAACGCGCACTGTAGCTCCTTGGGCTGAACCAAGTGGCCGTACTGGCCTCGAAAACAGGGAAACATTGCCTTCTTTTTAAACAAAGCTCCAAGTGGCACCTGCACTTTTCACTGGTGGTGTAGAGAATGCGTTATGTACACGGAGTACAAATATAGTTTTTTGTGCTCTGAGAAGTGCTGAAAATCGGGCGGAGCTGCAGGAACATATGCAATTGAGTCGTTCCTAAACACTAGCTCAGGCACGAAATTATTCCTTTTTTTTTCTTTCTGAACAACCTCAGAAATTCCCAGCAGTACTGCCTGCGAAATTGCAGTGTGCACGCATATGCAGTTGCCGTTGGTTTTTAATACATTTGTATTAGGTCGAATTCTTTCTCCGTGGCTCGGCCACATAACATGTAAGTCTATTATAACAATGCGCAAATATTCTCTGTCATACGCACCCGAATTATTTTCCGCCACACGTCTCGGACAGTTCACATCGCGGGAGACTACTACAGACTACAATAAGAGAAGAAGAAGAAGTGGATCTGTTTGGTCACTGTTTTTGTGCATTGTTCAATTTCTGCTCTTTTTTGGATTATTACGCTGACATCCATTTCTTCGCGTGGTGCCAAAAAGACGTCGGGTGAAGACTTCGAGTTCTCGGCACCCTACAGGTACGAGGTTTCTTTATCAAAGACTTGGCTAGTAAGCGACCACTACGGTGGTTGGTAGCCATTGCCACGAGCCTTATGCTCGTCCAAGTGCGTTAAACCACGTGAGTGATACTGCAGGACACAATGAAAAGCCTAGGGGCTTAAAGGTGCGCCCGAGCATCATAAAGCCGGCCCGTTTGCTCATTCACAACCGCGAAATGGCTCCAGCGAGCACAGCAGCAATGAAAGACGATGAAGCTGAGAGTAAGAAGCTTCGCCTAGAAGGGAATCCTTTCGACGATACAACGTCAACCTATTACCTAAGTGATGAAGAATGGGCGAAAATGAACCATTTACGTTGGTTACTTATAAAAAGAAACGAGCAGAGGGTATCTCAGTCGCCTTTCGTCCAACAGCTGAAGGTGCTAGCTTCTGGAAAGTGAACCCCAATCGAGTGTCAGCCGAAGTAGTTTCCGCTGCTAAAGAAACAGTGCAGTCATTCAGATCGACCAGAGATGGAAGCTTCAGTGTCAGCGTTGCTTCCTTAAGTTCAGCCAAGCGTCTTCTGATGCTTTCGAATGTAGGTGGCCTGGAAGTTAAGCCTTTCATCCCAGAGTCATACACTCGGAACGTTGGGAAAGTAAAACACGTTCCTCTGCAGTATTCAGATGAACAACTCCTAGAGTACTTGAGAGATGCAGGGGTTATATCGGCGCGACGGCAAATAAAATACTACCGCCAGGAAGATGGAGGAGTAACGACGCGTCCACTTCACTCAGTGATCCTGACTTTTCGAGATGACCGCCCGATTCCAGGAAGAATCTACTTAGGATTAACCAGTCACCCAGTGGAAGAATATCTTGGTCCAGCACTTTGGTGCTATAACTGCCAGCGATTCGGACACATGGCGAAAAAGTTGCCGTAACACACACCGGTGTAAGATCTGCTCAGTAGGACACCATCATAAGAAGTGCAAGTCAGTTCTTCAGCCTAAGTGTGCACACTGTGCAGGTAATCACGCTGCCTCCTATTCAGGCTGCCCGCAAAGTAAAGCTGCTGCAAAAATGCGTCGGCATGAGCTCATCTATAAAAGAAAACTGCGCCCCAATGAACCATGTCCAAACCTTGAGATTGTTCATCCTGTACGTGATCCACCTCTGCTGCCACCGCAACAACAGCCGACAAGCACGCCAAGAGAACCACCAAGAGAACCGCCAAGAGCACACCCGAGAGACCACTCACGAGAAGTACCTTCAAGTAACCCAACCTACGCGTCAAAGCTGTGAACGCCCACGCGACCTCTGCCTTAAAGTAGCAAAACCGACAGTGCCATTGTTTGCCCCAACTACAACATCGAAACATCACGTCATTCTCAACAGGCCTCAGAAAGTGAACCATTCTATGGAGACCGTGCGTCTTCATCAGTTATGCAATTGATTCTACCAATGCTTTTCGCAGCACTTAAGGCAATCATATCTGCTCTACCGGAAGCAAACAACCTGCCAGAAGTAAAAGCCCTGCTGCCTCTTGAAGCACTAATGTGTCAATAATCCGGGTCAAACCTGCGACAAGTAACATATGAATAAGCGCTACAAAGATGTCTCTATATACCAGTGGAATGCCAATGGTCTTCGAAGGAAGTGCGCTGACTTCCGTAAACTCCTTTTGCAGTTTAACTTTCCAATACTTTCCATCCAAGACGCAGAAATTAATGATGATTTCCGCCTCTACAACTACGTGATATACAGGTCATCTCGTCGAAGTGGTCCTAGTAGAGTGCATTTGTGCGTCAGAAAGGAGCTACCTTCTCACCAAGTTCACCCAAGTGATTCGGACTTCCCGGAATTCGTTGCTTGCAAAGTATCCTTTGGTGAGCTGTGCGTAACAGTGATCAATTTTTACCTACTACCTTCAAGCCGCATTTTGGTGGAAGAGCTAACAAATATCTTCAACATTTCTAATTCGTATACGTTTATATGCGGAGATTTTAATGCACACAACGTAATCTAGGGTAGTGATCGATGTGATGCACGTGGGAACATTGTTGAGTGTGCCGCAGACAAATGCAATTTGACCATTTTAAATGATGGCTCCCCAACTTTTCTCCGAGGGCATAATTACTCGAGTTGCATCGATGTAACCATGTGTTCCCAAGATCTAGTGAATGGTGTGGTATGGACAACGGATGTAGAAACACGTGGGAGTGACCATTTTCTTATTCTAATAAATCACCCTTACTTGCGAAATGAGGACATCAGACGCTACAGCAAACTGACGAACTGGAAAGCTTTTCGGTACCACCTAACAAACAAAAATAGTGAACTCACGACAGTTGAAAGCTTTACTGAACTTCCGCAAGATAACGCGAATAAATGTACAAAGAAAGTCCTGATTCCAAAAGACTATGCTGCAGTCGATGGAGAGCATGAACATCTAAGAGCCATCAGACGACGTTCAGAAAGGGCATATCGACGCAGCGGAACTTTAGAAGCATACAAAAATGGACAGAAAATCCCCAGTGTAAAGCGCAGACGGCTAAAAAATTTAGGTAAACGACGCTGCCGTGATTTTTGTGGCACGCTTTCTCCCCACACACCAGTTCCAAGAATTTGGCTTGTAATTCGAGCACTTAATGGCCCTGTATCACATAGCTTCCCATTTCGTGCTCTTGCTGTAGCCTTGGACAAACCGGAAGCTGTGGTAGCAGATTAATTTTGTCAACTTATCAGTAGCCCCGCCGCATCACAATGTGCCTTATTTGATAACTCTGTCGCGTTAGCCAGCCAGAAAATTAATGCTTGCTTTTGGTCCCAGCATCCTCTACTAGATCCTGTATTTACGTTAAGGGAGCTGCATTGTGCTATAGCATCATGTCGTCAAAAATTGGCCTCTGGACCGCACGGCATTACGTACAACATGCTAAAGAACCTTGGGCCCACAGGCACAACTATTCTCTTAGATATTTACAATATTCCATAGATGCAAGAAATTGCACCCGAGTCTTGGAAGTCTGCTCGAATCATTCCGATCTTAAAACCGGCTAAGACGCCCTTGAACCTTGAATCCTTACGTCCAATCAGCCTGACAAGCTTTCTATGTAAGGTAATGAAAAAAATGATTGATGCGCGACTTCAATGGTGGTGCAAGAGAACTGGTGTATTCTCCAACTACTTAACAGGTTTTAGAAAACAGAGATGCACAATGGATGCAATACTGGACTTAGTAACGTATGTGGAGCATGAACGCACCTGTGGTAGTTTGACGGTCGCAGTGTTCTTGGACATCAAAAGGGCATTTGACACAGTCAGTCACACTCATCTTTTGCTGAGTATGTTGGAACTCGGACTGTCCGGCAGGTCTTTGCGGTGGGTATCCAAATTTTTATCAGGTCGCAAAATATTCATTCACACGATCGAAGGAAAAAGTGCAGAACACGACGTCAGACAGGGAGTGCCACAAGGAAGTGTACTCGGCCCTTTTCTTTTTAACTGTATTATGGCTGATTTAGCTAAAAGACCGCCTTCCAGGTTGAAATACTTCTTATATGCAGATGATGTGTGCATTTGAGCATCTGGCACGGACATACGGTTAATTCAGATTGCATTGCAAGACGGAATAAATATTATCAACAACTTTTTAAAAGAAAGAGGAATGATTCTAACGCATGCAAAGACAGCTGTATTGCCCTTCACCCGTAAGAAGTTAAAGAACTTCGATCTCATTTTAGAAGGAGAACCACTAATGATTGTAACACAGCATCGGTTTCTCGGAGTAATACTTGATAGGCAGCTATCATGGGCACCTCTCATAAAGAAACTCGAAAACGAGGTGAATACGCTAGTGAATATACTCCGCAGAATTGCTGGGACATCATGGGGCGGATCTGTATCATCCATGCTCGCTGTTCACAATGCTTTAATACGACAAAAAAGTTGCATATTCTGCAGCAGTCTTACACGGCCTTTCCCGCACTTCAGAGGAGCGATTTCAAAGACTATTAGCTAGGGGACTGCGCGTCTGCATAGGTGTTTCACAAGCGACTTCCAGCAGCCTTGCCATAGCAGAGACTCGACAACCACCCTGTCCAGTTATGAGAACAATTGAAACATGCCGCCATTTTTTTGCTTACAGACGCAACACAAGGACCACCCATTGGCACTGGAGATTTTACTAAGAGATAAAAGCAATGCTCATAACGATGTACAGAGTAACGTACATATAATACCCCGAAATGAATTTCGATCGGAGCTCTGATATGGACTATCCTCCATGGCTGCTTGCAATACCAAGCGCTGAATTCTCAGTAGATGGCATTATCAGAAAGAGAGACATGTTCATCCGAGCTGCCCAACAACTAGCGCTTTATCAGATACACATGCGGTATCCAGGGTACATACACTTTTACACAGATGGCTCAAGTACTACACCGTCTTCAACATCGGCATTTATCGTACCACAGCTCAATATTTAGGAATCGTTTAAATTATGTCGCATGACGTCATCTACTACATCTGAGCTCTTCGCTATTTTGTATGCTCTAAAATTTATAAACTCGGTAGCAGACGCTAGAAAATGGGTACTTTTCAGTGACTCACCGGCTGCATTAAGATCACTCTCCAGTACAAACAGAACAGTAATAAGTGACAGTATGACATACTAAACGCTGACAGAGCTCACCAAAGCAAAGAAGGCGCAACATAAAATTCAAATTCCAGTGGATACCTGGCCATTGCAACATTCCTGGAAACCCAGCTGCCGATGAAGCAGCACGACAAGCACATCGTAAAGACGTTACTGTTTCTTTAACAATTTCGAAAAATGAATTGCGTAGTATTATAAAGAATACGACTTTCAGAATGAGCAAAACTGCTTGCTTTGACCAAAGTACAAAGAGCTGGATTTATACCACATCCATCCATTTTTTTGAATTAAAAATATTGCTGGCATTAGATAGAAGTATGGAAGCTCTAATTCACCGATTGAGGCTAGGCACCGCATACACAAAACATTTTTTGCACAGAATCGGCAGAGCTGAAACTCCCGAATGCGAATGTGGATTTATTGATGAAGACGTATGTCGCCTTCTCATAGACTGTTCACATCATGACATGCCGAGACGCCGTCTTAAGTCCGAACTGTTCGCATTGGACCGCAGACCATTTACCATGAAAAAACTTCTGGGCCCGTGGCCAACTGGAGTTTTACAGTCGTACGCTTTAAAAGCATTAACACGTTTTTTACATGACAGCGGGATTGCTGACAAGTATTAAGAAAGAACAAACTTTCATTTGTAACACATGTACTTATTATGTACAGTATCATGTGACAGCCATCACGTGCGTGTTGTGAAATGAATGACGTGTTGACTATTATGTACATACGAGCGAATGCATCTTTATAAGGACCAGACGTGTGCTCTACTGTTTTGTGCTGGTGGACCGAATATTAACGAAGGACATTTCCAGAGACTTCTTTCATTGACTTTCGAACATTTACTTACCAATATGTTGTGATATGTGCGTATAAGTGTGTCTTTGCATATCTTTGCCCGAGTTTTCTATTTTCCATGCACTGATTTGTACGTTTTGCTTCAAGATACGTGTTCAAGTTTCAATCAACGGCTAAGGAGTAGCCGGCGCCATAATGGTGCCCCAATATCTCCTTATATATCATATCAATAAAAAAAAACTACAGTAACACAAAAAAACTCTTTGTAAAAAAACTCATCCTTGTTGTTTTAGTATAAACATCAACATAAGCCTTCGCTTTATTTTGTGTGTAATTTAGATTGATTGACTGATTGATTGATATATATGTGGGGTTTAATGTCCCAAAACCACCGTATTATTATGAGAGACGCCGTAGTGAAGGGCTCCAGAAATTCTGACCACCTCAAGTTCTTTAACGTGCACCTAAATCTGAACACGGGGGCCTACAGCATTTTCGCCTCCATCGAAAATGCAGCCGCCGCAGCCGGGATTCAATCCCGCGACTTGCGGTGCAGCAGCTAGACTTTAGTCACTAGACCACCGTGGTGGGGCTGTATGAAATTTTGCGTCGTTCGGTGAACAGAGACAACAGGTTCAAAGTTATCTACCAAAGTTGATGATTTCATTAGGGCTCCTTCAAAATATGACTCTAAGGTCATTACCCTCTATGCTTCTTTTCCTTGCTCTTTGCTTGCTTCTAAATGATTTTTCGTTATTACTTCCTTGACATAATCTCTGCTTCCAAATATCGAAGCTTAAGCGGGCTTTTCGTGTCGTGCACACACTTGAACCTTTCGTTAGATAACAGTACCCTTGGCGCTTTGAAAGCCCATATTGCGCTCCTCCGAGTGGTGGTTGAGGGGAAAATGGAGAGTTGCAGCACCTCCCTGGAGAGTGTAGATACGAGCACCGAGGGCATAGTTTAATCCCTGCGGGCACTTGTCATGAACGGCATCGGGGTTCGTGTCAAAGGCCTTAACCTCCCAGCGTTTCAGAGGGCGTCCTTTCCCCCCTTTCATCCTCTACACTTGTCTTTGGAGCTGCGGGATGAAATCGGCTTCCACTCGTCGCTACTTTCCATTACATTTTCCTCCTTCTTTGCTGCTAACGGGACACTCTAGGATTCGTTCGCTGGGATTTTCTTCATTACATTCCATTTTAAGAGCATGAAGAAATAGGAGGGTCTTTTACGCAGGGACCAACCACACTGCCGCCCACCTAGAAAGCCTCTATGTGGAATAGAGAACGGACGATCGGAATTCCACTTAAGACTTTCCGTTGTCAATTCCACGAAAAGCACGACTGTTGCGGGATAGCGAAACTCTCATTTCTCGTGGAAGTGAACCGTATAGTCATGGTGTGCCATGTGCCCCAATAAGTACCATGTGTTGCGTTAATAATTGTCAAGAATGACCTGCTGGGCAAGAAATAAGTACTCCAGGTGCAAAAAAAACTGTATACGGGCTGAAATAGGACTTGTAAATCTCTATTATGAAATATGTGCAAGGTTCTTGAAAAAGTTTCAGAAATATAAAAAATCAGGCTAATGCGACTTAAGTTGTATACCTGTACAACAATTTATCTAGCCATACATTCTAAAATCTATAAATACATCTTTTCTGACAGTAATTAAGAGGTTAAGCTAATTTACGCTTACAATTAGTGGAGTTTGGCAGTCATAATTTTGAGATTTAAAAAAAATGGACTCTAGTGAAACATGCCAAAGGGCAACTTCTGTATTATTGCAAGACGTCCAAAAAATGATGATAATACCTGAGGTTCAACGTCCCAAAACAAAGCCTCCATATGATTATGGGAAACGTCATAGTGGCAGGGTACGGGGAATTTCGACTATATGGGGTCAATTCTTTAACGCTCACCTAAATCTATGTATACGGGCCTGACAAATTTCCGTCTTCATCGACAATTCAGCCGCCACGGCCAGGACCGGATCCGATGACCTACGGGTGTGCCCTAACCACTAGAACAGTGTGGAGCAGCTTTCCAAAAAGAATGATCCTCTTAGAGCAATCACGAGGCGACGTTTTTTGAGCGTAGATGTGCGGACTACGCTTGCCATTTCAGCCCTTATGGCACACACTGATTTCAAAAACGCGGAAGAAACACACATTTATAATCGTTTGCTTGATCAATAACGTTATTGGGGTGATGTGCATGTTGCACTCATTGCCCCACCACGGTGGTCTAGTGGCTAAGGTACTCGGCTGCTGACCCGCAGGTCGCGGGATCGAATCCCGGCAGCCGCGGCAGCATTTCTGATGGAGGCGGAAATGTTGTAGGCCCGTGTGCTCAGATTTGGATGCACGTTAAAGAACCCCAGGTGGTCTAAATTTCCGGAGCCCTCCACTGCGGCGTCTCTCACAATCATATGGTGGTTTTGGGACGTAAAACCCCACAAACCAACCATGTTGCGCTCATTGGCACTTTGGTTTAGGTTTTACCGCTTAACTTTGTTGAATTTTATTGTCCCCACAACTATTAGAGGCCGCTTTTTCTTTATCTCTACGCAGCGATCTGTTCTTCGCGTGAAAAACTTCAGTCTCTCCATTTCACATAACCACCTAACTAAGTATTATATATTTAATAAATTTACCTTCCTAAATATTGTTCTTAATATTGTGATAAACCATCTGAAGCTGCCTAGCTATATAAAAAATCAATTGAGAAGACAGAGTGGAAGCAACTCATTTTCCAGTTTTTTTATGTTTTCGACAAATTTACCATTACATCCGCTTTACTAAGTGCATGAGAAAAGCTGACACTGTGCCTATTTCAACCGATTCGCATAAATAGACATGTTGTTTCAGTATACTCCCATGAAACAATACTGTATTGCAAATAGACATAAAAATAGAAATGCCACTTGAATCCAAACTATGGAAGGAAAAACTTCTGCGGAGAGCTAGGCCATGTTTGTAAGGAAAAATATATACGGATATAAAAAGAAAGGCGAAGCATGTGTTCGGAAAGAGTAATGTTCATGAATGGTACCCTTAGCGACACCCTTTGCTCCTTGACCGTGCTGAGTCACGCTATGTGACGCAAACTTGACCGAATACGTAAAGCCATCTGTGACCTCAAACTGAGGAACACCACCACACATGATCGTGCCCTGGCACGTTCCGTGTAACCTCCATTCACTGTGGTTTCTCTACAGCAGGTTGGTCTTTTTCAGTGCTTTACGCATTTATTTGTCCGCGACTGGAAGAAATATTCGAAAGTGTGCGCTTTCTGCAGTACCAAGAATGCCGACAGTTTCGCCACTGACGAGCTTTGATGGTAGCAGCACGGATTCGTTCGAGCCGGCCATAAGGCGACCATCAGATTATCACTTCTCGCTATCTGCTGCAATAGTGCATTGCTGCGCATCGTCTAAAAACATTTAGCCCAGTGAGACCACAGCTTGCGTGCTTTGTTGTACATATGTAGCACCTGCATATAAAACAAAAAATGCAATGGGAGCGCTAACGACAATCGCAAAGCTCTAACCACGAAACCTCCGGAATGCTGCGCGCAACTGCGTTATTATTACGTGCATCGCGCCACTTCGGAGTTTTGAAATAGGCCCTCACGCTCGCAGCGCTAATTGGCCTGTTCGTGCCGGCGTATGCGTCAGCCATCGCAGGTACGTGACAAGCGAGACAAGTGAACGGTACACAGAAGCTCACCCCGCCCTCTGGTGTGAAGACACCGATAGCACAAGGCTCAATTGTTTTGTGCTTCACTCGTTGTGTTGTAGATCAACGCAAAAGCAAAAATAGTGGCGCCTCGAAGGGGCGCATATGTAGTTTTTTATCCAGTCTTTTATTTGCTGTGTGCTGCGACAGCCGCTATTCTTGTTGTAAAGGCAAGAGTGCGTAGACGCCATGTTTTTAATTAATTGCATTGCTATTCGCTGACGCAAAATTATTTGCAAAAGTTGAACAAAAAAAGCCTTAATTATATGCTGTTGTTTTGTTCAGATAATCAACACTTAAGCTGAATATATGCTCGCAGAATAGAAGCGTTGCCATGGTACCTGTTTATTCTTTCGCGAGGAGCTTGACTGGCTTTTAAATGAATCATTCACGGAAGGGTCTACCTAATGATAGTTCGGGCAGAGCGCCGCTGGATGGGTCAACCACGTATTCACAGAAAAGAATAGCAGTACAAAATAGAAAATTGGTGTTATTCTTGTCTTGAGGTCTTATTACATACACCTCGGACGTAAGGAAGCAACATCTCGTTCAGTGGTGAGCCTTTTTGCTCGCGTAGATAAACATCTTGAATATTAGACGCAACTCCTTGGCACTCCTTACTTCACACACACACACGCACACACACACACACACACACACACACACACACGCACATACACACACACAGTCTGGAACTCTGAATGCGTGTATGAATAAGGGAATGCCAAGTCGCACCTACTTTTGAAGATGGTATATCATCAGCTAGTTCGACAGCAAGATCTAGTGTATATATAGTTTCTTGAGGGTTGCAAGGATGATTGGAAAAATAGCCTGTCACAATGATACATGGCATCACGCCTGAAAAGGCAGTAAAGTGTACGCAATGGTTCGTCGAGAGCATTGCTGAAAGGGGACCACCTCTCCTGCTCTCCTCCAGCTCGTGCCCCTAATTTCTCGTGTTCGCTGCGAAATGGCAAGAAATAACCCCCCTTTCCTCACCCGCCACACACACACGCAAGTTAACAAAAATACAAAAAAAGGAAAGCAACTCAAGGAGCAAGCGAGAAAGCTGGCATGATCGAGGAGCACCCTACCGGACGTTCGTGTGGGGTCCTCTGGGTGCTATAGGCACTGACGCATGTAGAATGGGAGGGGGGTGTAGTGAGGATTCACAGTTAGTTGTTTGCCAGGACAGGACATCCCGAAGGGCACCATTCCGCCTGCGCAAACGCCGCGTGCCCCTCACCGCACCGTGTATAGATGGGAGAGTAGACGAGCGGCACGAATCCCCCCCCCCCTTTTTTTTAAGCTGAGTGGCGGCACGGACGTTCTGTGGTCCCCTAGTTGGGTGGACCCCCCGTCCCGTCTCGCTGTGGGACAAGTGCCCATTGTGCAGCGGCGTCGACCGCTTTATATACGCGTGCACCCAAGTCACGAAGCCAAAGACGGCGCCGTTCTTTTTCCGGCTCTGTGGTTCCTCGGCAAGTAGATTGTGTGGAAGGCGGAGAGCTCAAGCACGAACAAGATATCTACCTTCCCGCTTCTTGTAGCTTCATGTATAAGTTGTGAAGAAATCCAACGTATCGTATACTTGAATTTCACTGTGTTTCACGAGCTATGATTACTGTAAAAGCAATGTGGTAGTACGTATTTCTATCAAGCAAATCGCAGCGGTGGTGCACCTTCACCGCAGCGGTGATGCAATGACACCTTTTTAAGGTTGCGGGTTCAATTCCAGCCGCGACGGCCGAAATTATGTGGAGGTGAGAAGGTAAATGCTCGTGTACTGTGCGATGTAAGTGCTCATTAAAGAGGACCTGGTCGGTACTGACCAATCGGTCCTAAGTATAAATCGGTCCTGACCGATGTACTTAGAGACCAGATTTCGTGAGCCCTTTACTGCGACGTTTCTCGTAATCACGTCGCAGTTCTGAATAGCAGAACCCAAATATTGTTATTTTTATAAAGTTGTGGTGATACACGATAATGATAGAGTACAACGCCATTTGAAGTGTCCAATACTGGTACTTGTTTTATACGAAGATAGCAAATCACGGGGATTTTTTTCCCCCAAATGATCAGGCAACGATTAGGCGCTGCCACGGAGACAACGTGTACAAGTTACAACTTCAGATCCTTCGAGTCCGCTATCTAGAGAAAGAGGGAATGCAGCGAAAACGGCGACGCCAACCAGATTATGAGCAGTATGCTACCCTACAAGTGAAACGAAGTCGGAAAAGACGGAATAGTCATCAAGTAGGGTGATAGCGGATGCCCAATCTGAAGAACTCGGTCAGTACGCTTTGCAAACCCGAAGAGCACGCACGACATCTTGCCTGTGAATACGGTAGATGATATAACGTTAACGTGAGGAGCCAGTTGAGTTGCGCAATTCAGTACTTGAGATGTTTCACGTCTGCACGCATACGTAAAACGTGGCGCTTTACAGCTAACGGCTGCTATACAGCTTTCTTGCGGGGTAAAATTAGGTAAAGCCTAAAGACGGCAAGGATAATCCCTTGTAATAGGCATAAACAGGCAGCACGCAGAAGCGAATAACTTTCGAGTTCTCGCGACTGGTTGCGCGCACGTAACACGTCTTCGAATGAAACCTGCAGTACTGAGCATGCTCCAATGCTTTGTTTTTTTTTTTGCATTTCTGTCAACAGCTGCTAGATTAATCCAAACTATAGCTTCCTAGTTTACGATTCTGCCACAGCGATGCAGACTTATTTTGACATGGCTGATTTTCTGTGAATGAATCATCCCAATAATATATATTGACTCAGATTCTGTAAGGCTATTTCGTCACAAAGAACTAAATAAGTGTAATGTTCAATATAATCAATAATTCTCCATCTCTCTACAAGTTGAACACTTTTTTGAGTGCGGAAAATTTCTTAGTCGCATGATGTCACGCTCGGTGTCAGCGGCAGCACCGCCCACCCTGCACATGCTCGCATCTCGTGCGGTCTCAGGAAGGCACCCCCAAAACTATCGCTTCCTTCCCCCTCTCTCGCCTCGCAAAGCTGAAACTGGCAGAGTCTGCTATAGTAAAAACAAATTAAAAAAACGACGGCTCACGTTCTACAATCGTTCACTGTAGGCACTGGATCACGCGTTAGGAATTCATTCATGGGCGCCTTTACTTGGCTTTCACTTGACGTTCAAGGCAACAATTTCGCTTCATTCAACAAATCAAAATAATAAAGTCAAAATAACAATTTAGCATTATCAAATCATACCCAATTACGCAACTTTCTCACATGGACCCCCACCACTCTGCGACGCATTTACTCGAATTTCTCCCGTGGGAAGATACGGGCGGCAATATATTTTTTTTTAATTGCCGATGCTTGCACTGACTCTCACAAGGCTTGACAGATCGAAATCACACGGTTTTGAAGACTTTTCTGGCATTGTGTGTTCTTTCTAGGCCTTGGCTATATGATGAGTGTTTTATCAAAGTTGCTTCTATATCCTTGCAAAGCTTCAGCTAGGTCATGCTCGGCTGTTTCTGCGTTGATTTTCAGTGCAGATTTATAAGTACTAGTTGTTACTCTCATGTCGAGACTATAGCAGATGGGCGTATTGTTACACAATGACAAATGAAATACAACTAACTGATAAATATATTTAAATAAAGATCTAGAACACAGACATGTGAAACGAATATGTGACTGAAAGAGAAATAGGTTCGGGGTAAAGCACCGACATTTAGTCTCGGCACCAATGTCCCAACTCCTGAGAAAGAAACTCGTGATGGGAGGAATCAACACAAAGGAGAAGGCAAGGAGCTTAACCAGAAAGACATCTGCTTGACTACCCTACACTGGGAGATTAGGGAAGAGGACGAGAGAGATGAGAAAGAGGGAAGAGAGGAAAAAAAAGAAGAGACTGACAGGAATTTCTCTGCAGCGTGTAGAACTCCACCGCTTGTCAGAGGCGTTCACACAAGCCTGCCTTTCTCAGGAAACACAGCAGGGATTTCACTGCCTTGTGGGCTGTCGAAGGATGTGGACGTTGCTGTAATAGCACTTACATAGAAAGAGGCCGATCATTCAGTCGCGGCATTGTGTTGGCAAGTACTTGTCTGTATGAGGCAAATCGAGGACAGTGGCACAGCAGGTGTTCGATATTTTCATCGGTGCCACAGACATCGCAAGCCGCACTGTCAGTAATTCCGATTAACGTGATGTAAACACGTGATGAAACCAAGTATTCGCTCCTCTCACTGATCTACGGACCAGTCTTCGTTGTCGTAAGCCTTCTGTCGCCTCTGAGGTATTTTCGCAGTTGCCGTTGCGTTTCCCGTTTTCTATTTTAGGACTAACCATTGCCACCTTTTTTTAACAGACCAGTGCTGAGCAACTTACCCAACATATGTGACACATACCAGCCTATGGTGATGATAACTGTCTGATAGACTGCGAATGTTTATGTGACAAATACCCGTTTGTTGTGTTAAATGTTGGCGTATTCATCGTTAGGGGACCAGTGGTAAGCATGCATTGGGGTTTATCCAATTTATTCGGCACACAACTGATACGCGGTGCATGGCAGGCCACATAAGATAGACCGTCCAAATTACTGCTGCCTTAAACAGCTTGTCTGTTAATAGCTTACTCACGCTTCTGGCCATTTATGGGACCAGGTGTAACGAGAGACGTAACAAGAGAAAAATCAGCCCCTCTTCGCTCCGTTATGAACAGGATACACGTATTATGGAAGGACAACAAAATAAAGTCAATTTTCCAGCTGCGTGCTCTCTTCATTCATTCGTTTTCGCATAATTTGCGGAAGCGCCAAAAGCGAGTTTTCGAATATAGGTGCCTATAAAGCTTGGGGCCTCAAAGCCCCTTGCGTGTGGACGTTTGGGTCAAGCAGGAGCGAATAGGCTCTATGGCACTTTGGACACTCCCCCTATATTCTAGGGTGCACGTTAAAGAACCCCAGGTGGTCGAAATTTCTGGAGACCTCCACTACGGCGTCTCTCATATTCATATGGTGGTTTTGGGACGTTAAACCCCACATATCAAATAATCAATCCAACCCCTATATTCTATGTCACTGTAGTCTTAGCTGAGAGCCATCCCTTCAGTGGGTGCCGTCATATTTGTCTTACCCAAAACTTCTGGGAGCAGGCTTCGGGGCTTCCGCTAAATTAGAAAAATAGCATACCCGACCCGAAACCCAAACCGAGTTTGGGTTTCTGGCTTGGTTTGGGTTTTGGGTCGGGTACGCTATTTTGCTAATTTAGCGGAAGACCCATAGCCTGCCCCCAGAAGTTTTCAAACTCGGTTGGGTTTCGGGTTGGGGAAGCTATTTTTCGCAAATGCGCAACACCCAAACTCGGTTTAAGTTTTGCGCGTGTGCAGTGGCTTGGACGCTATTTCTTTCGAAAACTTCCTACTGTGGTCCACGTTATAGTTCTGCAAAAGGCGTTCCTTTCGAGGGTGGCAGCTAAAACGAGGGTACATTTTCGCACTCCTCGACACGTGCGTTTCGTTTTTTCTTTCTCGTCTATTGCAACGTCCTGTCGCTAAAACAAGGGCGGACATGAGAGAAAAAAAAATAAAAAGAACTCTGGGACAGTAAGGGAGCTGCCGCACGAATCGCTCCCCCCCCCCCCCACCCATGAACCCGCTTGCGGCAGCTAGCTATACGCGTTAACGTTCCGCCCCTACATGTTCCTCGAGCCGCCGTGGCGAGGGCTCCCTGCCGGCCACTTTTTCATGCAGCTTGTAATCGTTTGTTACGCTCCACGTGGGTGGCATCTCCGAGTGCGTGCGGTTGTTTTGTTCCCTCTGCTTTCACCTCTGTCTCAGAAGCTCACATTGGGCTTACTACAGCGAAAGTGGTCCGAACACGAAACTTCGAAGAAAGCAACCCCGCCTTGCGCATTATTAATGCCTCTCTGTCACCAACTGCGCAAAAAACTAGGCAATGGGGAAGCTTGCGAATCTCACAAGTGCCTGGTGAGTCAGAAGTATACACCTACCAAGTTTGTACAAGTTGGTCACGAAGCGATGTGGGTGATTAATATTTATCAGCTTGCGAGATCTGAGGAATATACAAATAGACTGAAAATACTGAATAAAAGGTTCAGCAACGCACAATTCAAGGTCCCTTGCGTGTCAGGTATGAGAAAAGCTGACTGTACACATTGTTTTTCCCTCTCGTTTAGAGCTCGAACAAAGACCTGGCTTGAAGGTAGCCCATATGTATATGTTGTAGGGAAGCAAGATCGGCACTGCTGCTCGCGCGAGCTCGGCTAGTAAAAAGAAGTGGAGAAGGAACAACTAAAAATGTCAATACCTTTGTCTCTAAACTAGGTTTTCAGATCAGTTTTAGTTTCAGTTTAGTATCCTACCACCCAGTTCTTGGCATATATCCCTTTGTGGGTGAGCGTCATCCAGTCATCATCATCAAGAACAGTGGGCTTGCAGCAAGGGTGCTGTCTCTGGTTTGTCTTTCTTTACATTTTACCGTTTCTTTAGGTCAGCCCAAAAACGAAACTGTCGACACCCGATTTGCGAACACATTCATTGTTATTAGATCAACTACTTCAGACAACATCAATATTCCTAACATTACTGAATGCACTAATGACGGCTACATATAAGACCCTCTCTGCGAATGCGTGTGTTGTGGGCGTCGTCGTAGTTATTTCATCTGGCTTTTAGTGTTGTATGAGCCATGGTATAAATATAAACACAAAAAATGTTTTATGCCGCGGTACATCACTACTTCAATGGCGTATAGGATTCACGGATATGACATTGACAAAGTGAACGCTAGCGAAAGTGAAAAATAACTATCGCAGAAATTTGCGCTGCCAGAAACCGCACCTATACGATCTCGTGCATCATGATAATAAGCGCCAGCAATTCTACCAAATAAGCTACCAAACGCCCTTTTTATTGTTTTTGTTACTGTCTAAGCTATTTAGGCGCATGCAAAACACTCCACAAACACGCCATCTGAATAGCTTGGATATTTTTTAGCAAATGGTGCTCTATTTTGGGTGCAGCAAGACGGCATGGGTTTCTGCCACCGTCATTGAGCGGTAAAGTGAAGTAATGCGCCTTAACATTTATTAGCGGCTATAGAGAACGATTCGGTGGCGACGCAGTTGAAGCTTGGTCTGGCTAAAGTATATGTGGTCATAGTTAAAGCGTCTCGATCACAGCTAGGCGCACCCGGGGCATTGTCGCCTGAGAGTTTGCCTATCTCTGTTTACAATTACAGGTGCAGGATGGCTTCCGGTTCTGTGTGCCGCATATACCCCCGCAGTATTGGGGAGGAACAGAAGCCATAACGAGGAGACAGTTCATTTTCAAAATTTTTCTCCCTGTGTCCAGTCGTGTATTTCAAATACTTTTTCTTTTAAGCTAGATATAACATCATAAGAGCTAGTCCTTCGCAGTGAGCGAAAAATTAAAACACAATATTCATGCTTCGGCGTTAGAGAGTAATAAATGAAGTGAACGTAAGTTTCTTGGGTAGCAGTATACGTGCTGCTACTATACGTTGAAACTGACTAAAAAGGGGAAACACGTTCTTTGCATTTCGATTCATGCTAGCGTGTGACCGTTTGTCCTAGTGTTGCAGTTTCAACGTGCGCGAACGGTGTATCTCCGCCGCCGACTTCTCTCACGGGGATAGCACCGATGCATCAAATTGCTGCAAGCGCTGCGCTAAGGTGATGATGTCGACGGGCCAATGTCAAACTTTGGTGGACCGAGAAAGAGGCCGGCGGTACGCAATACTATACTGTGCCCGTTCGCGGCTCAAGCTGTGAACGTCGGCCTTCTGCATCACTGAAGCGCAATGTGGTGTATGCATGAGCATTGGCGCCGGTTCAATGACGACGCTTTGAAGAAGAGAATAGCGAGTGCCAGCGTTTCTTATGCGCTCGTTGTTGCCATTTTACTGCGCAGGATTCGCGATACGCTGTGCGCGAATATGTTAACTACTTGCACTATACCACAACGGTTAAATCTCACTTTGGTTAAGTGGGCCAGCATTTATAGTTCCGCATTGTTTCACCAGTTTGCCAAGTATTTTGTGTGTGTGCGTGTGTGTGAAAGAAATCCTATTCTGCGAGGTTTCGACGCGATCTGTGTATCTCAGAGTATCATTAGCCCGGACAAAGGTAAGCCGACGAGAAGGGGTCAATTCTGAACCCCTAAGAATTTTCAAGTTCGCATGTCGATATATATATAGGCGTGTCGTATACGAAGGTGGCGATGGAAAAGGCGTTGACTTCACGTTATTTTCTGGAGCACTTTATATATATATATATATATATATATATATATATATATATATATATATATATATATATATATATATATATATATATATATATATATATATATATATATATATATATATATATATAGACAATTACACAAACTCATGGCATGAATGACATAACGGGAAAAAATTTCTGGTGATAGCCCTGTCGCGTACGTTTTCTTCGACAATACCTCGTCGCGATTTCCCTAGAAGAATTTTGCAATACACTCCAGAATCTTTCACTCGCTTCCCAGATTTTCCGTGGTTCTATTGGCCACACAGGTATAGTAGATGCGAAAAAAAATAAGATATGAATCTCACACTCTTCCGGGCTTTCTCAGCAGCCTTTACGATGGAGGCGGAAATGTTGTAGGCCCGTGTGCTCAGATTTGGGTGCACGTTAAAGAACCCCAGGTGGTCGAAATTTCCGGAGCCCTCCACTACGGCGTCTCTCATAATCATATGGTGGTTTTGGGACGTTAAACCCCACAAATCAAATCTCAGCAGCCTTTAACCGCAAGAATAGAAAACGTTCCGCTACGCCACCCGGCTAGCGTGACCGACCGGCTTGCCACGGGTCATTAGGAGCGCAAATGGCGTTTCAGCACTATTCTCCCAGGGTGTGTTTTTTTCTTTTCAGCGTTTGCTCTTAGTCTCTGCTAAAAATGTAAACTGGCATACCGAACATTCCTGAAAGGTTAGGCACCCCATCGAACGCCAGCCGACACGCGCGCGAATAACGAACGAAACAGGACCCCTATTTGCATTTTATGTATGCTGACCAAGCACCAAAGCCTACAGTAAATTACCACAACACAGTCTTGCAACGGCGAGGTAGAATTTCGGGGCGAGTCAAAGGCTATAGAAAAAGAGAGTTTTCTTAGACGCTGAAAAACAAAAACTGAATTACAGCAAAATTCGAAAAGCGCTTTCGACAAGCGGGAATGTGAACATTTCAACCGAAGAACACAGGATGTATTGTAAAACTGTGTACGCAAAACGCAGCTGATTGGAACGATTTCTGAGCGAGAAATATTGGCCGAACAGTAGGTATTCCTACTCTTGGAGCCGTCCACCCACTACACTGTGTGCTCATATAATAATAATAATAATAATAATAATAATAATAATAATAATAATAATAATAATAATAATAATAATAATAATAATAATAATAATAATAATGTAAAACTTGTGCCACTACGTTAAGTTGGTCGATACTAAATATTGTATAAGCTTTCAAATGAACAGTACACCAGCAATACGATTCTACCAACCAAGGTTGCGTGGCAGGCCTATTGGTTATCTATGAAGTATCTAATATATAACGCATCTAGCACACATCTCTGTCCCATCCGGGATGCGATATACATCAGATAAAATTATATCACTACTATGCAACGTGGTAGCGATACTGGCTAAGGTACTCAGCTGCTGCCCTACAGGTCGTGGGATCGAATCCCGGCTGCGGCGGCTGCGTTTACGGTGGAGGCGAAAACGCTGTAGAACCTTGTGCTCAGATTTGGCCGCACGGTAAAGAACCCCAGGCGGTCTAAATTTTCGGAGCCCTTCAAAAAGACATCTCTTATATTCATATGGTGGTTTTGTGCTGTTAAACTCCCCCTTATCAATCAATCATCAATCGCATTTTTTAACGCATTAGGAGTTTAAGTAAGTCCTTATGTAACAACTAGCTGTAGTGATGATACTTCTTTCGCGCTATCTCAAAGACTGCTTGCCGGAGTACATCACGTATATGTAACATACCACCTCCAGAAGATCCAAAATCTTGATGGGAGCTGACAGATGGAAACAACGTATTGGAATAATCATAAGATGAACAGGTGAAGTGCCTCAAACTGGCTGCCCGACGTATTGATAGGACGACCTATCGCGCCTTTGAAAAAGATAGGTCCTTTAATCGAAACGTCGGCCAGCCAGTCTGAGGCACTTCACCTGTTCATCTTATGATTATCCCATCACCTCCAGAAGAGAGTTTTAGGCAAAGCTTTTCCACGCAGTTCAACTGGAATTCACATCAGTGGACGAATCGTACCTTTATGTCTGGCCGTTCTCAATGTCCTCTATCTGGACTATCTGTGTATCCTAGATACGTAAAGTATTAACATTTATGGTTTAACGTTCACTATTCACAATACGTTAATGAGGCAGGCCTGTGTAGCCGGTTCCGGAAATCATTTGCGTGTATTTGTATGGCGCACAGAGCGCGGTCCTCTAGCATTTCCCCAATATCGGCCCGCGATTTTCGGGGTCAGCAGCCGCGCACCGCAAGCGCCTTCCACCGCGGCAAAATAGTCGGCTAGGAATAATTTAGCTTGCTGTCTGACAATTCACTTTCGGGGGGTGATAGCGAGCCCTGGCGAGGATATAGAAATGCCTGTACTCATTCATTTTAGGATACAGCGTGCGGATCTAATTCTACAAACAGAAGCACGTTACATTTACCTACTTCCAAACACGCATACTCCTCACCTGAAAGTGAGCACTGTGAGGGGCCGGTACGATTTGTGGCTTCGAGGATCCGCCATTGGTCGGCCCCAGAAATCGTTTATCCAAAGCGACGATGACGACGACGACGAAGATGCTGCATGCCGTCTACTCTCGCCGGTGACGTCGGGGTTGCCAACGACAGCCACCATGTCGTCGTGCACGAAATCGCCATCCAGCGAGTTCACGTAACACAGCACCGCCACAACACCGGCACACAACGCGGGCATCCACGCGGCTAAGGGCCTACGTGCCGTGCCGCACACCGGTTCATCGGCGGCACCAAATGCCCCGTCGCGTCTCTTTTGTGACTGTTGTTGCGTGAGGCGCGGACGCCTTTGGCAGTTGAGTGACGATTGCCGCTGCTGACGGTTGTCGTTCTCAACTGGTACCGCACTCGAACTGGCCGCACGTAGTCTCGTAGAGCATACAAAATAAGAACGCATCCTCGCGATTACAGAAGCACACAGGGCGCCCAATGACCCAGTCAGCACGCGCAAAGTGTCCGCAGTGCTTGTTGTTTTACTGCGACAACGTTTGTGCCATGTGTACGGTCGGCCGCATTTCCGATCGCCGTCAGAGTGATCCGAAAGCGCCGTCGCAGTGGACGCACTTGAAGATGACTCTAGGTAGGCGTGAAGCAGGGACGATTGCGACCTCCGCTCAACCAGCCCCCTACAGCCATCTTCAGGATCCACACTACCAACGCCACACAACACAATCAAAACAGGCACGCTGTCGTCGCACTACTATTTCAAACAATACACTTGGACGGCGCTAACGCAGTCGATGAACTACACAGGCACGCACACAAACAAAGCGAAAGCGGGGCGGGAAGATTTGTCACTTTCCGAAGCACGTGGTAGCATCGGACGGCTTACTCCTGGCCGGCGAAGAGACTCGATGCGTATGTCCACTCACAATGGTCTTGTGCGACACCATCAGTGACGCAGCATGGTAATCCTCGGTAAATCCGTTCCAGAGACGCGATTGTCGGTCGGTACAGCAAATGAATGGTGGTAGACACCTTCGGTCTGTTTCCGTTTGGGGATGCGAACGCCTGACGACACATGCTTATCACAACAAGGGAGCGAAGTGCACCGTGAGTAAAAGCTTAGAAGAGACTAAAAGAAAATCAAACAAAACGTAAACCTACTTGACTACTAGTGGTACATCCTTTGGAACGCTTGTTCCCGTGGACACCTAAGCGTTAGTTGAGCCGCACTGAAAGATACACGACGTTTTCCGGTGCTCGCACCTGCACGTGAGCTCATCTGAAGCTACATCTTCCCTTTTCAGAAAAGTATGCGCAACACCAAATCTATTCTCCTTATCCGCCGACGGGACTGTGTATTGCAAAATTTTTATGCGACAATCCCAGGCGCAGGCTTGGATTAAAATGAAAGATTCACAGCAAGCTAGAGCACACGGCGCAACGAAACGCGAATTAGATTCACGCGCGCACGATTGCAGAGCCACGCGAGGCCACCCTCGCTCAGAGCGTCCGGCGCACAAGGCATCCAGCAGAAAGGACTCACACGAACTGGACGTCCCTGCGAAACGGGAGACCCCTGGCGTGGATCCGCGCATGCTCAATGGTGGACTGGGGCTGGCCCGTTCGATGCGTCCCGTGGGAACTGCTGCCATCTACCGGTTGGCGCAGATGTTATGGGTTGGTGGTGCCGTAAAAACTCATCTTTTCGGAGCATGGAATTGAGCCGCTGTTATAAACACCTCGTTTGAAGTACTGCTGTGCCAATATTCGATACTTCGTGAGTTGAAAAGTTCGTGAAATATCCGATTCGGAAAGCACATTTATTATGCGATATACTCAAACGCCTCTAGACTTCATGTCAAATAATGAAATATGTACAGTGTGCTTCATACGTGTGATAAATTGTACCATCTTTGGTGTCCTAATATGCAAATTACTTTCCCTTGCCCCCGCCCTCCCCACTCGCTCTCTCTCTCCATCCCACCCAATTACGCTTCTGCAACTGTAGAACTTTCAACTGGCGCGGCCACAGCATGGCGTCCAGCATGTCATCGAGCAGTACACAGTCTAGTTATACTGAAGGAAATAATAGAAATGGAGAGTCATTTGAAAACTTAATAGAAATGTCTGAAAATAATGAAACGCAGCGGTATTGCGGGTTATTATGTGTTAAAGCACCTGCAGTGAAAATGTGCTGCTCAGTTGTCATTGCTTCTTCCATTTGAGAGAGCATGCATAGAAGGTCAAATTGTGATTAGCGGATTAGTACATCAGCCAGAAGTAGTGCGGATAGCTGATTTCATTGGCTGTAAGAACGGCACACTTTTTCTAGAAAATTGTCAAGCAGCTATCCATATTTCATTACAGCATTAAATCAACAGCATATGTGGTAGAAGTAATGTAGTGCAATCAATATATGGATGAATAAAACTTTATGGAATACCCGGCAAGGCTTAACGCCATGTGGAGTTTGGTCTCCTTGCCTCCTTCGGGCAAACGCGAATGCCTTGCCTCAACTCCCCGTCGTGGGCTTCCTGGAGTGCTAACGTATACATAGATGTGAGCTATCCAGAATGGCTGCCCAATTCGACAACATGGTCCTGTAAATAACTTCCTGTACAAAAAACATGGATGTGAGCTGCCCAGCATGGCTGACCAACTGGACGACAGGGTCCTGTAAATTAATTACTCTAGAAAAAACTTACTTATTGATGTCTGGTTGACGAAAAAATATTTTAGCGAAAGTCAGTTGTTCTGTTTGTTGCTGACTTTGTAGCAATTACAATAAGAAGATTACACTAACTAAGGTATCAGCTTGATACAATGCCTTTATTCAAGTGAGTAATTTGAGAAGAATGACTGATTACTTCCTCAGTTACTTCTTACTACAATGTAGCATGCCCACTATTTTTTTAGGGATAAGCAAATTGGTGAAAAAGGAAACAAAATAAAAGACGAGTTATGGGATGGCACAGCGTCAAGTTTGGAAAGTTGAACAAAGATTTCGGGAATTTCCTAGCATAAGCACTGTTAATAAATAATAGATGAATACATGAACAGGTGATCAACATTGCGCACAACACTTTAGATAAATTGTCATGATTTTTAAGGGTAATGTTAATGTAACACAATTTCTTTAGCCGAAATGCATCTCTAACATAACCTAATTACTCTTAAGGAGTAATACTGCCATCTCTCCACTGTACTAGGGGAAGGCGCAGAACCTCGACAGCTAGGGGTGCCGCGAAAGCTCGCTGAATATGCATGAATTACGGCACGCTCGCTAGGCCGGCTCTGTAGCGGTGTTTGCGTTCGAGAAATATCTGCGAGGGCTTCAGAAAGTGCCAGCCTCCTGTAGCTAGGCACCGGTAGAGCTGTATTTCGCTCGCTGTATTCGCACAAACAGACATGATGGACGTTCATATCAGATGCAGGGTTGTCGTTGGATGGAATAGATAAGACGCCAGAACTCGAGCTGAACGTATACGCAAAGTAGCAATGTCAGTTAATATCATCGTCGAATGTGTACCCAGATCGAACAGCAGCGCTATTGTGAACACAGTCCTTAATACTGAAGGGTAAATTAATCTATTTCGAATAAGTAAGACAAGAGATTTAAAAGCAGCCAAGAATTAGCCATGGCGCCAACAGAAGATTTTCTGTGCAAAACGGGTCAAAAAGTAGTCGGTTTGGCGCAAAATAGACACCAACGGCAGCCCTGATCAGATGTAACCTGCCTTGCGGAATGAAAACAAGAAACGTCTATACAGAGTAGGTGTTATGAAAATACCAAACAAATAAGAACGACAGCGACAAAAAAGTGAATATAAATAATGACATTCAAAGTTATTCATTGATTGATTGATTGATTATGTGGGGTCCAACGTCCCAAAACCAGCATACGATTATAAGAGACGCCGTAGTGAAGGGCTCCGGAAATTTAGACCACCTGCTGTTCTTTAACGTACACCCAAATGTGAGCACACGAGCCTACAATATTTCCGCCTCCAGGGCATTCATAGTTAGAGAAATATATACCGAATATATTGCTATTCGAGATTACGAAACAGAAGCTGCTTATGTTTCTGCTTCACATAGTTCTTACATTCAACACAGCACTTCTATAGACCCTTTTCATAATTTACAAGTACACTTATCTTTACTGCATGATTAAACAAGTAATGGCGGCCCCTGCTGTGCTTCAAGCGGAGACGCGGTCCTAGTTGACCATGCTGGACATGTTGAACTTGCTGTTTATTATGAGTGTTTCTATCAAGAGAGGCAACTCGACATTGTCTACGTCATTGCGTAAGTAAACCGCACTTTATCAGGAGATTTTCACTAAGTGACAAGCTGCCTTTAGTTGTTGAAACATCATAGCAGAAAAGCTTACTTTACCCTTTTGAAGAGGGTTGATTGGTGTACTTAAAACAACAAATTGCTTCGTGGGTTCATATCCACCCTTCAAAATTTTTTTACCTTTTTTTCTGTTACGCCTGATTGTTTTCTGTTGTTCTACTAGAACACGAGTTTCGCTATAACATTACAGGTAAGTCTAATAAACTTAATGTCTATTGGTTATTTTTGAGGGAAGGTTCTCCAAAAATTTAAAGCTGTAAAAACTTCCTGTATGTTTACTTTGTATAGTGGTTTGTACTAACACACGAGATGCACTTTATTTGATTTCAATAGCACAAGCTTCTGAAAGTAAACAAAAAAGCAAAGTGAAAGACAAAAACTCGAATACTGCTTTTATCAGTCTCGAACAAGCAGTAGGGGGAGATTGATATCCATTCAAGGTAGCGAACGTGAAGACATGTTCGTTTCATTCGCACTCTGCAAACTTTCCTAACTGCCTGAAATTATTGGGGCAAGAGGCAACACCTCCGAAAAACTGGCTATTGAGCTCGAAACTGTACGAGCTGTTTAAAAAGTGAAATGACGGCAACGCAGAAATGCAAAGCAATGAACGTGCTGCAACGTTTTTTTCGAAGACACAAAGATTTGTGACCCCTACTGAGCAAACTAAGTTGAAAGCGAGCCTAAAGGTTTTGTGCTTGTCCTGGCTAAATGAGAACTTTTGGGCTCAAAGATGTAGGACTTCAGCTATGTGGGTATGTTACTGTGTCTTTTTTAATTTTTTGTAACAATGAATTGGCAAGGGTTGCCAATACTTTGTGACAAATCCTTAAATTTTATTTCGATAAAGAAGAGGGAAATGATCAGTGCACACTAAGGTAAGCAAATCAAATAAGAGAGAAATAAACGAATAGTGAAGAGAAGAAACGAAAAATAATCACAACAGAAAAGATGAAGCTTGCTATGCAAAGAGCGAACACAAAAGAAACTTGAAAGTTAGAGTAGGACAAATATGTTCCAATTCAGAGGGACAACAACCACGAAATTGAGAAAAAATAACAGTCAATGAGCTTTACATGCATGAGATGCTGCCAATATTTTATCTGGTTTTGTTTACAATTTTCAGTGAAGTGCAGACAAATGGAGTAAGTGAAATTTCTCAATTAACGTCATTCAATACGCAACTCAGTGATTTAGGAACAAACCATAATAACGCCAATTGTAATGAAGGAAGAAGTGTGAGTTAGAAAAAGTTCAGAGAACTTCAGATGCATGATGAGGCCGAAAGAGCACCAAAAGAATAAAGAGAAGTGAAAATTTTTATTGTAGGTCGGACGCGTGGGCAAATTGGACTAATGCAGCGAATTTTCATAAAATTTCTTGACTTATAAAAATATACGCAGTGAGTAGAATTCTGGAACATGACTTCGCGATAACAAATTTTATAGAATGCTTGAACAGATTATCACAAAGTGTGGTTAACAGTAGCTGTTTATCACGAGAAAAAGAACTGTCAATGAGCACGTAAAATATCGGCATCTTCCAATAAAAGCGTAGACTCTGTTTTCCCAAAGTAAAACAAAAATCTGTCTATTGGACACATTCCTCTAGAGAAGACAGCGTAATGTAAATCTAGATCATTATATTACAGACGCAATTTCCTTATAAGAAGACATTGCATCGCTTTCACGCGAAAATTAAAACAAATATGACGCAAAAACAAGGATTCACTGACCATTTCGCCAACGAAGGTATATGAATCAGCTGCTGCGACTTTTCGCTGAGAAACAATTCTGACGGCGGCAAATGTTCCGTATGTTCATTCGCACACATCAAGGTCACCCAACAAGAATTATATTGAAATTTATCCGGGGTTCATTACAGTAATCTTTAGGTCAATGGTAAACAAGTACAGAGAATGAGCATTGTTCAAGAATAACCTAAACAGAAGTTTCTTCTTAACATATTGCAGTGTACGAATGCAAAAAAATTATGTAGGGTAATTCAAAATGTCTGTAGTTAATATAGCAAGCGATGAAAAAACTAATAATATAGTAGCACTGACTTAGATAGTGAGAATTCAAAGAGGAGTGTGATCCTCAGAGCAAGGTACAATCAGCCACTATAGCAGGAACAGTACTAATGATCATTAGAGTGCTTCTGTATTGGGGCTTTTCAAGAGCTTTAAATATCTGCCTTAAGTTTTTCAGTGGCTTAACTAGTCGGTGGCTTTAGGCAGAGCTCAATGAAATCTTAAGTTTGCTTAACAAAGGATAAATCTGTGGTCTCGCTTTCTTTGTTATAATAATGAGAACTGACAGACAAGTTTATTGGTTGTGCAAGCTCGCGTAATCGAAGATGAATAATTGTTGTTGTTCTTGCTAAAATTTTTGTAATGTTTTTTTGAGAACACGCTGAAATTTCAGCGCATGCGCATATTTGTACTATACTAACGCCTGTAATAGTCTGAAGCGATCAGAGTAGGCAACCTCTCAGTGAAAGAACGCATGACAAAAACGAAATCACGTGTTTCGTTTTGTTTGTTTTGTTGAAATTACGAAAGACCAAGCAATCTCCTTTTCTTTCGCCAAGAAACGTTCGACTGTCTGCCAGCTCTAATGAAACTTTTTTTACGCATACGCAAGAAAAATAAAGACGTACACCAGTAAGGCACGCGTTATTACCACACGTCTGCTTGTAATATATCGCGCAAATTATTCGTCTCTCCATAAATGTCTCCTCAAAGATTCATTTATTGCTTTTTTATTTTTCACAGGAAAGACCGGGGACGTGCACGAAAAAAGACTGACTCGATTCAAATCGAGAAACGAGATCAAACTACGGGGACTGCAAAATAACAGAATGAAAAGTAGTATGAAAAGCAGGATGATATCTATAGTCCTGCTCCGTTCATAGAAGACCAAAAAGGAAGCAACTTGCCTCGGGCTTGAAGTAAGCGAACACGTCTGATTTTTCGTTTCTCTCGATTCATATAACGAAAAAAAATTGCCCGCAGCTTCCCTCGGGGAACACTGAGGAGGATGCGGAGCATATAATTGGTTAACGGGGTGTTAAAGTGCGACTTACTTGGGTCGATGGCTAAATTGGTTAACGTGGTTGTAGGAGGGGGTGTTAAATGAGTGAACACGTACACACGTATGCGAAAGGGCGGCGCTGGTCGAAGG
Source organism: Rhipicephalus annulatus (assembly GCA_013436015.1). NCBI lineage: Eukaryota > Metazoa > Arthropoda > Arachnida > Ixodida > Ixodidae > Rhipicephalus > Rhipicephalus annulatus. The sequence continues at coordinate 91,819 of WOVY01011829.1, read as the reverse complement.
GACGTCGATCATTGTGTTTGTGGATTCGTTGGCATTCATTTCACGGCGACTTCGGACGTCGACGCGCCGTACAAACCAACGGACGAGCGGCAACTGAGCGAGCGAGCGCCGACCTTGAGTATATATACAGCGCGACGGCGCATGCGCTGTCAGCTGTCGAATGTTCTCGAAGGAGAAGCGCGCGCGCGGCACAGATGGCGACGGCGCGACGGCGCATGCGCTGTCAGCTGTCGAATGTTCTCGAAGGAGAAGCGCGCGCGTCACAGATGGTGGGCGACGGTGCGACGGCGCATGCGCGCGCGTCAGCTGTCGAATGTTTGAGAAGCGGTGCGGACGGCGCACTACAAGGCGCGAGTATAAGATGCTTCCGCATCTAAAAAAACTCAAAAAGAGGCATCGTACACTTTTACCGTAACCTTGTATTAGCACTTACTTTGGCTTTTCTTTCAAAAAGTGTTTATCAGAGGGGGAATTCGAGTAAATGCGTCACAGAGGACGAGTATCGCGTGAATGCTGCATAATTGGTTATGCTTTGAGAATGCTGGATTATTGTTTCGTCCTTATTATTTCTATTTATTGAACGAAGGAGAAGCGTTGCCTGAAATGAGTGGTGGAACGCTGATGTTGGGTTGTGACCAACCACAGGTTGAAAGTACTGTTACGTTCATCGCATCTGCTCGTGTCAAGCGAAGCGTCAAGCCGAGCGGAAACCAAGTAAAAACACCCTTGACTGAATTACGAACGCGCGCTCCGTCACTCATAGATACACATCGCCCGCGTTCGAGGGAGAAGAGAACGGTGGGACAGGTTAGTACACCTACTGCGCATGCCTGGCTTGCTGAGCCATTCTATAATGGCTCCTGGTGGGACAGTATTGTGGGTGCTTTCCTGGGCCGGCACGAGACTTGAACATGCGCAGTAGGGGTGTGGACGGCACCGCTGACGATGGATCCGCGACATCGATTTACTTAGAAATGGTCCGCATTTAAAATTGACTTTTTCATTGTGAGGTTATGATGGCCTGTTTCCGCGAATGGAAGCGTCCAAATATGATCTGGGTCTGTGACCCCCGCAAAGGTTGCTGAAGGTTGGCTAGAATGACAGCCAATTTAAGTGACTGCACATGCATTTCTTGGCGGGCGTAGCCCCATTGCAAAGGCTTCATCGGACCTAATTTGGCAGCGTTATGTCTGTGTCTTCGCGAAAAGAAGTGTTCTAAAGTTCCCAGGCCACTATGTTATGTTTTTCTACGGCATCATGGCATTGAAGCTTTTGAACAACACCTGTACTTTCCTGGCTACATATTCTGTGAGCGCGAAGTTTTACATTGAACGTTCGAGTTTCTGTTCAGTGAACGTTATGCTGTTGTTAGATTAAATGTTTTATTTACACTATAGCACTAAACACGACCTATGTTACATTTTCTATACTCAGGAACGTGATTGCGTCTTGTTTTCTCTCAAAAGAAATAGCCTCGCATGTCGTCAAATGCGTTATTTAAAGACGTCATGTCCTAAATAATAATAACTTAACAAATTCGAGGATAGAATGCGTACAAAACTAACGAATGTGTGTGCTCTTCTATATATACGGTTAACTTATTACTCATGCGTATAACATCAAGGCGCGAAAGTGCTAGATAAATCGCACATGAAGTTTTTCTGCACACTGATACGTGGTAAGAACAAGTACTGCTACTTTAAGAATTCTAATTTTAGTTCTTAATCACACAGCATAACAAGCCACATATGTGGGAAATAAAATAACCGCTTTCTGCAGCACAAACTTCCGAGGGCCCTGTTCTACGTAGAGCTGATGTAGCCTTCGGAAAGAAGGGGAAGGAGGTAGTATTCATCCTACTCTTCCGCAAGGAAGCTTTTCATTTTCGCATGTTTTATTTTTGTATGTTCAAACAGGCACAGATACAGATGCACCCACAACCACACATAATGTATGGTCGCAATCACCCCCCCCCCTTTTTTTCCCTAAAAATTTTCTGGTTACGCTACTGGCACGTGAAATTAGTTTATAACAGTTTGCATACCTGCTGATTGATGAAAGAGAGGAGGAGGAGGAATAAATGAGGAAGGACAGGGAGGTTAGCCAGTTCTCAGGCCGGCTGGCTACCCTGTACTGGGGAAGGGGGTAAGGGCGATAAAGGTTGAGAGAAAAGAGACGTTGTAAAAAAAGAGAGAGAAGGTTATCAGACGATCCAGGACGCTGTTTACAGTCTGTCTCTAAGACCACTTGCCCGCAGAAAGCGCAACAACGCTCTCAATGCCTTGCGTGCAGAGGACGGTCTCGGCAAGTGTCCTAATACCCTTTTGTCCGACAATTGGCGATTGTCTATTCTATCTAAAGCTTTTGACAGTTCTTTTCTTGGCACGCTGAAGCGGGGACACTCGCAGAGAAGATGGGAGAAAGTCTCTGCGCAGCCAATGTTGTCACATGTCGGGCTTCTGGCCATTCCGATTCGAAACGCATCAGCAATCGTAAAGTCCACCCCAATCCACAGACGGCACAAAAGTGTCTCCTCTGCTCTGGCTATTCCTGATGGAAGACGGAGCTGTAGGTGTGGGTCCCAATTATGAAGGCGGACGTTGGTGAATGCCGGTGATTTCCACTGAACGAGTGTCAGTTCTCGTGCAAGTGATCGAAGCCTTGCAGCGGCGTCCGTTCTTGATAATGGTATAGCTAAACAAGGGGCATCATCATGAGCAGTTCGGGCTGCTTCATCTGCACGGTCGTTTCCATTGTAGCGAGAGAGAAAGACAAGACGGCGGCCAACGTGGTCGTGTCTTCTCTAGCCACTTTATTCCACGCCTGAAGTGGAGCCGTGGTGGCTGTCCACGTCCGACACACCAAGTCCGCTAGCTTGTTCTAATCCTCGCGCAGCTCGAGGTAGCATCAGCTGCGCGAGAGGCGCGGAGCGGTGATCAAGAAAATGATGGTGATGATGATGGCACTACAGGGCTCCCTCCCTAGCGCTTTGCGCGATTCGAAGGCATATGAAAAATAGTGACAAAAGCTATATACATGAACGACAATCCATAAACTGTTCATTTGGAAAGTCTAGGTTGTCCACGTTGATGGGCCATCGGTAAGCAGCGGGTCTCTGGTGGGCGACTCTGGGAGAAGCGCAAGGGACGAAGGAGGAAGTGCCGGGTCGCTCTGGTAGCCGACAAGCGGGTCTCACGGTGACCTGGCCGGACAGGCCGAGAGTGGACCGTGTGTCGTGAGGTCATGCTGCCAACGTCGGCAGAGGGCCGGCAGTGCGGGCCCTGACGTTGGGGTTGACGCAACACAGACCTCAAAGTCGAGCGGCGTCTGACGTGCCGGCATAGACAGACGTGCTGACGCCCGCAGGAACGTCTCCAAAAAATACCACCAAGTGCGCGGTGGGCAGTCGGGCACACGACCAGTGGTGGGACACCGCGTCGGACAGGCCAAGTAGGCGCCTGCGCCGTCTTCAGGGCCGTGACCGCAACCCGTGGCCACGCAGCAGGGCGGCCCAAAAGTTGCCGCAATGTGTGACGCCAAGCACGCCGTTGTCGCCGATGTAGGGCAACGGGTGGCAGACACGCATGAGGCATGAGCGCCGTTGCGGTTGTGACACACGAGCTGGCATTGTGGACACACGTCTGGCCGTTGCCGTCCGGAGGCAAAGTTTCCGGGGAATGGCGGTGGTGGAACCCAGCCAGCGTGGGCTCACCCGGAGCACTGGACGGGACACCTGTGCTCGTGCAATGACCTCCGGCAGTCCGCGTGCAGTCCGGAGGGCCGGCGTGCAGGTCTGCACAATTGATGGCCGCCTCCAGCCAACACCCCCCAGACTGCCCCACCGCAGGCGCTGCATGCCTGGTGAGCCCCGTCCGAAACGGACCGGGCACGTCGTCCTCAAGCGCGTCTTGGAAGCCTGGCCGTGGTTGATGGCTGGCGGCCTCAACCTCAGCTGCGGGAAACTGCGAGGACGATGCTGGTCGCTGCTGGCAGGACGCGCAGAGCGTTTTGGCTGGTAGAGAGTTTCTTTCGTACATTCGGGATGGTGAAGGTTCCGCGACCGGGAGGTGAATAGCAGGCGGATGGACGTCAGTGCCAGACTCCGAGGCGTGCGGCCAGGTAGCCATCGTGGAGTCGGGTAGGGCCATGGTGTGACGTGCCGTAGATTTCACGGAAGAGGTGCAGGTGGCAGGCACGTGTGATGAAGCTCCGCACGGGGGCTCTGAGGGAATGTACCTCTCGGAGGGAAGGTCAGTCGCAGTGGGGGAGTCTTCTACCTCGCGGTCGTGATCAGGTGCACGAGTGGATGTTTCTGCGACCGGATCAGGTGTAGAAGTAGTCGAAGCCGGGGTACCGAAGTAGCGGTCAATAGAGGACTGCGGACCGGTTCGTACTTTGCTCTGCGACGCCTGGGAAACCTGCATGGTGCTGGTAAACGGAAGCGGACGGTATGTGAAGCCATGTCTGGCAAGCACCGCCGAGCAGAGGTCATCGTAAGGCTGCTTGCTGGAGGTTGAAGTGCCAGAGAGATGACGCAACTCTACCGGAAGGGCGTCTTGAAGAATGGCGTGCATCAGCGGCTGGTCCGTGACGCCATTCAACGCCAGAACGTCATCGAGCTGCATGAACCATACCTTGGGGTAGGTCGATTGGAACGGCGGCACTGGCGGGCAGAGTTGCGGGAACATGGCCGCGGGCCGCTCGGCGAAGGGCGTGTTCTCCGGGTCACCAATGTAGCGAGAGAGGAAGACGAGACGGCGGCCAACGTGGTCGTGTCTTCTCTAGCCACTTTATTCGACGCCTGAAGTGGAGCCGCGGTGGCTGTCCACGTCCGACACCATCAATGCTGCAGTGGCCTGGTATTCATTGATACGCTATGTCATGCTGTTTCTATATAGCCCGGTGATGAAGCAGTCGTATTTCAGCAATTAGCTGTTCGTTTGGTCCATGACGATATGGCGAAGCAATGCCCTGGAGAGCTGCTTTGGAGTCGGAGAATATTGACCATGTCTGTTGCAGTTCTTCAACTACTAACTCTAGAGCGGCACGAAAGGCGGCGAATTCTGCCGCCGTGGATGATGTCAGATGCGAGGTCCTGAACTTTATCGTGATGGATTTCTCCAGAATTACCACTGCGCCTGTTGAACATGTTGTAGTGACCGACCCATCCGTGTAAATGTGAATGCGTCCACTGTGTTTCTCATGCAGAAACAGTAATGTGGTTTGTTTTAGGGCCAAGTTTGACAAATTTTTCTTCTCTTGCATTCCGGGGATGGTTATCAGGGCTTCCAGTGTATGTAGACACCAAATGGTAACGACGGTCTTGCGGCGTGCGTGAAGTTTGTGGGAATCACCGTGCGATGTGAGGCAATAATAGAGCAGAACGCAAAGCACGGCCTCGAAGTTGGAATAAAGGCGAGGTGATGCCATTGAATCCGGGTGGCATGTCTAATGTGCGTTCTTAAAGCATCGATACTAATGTAGGTTGTGATAGGGTGTTCATGAGTGATTGCGACAGTCGCTGCTGAGGATGCGCATCTCGGCAGCCCGAGGCATATTCTCAGTGCTTGAGCTTGTAATGACTGGAGGACGTGTACGTTTGTTATGCAGGTCTTGCCAAGCACAGGTAGGCTGTAGCGCATGACGCCAAGAAAATGTGCAGCATGCAGTTGAAGCATGGCTCGTACCGATGTACACCATGATTTTCCCGCAAGAAACCTTAGGACATCGGTGATCATGGTCAGTTTCTTCTTCAAGTAAGCGATATGAGGGCTCCAAGACAAATCACGATTTATTATTACTCCCAGGAAACGGTGAGTCTTTTGATAGCTGATTGTGTGTTCATTGATTCTGATGCGGTATGGCGTCATTGTCTTGCGCGTAAACGCAACTAGTGAGCATTTCTCTTATGACAGCTCCAGTACTCGTCCTTGAAAGTAGTTTGACGTCATTGTAGCCGCTGTCAGATGCCTGGCTCGTACGTGTAGACGCGTGACCCCTGATGCCCAGATGCAGATGTCGTCCGCGCATATCGACAGATGTACGGAGTGTGGCAGGACGTCAACGAGACCGATGAGCGCAAGGTTGAAAAGTATGGGGCTTAGGACCCCACCTTGAGGTACGACACGATAAGTATGATGTTGTCTTGTTGTGCCATATTCTGTCTGAACGAATAAGGTACTGTCCTTCAAATAGCTGTAGATCCATTGGTAAAGGCGGCCTCCCAATCCAATGCTGCCGAAGGCGTCCAGGATGGTTTCATGTATACATTGTCGTATGCAGCCTTAATATCCAAGAAAAGTGCCGCTGATAATCTCTTTAGGCTCTTCTGCTGTTGTACACTCGTGACAAGATCAACAAGGAGGAGGAGGAAGCAACAAAAGGGGAGAAGGCAGGGAGGTTAACCAGAAAGCCATCCGGTTGGCTACCCTACACTGGGGGATAAAGAAAGGGGACAAGAAAGACGAGAAAGAGGGAAGAGAGGTAAAAAGGGGGTGAGGGAGAGACTGACAGTAATTTCACTGCAGCGTGTAGAACTCTACCACATGTCAGAGGCGTTCACACAAGCCTGTCTTTCTCAGGAAACGCAGCAGGGCTTTCACTGCATTGTGGGCTGTCGAGGCATGTGTACGTTGTTGTAATAGCACCTGCACAGAAAGAGGCCGATCATCCAGTCGCCGCATTGCGTTGGCAAGTACTTGTCTCTCTGAGGCAAATCGAGGACAATGACACAGCAGGTGTTCGATATTTTCGTCGGTGCCGCAAACATCGCACGCCGCACTGTCAGTAATTCTGATTAACGTGGTATAAGCTTTCGTGAAAGCAACTCCCAGCCGAAGGCGACAGAGAAGCGAAGCTTCACGTCGATGTAGGCCGGGTGGAGGCCGGAGTTGTAGTGAAGGGTCGAGCTCGTGCAGTCGTGTACGTCGTATGCTTGGTGTGTTCCACTCAGTCAGTGTGAGACTGCGGGCCAGTTGACGAATCTGCCTCGCCGCATCCGCTCTTGAAAGCGGTATCGGAACGCTGTTCGCTTCTTTATGTGACGTGCGAGCAGCATGATCTGCAGAATCATTGCCGCCTATACCACTAAGCCCAGGTAACCACTGAAAGACGATGTCATGGCCTTTTTGTATTAACAGGTGGTGAAGTTTCACGGTTTGGTAGGTCAACTGGTCGTGGCATCCGCGTCGGAGAACTGATATCAGGCACTGTAACGCTGGTTTTGAGTCGGAAAAGACAGCCTATATACCTGGTCTTTCTTCTGAATTGATGAGCTCCAGTGCGATGCGCAGAGCCTCGAGTTCTGCCGTCGTTGACGTTGTCATATGTGAAATCTTGAAACACCGGGTTACCCCTTGTGATGGTATAACCACTGCTCCACCTGAACTAGACGGCGTAGTGAATCCATCCGTGTAATTGTGCACGTGGTTACTGTAGTTTTCTTCCAGTAGGGATAGACTCAGTTGTTTCAGGGCATGTGTCGGTAAGTCCGATTTTCTCCTCATTCCTGGAATCATTAAGTGAACTCGCGGCCGGCTCAAGCTCCAAGGAGGAAGCAGTGGCTTTGATGCAGGTGCGTATGTCTCAGCAAACAATGAACGATGCTTGGAAACAATAGCGCCATATTTCATGCGGGGCCTTTCAGCAGCTAGGCTCGCCAGGTGGTGAGAAGGGGTCCTGGCATAATGCCTGAGGTGCATGCGCATTGTCTCGGTAATAATATGCGTATTTATTGAGTGATCTTGAGCGATGGCAATGGTTTCAGCCGTTGAAGCACTGCGGGGTATTCCAAGGCATATCATAAGTGCTTGGGCTTGAATGCTCTGAGTTGCGTGCAGGTTGGTCTTGCCGGTGTTAGACATTGAAGGTAAGCTGTACCGTAAGAATCCGATAAACAGCACTCTGTACAGTTGTAGCATGGATGATATGGGCACTCCTCAATTTTGTCCTGCAAGGAATTTGAGCATGTGGCAGGTTGCGATCAGCCGCTTCTTCACATAGTTCACGTGTGGAGTCCACGACAGGTTTCTATCTATTATGACTCCCAAGAACCTGTGGCTTCTGCTGAACGATATGTATTCTTCATTAATCGATATACTGTAAGCAGACATTGGTTTCCGCGTGAACGCTACCACTGCATATTTTCCGCAGGACACCTCGAGGCCTTGTTTACGAAGATAGCATGACGCCGTTGTAGCAGCCTTGTGAAGGCGGTCGCGAAGCTGAGGCCTTGTCACACCTGATGTCCAAATGCAGATGTCATCAGCATAGACAGAAAGTTCTACAGTGCAAGGTAGCTGCTCGACTAGACCAATGAGAGTTAGGTTGAAAAGGGTAGGGCTTAGCACTCCTCCCTGAGGAACTCCTCGGCTGCTGTAATAATCAGGTGTTGGGCCATTCGCTGTCATCACGTAAAATGATCTCAGCTGTAAGTAGCTGTACACCCACATATATATCTTGCCACCAAGACCTACTCTTTCCTAAGCACTAAGGATGGCTTCATGGGTGAGATTGTCGTAAGCCCCCTTAACGTCAAGAAACCGGGCGGCGCACAGTTTCTTACAGGCTTTCTGGTGTTGAACATATGTCACCAGATCAACAACGTTGTCGATTGACGAATGGCCGCGCCTGAATCCGGTCATAGATACTGGATAGATTTCGTAGTGCTCTAAATACCACTCCATTCTTGTTAGAATCATTCGTTCCATCGTTTTTCCCACACAACTGGCAAGTGCGATAGGACGGTATGAGGCAATATCCAAAGGAGATTTACCAGCCTTTAGAAGTGGAATGAGGCGACTTGACTTCCATGCCTGGGGAACAGTACCAGTCTGCCAGGAGTCGTTATATAGGCGTAAGAGTGCCTTCCGAGCTTCGTCTCCAAGATTACAAAGGGCACGATAGGTAATGCCGTCAGGACCGGGTGCTGAAGAACGTCTGCACAGAGCCAGTGCCGCCTCTAGCTCATCCATAGAAAACTGGCATTCCATACGGGGATCACGTGAGGGCGGTGGGTTGTCAAAAGTTCCCGTTCTTGATACTGTGAAATTGGAATCACCGCCAATTCTTCTACAGAAAGATTCTGCGACGTCAATCTCTCTGCATCGAAGGTAAAGTGCCAGAGATGTAAACGGGTGTCGCTGACCCAAGGGTGTGCTAAGACCTCGGACAGTTCGCCATATCAGTGATAGGGGCTTTCGTGGATCCAACGACTCGCAAAAGGATGTCCAACGTCGCCTAGCCAGTTTATCCATGTGCCGCTGCATTTTCTTTTGAATGCGTCTAGCCAGCCTCAAATCATCCATGCACTTTGTCCGTCGGTACCTTCGTTCTGCACGACGGCGTATTGCGCGAAGTTTCTCAAGCTCGATGTCGAAATCGGTGCGCTTGTGACTAGTCAAATGTGTATGCGATCAACAAAATTATCTATGAAAGACCGTCCACGTCGAAAGCCGGTCAAAGCATCGGGGTATATATTGTTATGTTCCAAGTACCACTCCAGACGAGTCAGCACCATTCTCTCCATCACCTTTCCAAAACAGCTGGCAAGCGCGATGGGGCGATAGGAGGCCATGTCCAGAGACGATTTGCCTGGTTTGAGCAGGGGCACAAGGCGGCTGCACTTCCACGAAGAAGGAACGAAACCGTTGCTCCACGAGTCATTGTATACAGCTAGAAGGGCACGCCAAGCTCTTCGTCCTAGGTTAGCAAGGGCCATGTAAGTGACTCCATCGGGTCCAGGCGATGACGAGCGCTTGCATGCTGCCAATGCTGCCTGAAGCTCCTCTAGAGAAAACATATTGTCCATCCGAGTGTCTCTGGACGCCGGCGCATTTCATAGGTTACTCATGTTGATCCCGGACCCCCTGTTTGCAACCCTGGCACAGAAGTCTTCTGCTACATTGATTTCACGCCGGCCTTGGTGTAGTGCAAGGCATTTGAATGGACGATTCTGTTGTGGCAATGTTCGTAGGCCACGGATTATTCTCCATATTTGCGAAAGAGGTTTGTGGGGATCGAGCGACTCGCATAGTAACTTCCATCTTTGTGACTGTAGTGCGTTGATACGACGTTGAATCTTCTTTTGCAGACGTCTCGCTTCCCTAAAGTCGTAGATGAATTTCGTGCGCCTATAACGTCGTTCGGCGCGCCGACGAATTGCGCGAAGTCGCTCGCACTTCACCTCATATTTGCAAAAATCTGGCAAAGGTCCACAATTAAACGTTGCCTCTTGAACAGCGGCCTTCATTATACCTTCAAGTTTTCAAGAGAACCTCCTTGGTTTCTCTCGCATTGCTTCTCTGTGGATGATCTGTACTTTTACCAGTCTATCCGTGAAGTGGGCGCGATTTGCGACTTGCTTAGCCCCTTGATATCTATATAGGTGGGGATGTGGTCACTGCCATGAGTTTCATTGTCCCCAAACCAATGCACCTTGGTGTTTAGGCTACTTGACACAAAAGTTAGGCCGAGACAGTTACTATATATCAGACCCCGTAAAAACGTGAGAGCGCCGTCATTTAAACAATATAGTTGGTCGTCAGCTGCAAAGGAGGACACATCTCTTCCCGGACGGTCCATCTTCTGGATTCCCCACAGGGGGTGAACAGCGTTAAAATCACCGGTAATAATCCCTGGCCCAGGTGTCACTGATATAATGGCGCTTAACCTTGCGGGGTCAAAGCGGCCTGAAGGCGAAATATATACTGCCACTAGCGTGAAGTTCACGTTCTTACGCTTAACTGTCAGGCACACGTATTGGTTGCGGTCGTCCGGTGTTACTGGATGCTCAATATAATTGAGTTCGCACCTGATGTAAACAATGACCTTACTGGTTTTGTTACGGGTTGCAGATCTGAAAGCCTCGTATTTAGAAAGTCGTGTAGCATTGTGAAGACAACGAAGTGAAAAAACAGCGCGTAACACAGGACAGAGAAGAGACGGACGAGGCGCTGACTTACAACCAAAATTTTATTTCGTACAGGGGTGTATATATAGCACACGAAACCTTGAAAAAGAGGGAGAGAAGTCGAGTGACATGAAAGAGTATCTTTTGTTATGATTGTATGCGTATAACGCTCCTCACCAGGGAATTGGCGTATTGACTAGCGAATGATTGCGCAATCACAGTTTATTTGTTATACGCATACAATCATAACAAAAGATACTCTTTCATGTCACTCGACTTCTCTCCCTCTTTTTCAAGGTTTCGTGTGCTATATATACACCCCTGTACGAAATAAAATTTTGGTTGTAAGTCAGCGCCTCGTCCGTCTCTTCTCTGTCCTGTGTTACGCGCTGTTTTTCACTTCGTTGACCATGTACCAACCGGCCCAAATAAGCACTTAGTATTGTGAAGACGTGGTTCACAAATTACGATAATTGGAAACTGATTCTTGAAAACATATGGTCGAAAATCCGAAATGCGGGGTTTAAGACCTCGGGTATTCCATTGGAAAATTGATGCCTGTTTCACCTGTTTACGGAAGGGCTGCAGAGAAAGAGCCATGATGCTTCTCTAGATTTGATAGCATCGGATTCAAAGCGTCCATTATTTGAAGAGCGCTGTGGGCAGTCGGAGTCTGAATATTATTCAGGAGTACTCGAATTGTCTTCATGAGGGTCTTGATCGCGTCTATTATTTTGTTATCTTGACTGTCATGATTATTCGCTCTGAAGTAGCTTTCAGTGGGTGATGCTGCCGCTCTACTGGCGGTGTCACTGATGGCAGCGCTGGCCATGCGTCAGGGTCAATGTTTCTTGCGTCTTTCTGAGGATGCTTGTAGTTGGCACTTGTTGATGCTTGTGGTGGTGAGTGCGTGATATGGGGTAGCAGTGTATCCCTGGCCTTGGCAGAGGATGTCCTAGGAGTTTTCCTATGGCGCCAACGCCGACAACGCACTTTGGCAGCAGCCTTCCTGTGGGTAGAACCGTATCGGGCCATCTGCCTCAGCACTTGCATCTCCTTCTTCACATTTGGGCACTGCTTTGATGACGCCTCATGAGGACCTTGGCAATTGCCGCATTTGCGATGTTCTGCCTGGCAGGCTTCTGTGTTTTGCGACTCCGAGCATCGGGAGCACACAGCATAACCTGTGCAAACAGCACACACGTGTCCTATTTTACAGCAGTTCCGACACTGAAGAGGTTTCGGCACGAACGGCCGTACTGTGTGTCGAAAATGACCAACTCTTACTTGAGTTGGGAGGCTGTCACCCTTAAAAACTAGTTTCATGCATCGTGAGTTCCCAAGACGACGGGCTTGCAAGATTATAGTAGCTACCGTCACTGGTTTGATTAGAGTGGGGAAATCAATATCGCTGATAGAAGTGTCGACGTCGTAGATAACGCCTGCCCTAGATTCCTTTCCATCATGTATGAAAGAACGTACGTTGATGTTCCCGAGCACATTCACCTTGGTCAATACGTCGAGAGCAGTACGTTGCGTAACATCTATCGCCAGAACGTTCTTGCGGCCATTGATTTTCACGTCTGTTATTTGTCCCGGAACGAGCGCCTCAAGTGACATAGACGTGACCTGGCGATTAAGTCGGTTCATGCTGTCAGCGGCATTCAGCGGGACAAACAAAATAGTGTGAACCGGTGGCCCTTGAATATGGCCTTACTTTGGGAAGGAGATGTCGTAAGCAGCCTCCTCTTCGCCTTGTGTCTTGCCACGGGCACAAAGTCACTTTCATGGGAGCTCTCATCACTGGCCGTAGGGTACAAGAGCGTGTCCTGACTGTCGACGTCACTTGGGTGGCCGGAGCGCTTTCTCAGAGTGGCCACAGACGACGCGGAACGTATGGGTGGAGGCCCTGGTGATTCTACATCCATTTCCGCAGGCAGAAGAGCGGCGTCTTCCACTAGCACCAAAGAAAACGAGAAAAAATAACAGAGACTGAAACCAGCGTTCCACTCAGGAAAAACTTCGTATTCTTTCCGATGAAAGAGAAATGCGTCTACTGCTTATAATCTCCTATCTTTATGCCGGCACACACCCATGTTGATTATTTTCCTCCTGTCACATGTCATCGTCGAATATATTAGAGGCGAATCTCCTTAAAGTGGCACCCATTCATCCCTCGTCGTAGTCGTCGCGCGTAAGCAGTCTTACGTTTTGACATGCAAGGTGGCGCTGGTGGGAGATTTCTCCTGTGCGTTGTTGTACAATAAAAAATTCTCAGCATGCGTGTTAACTAAAAGCCGAATTCTCCTGTCTCTCATTCCCCATTAGCAGCCATTGGCTTGTACAATGAGCACTATTTGACAAGAAAGGGTTGCTACGTTATACTCGCTGGGCGTAACCTCCTTAGTTTTAGAAAGGTTTAGCGAGCGTTGGGCCGCAGTGCCATCAATACAGTGAACTAGTATGTACCATGAAGTCGGGGTGGTTAAATGCGGGAAGTAGACACGAAGCGCAAGCCGTAAAAAAGTGTGCGTGTGCCACCTCTCGTTTAGTCTTTGGAATGTCCGCTGGATGGCGGTGCTTCTATATGCGGAATATATGATGAAAAGATGTGAGGTGGTGGTACTTGGAGTGTTGACTAGACGGACGAACGGACACATAGACAGATGCATGGACGGACGCATGAATGGCTGCACGGACGGATGGACGCATGGACGGACGCAGGGGCGGATGCATGGACGAACGCAGGGACGGACGCATGGATGGGCATGCGGACGCACGAACAGACGCACGCACGGATGGGCGGATGGGCGCACGGACAGTCACACAGACGGGCGCATGGACGGACGGAAGCAAGAACGAATGGGCGGACGGATGCTTCACCCCACTCTCCATCATTCACCCCGTGGATATGCTGCCATTTTTTTTAAGTCGCCCACTCTCGGTGTTTCTGCCGTAATGCAGGATGAATTTAGGCAGCCAAGTGAGACGCTGGCATGTAAAGCCAGCTCTTTTTCACTCTTTTTAATTGCGCTACTTTTGGTAGTGGTTCGTAAACACGACAAAAACAGTCGCACTGCTGCAACTGAACGGTGAAGAAATGCACATCGAAGAAGACACGCCGGGCGAACACCCGTCCTGAAGACGCGCGACGAACACGTAGTAATTCGGTGGTTTACGGAGACAAATTACCGAACTAGTTTGTCGCTTGGTACGACGGCCCTATAGCGGCCGACATAATGCAACTGTAAAGCACACATAACTAAGCGCTTCTCTTTTAGATGTGAAAATGCTTGCGGTCGGAGCTTATGCCTTGTCCATCATGGTAGCCACGCTTGTAGTGGGAGTACCCACTAGATGGCTCTTCGGAAGAGCAATCGCTCTATTATGGCGCTTGCTCCGGTATGAGCGGAGCCCGCTAGCGGCGTTGCACTTCTTCGAATAATATGCGTATACTTGCTCCTTTCTTTCCCACACACGCAGAGCATAGTAGCATGAATGAAGACATCAGCATGAGTGCGGAAATGGCGAGGCCTCGCAAAGCGGCTGTGTGTTGCAACCATGAACGTCTACGGTGATCAGTAAAAAGCACCTGTTTACGGAACTTTTGCTTGAACCATGGCTGCTTAACATGCTACTCAGGATTCCCTTTAGGCGAAGATGTGCGCGATTATTTTAAGTGTTGTTGGTTCGATGCGGTGAGCAGGCTTAGCCATTAGGCTAAACATCGAAGTCTGGAGAAATATTCGATACCTATATTACCAGCTTTTTATTGCTCAGAGGCGCCGCACTTGACCAATAATAGAGATAACATGGAACAACGCAACTTCTTTTCACAGATGGTGCCCCTACCAAAACTATGCCTGTGAAATTTATTACTTATTGTTTCTTTTTGTTTCATGCCCTGCTTAAGAAGTTATTGAGTACTAGTATATAACAGACACAAATGGTATCTAATAATGCACCATAATAGCTCTGAATCACTGTTAAATAAATGTCCGTTTCTATCAAACTGCTAAGCAGGATTATCAGCTAAATTCGCTGCTCTCTGTACACTCGTCAACAAAAAAAATTCTCTCCATAGAATTGTAGAGTAGGATCTGAGGCTTCATTATCTAAGAGTTCAAAAGTCCGAAGTTTAAGCTTGGATAGTTTTTGCTAATTAGTTGGTAATGCGTGAGTATGTATAACTCTAAATAAATGAATTGGCGTAATAATAACTCATTGATCTATGTCAAAGTGAAAAAGAACTCTGTTATGTTCAACAGTTTATCTATATTCGCAGTAAATGCTTATACAAGAGAAGCTCTCTGTATTGGTCACGCTACTTTCATTGCTATTAGGCCAGGCAGTAATACCAGATATCGCGTGCAAGAGGACATCGTAGGCTTTTAAAATTAACACAAGTCAACCTTATGCATATATACTACAGTATGCAGAAATTTTACTGCATTAGCAAACAATTCCTGAAATCTGCAGCTGTTGCTTCCCCAGTGAAATCGCGTTGAATCTGTTTACAGAAAGATATGTGTCCAAGGTATCTAAATGAGCACAATGGTAATATACAGCGTACCGGCATCAGAGTATGATCAGATGACGAATGACAGCTGGCCCGCAAATATATCTGCACTCATCTCTGAGATTATTGGCGCAGCTGTCCATCCAGTAAAAAGGCATTGCTCCCCAGACCGTGTAACAGCGGCAATCTATTCGGCATTAAAAGCCTAGTTCGCATCACTTTGGGGTCAGCATTCACGCTAGGCTAAGTTCGAAGTTTAGATTCATTGCAAAACTCCGGTCACACTTGATCCATGGCTGCCGCTCATAAAACAGTGCACAAATGGCACTTTTACACCGGGTTCATTCCTGCTCAGTATGGTTCAACGGTTTCAGCACTCTGAAATATTGAGGACATTTTGCGGTTGTTATGGCGAAGTGCTTCGTTGAATTTCTGACGGTGGCCTTTTGATGGATGTCGTTGACTGTGATGAGGTAGCATAAGACAACAAAAACTAAAGAAATATATTTAGTCCAACGGACTTGCAGTGCGCTGTTATTAACTAGGATGGTCTGCCTTATACTGGTTGCGTTAGGAATGTTTGTGCTCTGTAAGTATAAAACAGATGAAAGTTCAGGAGACTGGCAGTGCATAATTCAAGCTTGTAAAGGCAGCGCACGGTGTGGCATTTGTCAGTGCCGTAAGTTTGACCTATTATTCAACGCCTTTATTCAACTGGCCGCTGCATAGTGTAGCTGTCACGGTGCTCGTCGGCTCAACTGAAATTTACGTGCTTGATTCCAGCCGCGGCAGTCGCATTCAGGCGGTGACGAAGTGCTAAAGGCGCATGTATTGTGTGATGTCGATGCACGGTAAAGAAAAACAGATATTCACAATTCCCGCAGTCCTCTACTACGGCGTCTTTCATAGCCATATCATAATTGTGGGACGTAAATCACGATTTATTACCAATTACGAAATTCGTATTATATTCTTATTATTATCATTAGTGGTAGTAGTAGTAGTAGTAGTAGTAGCAGTAGTAGAAGTAGTAGTAGTAAATGAAATCACCTTTCGGTGCGAATGCAATGTCGGAATGAAACACACTGCCAGAGAAGGTGTTCAAAGCTGGCAGTGTCCGCTTTATTCCTCTGATGAATAATTTGGCCTTGATGGAGCTATTGTTGCACTACGGTTGTATAACATATGGCTTCTGTACAGTGTGTCCCACGTAACTTTAAGCCGGAGTTTTAAAATTATGCTGGAACACGTAATTACGACGCGACCAAACGCATATTGCTCGCCGTTGCCTGGAGTTAGACAATTTTTTTGTGTTCTTAAATATTCTTTAACTAGATTTGCTTAATTCACTAACTTTTCATTAAACAAAGATGGATAAATATTTCAATGATAAAATTGTAGATCTGTTTGCAAAACGACTGTTTAGACAGTATTGAGCTTTATATCTGTTAGGTATTAGTATTTTTCTCCTAATTACAAATGCCCGCGAAATACAAAAAATACCACGTGACAAACCCTTCGTGCAAGGCATGTTAACCAAGAAAGACATCTACGAGGCTAGCGTTAACACTGAGCACATGGCTAACATGCCCAACATGGCCGGCGACGCTTTTGAGGATGTCGCTGTGAACGAGAATAATCAAATTTTTTCTAACCGATCAGTTAAATTTTATGCAAAGAAATTAAACAATACTTCAAAATAAAACTATAGTATTACATGTTATGATTTATTAACCTTTTCATGTAAATATGTTCACGGTCTTCTTCCGGCGACTATACATCTTCGCGACAAAAACTCAATCGAATTAGTTCGGCTATCTCATTCGTTTTCTGAAGTCATTTTCTCCTAATGACATTAGACGGGTCCTTGTGACAGCCAATTAAGGTCACTGAATGTATATGTCATCGCGTGAAAATGACATTAAACCTGCCCGTGTGACAGGGGTATTAGAGTGCTCGGTACTTTACTACGGAAGAGCTGAAAGCCATCCCGAGACTTCGGCTCTTTCAAATGTGGCGCAACCGACAGGCGGTGTTCGTCAATAGGGTAAAGTTTATGACATCACCCCTACCTCAATCACTCTGGCAGACCTGTTGTTTGATCTTGTTATGCCTCAGACCTTGTTCGCCAGTCCTAACAGGTTCGCTGGTAACCTGCGCATTGAAAATGCTGCATAAATAGATTAGGTTTTCATTTTATTCTTTAACCAAGTGGGTACAAGGCACAGAAATTTTCTTGAATCGGGGAGGAGGAGGAGGAAGCAACAAAAGGGAGAAGGCAAAGAGGTTAACAAGAAAAACATCCGGTTGGCTACCCTACACTGGGGGATCAAGGAAGGGGACAAGAAAGACGAAAAAGAGGGAAGAGAGGGAAAAAAGGGGGAGGGGGAGAGACTGACAGTTATTTCACTGCAGCGTGTAGAACTCTACCGCATGTCAGAGGCGTTCACACAAGCCTGTCTTTCTCAGGAAACACAGCAGGGCTCTCACTACCTTGTGGGCTGTCGAGGCATGTGGACGTTGCTGTAATAGCATCTGCACAGAAAGAGGCCGATCATCCAGTCGCCGCAATGCGTTGGCAAGTACTTGTCTATCTAAGGCAAATCGAGGACAATGGCACAGCAGGTGTTCGATATTTTCGTCGGCGCCGCAAACATCGCGCGCCGCACTGTCAGTAATTCAGATTAACGTGGTATAAGCTTTCTTGAAAGCAACTCGCAGCCAAAGGCGATAGAGAAGCGAAGCTGCACGTCGATGTAGGCCGGGTGGAGGCCGGAGTTGTAGTGAAGGGTCGAGCTCGTGAATTATTGTACATCGTAGGCTTGGTGTGTTCCACTCAGTCAGTCTGAGACCGCGGGCCAGTTGACGAATCAGCCTCACCGCATTCGCTCTTGAAAGCGGAATCGGAACGCTGGTCGCTTCTTCATGTGACGTGCGAGCAGCATGATCTGCAGAATCATTGCCGCCTATACCACAATGCCCAGGTAACCACTGAAAGACGATGTCGTGGCCTTTTTGTATTAAAAGGTGGTGAAGTTTCACGGTTTGATAGGTCAACTGGTCGTGGCATTTGTGTCGGAGAACTTATATCAGGCACTGTAACGCTGGTTTTGAGTCGGAAAAGACAGCCTATATACCTGGTCTTTCTTCTGAATTTATGAGCTCCAGTGCGATGCGCAGAGCCTCGAGTTCTGCCGTCGTTGACGTTGTCATATGTGAAATCTTAAAACACCGGGTTACCCCTTGTGATGGTATAACCACTGGTCTACCTGAACTAGACGGCGTAGCAGAGCCATCCGTGTAAATGTTCACGTGGTTAGTGTAGTTTTGTTCCAGTACGAATCGACTCAGTTGTTTCAGGGCATGTGTCTTTGATGCAGGTGCGCACGTCTCAGTAAATGATGAACGATGCTTGTAGACAATAGTGCCATATGTCGTGCGTGGCCTTCCAGCAGCTAGGCTCGCCATGTGGTGAGAAGGGGTCCTGGCATAATGCCTGAGGTGCATGTGCATTTTCTCGGTAATAATATGCGTCTTTATTCAGTGATCTTGAGCGATGGCAATGGTTTCAGCCGTTGAAGCACTGCGGGGTAATCCAAGGCATATCTTAAGTGCTTGGGCTTGAATGCTCTGAATTTCGCGCAGGTTGGTCTTGCCGGTGTCAGATATTGCAGGTAAGCTGTACCGTAAGAATCCGATAAGCAGCACTCTGTACAGTTGTAGCATGGATGGTCTGGGCACTCCCCAATTCTTTCCTGCAAAGAATTTGAACATGTGGCATGTTGCGATCAGCCGCTTCTTCACATAGTTCACGTGTGGAGTGCACGACAGGTGTCTGTCTATTATGACTCCCAAGAACCTGTGGCTTCTGCTGATTGATATGTATTCTTCATTAATCGATATGCTGTAAGCAGACATTGGTTTCCGCATGAACGCACTACTGCACATTTTCCGCAGGACACCTCGAGGCCTTGTTTACGAAGGTAGCATGACGTCGTTGTAGCAGGCTTCTGAAGGCGGGCGAGAAGCTGAGGCCTTGTCACACCTGTTGTCCAAAAGCAGATGTCATCAGCGTAGACAGAAAGTTCAACAGTGCTAGGTAGCTGCTCGAATAGAAAAATGAGAGTTGAAGTGAAAAGTGTAGGGCTTAGCACTCCTCCCTGAAGAACTCCTCGGCTGCTGTAAGAATCAGGTGTTGGGCCATTTGCTGTCATCACGTAAAATGATCTCAACTGTAAGTAGCTTACACCCACATATATATCTTGCCACCAAGACCTACTCTTTCCAAAGCTTTAAGGATGGCTTCATGGGTGACATTGTCGTAAGCCCCCTTAACGTCTAGAAACAGGGCGGCGCACAGTCTCTTACAGGCTTTCTGGTGTTGAACATATGTCACCAGATCAACAACGTTGTCGATTGACGAATGGCCGCGCCTGAATCCGGTCATGGATACTGGATAGATTTCGTAGTGCTCTAAATACCACTCCATTCTTGTTAGAATCATTCGTTCCATCGTTTTTCCCACACAACTGGCAAGTGCGATAGGACGGTATGAGGCAATATCCAAAGGAGATTTACCAGCCTTTAGAAGTGGAATGAGGCGACTTGACTTCCATGCCTGGGGAATCGTACCAGTCGGCCAGGAGTTGTTTTATAGGTGTAAGGCTGTCTTCCTAGCTTCGTCTCAAAGATTACAAAGGGCACGGTAGGTAATGCCGTCAGGTCCAGGTGCTGAAGAACGTCTGCACAGTGCTAGTGCCGCCTCTAGCTTAACCATAAAAAATTGGCATTCCATACGGGGATCACGTGAGGGCGGTGGGTTGTCAAATGTTCCCATTATTGATACTGTGAAATTGGAATCACCAGCAATTCTTCTACAGAAAAATTCCGCGACGTCAATCTCTCTGCATCGAAGGTGAAGTGCCAGAGATGTAAACGGGTGTCGCTGACCCAAGGTTGTGCTAAGACCCTTGACAGTTCGCCATATCAGTGATAGGGGCTTTCGTGGATCCAACGACTCGCAAAAGGATGTCCAACGTCGCCTAGCCGGTTTACCCGTGTGCCGCTGCATTTTCTTTTAAATGCGTCTAGCCAGCCTCAAATCATCCGTGCACTTTGGGCGTCGGTACCTTCGTTCTGCACGACGGCGTATTGCGCGAAGTTTCTCAAGCTCGATGCCGAAATCGGTGCACTTGTGACTAGTCAACAGTGAATGCGTGGTATTCTGTGGGACATCCTTTATCGAGTCCTCTAGGTTATATGATGAGCCGTCGGTACAGCAGTCTTCCATTAACATTTTGAATTTCCGTCAATCAGTGTATTTGAGGCCTCCTGAGGACTTGGAGCTGGTGAAACCTTCTATACACAGGTAAGTTGGTATATGGTCACTGCCCCGCGTTTCCAGATCCGAAACCCAGTGCACTTTCCTGGTAAGTGAGCGAGAAATCATTGTAAGGTCCAGGCAGCGACTATAGGCTGATCCGCGTAAATATGTAGGGCTTCCATCGTTACAAACGCAGAGTTCGTACTCCGAGGCTAAGGACACCGATTTTATTCCTCTAGAGTTGACCCTCGAGCTTCGCCATAGGAAATGGTGGGCATTGAAGTCGCCAGTGATCACCCATGGCCTTAGAGTCGATGTCAGAATACCGCTTACGTTCACCACAAAGTCTCGCCTGATGAAGGGAATCTGTATGTGTGCCTTACTGTTAAGAAGAGTAAGTTTGCTTTCACAATTATCGGAGCTTACTTATCTCCATCAAGCCGCCTTGACTGCGAGCGCTTGAATTGGGGAAGTTTGAATGTTTCTTATGAATCTGAATTCAAGAAAGAAACATGGGGCAGAGAGTACGGCAGTGTTCTCCGCCCATGTTTGACCGAGTGTAAAAGAAGCGCATGAGTGGCACCGCCTGCAGACAAGTACATATCCGCACCTGGGTTTAAAACATGCGCTGCACCCAACCGCATACGCCGGTTCTTGCCCGTGGTGTGGACGACAGCCAACACTTGTTCACATTACTTAAAAATGTGAGTTAAGGCCACCCCCCCAAAAAAAAATGTCACCTGTATCTTACCAAGGCGCGAACTCAAGTAAATGCTTCACAGAGGGCGAGTATCGCGTGAATGCTGCATAATTGGTTATGCTTTTGGAATGCTTGATTGTTGTTTCATCTTTATTATTCTTATTTATTGAACGAAGGGGAAGCGTTGGCTTCAACGAGTGATGGAGCCCTGACGTTCGGTTGTGACCCACCACAGGTTCGAGGTACTGTTCCGTTCATCGCATCTACTCGAGTCAAGCAAAACGTCAAGTCGAGTGAAAACCAAGTAAACACACCCTTGACTGCATTACGAACGCGTGCTCCAACGCTTATATATATACATCGCCCGCGTTCGAGGGCGCCCCGCCGCGGTGGTCTAGCGGCCAAGGTACTCGGCGGCAGACCCACAGGTCGCGGGATCAAATCCCGGCTTCGGTGGCTGCATTTCCGATGGAGGCGGAAGTATTGTATGCCCGTGTACTCAGATTTGGGTGCGCGTTCAAAAACGCCAGGCGGTCAAAATTTCTGGAGCCCTCCACTACGGCGTCTCTCATAATCATATAGTTGTTTTGGGACGTTAAACCCTCCTTATCAATCAATCACGTTCGAGGAAGAAGAGAACGGTGGGAGAAGTCAGCACACCTACTGCACATGCCCGGCTTGTTCAACGCCCGGTGGTGTCTTATCCTTTAATGGCTTCTGGCGGGTGTCCTCTTGGGCTGGCACGAAACTTGAACATGCGCTGTGGGGGTGTGGACGGCGTTGCTGACGCCAGATCCCCGACATGAATTTGCTGAAAAATGCGCCGAATTTAAAATTAACATTTTCATTGTGAGCTTATGAGGGCGTATTTCCGTGAATAGTAGCGTCCAAATATGATGTGGGTCTGTGACCCCCACATAGGTTGCTGAAGATTGGCTAGAATGACACCCAATGTAGTAATTGGACATGAATGTCTTGGCGGGCATGTCCTCAATGTAAAGGCTTCATCAGACCTGATTTGGCAGCGTTATGTCTGTGTCTTCGCTCAAAGAAATGTTCTAATGTTTCCAGGCCACTATGTCATGTCTTTCTACGGCATCGTGGCATTGCAGCTTTTGAACACAACCTGTGTGCTCCTGGCTACATATTCTGTGAGCACACAATTTACATGGAACGTTCGAGTTTCTGTTGAGTGAACGTTTTGCTGTTGTTAGAATAAAGGCTTTATTTACACCATATCACTAAACACGACCTATGTTACTTTTCCCATACTTAGGAGCGTGATTTTATCCCGTTTTCTCTCAAAAGAAAGATCCTCACATGTCTTCAAACGCGCTACCCAAATACGCCATGTTGTAAATAATACCGTAAGAACTTTGAGAATAGAATTAGTACAAAACAAATGATTGTGTATACTCTTCTATATATACGGCTATCTTATCGCACATGCGTATAACATAAAGACGCGAAAATGCTAGATAAGTCACACGTGATGTTTTTCTGCACACTGATACGTGTCAAGAACAGGTACTGCTGCTTTAAGAATTTTAATAATAGTTCTTAATCGCGCAGCATAACAAGCCACAAGTGTGGTAAATAAGATAATCACTTTCTGCGGCATAATGTTTCGAAGGCCCTGTTTTACGTAGAGCTGATGGAGCCTTCGGAACGAGAGGAAAGGAGGTAGTATTCACCCTACCCTTCACCAAAGAAGTTTTTCATTTTCGCATGTTTATTTTTGCATGTTCAAACAGGCATGCATACAGATGCACTCACAACCACACATAAAGTATGGTCGCAATAACCACCCCCACCAGCCCCCACGTTTCTTAAATATTTTGTGGTTACGCTACTGGCACGTGAAATTACTTTATAACGGTTTGCATACCTGCTGATTGATAAAAGAGAAATGCGTCTACCGCTTGTAATCTACCTTTATGCCGGCACACACCCGTGTTTATATTTCCCTCCTGACGCGTGTCATCGTCGAATATAGTTTATAGGGTCGCCCACGCTTTTGTATCGGTGTTTCTGTCGTAATGGGGGATGAATTTAGGCAGCCGAGTTGGACGTGGGTATGTACAGCCTGCTCTTGTTCCACTCTTTTTTTATGCGCAACTTTCGGTGGTGGTTCGTAAACACGAAACAACACAGTCGCACCGCAGCAACTGAACGGTGAAGAAATGCACAATGAAGAATACACGCCGGGCAACCAACCGTTCGGAGGACGCACGACAAACGCGTAGTACTTCGCTTGATTATGGAGACAAACTACCCAACTAGTTTGTTGCTTGGTACGACCTACTCGCTCACTGGATTCGTGCGGACCAGTTGTGCCTTCGCGATCTCCGACGACCGTGCAGCACTGGCCGACTGGTCCTACGCCCCCTCTTGACGCCGGTCTCCGACGACGTCAACAGCGTAGCTCTGGCAGACTGGATGAGCCCTACGCCATCTCCTGTCGCCGACAAGAGCTCTCGCCAGTGATGCCCCGTCCTCTGACTCCTGCAACCGTGTCCGTCTTTCCCGTCTTCTTCTTACCTCCGTCGTTCGCTGTCCCTGCGCCTCAGTCTCTCCTTCCTCTCTTTCTGTTTTTTTTTGCCTTTTAATCCTATCTTTTTACTTTCTAATCCCTTCTCTACCCCTCTACCTCGTAAGCTACTGTTGAGGTGCCCTCCCTCTGAGAGACAGTTACGGGGCTCACTTTTCTTTTATTTGCATTTAAAATCACTTTAACCTATCCCCCTCCCATGGTACGACGGCTTAAAGTGGCCGACATAGTGCAATTGCAAATTACACATAACTAAGCGCTTCTCTTTTAGATGTAAAATGCTTATGGTCAGAGCTTATCCCTTGTCCGTCATGGTAGCCACACTAGTTGTGGAGCTGCCTCGCCATCTATCGGCGTTGAAAAAAAAAATAACTGTTGAAAAGCATGCCCCCCGAGATGGTAAATGGAGGTTTCTCTTAACACGTCATGTGCTTGCCATATCGGAAGCCAATTGACGAGTGCTTGTGCTGCGCACTTCCAGCCGCCAGGCTGGCTTCGAAATCTGTAAAAAAAAGTTTCGCGTCTGGCGTTCGCAGAGCGTGCGCTGGCGATCTCCGCTCGCCTGTTTCATGGTGCTCCCTTGCCGTGTGCTTGCGCGCCGCGATGCTTTTCGACATGTGCTGTTCATGCATTGTGTCTTGTTGCTCAGATACTTCTAGAACAAGTTCCGGAAAATGATGCCGACGCCCAAAATAATGACGGGTGAGCGTGCCCTTTGAGCCGTAGCTTTCCTTGTCAGTTTAATTTGCGTCGATATCGACTAGCAGTATTTACACGTTTTCTCCAGTGTGGACACAGTTAATATTTTCAAAAGTGATTGACAAGAAAAGTCTACAATTGCAGCGTTTACATCATTGTACAAACAAGCAGTGGGCAAGCACGTGCAATGTAACTATATACAAACTTACAACGGCTATGGAGCCGCATGTTTGAGTCCATTATTTGCATTTTTGTCAAGTTAATCCCTCTTCATCGCTTATAATCGTGTCTCTGAGGCTTTAGGTAGATGTATGAAAAGTCGTAATGCTCTGTTACGAAGAAACACTTTCGTTTTAGCACGATTCGCCAGCGCTCTTCATCATCTCATTTAATGGTGTAACTTTTCTTTAGGATGGAAGCGTTCTTATTAGGCTGTTCCAGAAGTCCGCAGCTCCTCGCTTTGCACAGACTACAGCTGAACAACTGCAGACTCGGTTCTTCTTAAGGGCACTTATCCTTCGATATTACGTGTTCCTTTGGGCCGTGTTTTCCATATCACTAGTTATATGAAAAGAACTATGAAGTGTGGCCAATATTAGTTGAGTTGGACTAGAGTTTATTTTGACATATTTAAGTGTTTACATTATCATTCCATTTTAGCTACTTCACCTGCTTTTATTGTTTTCACTATGCCGTGGATGTTTACGTTTGTTTGTTGTCATAATAATGACATAAAAGACGAATTCTGTGCCGTATCGTGTGCATATGTCAGGAGATCTTGTGCACTTATCTCAGTATAAAGTTGTGCTTTTTTTTTAAGATGTGCCCAAGTGTTCTATTTTATATCACTGTTATGCAAGCCCCTAACCTTGCTGGAAGCTTCCGTTTTCAGTGAGATAGAACACGTGTGTGTTCTTTAGAAGAGAAGAGGTTTGCGTCAGTTCGTGATGCATACAGTTGAAGAAATGTAGTGCAATTAACGGGACAACAAAAGAACAGGCACGCTGACAAAGTGATTCGTCCTGTGTGCTTCTTCTTTTGTTGTCCAGTTCACTGCAATTCATTTCTTCAAGTATCTCTATATTATTCTCCTGTTATTTGTTAATCGCTTTAGGTTGTGTCGCACCACGTTTGATGAAAATGTTTATTTTCTGAAACGATGACAATAAAACGAGACCAAGGACATATTGTACTGAGTGCAATTCAATCTGTTGTTTTCTGTTAAATGCACGAGTGGCTGCAGCGATTACTGAATGCATCCTTGCAAAATGCTTGAATTGAAATGTCCGGGGAACGGCGTATCACGAGCAAGCGGGCGCATTAAAAAAAATCGTGGCGCATATCGAAGCACGCGTGAGTGGGCTAGTAAAAAAAAGAATGCGCCTGCGCATGCGACAAGAAACGTTAAAAAACGATGGGCGAGAGAGAGATTGCGCATTGGACGTGGCTGGTTCTAGTTCTGCCATGATGAAGCACAGCGTATGCGCGGTCTTTGATGCACTTTGAAACTCTGACCCCCGTATTCACAAACGTTCCTCGACTCGACTGTCACCCTTCACATGACAGAGCCACGCACTGCGCCGCTGCTCGGCTGAAAATGACGCTGCGCTACTCAAGAATAGCAGCAAACTATCATAGATACGCAGTGACTTTTTCCGCCTATAGATGGCGCTTCTATCGGCTTTACAAGTGCATGCGTTATGTACAAATACAGAAGAAGATCTCAAAGTAGCGAGACTGTGAGTGAGACCTCCTATAAAATCATACATCAGAGATAAAACGCAATAGTAAAGAGTGGTAAGGAAAGAAAATTTAAGGTATACAAATTGTAGAGATAAGCACGAAATAGCAAACGTAAGTTATAAAAAATGTACAGCTAAGCATGCAAAAACTAACACGAAAATGCTATAACATTCAATCTGTATAATATCAAGCATTATTACGGTAAGGATAGAAAAATTAAGATATACAAAATGTACAGATTGATTCATTGATTGATATGTGGGGTTTAACGTCCCAAAACCACCATATGCTTATGAGAGACGCCGTAGTGGAGGGCCCCAGAAATTTCGACCACCTGGGGTTCTATAACGTGCACCCAAATCTGAGCACTCGGGCCTACAACATTTCCGCCTCCATCGGAAATGCAGCCGCCGCAGCCGGGATTTGAACCTGCGACCTGCGGGCCAGCAGCCGAGTACCTTAGCCACTAGACCACCACGGCGGGGCATACAAAATGTCAGATAAACTCGAAATAGCGAACTAAGTTATACAAGGTGTACCAATGAGCACAAAAAACTAACAGAAAAATGCAATAACATACAATTCATATAATATCATGCATTAAGAATTTAATAAGTGTGAACGCAAGCCTTTTTTAAACATTTCGAGGGATCTATTTTTGATCTCCAAAGGTAAAGAATTCCACAAGGAAACAGATGAAAATTTTGTGGTAAACTTTCCATAATTAGTCCTAGGTTTTGGTAAAAGGAAGTTATTAGCCTTTGCAAAACGAGTCTATGACGCCTGAGGAAACTGACTTGAGTGTAGTAAAGAAATCGGAAGTTTTCCATACACATATTTGTAAATAAGAATGCCGAGAAAATATTTAGCCAGCTTCTGAACTGATAAATTTCCATGCGAAGAGAGTAAGGATGATGCATTGGACATGAAGCCACTGAACGTTGTTATTCTCAATGCTTGGTTTTGAAGATGTTGGATGGCTGATAAATGAGTGGCATACGTATTTCCCCATGATGAAATGCAATAGATTATGTTGCTGTGAAAGAAAGCGTAGTAAAGTGACAACAATATTTCAAAACGAAAGAACGGGCGAACTTTTAGAAATATTCGAATGGCATATGCGGCTTTCCGCGTAAGCTATAAAACATGTGAATTAAACTTTAAATGTTCATCTAATTTGACCCCGAGAAACATTGTACTAGAGGTAGAATGAATTTGAGTATCGCTTACGAAGACAGAGGGGTTCCTAGGTATAATTCGATTAGGTGAAGAAAATACAACGAAGTTTGACTTTTTAGCATTTATGTTTAATTTATTCTTATTGAACCATTTTAACGATATTTATCAGGTCGGTATTTAGTTTAAACAACATCGAGTCAGCGCCTTTATCTGTAGTTAATATAGTGGTATCGTCCGCATAGAGTATGCAGGACGAATGTGCTAGACATTGAGAAAGATCGTTTATATAAATTAAAAATAAAAGCGGGCCCAAAATTGAACCCTGTGGAACACCGTTGTTTATGGTTTTTGGGTTGGAAAAGGTACCGGACACATATACCACCTGTTCTCGATCACGCAGATAGTTACGAATTAGTTCTAGTGGGATGCCAGATACACCAATGGATTCTTGTTTCTAAAATAAAATGTCGTGCGAAATAG
The DNA here is from genome assembly GCA_013436015.1 of Rhipicephalus annulatus. Classification (NCBI taxonomy): domain Eukaryota; kingdom Metazoa; phylum Arthropoda; class Arachnida; order Ixodida; family Ixodidae; genus Rhipicephalus; species Rhipicephalus annulatus. The sequence goes on along the minus strand of WOVY01011829.1, from coordinate 63,716 downwards.
AATCAAATGTTTTGAAAGGTCAGGAAAAACGCCTCCAACAACAGTACCGCTGTCAATAGCATATTTAATTTCCTGTGTTAGCGATATCATGGCGAGTTCAGTTGAGTAACCGGGCCTGAAACCGAACTGTTTGTTAGAAAGAATGTGAAACTTGTCTAGATAACACCGTAAACGTCCCGCAAAAAGCTTTTCTATGACCTTGCTGAAGAATGAAATAATTGCTATAGGCCGATAATTGGAGAATAAACGCTTGTCGCCTTTTTTAAAAACGGGAATAATTTTTTGCTTTTTTTAGAGATGTAGGGAAGAACCCAGTTCCAAATACAAGATTTATAATATGACATAATGCATCATAGATTAAATGAGCTATCAGTTTCATGTCGGCAGCAAAGAACTTATCGAGACCAGCGCTTGTATTCCTAGTACTATTGATAACGGTGAACACTTACTCGGTTGACGTCGGATAAAGGAAGAATGAATGTGGTAATCTTGAACAAGTGTGTTCGAGGGATGCTGTCGACTGAGGAATATCAATGCCGAATGAGTCATTGAAAGAGTTCGCGATATCAGATGGGTTATCGATCACACGTTTTTTTGAGTGAATCAAGGTTATATCTGAATGTACCGTAGTCCTGCCCAGAAAATTGTTTACAGTTTTCCACTGCTGCTTAACGTCATTTCCGGCTCGCTTTATTTTATCTTCGAAATACATTTAGCGGCTTTAAGTAACTTTCCTATTGTGTTTGAATATTCTTTATAGCGCTTTTGAAGGTGAACACTGAAAGGGCACTTATTGGTCTTTTGTATAAGTTATCCTTTTTCTGCAGACATTTTAACAGATTAGGTGTCAACCACGGAATAATTGGGACAAGGTACTTTTTTCTGCTCACTACTAATGTTGAAGCGGCCGTGACTGCATTTGAAATGATAGTGGAAAATTGTTGGTAGGCTATTTCAGCATTATTGCTTTTCTTAACTGCCGACCAATCGCATTGCTCGATGATGTTATTGAATGATGCAGTATTTAAGATATTCTTGAATTATCGACTTCTTTTATTATTATTGGAGATACCTATGCTTGCAAAAATAGGATAATTATCTGTGACAGGCACGTCAATGACAGCTGCTTCAGGAGGACTAATGAGGTTAGACAAAATGTGATCTATAATAGTGCCATTGCCATGAAGTGGAACACGAGTTGGTGCAGTTATGAGGCACTCGTAGCCATACCCACTGAAGTAGGAACTGTATTCAGAAACATTTGCGTTGGTGTCATCAAGAAGATTGATATTCATATCTCCTAAAATAATCACCCGTTTCCCTTCTAATGACAGAGTTTTCAACGCCTCTCCTAAAGCTAGGCAGAACTCCACGACAGATGACGACGGAGAGCGATATATGCAGGCAACAACTGAATTCTTACTATCTTGCTAAAAATGTGGTTCATGAAGTTTGATCCACACGGATTCGAAACCAGGAATATTTATTGCCAAGTCCAGTCGCCTATGATAGTGAAGGCATGAAGATATAAAAATAGCTGCTCCACCATGTGCATCGTCGATTCGGTGACAGTATTCAGAATAATAAGAAGGAAACTTAAACAGGTCCCTGTCATATTCACATAGCCACGTTTCACTGATGCAGATGATAGAGAACTGGTGACCAATGGCCGACAGCAATGAGGTAATATTATCATAAGTTTTTTTAATACTTTGAGCGTTAAAGTGAATTAACGCCCTACATGGTTGAGACCATGTTTCTCAAGTGAAGATGGAGCTTTGAGTGAAGGGGCGTTTTAGAATACCGAGGTGAATTCCCCTCGACAAGGTCGTAAATGAAGAGTTATGCAGCGCTGACGTCATCAATTAAGCTGTCTTATGGGAAGTACGCGGAGTAACCGACCCCTGGTGAACCAGTGGGCCGTTGAACTGACCCGTTCGGAGCTGCTCACTGAAGTGAGCCGCTTTGTGTTTTTGGAAGAAGTGGTAAACGATTTATGGAACATGGTACGCTACTATGAGATGATAGTATATAGCCGTCCTGTGGGCCTCGTACTTGATGAGGCCCTGTCGACAGGTGAAGCTGCACATACTGGAGCCGCTTTGTCTGTTTAGAAAAAAAGGTTGTCAACGATTTAGAGTGCGAGTACTGGGAGGGCTTGAGTCGTCCCGTGAGCCTCACACTTGATAAGGCACGTAAAACTTGCTAAGACATTGTGTGTCTATAAAATGTCGTTAACGATTTAGAGTACTCGCACGCCCCGGAAACTCCCAAGTTCAAGTGCTCACCTGTAGGGGGCGAAAAAATCAACCGCGGCGCGTTTCTGCTTCAAACACTCAGAGTGGATCTACTAACCTCTCTCGCCACTCGCGCTATGGCACTTTCTTGTAGAGACGCCTTCTTCGGGGCCAAGTTTTATTTTAAAATGATCAAATACTACATGCTTGCGTACAGCTACACATAAAAAAATTTTGTTCTTCTAGCAAGTAGTTTTTCTTAAACATGTGCTGCGTCATCAACTTTTTGTAATAGTTTTTGCTCCAGCTGACTCGATGTCAGTAGCAGCCTATCGACATCATTACCCTCATTTCAAAGTTTGCGGCAGCCAACGGTTGCGACGGCAGGTAACGGCTAGCGGTACGTTCGGAGGTGTCTCGGACTGTTTCGTTTCGCTGTAAATATTTCAAGCCTCTGCCGACCGACACATTCTTTCTCATTCTGTTTATTTTGACTCGTTGAAATGCTTTCGCGAAGGTAACTCGAGTGACTTTCGGGGAACGAAGCGACTGTTGAAGCTTTCATCGGATTAACACCCGTTGGAAGCCCGGGCCGGTGAGTAGAAACCACTTCAGTTTATTAAGGATAGCTGCTTGCGGGGCTACTTGGTTCATTTCAACATATTTAGTTTTTTTTTCAATGACTGCGTAGGTGTCACACGGTGGCAGCGCATTGCAGTATTAAATTTTAAAATTGTTGAACGTCTCAATCTGTAACCGGGAAAACGTGCGTTACTTGCGGTGTGCATGGCTTCACGTGGGAATGAGTCACTGACTCAATAGTTAATTCTATAATTCTATCACCAGGTAACAACAATCAGGCCATTGCGATAAAAGAAGGCAAATAAATCACTGTCGCCTCGCATGTGTCTTCTTAGATAGCCCATATATATATTGTGCAAAAAACCAACTAGTTAATAGTTTACTGCAGTCGCGTTTGAGAAACATCACATAATTAGGGGTCTGGTTTTGCTTTAGTGTGACAAACGAAGCGTCACATAATGAGAAATACTTCTTTTTCTGCGACAGCCTCCTGGCCCACCTGATATGGAAGCAAATGTGTACAACGGGCAAGAAACGTGCTACATGACATGCCTTGTGAAGAAGCAGTCCTGAGTGATATACGTGTTATGAGGTACCACTACATATAAGTATAAAATACTGCTGTTTACTATTTACCTAAACTTATTTGTTTACTTTGGAAAATTTCATGCATTAATTATGCATTGATTGTATGCATTGATATCTGTTGTTTTTCCAGGCTGCCACGCAATAACAGGATAACTACTCCCGAATGTGCACTCTGCAAGCACGTTGAAACATCTAAATGCCCACTACAACAGGTCGTCTCTAACCTAACATATGTTGTGCTGTATTTGTGAATGTTTTACCGCGCATATCGTGGAGAGGTGCTTTAGATTGGCTACAAGCATTGCCTGCCTACCGCGGCATGGAATCTACACTTCAATAATGTTGAAACTGTAACACTATTAGTTAAATTGTGTGGCGCTGCTGAGCTCAACAACACACTGTTTGATCCCAGCCACTGTAGCCATATTTTGATGTGGTGAAACGCTAAGACACTTGTGTGCTTAAGGGTTTGTTCAATTCGCCTGCACCACATGATCCATTTTACAAAGTGCTGCACCTCGCCATTAGTTTCAGTCGTGCAGCAATGGCATCTTCTAAATCTTGCCATTGATTTCAAAAAGCGCAGGAGAGGTACAGCACCAAAACAATTTCATGACTTTCCTCTACCTTCTGCTCTGACGGTGCTGGTTTGGTGCAGCCGCTCGCACAGCTTAACAAACAACATAGCATTAGACGTAGGTGCTGTACCCACCCCTATAAATGCGGCGTGTTTTGCCAAGATGTTTGCACCTCATTAAACTAAGCGAACAAAAATAAGGATTCTACCTTGTCGGCACCTTGTCATTCACTTGTGATGCCGCACTGCTGAACTCCTGCCACACAAGTTCTGAACTTCTTGTGCACAGCTGTGAACCAGTTCGGATTGGTGCAGGTGAGCTAAACTGACCCTTAAAACATGGAAGCTTGAAAATAAGAAAATTATGTTAACATAAGGGGTCAAAGCAAATGTTTTGACAAGCAGTCTTGTCTCCTGTGAGGCTACAATGTCATTTGTTTGAACCCCTGGAAGCCAGAATCAATATAAATTTGCCCACTACTGTACGACTCACGATCACTTTATAGTTGGCATGTGAATTGTTGGAAATTATTAATTGCACTAAATAATGAACACACCCACAGTGATGGGCATTAACAGGCTTTCCGACATTTAGTTGTGCCTTGTGACAGTTTACCAACAACACCCAGAACAGTTTTGTCTTAATTAAATGTGTTTGGCTCATGCAAGATTACAAAAACATGCACCAAAGCTCATAAGACTGCACTCAATTGCTTTAGCGTTGCGCATATGTTCAATGGGCTCCTAAAATAATAAATCATAAAGGTGATGAGCAGTTGCAGCACAGCTTCCTCAAAGACTTGAATGCTGTCATGAAGAGCAAGATTGTGTTCATTGCATGAGGTACTGTTTTTTTTTTGGCAGAAAAACGTTCCAGATTTCTTCGTGCACATCTGCTTCTGTTTAAATTAAGTTGTCATAACTATAGTGTCTACCAATACGATGTGAAATTCTATGCATTACGGTCATGAAAAAAAATCTAGTAAATTGCACAGGTAGCTAAAACATACATGATCTTCTCTTATCTACAGCCACACTGCAAGATAGTACGTATTTCAAGTCCTAATCTCTAAAGGTAGCAGGGAGAAAACAACTTAATTTTCAAGCAGAAGTATACTGAAAAAGTAAACACAATAACAAGTGCGTAATAAATGTGACCTTTATTGATCTAGTATTCGGACAGATTCACATCATGTACCACCAATTGATTTCAGGAGTGCTTGCTTGCAAGAGAGTGCTCAAGTTCTGTGGATATGTCTATGCAAAAAAAAGAGATTTTGCTCAGGGCTGAGCAGATAGTGTAATGTAAGCGTACTACCAAAGATGTACAGACAACAAAATTGTACAACGCATACCTGAAGCTTATCTTCTTAGAATTGGGCCTTTTCGATCTGTGCGCACACACCTAATAAGTGTCCCGTTAGCATACATGTTCGCTGCATACTCAGCAGACTGGTTATTACCTGCGACGAGAAATTCTGGCTGTGGTAACTGTGTAACTTAACTCTAACAATAAATGTAGCAAGCCTGAAATATTTTAGGCCCATCCTCTAAATACATAATACCTATGATATGGGCTCACGGCTGAGTATTAAAACTAGCGCCTACCCTCTCGACACGACGCGACATTGCAGAATCGTGAAGTACTCAATGTAGCATTGCAGAGTGAGAAAGATTCAGAAATGCACGCATCCGCAATCGCTTATTTGACACAGTTAGCAAAACTACATTGTTTTAACTGCGCGAGCTATCTATCGGCAATGTGCACGTTTCTTTCCCGAATCCACATCATGCATTCGCTTCAAGATCAACACTATGGGGCAAGCGCCGCATCTGACGGCAGAATCGGACCCTTGTCGTGAAGCCACGCTATTAAACTCGAGCGCCACAACACAATGGGAGCGACGTTCATTCAGTGATTTCGATGTTCAATTATATGCATATGCTTGTTAGCTTTCAAAAGTCTTTACACATGGGTTGAAAGCTTTCGATATGTACGAGTGACTTGTTTGTTCGGACCCGACCATATACATTGATTGTACCGGCTTGGACACTCGCAATAAACGATGCAAACCTTACTTGTTTGACGTTGTTTTTGCCAGTCGAGGCCAGCTAGGTCGCCTGGCGATAATTACAGACGCGAAGCGCGATTGGGCAACGAAAATAAAAACCAGAGAAAGCGAGCACCGCGAACCAGCCGCGGGACATCCCTCCCTCCACCTGCAGCAAAAAAAAAAATGCGTCTGTTTATTGATGTCGATAGTACTACTAGCGCCATCTCGCCTCGCGGTATTGCAGTTCAGTACGCCGCCGCTACGTATTTGCATGTTATTTTGATACAACAGCCCAAAGGTACAGTTTCCGTTTTCTAAACTGGTAGGTGTTCGGTGGTACTCGGCACTCTACTATGGGAGAGGTAAATACCGGCCCGAAATATACACGCAGTGCTATCTGTTTAGAAAAAAAATTATTTACAGCCTGTACAGAACACAAAAGCTTCATATCATTTCAGTAACAGGGCACATACACTTCGGCACATCAATATTTCACGACTAACGTCACTACGTTACAGTGAAGACATTTGCTCTAATATACACGACAATGTTGGCATATATGTACACAAGACCTCAATGCGATATCATGATACAATGGTATAACTATACATTAGATGCAATGAAATACGATATGTAACAAATGAAATCATATAAAACATCTCAACCGGCGCTGCTTAGCACCAAGTTGGTCGAAAAATGTGTTGTATCATTTCGTGTTCCACCTTGACGAAAGGGCATGACCAATGCCGCAGAAACTCTTGCTCCCCGAGGAAGAAAAGCTCTTCGGAGAGGAATGCGAGGATCTCTCGTCACATTCTCCTCAGTATCGGCCACAAAGCACGCCGGCGGCAATTGGCAGCTACGGCCTGACATCGGTTTCTCAAAAGGCTGAACAGCCCCGCAACTATTAACAGAGCGGAGAAGCAGCTAAGCGGAAATCGGCCGTTGGACACGAAAGTTCGCACACCCTGCCCCCGAAAACCAGAATTAACCACACGCCAAAAAAGACGGGAAACCACACATTCGAACGTCGCATGTCGATTGGTCTCTACCATGACGCAGTGGGGACAAGTGGAAGTGCGAACCACCTGCCATCGCTGCAACCGATCTCGCGTGGGGAGCAAGCCCCAGCCCAGCCTCCAGACAGTCTCTGAGATGCCCTGGCAACACTGCGGCAGTTATTGCTTTTCAAGCGCGGTTCATTACAGATTGACGATGCTGGGGCACTAAGGGCCGTAGAAGGGCGGCCATTGTGTCCCCCAAATTAGAATCGGCCACTTCTATCTCTGGGCACGTAGCTTCCAAACGTCGGTGAAATGCCAGAAGGGCTCGATACAAAGATGGTAATTCAGTTGATTGGGGACCTTGGTTTATTTGGCTATCCGGCAAGAAGACACGTAGTCATGGCCCCAGATGGTAGCGAGCCAGTGTCTGAGCGGGCATGTAATCATTGCTCAGTATTCGTAATAGAGTGCGGAGGCACAATGTAGAAGCCGTGACGGAAATGTCGGGGAATGCAAAACCGCCTTGATCTCGCGGTTGAGCTAACGCTGGACGCGATAACAATTCTGTCCCACTAGAACAAAAAAAATGAACTGATGCAGCTTTGCACTTTCCTGCAGACGTGGAGCGGTGGTTTAACAGAATGGGAAAGGTACCAAAGTTTTCCTAGGTACACCGCTGGAGTTAGGAGCGTTCCAAAAGGGGGAATTCGAAGTACCTGGCTGCTTCGATATCGCTTAGAAGAGTTGTACAATGAATGACCAGATGCTGTCTTGTATACCAAATGCAGTGAAAGTGACTCCGAGTATTGAAATCTCAGAAGACCACTGTAAAGGCGACGTGATGTTGATACGACCGCTGGGGTTGCGAATGAAAAAATACTGGCTTTTAGAAAAGTTTAACTTTGCACCGGAGATAATACCGAAATCATGGAATGTATCAAGAGCATGCTGCAGCGACTGTTCATTATGTACATGTAGAGTAATATCATCTGCATATGCAGTGACCTTTACTTGAGTGTTACCGGGTAGAGGTAAGCCACGAATCTGCGGGTGATGTTCAAGGGCCCTTAAGAAGGGTTCTAATGAAAGGATAAATAACACTGGGGAGAGAAGACACCCTTGACGGACCCCACGCATGACTCTAAATGCGTGACTCTCACGGGAATCTAAGTAAAGGGTACTTTCTAAATTAGTGTACATCGCGTTGATAAGGTCAATGAACTTATCCGGGAATCCGTATGCATGTAAAACATTTAGTATGTAGCCATGTTCTATGAAATCAAAAGCTTTCTCTTGATCTAATGAAACCAACAGTCCTTGCGCACATCGGCTAATGGTGTATTGAATGATGTCACGCGTTAACCACGTATGGGTGTGTATTTCTCGGCCCGGAACAGAACAGACCTGGTGGGTAGCGATTAATGTTGCAAAAAATGGACTGATTCGGCGCACCAAAATGTTAGCCAAGAGCTTGTAATCTACATTGAGCAGGGTAATATGGCGCCAATCTTCTGGTCGCGTGGACCTTGGGTCTTTCTTGGGAACTAGTATTATACGGCCTTTGTGGAAAGAGGTTGGAAGTGTAATATCTTGGAAACACTTGCGAATGACGCGTGACATAGTTGGACAATGATAGGCCAGAACTGTACATTAAACTCTGCAGGGAGTCCGTAAGGCCCTGGGGCCGATCCCTTTTTTATTGCGTCTAGTGCGCCCTTGATTTCGTCAGCGGATGGCGTTGATAGCAGGATGTCATTTGACATGTTGGAATCATGAGGTAAATCTTTTAGCAGTGTACGCGAAGATCCGGATCCTGGGTAACAGACATTAGCACCAGATTGAGCTATTGACTGAAAGTGTTGAGTGAATTCCTGAAAGTCGCGCGTAACCGCACCAGCTGGGGCGGGAGAGTTCAGCGAGTGGGCAGGCGAGCCTGGTGGACAAAGCAGAGCTCTGCATGCATACCTTAGCACCTCAGAGTGTGCACACGGTGCACGTTTACAGCGCTAAGCTGCAGCCGAGAGTGAAGAAGCGCGCATAATATGTTGGTACCTTTCAACGAGCTCCTCTTGCCTTGCCCGCATTACAGTGGAATGACTGGGATCTCGATTGGCATGCGTATCTTCTGGATTAACAATGACGCATCTTTCGACGCACGGTTGCAAAGTCCACTGCCCGACGCACTGCAATGATGGCGCCACTGTTCTCTGAGGCGATCCCAATCAGTTACATCAGCCCCAATGAGCGGAGAGTCCTGGAGGACGCGGCATTTGAGACGCCATGGTCTGTGAATCGTTGGCGTCCCCGCTGGCAGGTGGAGAGAGAACATAACCGGCCGATGGTCGCTAATGTACCCTGGTGTCAGTAACAACGACATTACCCCGGTGTCGTGAACGTAGGTAATGAGACTGGGGGATTCAGATTCATACACGCGATCAATTCGGATGCTCGACGCTGCTCGGCGCGAAGTATAGGCATAATTACTGCCATGCACACTTTGATGAATGTCACTCAATGCCAATTGCTACACTAGACGTTCTAGTTCTCTGGCACTCCAGTTTGACTGGCTGTGACCAGGACCTCGAACGTCTGCGTGTGAGACTAAGACACAATTGAAATCCCCTGAAAGTACCACATGTTGGGAATTTAAAAGGAACGCATCAAGAGATTGGAAGAACGCTTATGAGTTCACGCGTACCGCTGGGGCATACACGGCAATAAATCTTATTCTTAACGAAAAAAAGGTGCAGTCGAACGCCAGCACGCATCCGAAGGCATCGAGGGAAACATGATGGTCACGTAAAAGGCCTCAGTTAAAAATAATGACTCCGATGCCAGTCAAACGCGTGCTGGCGTACGAAAAGAAACAATCAATATTGAACGCGTGCTTGAAAGCGAGTACATCAGAAAGCTTGAAAAAATTTGTTCCTTGCACGAACAGCAAATCACAGTGCACTGAACAGGCAAAAGCTAATACCTCGGCCTGTTTTTGTGGATTGCGGAAACCTTGAACGTCAAAAGCAATAACTTTTAGAGTAAGAGCCATGGGGAAAATGTAAACATAGTATAGGATCACGCAAATGCAGGGGTACCCTTATCAGATGCGGGAGCCAATGCCCCGCAAGTGGCTGAGTCAATTTTTTCGGCCAGGCGATCCACCGGAGGCTCGGGGCTTCCAGCATCGCGTCGAAGTCCGCAGGGGGACTTCTGTCTCTGGTGGGGGCTTCTAAGTCACGAGTAGTTATCCGGTGGCGTTTGGAGTCCGGGTTCTCGAGCGATGATGGTACAAAGGCGTCTCCACTGTCCTGAATTATGTCACTGGGGCTGGTGCCTTCGTCAATTTGTAGGGGCGCCTTACTCGCGGTGCTGTTGGAGTCCTCGTAGATGTAGGCGTCGTCGTCTTGAGATGTAGACTCCTCGTTGACACCTGAAGTTGTTGTCGACAGAGCAGCAACGCGAGGAGCACCAGATGCAATATTTCCATCCTAGACGCCGTCCTTACGAGGCGTTTCGTCTGACGAGGGCTTGGCCTGCGATTCTTCAGAAATGGCCACGGGACGCGGGGGAACATAATTTTTCAGTACCTGGAGGGATTACCAGGTCCGGAATCATTGGGGACGCAGTGGGCGTCTGGTGCAGCATCGCGATCGACGCACCTTGGTCGTAGTCGGTTACTGTGGCTCGCGTTGACGAATCGTCGCACTTGTTCTTAAATGGCGTTCCTGGTTGAAGTGGAGGGAGAACTTTGGATGCCACCTCGCAATACGATGGCCTGATGGTGCAGGCCACGGAGGCATGCGAGTCCCCACAACGGCGACATGGCAGCAAGCAGCCTTTCCCGTCGTGGCCATAAAAACCGCACCTTCCACAAAACGGAGCTGTGCAGTTCATGCGGAAGTGCCCACTGTCTCCACATCGACGGCACACTCACTGGGTGCCTTTATAGTCACAGATTACTCGATGGCCTGCGACCTTGAGGTATTTGGGCACCAGTGACGAAGTCTTCATTTCCATGCGGACGTATCGCGTCCCAGTGGTCACGGTTGGACGCGATCCCATGAGTCCTCTGGTAATGTGCAGCACCTTCCCGTAGGGAGATAGTGCTTGTGCGAGGACTTCGCTGGGTACGCGACACGGCAGGAACAGGGCGGTCACTTGGGTCACTTGGGGTCCAAGGGGTACGATGGCGACGCGCTCTCCTCGGATGATAAGATGCGACGCGTCTGCGATTTGGGCCGGTGCGGCCTCACTGTTGACGGTAACTTGGTAGTTCCGGCCTCCAAAGTGCTGAACGCAGTACACTTCTTCGATTCCTACTATTGAATACGTCGCGTCAACGACGTCTTTGGGACTAGTCCCCTCGGCGACGACTACGTCGAAGGCTAGCGCCTTCTTCGGGGGCTGGCTTGCCATTACGGGCGTCCGCCAGGCCAGGGACGCCCTGAGACGCTAACGACGACAACGATCCTTGTAAGCTGAAACCGTACTACATAACAAACGCAGCATTAGTGTTGCAGTTTAGAAAAAAATTTTTACAGCATGTACAGAACACAAAGGCTTCATACCATTCCAATAACAGGGCATATACACTTCGGCACATCCATATTTCGCGACTAGCATCACTACGTTGCAGTGAAGACATTTGCTCTAATATACATGACAATGTTGGCATATATGTACACAAGAACTCAATGCGATATCATGATACAATGGTATAACAATACAATAGATGCAATGAAACACCATATGTAACACATAGAGAAATAAAAAAAGGTGAAGAGTGGACACTCCCGTAGACCCCAGCGGCCCAATCGACTCTAGCACACCTAGTGGTTGATGAGAGCAAGTGGCTTGCGCTTCCGGTTTCGGTTTCACTGGCGCAACTTTTGAATTACTTTGCATAACCGACGTTTGGCTATGTCGTAAGTTCATAATTTCAGACCACTATTCATCGCCCAAATGTATAGTTTTTGTAGGTCGTTTTGATTTAGCGATTCCCTGTTTTGTTTTGTTCAGTGGTTCGTGCGAATCGGTCGTGACGTAATTTTTATTTCGATTAAGTTATAATAAAAAGAGATGCAGGTAATGATAATTCACTATCGTTTTATTCATCGCGCTTGTGTTTTTCTTTTGGAACAAGTGATCAATGTATATATCAGTCAAAGAAACAGAGCATCCGCAATGTTTTATTCAAAGGCAAGGTAGAGTATGAGAATATAAAAAGCACAATATGACAAAGGTAGACAACAAATGCATCTCGCCTTACAAATAAATTGTAACAAATATTGTAACAAATACATAGAGAACACAGACAACGCACACATCGCTAGAGTTGGCAGAAGCCGAGAAGCTGGTGAAGTATGACACACCGGGCCAGTGGGTAACTAAGGATCTATGGCAAAAACATAGCGCACAATGCTGATGAAGAAGGAAGAAGTGACATATACACAGCAATGAAGTCGCGAATCACGCCTGGGCTTAACTGAAATAATGCATAGAAAAAAAGAGCGCACAGAAACCACACGACACAATATAGCAGAAAGGCAAAGGTGCAGTGTGCTGGCTGTGCTTAAGAACAGCTAGTCCAAAATGAAAAAAAGCAGACTTGATGCCTGCTTGTCCTCAGAAAGGTAGGGCTTTGCAGCTTGCTCACTACGTGAAAGACAAACTTTATGCTACAACACTGGCAGGTCTTGTGGCTTTTGTTATGCATCGCCTTCATCAAAAACTTAAGATCCCAAGTGATTTGCGTCTGGGTGTTGCTGTGACGCTTGCGAGCTAAAATAGATTGTAGTCATCACTTTATCCAGAATTGTGGAATTTAATTGGTGCTACGAGAGCGGTATTACAGGGCTAATAAATGGCAGAAGGAAACCACTTTGGCTCATTATTTTTCACAAAGGCTCTACATCGTACGTTATCACTCACAAGCTATATAAAAATAAAATGGCAGCGTCCGCAGCCCCATCAAACAGCTACAAGTTTGGGTATTCTTTTGAAAATTTTGATGGGCAAGATGAGGAGGTTGATGAGAAGCTAAAATACGAAAAGCGTGATAACATGAACCATGCCCACTTCATACTGTGTTCCTTACCCGCTCGAAGACATTTCAACAAGCGGTTTTGTTATCGATATATTACTTGAGCTGGAGAGATAAAGCATACACAGTGACCAAGCGACCCACAGTAAAGTGTACAGTTCGCCCGTATTTGCTACAAAAAATACAGACAGGATACCCAACATTCTTTTTAAGGTTATGCAAATCACTTCGAGCGAATACACAGTGTTTGTACTCCTCGTAGCGGGTAACCAAAACAATGAATGCAACGAAGGAGTGGTTAGTCCAGTTGAACTGAATATAAGCATATAAGACCATAATGAAGTCTGCTGTAACGAAGTAATAACATAACAAAGCTATTGCAGGATTCGGCTCAACTCGAATACTTTAGTGTAAACCCGCCGCTAATTGCTAACCTTTGAACTTGTCAAGCTGCATGCCCGAGACTGAAGACTGGAACCTAACCCTGTCCTAAGTTTCGGTTCACAAAACGCACATGCCAACATAAACGAACCCGGCAAAACATTTTCAGAAACTTAGCGCGACACCCAGCAGAGCAGAAATGAAAATCGCCAACACTTGACAGATGGTGATACAAAACATCGCACACTTTCAGGTGATGTGCAGTGGCCTCAATTATGGCAAGAAAGTGAGATTCAAGTTGTTGTACGTATGCAAAAGCTGCTTCTGATGGCACAGTGAGATTCCCAAAAAGTTTGCTGGGGACGTGGTATGCTTTGAGCATTGTGAAATACTGGTGGGTACCCTTAAGCGTCTCACTGTCGTCTTTCAGTAACTGTGGGCAACTGCAACCGTCACATGCATTCCGAAGGAAGTGTTTGATGAGAAAACCAGCTACATAATATGCAGCGGAGTCATCGATAATATGGGAGTGAATGTTTGTCGCAAGTTCAGAGAGATCGTCTAGAGCGGGAAAGTCGTCAGGCTGTGGCTGTGCACACTCCTCATTATCCACAAGAGACGCACTGGTGAGGGAGAATGGCGACAGCTGTTCCTGGAGGAGGTCACATTCATCATCCTCGACATTTCCGTATTCTGACAGCTTGAAGAGTTTTCTTATGCAGATGTGCTTCAGGCCACAAATAAATTGTGCTATATTGGGGATTGGTGTTGCAACCCTGTTTTTGCCTAATGTGGCCAAATATGTTCTCCAGAGGATCCTGTTGAAGCCTGCGTGTTAACAGGTATTCAAAATTGTAATTTTTGGAGAGGTCGTCCCATAGTTGACAAATTGCCTGAATTGTAATTTGCCAACCTACGATGGTTTGTGGTTGACGTCTGCCAACAAACTGCCATGATGCAATCCAGGGAAGCTGGCCTCGGAGGAAGTCAATCAGCTCTGAATCATTTTTCATGATTGCATGCCGCAGCTTTTGCGAAGTTCTTTTTTTACTCGAGCTGTTCAAGGCATCGAAAATCCTGTCCATACGATCACAAAATTGAGCTGTAGGGATGGCCGAGGCAGGCAGCACCTTCGCATACACCATTGCCGTGATAGCAATCGAAACTGATGCACTGAGGACCTGAGTTGCTCTGCTGACCTTCATATTAGAAAAAGGTTTCTGATGAACGTGCCGTTCAGTCAACTTTGGAGCCAATCGCAAGCCGCAACTCATGTGATGATTGGTAAAGGCTTACAATGTGCGACCAGTTAACGATGTCATCCCCAATGTATAACTTGTGTGCTTGGACATTATTGCGCAGTTGTTTTAATTAAATGCGGAAACATCAAAAATGTAATATACCCGCTCACCATTAACTTCAACTAAAAGGCTTTGCTACAGTCACTTTTAGTTGGTTAGAGAGACTTACATTTGAACTGCCCTGGTCACAAATGACTGCTTTCACTGCAATATTAATGCTCCTAAGCTCCAAAATGAGTGACACCAGCAAGTTATGCATAACAGATGATGGTGTTGATGTGTGCCCTATAGTAAAAGCAACCGGTTGAACCCTACTTTCTCGAAACACCAACAAGAAGAAAAACCAGTGCTCGATCAGCGATGGTTGAAGTGCGATGAGTGCCATCATCTGTAAAACCCTGGACAACGTCTCTTGAAGCATCATAGTACTAAATTCTTTTTGAGTGCTATTTCGTCGAAAAACTAAAGCGCACACTCGGTCCCGTTCATTCCAAGCTTGAGTATTTGTTGCAATGGAAGAAAGGATTCCTGGAATTATGCCTGGAGTCATCTTTACATTAGCTAGCCACCTCCTTAATGAACGCCGGGAGGGCAAAGAAAAATACGGAGCCAGAAATCGGTATGCTCGCGGACCTCGGAAGTTTAAGTGAAGAGCGAATTTCTTGAACCACACGGGAAACCGCTTGCCCTTGCGTTTGGGCCTCAAGCGAACATGTGCAGAAAGAAGTTTAAAAACCTCCTCGGTGACGTGCGGTCGGATAACTTCAAGGGCCTTCGTAGTCGATGACGGTGCTTGGTGAGGCTGTCTCTGCAGTCTTTTGATAGTTTTCCGATGTGCTGCTACTTTGGCTTGCAGATGTTTAATGGTTTGCTTGTACTTCATTGATCGGAGACATTGTCGCTGGCACACAGGAACGCACTGCAATAAACAAAAAAATTGATGTAAAAGCGAAGAACAACTAATCCCATACGAGCACTTTCCTCGCTCTTTCAGACCCAAGGTGCACAACTTTCTGTGGTACAAAGTTTTCGATTCCACTACCTAAAAACAAACCATTCACAATGTTGACAATGCACACAAAAAATGAAAATCACTGAGAGCCCACCCTTACATTTTGTAAGTGCACACTGTAGTGTCCTTTTGAGGATAGTTTCCTCAGAATGTCCTAAACATAAAATAGCACATTAAAAACTGCTGCAATAAAAGCATAGTCACCATTTTCTCTAAGGCACTCAGGCGTGGAGCTGTTGGCGGAGAAGTCTTCTGGAGGGTCTTGTGAAGCTTGTTCAGTGCCTCGGACAATGCTGTCGGAACAATCTTGCGAGCGGCCTGCGGAAGTCTCTATATCAATCCACTCTGGTGTTGAAGTGAACATACAACTTACCGGCCACACAAGTTCCTTTTGTGACAGCTGAACGACTGGTTAAGGTTTTCTCCGGCAAGACGAAATCAATCAGAAATGCTTTCACCAGCTACAAGGGAGCTGCCACCTGCAGAGGTTTGGTCAACAGTCAATTTGGGTAAAAAAAAAGAAATCGCGACACTGAACGCACCCTGTTCATCGGGGCACCTCAATGTGTGGGAGCCGCTTTTTGAAGCCTCTACCGCAGGTCCTGAAGAGATGAAATTACGACAATGTGTCAGTAAGAGGCTTAAAATAACACAAACTGAAGCTCATCCGCACCTTGCAGTGCAGCTTCTGCAGCCATAGTCACAGTCACTACTTGAAGCGACGCTCAGAGAACCTGCATATATGTGCAGTTGGTACAAGTTACAAAGCTTGTAGCATGGGGAAACTTAAACAGCTCTTTAAAACGCATAAATTGGTCGAACGTGGAAGAAAAGAGACGGCACCAACTAGGAAACAAGTAATTTGTGATTTTTGGAATTATCAACAGTGGCAGCTTTCACTGATGAAAGGTATGCGTACATGTGCACTCAGGCTTGAAGATAACGTGAAATAGCCCTTTAAAGTCTTTCAAAACAAGTTGCGCAGGTCCTAGAGCATCAAAAAATGACAGAAATGTAAAGCTGCTGTTAGGAAGGTAATAGCCCACAATTCACAGAATTTAAGACTTTCCAAGTGTTACTTCTGTAGTGAGGTTTCTCTATCGGCTACAAAGATCTTCACGGTTAACTGTCGCCACTGATTCAATACAAGTGGCTGCTATTGCACATATTTGAGTTTCAGTCAATCACTTACATGGTGCAGCTGGTTGCACACTGGGAACAGCCATTCTTGTAAGCCTTGTGTGCCCAGGGTCCATGAAACTTTGAGCAGTAAAATGGTCGCTACAAACCCTGTACGTTGCGTACAATAGGCTGGCCGGCTTACTCAGGAGATCATCGCGTCCAGCATACTGCATCCATGCTTTCATCCTGCATTGGCAATGAACTATCAGCTGAAAGGGGAAGTGCTTGAATAGTGATTTTTTATTGTTACCCTCACTTAGCAAGTACGAACAGTAAGCCTACAGACATGCAAACAATACAAAAGCTTTAACACACCTGCCGTCCCGTGGTACGCGGAAGAAACTCGTCCCAGGCTTCTTGTGGGTTCTGCCATTGTTGAAGCACCACGATACACAGCAGTAGCTGCCGTAGCTTGGACCGCCGGACGGCATGGCGTCAGCGCGCTCTGAAAATGTTAGTAAGTGGATGCTTCGCTGTCAAATTACAAAAAAGATATGTGCACGTCATAAGTGTACCAGCAAACCCCTTTGAATGATTAGCTAATCGATGCACAATACAAAACCAGTGATACATCTCTGACCCATAAAACTCTGACTTACAAAGATATACGTCAAGACCACGAACAAAGATCTTCAGAAGTTTCCAGGCCGCTATCCCTTGTAATGCAATGGTATCGCGGCCTGGGAACATTAGAACACCTTCGTGCGTACGCAGTATCAGCAGTACATTGGGAAGAAAAATCGTAGTTGAAATTTGTGCGGTAAAATTATATTGGAAACGTCAAAAAAATTTGTGGGCAGCTTGCACTAGTGGCACAAGGCTAGCGAAGAAACGAAGATGATGGCCACTTGGCTAGTCCAGATTTGCCTCCGGCACACCAAGAATTATTCGTGTTCCGAGCCTTCGGGAAATGCGTCGTGAAGCATGCGAGGCCCAACAAACGCTTCTCAATATTTTGCACCGAGCCTACGACCTAGCTGCCCAGCTATGCTCAGCGCACAGACGCTCGCGTCCGTGGCAGACGCAGCACGCGTCGCCTCGGCTTGACGCCGTGCCGCCTTTGCTATACTGCATACGTTGCACAATGTTCCCGTCTAGCCGCCACATAGAGCCACAAACTTTCTTTTTAGCGAACCTCCCAGTCCTTACAAGCTTCAGAAAAAGGTTACAACTGCGTGAATGAGACGCCACGTAAGAAACAAACTCGCACACACGAAGCGCAACGTGTGTGTGTGCATCTTTCTATGTTTGTTGCATGGTGTCTTTTCGCGCAGGCGTAACCGTTTTCTGAAAAAATGACCCAACAAGACCAACAACATGTCATTCAACAAGCTTCGCTTGAAAACGTGCCTCACCTGTTATCTCACGCCTTGAAAACGCCGACGCAGCCGACGTTGACGAAAGCGACGAAAGCTTCTCGCTGTCAGTCATGCATGGGCTTGTCGCTGGGTAGATGGTGTTTATGACAGTACGTCTGAAGAAAAATAATCGCGTAAGGTGTGTTGAATAAATCGTTTTTATGTATAAAGAACATACCAAATTTGGGCGTGTAATTATTAATTTGTGAAAACAATTCTGTTGCATTGATTATAACTGTGTTTTTTTTTTGCGCTTGCGTCCTCTGACGTGTGGTGGGAGCACTAGTTCGTTACGTAGTCGTGACGCACTTCCTGAGGCCAAGGTTTGCAGGGTGTCCGCTCTTGTCTTCTTCTTTCTCTATGTGTAACAAATGAAATCATATAAAACAACTCTACGGGCGCTGCTTAGCACCAAGTCGGTCGAAAAATGAGTTGTATCCTTACGTGTTCCACCTTGACGAAAGGGCACGACCGATGGCGCAGAACCTCTTGCTCCCCGAGGAAGAAAAGCTCCTTGGACAGGAACGCGAGGATTGGATATATTATTGCATTCTAATAGAAGCGTCGTCGACAAGACACTATTCATTAGCTATCGTAAAAAATTTTCCATATTTTCTCTGGCTAGACGGCACAATGTTTTCTATAGCGTATAGCTTCGACTACAAAAAAACAAGAATGCTTGTGGCAGAAGATGATCTTCTTTTGCCATCCCATATAGTCTTTAAACAAAAGTTCACATCCAATCTTCGCATAAAGCTGTGATTACTATAAACTTTTTCTAATGGTTGCTATGAAGATATATTATAGTTATGTTGTTCGTTGCTCAGCGTAGCATGAAGGGGAACCGCGATGCTTGATGCTGGTAGTTGCTGGTGAAATAAAACGTACTTCGGTGCAGTTGCATAAACGTTGTACTGTTATTCGTGACTCCAGCAATTCATGCAGCACCTAGTGAAAATATAGGGAAGCTGCGTACTGAGGTTCAAACAGTCCGAGCGTCAGTCGTATGCGGTAGGAGCACGGTAGAATAGTGCCGCCCGGGAAGAAAAACATGGAAGCATATTCACGGAGTGAACGATGGATAGTGGGGCGAAGCGTCCGTCTGTCCATTCGTTCTTGCTTCCGTCCATCCACGCGTGCGTATGTGTGGCCGCCCTTGCGTCCATCCGCCCGTCCGTGCTTGCGTCTGTTCGTGCGTCCGCACGTTCATCTGTGCGTCCGTCCCTGCTTTCATCCATGCATCTAGTCCTGCGTCCGTCCATGCGTTCATTCTTCCGTGCAGCCATCCGTGAGTCCGTCCAAGCATGTGTCTGTGTGTCTGTTTTTCCACCTATTCAACACTCCAAGTACCACCATCTCGCATATTTTCATCATATAGTCCTCATATAGAAGCACCGCCATCCAGCGGACATTCCAAAGACTGAACGAGAGGAGGCACACGCACACCTTCTTACTGCTTGCGCTTGGTGTCTACTTCCCACCTTCAACCACCTCGTGTTCATGGTATATAATAGTTCACTTTATTCATGGCACTATGGCCTAACGCTCGCTAAACCTTTCTAAAACATGGGAGGTTACGCCCAGCGAGTACAACGTAGCAACACTTTCTTGTCTTCTGTGCGTTGTTGAACAATAAAAGGAGGATGAGAAAAGTTTAAGCGGAAGGACTGGGAGGTTAGCCAGTTCTTAGACCCGCTGGTATCCTGTGCTGGGGAAAGGGTTCAGAGGAATAAAAGACGATAAGGGGAATTGTTGCAAAGAGATAAAGAAAGAAAACACAAAAAATGAAAAAGATTAAAAGCGTGGCATGGTAGTCATGTTGTTACATGCCACGCATGTCATAGTTTGCATGTTAGGGTCTGTCGCTTGTGTTTGCCATGCAATCATGCCATACAATACCAGTTTTGCAACATGCCACGTGAACAAAACCACCGCAAGAGCTGCAGGAGCATGAAATGTAAATCCTGACATTCATGACATTCATGTCATGATTTTCATGTTACGACTAGTCAAAATAATTGAAACGGCCGGGAGAGCTGAAAGTCGTAGGCGGCTAGATAGATAGATAGATAGATAGATAGATAGATAGATAGATAGATAGATAGATAGATAGATAGATAGATAGATAGATAGATAGATAGATAGACACGCGCGAAGTCGCTGAAGTTCGCTAAGAAATGTTTCGCATTTAAAACTCAATATTTGTGTTAGCGAAAGTGGACGTGGTGACCTCCATAAATCCGCCACGCTGGAACTCCGCAGCGCCCCCTCATGTTCATTTAGGCTGCAGCCCTTCCACGAATGTTGTTAGTTGAAATCATGGTGTCTTTCGAATTTTAAGGGGTGAAGCTCCTTAAAGGGCCACTCACCAGGTTTGACAATATTGAGCTGACAAGCGCAATGCGTAGACGAGGCGTTCTCGATCACGTCTGCTAAAATTTGAAACGCTACGGGCCGCACAAATGGGTCGAAGTTAAGTTGAACGCTGCTCCCCCTTTCTTTTCCGGGCGCGCCACTAGAGAATGAGGGCATGGCGCGCGCGTGTGAATGGCCCTACGTACAGGGCGATGCAGTGACGTTGGTCATTCACGTAGACGACTGTGGTCTGATGTTATCAACGGTATACCACGTGACATGGCCTAAATTATTAGATGCGGAGCATCTTATACTCGCGCCTTGTAGTGCGCCGTCCGCACCGCTTCTCGAACATTCGACAGCTGACGCGCGCGCATGCGCCGTCGCGCCGTCGCCCACTCTTCCACCATCTGTGCATCCCTTCCTCCTCTACACACCGCGCGCGCTTCACTCCTCCACCATCTGTGCACCCTTCCTCCTCTACACACCGCGTTCGACATCTACAATTCTCCTGATTCTCCAGTGGACGCGCATGTGGCGTCGCGCTTCGAGAACATTCAACAGCTGACAGTGCATGCGCCGTCGTGCTGTATATATACTCAAGGTCGGCGCTCGCTCGCTCAGTTGCAACTCGTCGGTTGGTTTGTACGGCGCGTCGACGTCCAAGGTCGCGGTGAAATGAATTCCAACGAATCCACAAACACAATGATCGACGTCCCTTCGACCAGCGCCGCCCTTTCGCATACGTGTGTACGTGTTCACTCATTTAACACCCCCTCCTACAACCACGTTAACCAATTTAGCCATCGACCCAAGTAAGTCGCAATTTAACACCCCCATTTCACAACCACGTTAACCAATTTAGCCATCGACCCAAGTAAGTCGCACTTTAACACCCCGTTAACCAATTATATGGTCCGCATCCTCCTCAGTGTTCCCCCGAGGGAAGCTGCGGGCAATTTTTTTTAACAGGACATGCGTAGTTTATGCAATCTGTTGCTTGAATAGGTGAATAAAACTTGAGACAAACAATGAGACGCAATAAAGAAACGTGCGCGTCTTTCTTTCATTTTTCTTCGTCTTTCTTTTATTTTTCCATAAAAAGAGCGTGCGTAAAGTACAAAAAAAATGTTTTGTAAGTTCTTTGTAGCCCAAAAAAGACATTTGTTTGAATATATTTTGCCAAATAGAAAAAGAAAACTGTAGGAAATCGATGGGTTATTTTCTAAAGCTCTTGTTGTTCAACGATGCGTTTTAGGCACATCGAGGCAATTTTAGGCACCTTCGAGCCTTGGAGGATTTTCTATATATACCTTAAGGGTACAGAACATTGGATTCAGGGACGGCACACCGCACTCTCATAGCAGAGCACCTAGTGCTCTAAACCGTTTACTTCTTTTAAACAGGATTTTTTGTGTGGTCGTGCGTAGATTAGTCTTCCACCTGGCCTGGTTTCTATAGCCAGGTCACCTCTGATTAGTGCATGTAATCACTATGTGTATACTACTTCTATGTGTTTGTGCATGTCCCATATGGATGTGAGCTCTTGTATATATGCACTTCATTCTAACGCTGTAAGGTATGTAACTTTTTGAATATTGATACTTGTCGTACATACTTTCCAACATCTTCACCAAGTCTTGTAAATTCGGTACATTGCCCATATTGTGATTAGTATATATATTTAGTGTATGTAAATATTAGTACCATGGACTATGAACCCCTATGGAATTGGGCACTTTTGTTTAAATGTGTAAGGTATGTTGTTCTTTGTCATTTGTTTATTATTGTGCTTGTTTTACAGACGCTCGTTCCTTAGGTTTGTTGCGTCTCATGATAAACTCTTTCCAAACACACAGATTTTTGCTGGCCTTCAGACGGGACGGCTTCTGGCTCTCCCACAGTCGAGTACTAAATACTTGAATTCGTTAACCACTTTTTTTAAACACATTTTCTCTGCTCTGAGGTGACAAAAGATGAAGTTTGGCAAGCCCTTAGAATTGAACACAGCACGGCTCCAGGACGAGACGCAATACTGACGTGGTTTTATAAAACTTTCTTCGACGTCCTAAGCGACGCACTTACTGACATGGTCAAAGGATTCAATGTAGACGGGCAAAAGCCGAGGTTTTTCAGTGAGCGCCATGTAGTCTTGCTGCGATGGATCCTGACGATCCACGGTCGTGGAGGCCAATTACCCTCCCTAACACTGACTATAAAGTTGTGCCTACGATCCTTGGTTTGAGGCTAAAACATTTCTTGCCCAATATAGTGTCCCCCACTCAAACCTGTGCAGTGCTGAGTAGGTCGATTTGTCAAACACTTACACTAATAAGAGATTTGTTCTACTATGCCAACGCCCAAAAAAGTTACCGGTGCTATCGTGTCGTTGGATCAAGCTAAGGTCTTTGACAGGGTCGAACATGACTACCTATACTGCGTACTTAGAATGTTTGGTTTGCCTGAGAAGTACGTCCACTGCATAGAGCTTCTATACACCAACATGACCAGCTGACTTCTCATCAATGGCGTAGAGACAACAAGCTTTCCAGTAACAAAATGATTCGCAAGGGATGCCCAATCGCACTGGTGCTCTTTGTTCTTTCCATAGATCCTCCACGTACCAGAAATAGATAATATGATTGCCTACGCTGGTGGGAGGCGTTGCCCACTCGTCAGAGACTGTCAAAGTGAGGCGTCGTTCCCAATGGCCACTGCCCCAACAGGGGCAAAAAAGAACCGATCCGCCACACGATGTTTGAATGCGTAACTCTCAAAGGCGTGTGGCACGTCGTGCGTTGTCAATTAGGAGTGTCAATTCCTCCGAGCCAACAGCGCAGAAGGAGCTTATTTGAACAAATCGTACTTCGTACTGTACGTCACGTTGTTCCTCTTGTGGCGTCGCCACTGTATGGCCAAAGCACGCCGACGACCCCAACGAGCTGCATGCCCAGCGTTACAGAAGATTAGAATGATAATGGTTCGGTATCTTACCGAACCTATTGAAACGCAGGGTGAAGAAGCCTTTATCAAAAGTGGCATGCACGTTTATTTTTGCAGTTAGCAATGGAAATATTGCATTTGCTTTACTGCCGTTTTAACTCACTAGCATGAACAAAAAGGGGGAAAAATCTTGCTTCTAGTCGCACATAATAGAAGAAAATCCAGCGTCGAATGCACAAACTTCATGAACAACGGTGGAAGAATTTTTGTGACTCGCTATACCCTCGAAAGCCCTTGTCTCCCGTATGGAGGACTCTTCGAGGTATTCACTCGCATCCGCAACAGCGTCAACCTTTCGCAGCTGTGGCGCTACATCAACGTCGCTCACAGCTTGATGTTTCTGGGGAATTTTGTGCAAAGATCGCCGGCGACATCTCTATACCGATCGATCTAATGCCACAGGATGTTCTAGTCGCACGAGATCAGCAAACGGAGGTTGCGTTCACCATGGAAGAACTTCATGCGGCATTGAACACAAGCAGACGCTCATCGTCCCCAGGTCCGGATGGAGCGACCTATATTGCCCTACGTCACCTAGGCCCGAAGGCACAGCGCTGTTTCCTGGACATTTTCAATAAGTCTTGGCATGATGGAATGGTGCCTGATGAGTGGAAGTGTAGTCGCCTGGTGCCTTTGCTGAAGCTCGGAAAGTCTCCATTCGATTTGGCATCATACCGGCCTATAGCACTAGCAAGCTGCGTTGGCAAATTCATGGAGAGGATGCTGCTTACACGCATGGGATGGTACCTGGAACATTATAACATGTATCCTGATGCCATGGCTGGTTTTTGACGAGGTCGGTCCTCATTTGATATCGTTATTGACTTAGTGACCTCTGTTCAGCATCTGAAAGCTCAGAAGTGGCTGTCGGTAGGTTCGTAGACGTGAAGTGTGCCTATGACAACGTGATCCACGAGGCTGTTCTCAATGCTCTTGAAGCAGCTGAACTTGGAGGTCGTGTCTTTTGATGGGTAAGAAGCTACCTCACAAAGAGATCCATGTTCGTTTTAACTGAAGATGGGTCTACGAATAAGTATTTCACAAGTCGTGGGGTGCCACAAGGCGGTGTTTTGAGTCCAACACTTTTCAACCTGGTTCTCGTGGGGCTAACCGAAATGCTGCCACAAACGGCTTATATATCTCTCTACGCTGACGATATCTGCATTTGGGCGTCTGGCGTGACAGGGCCTCAAGTGCGCGCAAAAATAAGAAAGCGGCAACAATGACATCGACATACCTTCGCCAGCAAGGTTTGACTATCGCCACAGAAAAATGCACAGTGGTGGCGTTTACACGCAAACCGATGTCTTTCTACTCATTGTGCATCGATGGCAGATCAATCCCATATAAGAGCACTCATAGATTCTTAGGCGTCATCGTAGATCGTGACCTAACACGGAGCCCGCATGTCACATACCTGAAGAAAAAGCTCATTGGCATTGTGAATGTATTCAAGTTCGTCACCGGAAAATCATGGGGCCCATCCGTGCACTACATGTTGCAGCTTTATACAGCCCTCTTTCTCGGAACTCTCCGGTACAGCCTTGCTGTCCTGTCCAACACGTGCAAGACTAACATCCGTGCACTGCAAAGCGTACAAGCCCAAGCACTTCGGACATGCCTTGGCCTTCCAAGATGCTCATCGACAGTGTCAACCATTGTTATTGCACAAGAACAACCGGTCACAACGCACATCATTGTCGAGACGCTGAGAGCGCACATTCGGCATTTATCACGGCTACCGTCACATCATTTAGCGTGTTTGACAGCTCGGAGGTCTCATTCTTCGTACTGCGGTATCGTGACAGAACATCAGGACATGCTACCGCCTGGCTTCAAACTTGCAATGCATCCAGCAAATGCGCCATGGAGTCTTCGTCAACCTGACGTGCGCTTATCAGTTCCTGGAATCTTTAAGAAGGCACGCATGTCAACGCTAGCCCTGAAGCAATTGACTTTGCGTCTGTTGGACGAAAGGTACTTCGATCGCATAAATGTTTACACTGATGGCTCCACTAATTCCAACAGCTCCACAGGAGCAGTGGTTGTTCCATCTGAAATCTGTTGCTTCAGTACAAGTTTTCTCACACCACGACGTCGACAGCAGCAGAGCTCGCAGCACTTAGAGGTGCAGTAAAGTACAATATTCGCCAGCAACCTAACCAATGGGCCATCTTTTGCGACTCCAGGTCAGCCTTACAGTCACTACGGTTTGTTATGCAGCACGGGTTACATGAACAATCAGTATATCAGATAAGGCACGACTACCACGAAGCGGTCGCGGAAGGTCACGATATTGTATTTCAGTGGTTGCCTAGTCATTGCGGAATTGTCGGCAATGACCACGCGGATGAAGCTGCTCGATCGGCTCATGACGAAGACCAGCGCACGCCCATACCACTCTTGAGAACGGACGCTGCAAGGCTACTACAATCACTTGCTCGCCGTATATCTCTCCTACAATGAAATACGCAGGGTTTCTCCAACACGCACCTGTATTCGATCGACCCAAACTTGCAACTTCGTTTGCCATCCGGGTTCCCACGATGCGCTGAAACTTTACTGTGTCGCATGAGGTTGGGCGTGGCATTTACGAATTCGTACTCTCGTCTCCTTGGAATGGCGAGCACTTCGGCATGCAACATCTGCGCCTGCGAGGAAACGCTTGAGCACATTTTATGTCATTGCCCAGAATACCAGACCGAACGACGTATTATGGAAGCTAAGCTCTGTCAGCTGGATTCACGGCCGCTTACAGAAGAGAAGGTCCTGGGACCTTGGCTGATGGCTTCCAATACGCGCAAAGCCACGAAAGCCCTCTTGTACTTTTTAAGGACCACCAAACTTCACGACCACTTGTGAAAGAACTGTGCGAGGCCGTGCTGTGTAGTCTCGAGCTGACTATTTATGTTTCTCTTTCTTACTCCTCTTCTTTTCTGTCTCTTTCCGTTCTATTATTCCCTTTTCCCCCACCCCAAGTGTAGCGTAGCCAACCGAGCCAAGCTTGGTTAACCTCCCTGCCTTTCCTCTCTATTTATCTCTCTCTCTCTGTTTCTACTTGGTGCTTCTTGCTTTCTTTTTTTCTTTATTTTCTTGAGTGAATCGTCATCTGGGAGGATATTGAAGTGCTGTTTGTTACATTGCGTCTGTGTTATCTTGTTTGTACGCGCCACTGAATTGATCATGTAACACCAGACAGTTGTAGTCACCTAAAGTGTATTTAACTGCTCACAATAATTTTCCCTATCTTCTTCACTGAGCAAATATTTTCTATCTATGTGTGATGAAATTCGAACTTGATATGTTTTTTTTTCACTGCCTACATTATTGTATTGCTCTGTATACTTGCCTATCCCTGCCAATTTGCATGGGGTCGTGGTCCTAGTTAAGCCCATGAAGAGGCTTTTTGACCCTGGTCCTCAGCATCCCTAATGATGGAATGTTGAAATAAAGAAGAGTTTCAAAAGTTTCAAAGTTTCAAATATGAAGAAAACCGGTAAGTCTTCAAGGGCCTGGTTTGCAAACCTTGAAAGGGTAGCAAGAATAGCCACGGCTCCATACCTAAATAAGCTGGAGACAAACATGACAGTGCGAAAGTGGCAAACACCATCATTCATGCATTATGAACTATGTTCTGTTGTCCCAGCCATTCGACTGCGGCTACTGTCTGGTCTTTTCAGGGAGGAACATACTGTTGTGATTCTGGGTGCAGCATTCACAAGCGCTTACAAACTTATTAATAGGATGACGGACAACGCAGAGGGCAGTGTCTGTATCGTCAATCAAACTACTGAGCACCTTATTTGTCTGACTTATAGCTTCCCCTTCGTGCTGCTCTAAATCACCTTGAAGGAATCATTTTCACTTTCAAGAACATACGGGGATCATCGGGATGCCGTATGGTCATCACAGCTCTGAAAATAAGGAAAGCGCTGTCGCGTTTTCTCAAGATTACAAGACTGATTCCTCGTTTGTCATATGAAACACCGAAGTTCTGAGTAGTTAGACAGGGTAACCATACTCTCCTTCTCTACAGCTTGCCTTTTCCTTCCTCTTTCCTAAATGCAAGGTATCCTACCGGGATCAGCCCTGACTCACCTCTCTGCCTTTCTATTATCTTTTTTCTATGTCTCTTTGCTAGCATACAAACACCCAGTCACGTGCACCCGCACACACACGCACACAGTGAAACACATGCACGCACGCACACACACGCACTAACGCAAGTAATTCAAGTAATTCTGATCTTTTTGTTCAGTTATATGGGTTTTGAAACATCAATAGAGTTTCCACATTCAGATACGTTCAGCGACCCTGGAAACTTTGACTGTAGTGGTTGCGAACATTCCTGCAGCCTGAACTTACAAAGTGACCTGTCGCATATATGCAGTGCGAAACATCCAGATTCGTTGAAAGAAGATGAATCGTATTAGCTCAATTGTGCGGTAGCGCGTCCATGAGTTCTCTCAAGAAAGCAGCAGAGTCATTTCTCGGAAACAAGGATCTGTTGCAGGTGGACTAGACAAAAAAAACAGAAAACAAAAAGAGAGGCGGGCTGGGGGGGGGGTGAACATACCATTCTCAATGTTTACTGTGCGCGGTTAGGAGCGATCTTCATGCTAATCTGCAAAATTATGCGATTTCAAGGAGCATCCAGCATCTCTATCTCTAAAATTTTGCCACCGAAGGACAACACTCAGCACCTCATCCGAGAGCTTGAGGTATGCAAGACGAAATTATACGTACTGCTATGAACACGACAAAATTTCATGGAGGCCATGATATAGGCCCCCAGACGTGACTCCTAAATGAAAATTACGCAGCTGCCCACATCGTTAAGGAAGATTGATGAAAGGTAATTAATATGGGTGCTTAGTGGAGTAATTACCTTGGACATAATCACTTTGCCCTCGAATCTTAGATATTGAATAACATGAAGGTGTAAATACACCTGATGTCTAGCACTTCGTCTTTCACTCCTCGAACTGCGTTTCGCTATTGGAATTTTATTTTTATTTTGTGCAGTTGATTTTGTAAGTGCAGCTTGCGTAATCACATATCAGTTGCAGTACACGGCTTGTGCTTCGCTGAATGAGAAGTTTAGTTTTCGAACTGCTGTTTTCGAACTGCTGGAAACTCAGCAACAGATAAAAAAGAAATATTTGTGTTCCCGCATTCAGTTGAGTAGCCACGTGGTACCAATCACATCGATCGCGTGCGGCTTAAGTATGGCACGAGGATGAGTTGTTTGTCAAGACCTAACCACCCTGCAATTTGTAACTGCTAATTGCTCGCTAATTTCCAGTTAGAAGCAAAATCACTGCATTCATGAGTAGAAGCAGTGACTAGCGCATTCGGTAGCTCAGTAATGGCATGAGATATCTGTCAAGACGATGCTTTCCGAAGTTTCATTTACACTGGAGATGCAATTTCACTGTGTCCGTCAAGTTCCGTATCAAGTCCGCATCAAAAACATTGCCCTCGTGCATCATTCTATGCGACAGCGAAAGCTTGCAGGGGCTCCTAAAGGGTGTGGCTGGAGAAGAGATAAAACGTGGCGGCAAGCGCCGTCGGGTGTGGAAGCACGAAGTAGCAACAAAGGCGGATGGGGGTGGAGGGTATCGGTTGTGTAGTTCGGGCAGTGACTGCAAACGTTCACGAAAGCGTTGGGCTACCAGAATCAAGACGGAAATATACTTGCCGTGCTTTGACCGCCTGCCTTGCGTTGAAGCCGCAGACAGAATGCAAACCACTTCGCTCTCTGGAGAGGACGTATTCTCTTAAGCCGGCGTTTTATAGATCTACGTCATATACATCTACAACTGAATAACAATAAAAATGTTATTAATAATAATAATATTATTAAAATTATTACTATTATTATTAAAATTATTATTATCTGGTGTTCTTCTAGTTGCACTCACATCGCACAGTCCGCGGGTTTCTATCCCATTTCGCCTCCACTGAAATGTCACCGCCAACATAGGGATCGAACCTTCGACTTTTCGGTGAGCAGTCGAGCAGCTCAGCCACTGATCCATTGTGGTGGACGATGTATGTATACATCTATTGCCATCTTTCATTGGTCGTTTCGGAGCACTGTAGAGCGCTCTTTAAAGCCCTCTCCGGAGAGATATACCAAGGTTGCGTCTCTTCCTTTCCTCAACATCTTTCTCTCTCCGGAGAGCTATAGAGCACTCCGTAACGACCAATCAAAGATGGCATACAATTCAGTCAGCTTCTAGTCTTACATTGTATAACATTACATTTGGTTGCTATTGCACATTGTGGTTCGCCATTGCGGTGTAACTGTGACGTTGTACACAATTCGAGTGCATCCTTCCATTCCCGCATGTTCGAATCAGACGAAAGTTCCCCCTTCTGTCGAGGCCGCCGAGAGCTCGGGGTCTGCTGGTGGCAGGTTGTATTTTCGTCCACATTTCTTTCTTCCGTTGTATATCACGATTATCACAACACAGTTAAAAACAGTACAATTACCGCCCCAACGTCGATATCGACCTTAATATATTTTGGGTTTATTAAAGCAATTGTGCGTTGCACATGCCCTAATTGAGGCAATATTAATGCGCCATATAAAAGAAGCACCTAAATTTGTGCTGAGATGCTCAGGTATAGAGTGCCGTCGCGTTGAAAGACAAGACTATATGCTTCCCACTAAATACCAAAATCAATGCGACACGATTGCCGTCAATCTGATGAAATATCTCACAATTTATATTTGGTGCAAGGTGTGTCACAGAAGAAGTGTTTACTTCAGCAAAAGTCTCTTCGATATACATTGACACTTGTTTCACATAACGATTTGTCTTATATAACAAAAGTACGTATTGGATGAACAGCGACTCTATTTGCAATCCCGAGAGACATGACAGGCACGCAGTGAACGTATTGTTCTCTCATATTTGCACGAAACATGCTGGTTCTCAAATAAATTAAAATACCGCGAGCATGTTGGCCTCGGTCATCATGAAGTTTTTTTTTATACATAGGTATCTTTGCCAATAGACAAGGGGGTCAGGCTTTCGGATGGGCAAACCTGCTTAAAGAGTATTGCTTTATAAGCAGTGGCCTGACGGCAAGTCACGTTTGCTTCCGCAGGCTTTCAAGAAATCGACGGACCATACGCGTCAGTATACTAAGGAGAGCGTGCGCGCTTTCGTTCCTGATTGAGTGCCTGTCAATGTACCAGATATGTTGACCCTCAGAGCGGCTTTCACTTATTCAAAGAACCCCGTACGAGATGCTAAATTTAAATGGATTATTTAGATGCCTGGTATAGTTTTCAAGCGTAATGCTTGCATAGAAAAGTACATTAAGAGAATTTTTCTCTCTCTTCCGCCGTATTGCATATAGTTTCGTTGAGAATGCAATGGGGGGCCGCCGGCGTTGGGTACCTTGTTGCTATGGCCCTGTCTGAGCGGCTGTTCGTGGCGAGCAGAGAAAAGTAAGGTATGCTTGCCTTATTCTTCAAATTGACTTTCCAGAGTATCGTGCGCAGGCCCAACTTTTTTGTCGTTGTTGCGGAATTCATTAAGGCAACGAAGTCTTGGTTCTCAAAAACAAATGCATTGGACATTTGTGCTGCTATGCAGTGGTTCCTTGCGTGAGGCTTATTTTTCATCAGCAATCTTCCTACTGTTCGGCGTACTTCTTGTTTGCGCCGATAAATTAAAATGAAGTCTGTGTTACAAATTGTGTAGAAGACGAGGAGCGACTTTATTATAATCGAAGATTAGACCCGCATTCGGAGTAAAGACGAGGTCAACGGGTGGGCTTCGCCATGGGCACGGCGACTCGTCCTATTTCTACATATTGGTTCCGTGAAACCCGGGAGGAAGGACTGTTGGATGTGAGACGGAGCGGACTTCACAAATTTCGACCACCGTCGTAGTCGTAGCCTCAAGGTGTTTTGTGAAGCCGCCGTAGGTAATGCTGATGTGCGAGGCCTAACCAGCGCTGAGAGCTGGGAGCACGAATCCGGTTGTAACTTAGACTACTAGGAACATCCATGGACTGAAATGTTGAGGCATAGTCTGGACGTTCGCGAGACGGGAGCCCTCACGTCTCCTTCGGCTCCGTCCTGGCTCGCCCTTCACGACGATGGCCTGATATTTACAAGTCAAGGCAGTCCATAGGTCAACGACGTGCACATTGACGGTGCAGCCCCATAACTCCAGGCATCGTCTGGAGGCTCGCGAGACGGGAGCCCTCAAGTCTTCTTCAGCTCAGTCCTGACTCGCCCTTCACGACGATGACCCAATATACACAAGATTATGAAGAACGACAGCCCGAACCGAACCATCTGCGATGAATGCCGCGTTGACTCCTACTTCGCCTCATGACACGGCATGACAGTGATCTCTCCCATTTCGGACACTGGACCAGATCATGGGGGCCCTCTATAAAAGGTGGAGTCAGAAACGCAAGGCCGTCATGCAGGTCATTGCAGACGTCGAACGTTTGCGGCGATTGGAACACCCACGAATCTGTGAGTTACGACGCGTTTACTTAGTTTTGATTGAGCAGTATGAGGAACTCAAAAGAATCGACAAGGAAGTAGAGGACACAATTGACATCGATCCCTTGGAAGTAGAGCTGGATGTAGTTGACGTTTATGAGCACAAGCTTATTCTAGCAAGGGTCAGAGCAGAATATAAGATCGCAGATACGATAATGGCTTGGCAGACGCACCTAGACTTAATACGACAACGTATGAGAATGAAGGCTGAGAAGAAAGTGATTTCTGCGTCAATGTCACGCAATCTAACAATTACGTCTTCAACGGCCATCTTCTCCCAAAAAAATTTGATGAGTGTACCACAGGACAAATATAGGGACAAAATGGCAGCACACAAGCTCGAACTTAAGCTACAGAGAAGGCCTCTTCTGTGCCGTTAGAGATCTCATTACCATGCTGAACCAATCAAGCTATTGAACACAAGTCTACAACAACTGCAGTGTTCGAGGTGGAAATTATTCCCATGATTGAGAGCGAAGAAGACTTCGTAGATCTAGAAGGCCATTCAGGAGATATGAATAATGCGTCCAAGCGAAGGCTGGCAGACTTGGACGTTACAAAGCCCTCACCCCCGTTCGTGCAAGTACCCGACCCAGAAAAATCAAGGCCACTTCATAGAGCGAGAATAAATGAAAAAGAAAAAGAAAAGTCCATGGTGACAAAAAAGCACGCCCCTTGTACAGCACCAAGTTTCTGCTCAATGAGAAAAGTATACAAATCAGGATTGAAGAGAATACGTCCGGCACTGCCAGTTACCACGAAGCGGCAAAATGCCGAGACGGTGTCACAGCGTCGAAGGGAAAAGATAAGACGAAGACTGTGGCAACGTAAATGCAAGGTAAATGGAGCCAGGAAAAGAAATCGAAGAAAATGTTGCCTGAGAAAGAGCTGTACAATATTTTTGTGGAAGCGCCTTCAATGGAAATTTAGGTACCGAGGAAACCTGCTCAGCGACAACAGAGCTGCGTCGATGTAAACGCACTCAATAGCACGATCGTGGCACAAGCGCCGAAAACACCGCTGGACGATCAAGTGCATGAGAAGACCCAGATGACACTACCACGACTGACGTGGAGCTCTTACAAATACTGACGAACATTTTGTACTCAGACTCATGTGAACGTTCAGTTTTCTTTGTCGTCAGGCGCCACTGTGGGGGCACGGAGGATGTTTCAAATTATGTAGAAGACGAGGAGCGACGTTATCATCTTCGGAGATTAGAACGGCATTCGTAATAAAGATGAGGTCATCGAGTGGGCTTCGCCATGGGCACGGCAGCTCGTCCTTTTCTCTACAATCTTTGCGTTTCATTTCTTCGTAAACTGTCAACTGCGACGTTTCTCGGACACCTGTACTGTATGCGTGTGGCTTCATTTTACTTAAGGTTATGTCAGGGTGCAGCGCCCTGTATATGAGCATCGAGAATGAAAATACATTCTGATACTGCTGTTAAAGTCTGGCTGAAGTACTAATGGATGAGCAGAGGGCTACGCAGGCGGCGCTTTATTGTCGCCTAACCTTCCTGTCAGTATTACCATCGATAGGCTCTCCTCTCGGCAACATAATGCGATTGTTGTTTAGCGCGCATTTTATATTACTGTCGACGTAATTCTTGTTTAGGCATACCAAAATTTTTGTGGCATCGGGGACACCACCACAACTTGTTGTAAGGCAAACTGTTGCATAATTGGATATACAGCGTTAAAGAAAATCAAAGCGCCTACTAACACATATGCGCAACACTCAACGGCTTTAAGCAATAAAATGAGGTTTAAAAAAGTTCTTTCATAATGGGTCTCTTAAGTGGCACGACGAGATATTTGTGATACATGTTAATACGTAATTACATCAATAATCTTTCAGAACTAGAACTCATTGCAAAGTGACCTGGGGGATTCCTCGAGAGATCGACACGGGTCCAAAAGTTGATATCTTAGATTTCATTGAGTATTTTATATTTCGTGCACCTCTCACCAGGTAGCCCGAAAGTCAACTTTGTTTTATGATTAACGGCACAACTTACGAGAAAAAAAATATCAAACTTCACCAACACGGCGGCACCACTTTCGTCGCCTGTCATTTTCAAAAATTGCAGATGCTATAAAAACACAAATATTTTTGTTTCAAGGAAGATATTTTTCATCTAAAATGCATGTCTAATCCGGAATGAATTCATACGCTTTCAAGTTTGTAGACCTTAAGAAAATTGCTTTTAAAAAAGTCTAATTTTGCGACAGTTTAAAATAAGTTACGTATTCCCCATTTTTTTCTATTAAAGTATTGCAAGCAGCGTCTTCAAACTTGACACGTTTTAAGGATATAGTGTGTTCATTAGGTACATAAATTATTGCTGCCGTAGGGCAAATGTAGATTTTTATATATTGCCTCAAACTTCTCAAATTGGCAAAAGTGTACTCCACTGAAATTTGAATAATAAAAAAACCCATCTTCTATTTTTTTATATCTCGTAAATAGACAACCAAAGGCCATCATACTGTAATATAGAAAAACATGTTGCATTATTTTGTTTTTAGCGACAATATTCATGGTACAAATCCGAGCTTTTCGAGAATGCGCTGATAAGTTGAGAAATCTAGAAATCGGAACGGAAAAGCGGCAATAAGCTTCAAACGCGAGTAAACGTGACCAAATTTGGCGAAGAGAGACTGCTTTAGCAGATAGGAGTAAATATTTTGAACACGGTAATTTACGGTATCTGAATTCACTCTTTTACGTAGAGCACTGAGACTTCTAATATGTGGTGCCTCTCCATTGCTGACAAAAATATGGAGCTGCTGTGACGGCCATGTGTTTGCGACACGTTGGGTAAGAGAATTGAATGTTGAATGAGTTCATAAACGATTAGTAACAAATCTTTATCATTTGGGGCACGAAGACTGCCGCATTAGACTGAAGAACACGCTTTAGGGCAAGTTGTCAGCCGTCGTCTGCTGTACAAATGAATTTATGTGCGCCGCATCTGGGAGGCAATGCTTTAGATCATATGGTTCAATGTAGGGACAAAGACTACGCACAAGTATCTACAGTGCGAATGCAAAACTGAAGTAGAGTACGTTAAAATGAATTTCACAATATTTCTGTCGATAAAATTACGAGAGGCGTAATCTTTGTAAAAACATTCCAAATTCTTCGTAAAAAGCATTCCAAATTGAAGGCGTTCCAAGTTCTAAGCAAAGACTATAAGGAATTTCCAATTGAATACACCGAAACCATTATCTGGGTGCCAAATCACGAGGACGTCACCGGGAACCAGTTCACAGATGAGGTGGCTCCAGGCTTCACCAATTGGCGAGCTTCCTTGCGCACTGCTATAGAGGACCCAACGCCCCTAGGCCATAAATTTGCTGTACTTCTTCAGTATTACAGGAACAATAGAAAACTGTATCCAGCATCTCATAAGAACCTCACAGCAATGGAATCTGCGGCGTTACGCAGACTCCAGACAAACACATACATGAACTTACACAGGCTACATGTATTCTACTCCACAGCATATATGTCTCTGACGTGGGGCCACGCCAACTCAGTTTCTCATCACTTGGGGGTGTACGCTTCACAATGAAGAACACCACAACATGAACAGTCTTCTTCAGCACGTGGTATGGCAACATGTGCCGTTCAGCGTTGCAGTGCGCGCTTTCTAAGACACCCTCCAGGTGTTCGAACCAGTGACGTCTCGCTCCTCAGCGTGTTGTAATAAGCGTCTAGGCTACTATTTTTCATCTCACAAACAGCGAGCTATGTACACACGGAATTCTGTGGATAAAATAACTTTCCATGCCAGAGGTGGCAGCAGCAAGCATGAGTACGACCAAGAAGCATGAGTGGCTTCAACGCATACATGTGAACACTATTCGTGCTTGTAGCTGATGAATTAGATAGTTGGTTGATTTACCGGGTGACTCTCATACCAGCGTGCAAATATACCGCCTTTATAAAGGTTTTTACAAGTGAGAGCAGCATCATTAGCTAAATTTTGTTTGGTGTAGCGAGAGCGTTGAATAATAGTAGTCTTTGAAACACAGAAACTGTCAAAGCGGAATGTGGTTTAAATACGCACCAATTACAAAACATACAATAAGAAATAGGAATAGTAAGAAAGAAAAAGAAATATATAAAAGGAGGTAAACAAATAGAAATAGTACACAAAAAGCAAAAAGAAAGTAATAAAGAGATAGAAAGAGAAAAAAAGAATAAAAATCGAAGAGAAAAAAAAAAGAACGCTGCACAGATGCACTTGGTGAGTCACGCAACACTCGGCACCGCTTGTTCTAGTCAACTAAGTGACTGCTAGAGCGCCGCGCTTGCATACAGCACTGGCGTGTGGCATGCTTCCTTTCTCCTTGCTGGGACTCACTCAGTGAACACTCTTCATTACCGCTCCGCATCATGAACACCCCAGAAGCCGAAGCAGCGGCGCAGTGGGCTCGCAACGCAGCAGATTAGTGCGAAGACGACTGACTCGTCGTTAAGCAAACCTGGAGTCATAGGCCAGCGAAGAAGAAGGGAGGCGGGTATGCTGTCAAACAAACCGATAACGTCTTTATATTATGGTAGATGAATCGGTGTTCTCCCGGCAAGCCTCTCTAAATTATTCACTTTGTGATTATGGTTGTTTTCGCTCAGAGAGAGAGAGAGAGGGAGACAGAGAATAAACTTTTATTGGCGAATGTACACACACACCTTTCATTAGAGAGGCCCTCCGTACAGGGCTCCATTGCCCTGCGCGACCCTGCAAACCCGCTGGAACAGCTACTGCTGTTGCTGCCGGTGTAAGCTGACCAGTGCAGACCAAGGAGGATTAAAAAAAAATTGCTGGAGTGGAAATGATTGCGCAGAAGTCAAACCGTTCCTCTGGCAAGATGGCGGCTGTGGCGGCCATCTTACTAGGGGCATGACAAAGTATCACCGTTCAGCGATTAAAAACGAAGCATTTCCCTCGCAAGCCAAACGAGTTCAATGTGGGAACTTTTTTTGGTTCACATAGTGCTCCAAGTGCGTCTTAATGTTACTAGTTAGTGAGACTCTATTTGGAGGCAAAGTTCTTTGAAGATTCAATCATTCATACCTGTTTCTGTATGTTATTTCGTCTAGAACAACTATTCTTTATTATAGAACTAACGTAGCATCTGCATAACGTATCAAAGCCACTTGATCTTCAAGCTGGCACTATCAGAAAAGAGCACGTTTCCGCCATCTTGGCAGTGGCAAATTGTGGCTTCACTTCTGTCTGCAAGGCATTGCGGGAGCTTCCATTCCAGCAATTTTTCTTTAAACCTCCTTAGTGCAGACTCCCAAGACGAAGGGTGGGATTGGGAATGAGAGGAAGATCCTGTGGAGCAGAAAATTTGCAGGTAGAGTGGGCGACACTGATTTTTAGCTCACAAACGAGAACGATGACGCCACCGCCACCATCACCGAAACTTCTGCAGAATTAGCTCTTTAACGGTGCCGATAAAGAGCACGATTATATTTTTACACATCTTTGACAGAGGTGATGAGCTAAAGAAGTAAACCAATGGATTCTTCTGGTACACAATACCATTAACGCGATTCACAATATTCTTGAAGACTTTCGTTGTTTTTGACAAGTTTGGGCAAAATACCAGAGCACGTATTACGGTTGTTCATGTAAGAGCGAGGAGTGCATGCTGCGCCGTTGTGTTCATCTCCATTAGCAGTCATGCTGCATCGCTGCATCGGAATGTCCTGTGGCACGTACTTTCTGGTACGTACTAATTGTGTATTAGACACGAAAGCTTACGTTCAAGGTCCAGGGTGGGGTCACTCTGATCGGAACGCGCGAGAGCTGCGTCGCCTAGCGCAACATTTCTCTTTGATAGATACGTACAGACTAGTGCATGGACCACAGTATGCCTGGACTTGGCGGCATAGCACGTCGTCTAGTCGGTTGGATCGTTTCTAGGCGCCGAGCGCGCTGGCTTCTTACGTATCGCACTGTGATGTAGTAACATTACCATCATCCCCAGTTTATATATCAGACCACCGACCAGTGACGCACGAGGCTCACTTTTCCTTTTCAACATCAGTGAAACCTTGGCGCCTTGACATCCGCATTCTGCACGACGCGCGTTCACGCTACAGTTTATTTAGAACATTGCGCGCCTCTCTTTGGGATGCGGTCCGGAGGTGTGGGACGCTCTCAAGACACAGTGGCGTTTACACTGCTCAGTAGCAGGGCGGGCCCTTAGACGCCGTACGTCTGAAGAACTAGCGGACGCTGCCACAAAGCTGCGTATTGCTCTTCGGATTGATCGGCTAACTCCCAAGATGCGCACATGGCAGCGAGAGTTAAGGGGTCGTTTTCAATGCCATATAGCAGCTTCGTCGTTCACGGCGGCTGCTTGGCGTTGCAGACGTAATCAATGTGCTCACCCTGAGGTACTACGTCTTTCGAAAAGCTTGCTTCTCAACCCATCGAGTCGACAAGGAACTCCGGCTGCTAGATCCTTACAAACTGCGTTGCCGCCGAAACGTGATCAATAAGTTTTCCTAGATCACTTTTCCAACATGGCTCGTACGACAATGTCATCACATCGGGGTACCATCAAGACAGCCACAATGTTAAGTAGGCTCCCTCAAATTTCATCTGAAGTAGCTGAACAACTTTGCACAAGTCCGTCAGCTGACGAAGGGAAAGAGGCACTGTCTTCCATGAAGCGTGGCTTGGCCCCCGGGCCGGACGGGTTGTCTGTTGAGTTTTATTTAACGTTTTGGGATGGCATTGGTGCTCTTTTCACTTCCGTTATTTGGCGCAGTTTTGAGAACTTTGATTTTCCTGATCGCTTTCGCTGTGGTCGAATTGTTTTAATACCTAACATGACCCATCGTCGGTTCGCCCAGAGGGGTGAAGACCAATACCGCTCCTCAACGTTGATTACAAAACTTTCGCGACAGTTATCACTCGGCGTTTGAGAAGCCTGATGGCCTCCTTAATAGATCATTATCAGGCGTGCTCTATTCCTGGAAGAGAAATCCACAGTCTTTCCTTTGTTACGCGTGATATAATTGCGTACAAGTTACAGCTCGGGGACTCTTGGTTTCCCTTGACCATGAAAAGGTATTCGATGGCCTAGAACATATAGCTTTATATTTAGCGTAATGACAGCATTTGGCTTCTGCAAAAGTTCGTTGAACTTCTCAGAAACGCATACCAAAATATACGCAGCACGTTGTTTCTTGATGGTTTAGAGAGTGCGCCATTTCCTGTTACCCGTGGTGTTCGCCAGGGGTGTCCTTTATCCCCTGCACTGTTTGTACTCAGCATCGAACCATTCCTTCATGCGCTAATCCCTGATCCTTACGTTAGAGGCCTTCCTCTTCCCGGTAGTGGTACCGTGACGGTGAGAGCATTTGCTGATGACATCACGTTGTATTTGAAGAATGAGGACAGTTTATCCCGTAGCCTACGACTTTTTGCTACGTATGGCACGATTTCAGGTGCTGCGTTAAATTTTTCAAAATGTCGCTATTTATTCATTGCTTCCCCAGACGCCAGCCTAAGTCCCTTTTTTGGTCTTCGAAAAAGTGACTCCGTTCGCATTCTGGGGCTTGAGTATACTTGCTACGGCATTTCAGCCTCCTTGTGTAATTCAGTAGTCGAAGATGTAAAAAGACACGTCCGGGAAGCACAAGAGTATGATTTACCGATGCTAGAAAGAAGGCATCTAGCACAGACGGTGTTTTGCGGCCGTGCATGGTACATATCTCATGTCTTACAGCCCCCATTACGAATCACTAGGTCGTTGCAATCCCTCATTGGGTCTTTTTTCTGGTCAGGTGGAACAGAGCTGGTTTGCATAGCAGCTCTTGGGCAATCGAGAAACTGCGGTGGATTCGCATTCCCATCCGTCTCTGTTTGATGCCGGCTGCTTGCCCTACGATTCTTACTTCGGTTGTTGCATGGTGATCAGTGCCCCGCGCGTGAACTTGCCTGGCATTTCTTACGCTATTTTTTGCGCATTTCTTACGCTATGTATTTTCTTACGCTATTACGGCACCAAGTTACGCTATTTACTACCAGATGCACGGCTTCATTCTGCACCGCAAACACTTAACGTGCCTGCATTTTGCTCAACGACAGTAGCATCTTATCAACACGCGCAGCAGGTTTGTCCCGATGTGAACATTCTCGAAAGCCGCATTGTAGATACAACGGCGAGTCTTCTGCTTCCTCTGGTTCCTCCAGCCCGTCTAACACGATCGAGACATGTCTCATGGAGCACGATAACGGCATCATTTTCGCCTGGTCACCTCCGTGACTTTATGTGGCGTCTTGGATGGAGAGTACTCCTAACACGAGACAGACTGGAGCAGTTGGTCATGGTCCCATCTTCCACTTGTCTTAACTGCCCGTTACAGGAGTCTGACCAGCATATTGTTGCGTGGAAAATAACAGTTGTCAGTCCGCAGCCAAAACGCAGCTCACCGACAACGTTCACTTTTTCACTCTCAGTCTGAGGCACCTCTCTTGGGTATGCCCCACTATGCCCTCTTTCAGTCAGACGAAATCACGTAACACGACCACCGGTGGCCAAAGCGCCGACCCGGCGAGTTTACGGGGCCACAGCAGGAGCAGTGTGGTAACGCTTGAGCCTTGATACGTGAACGATGCTCTTGACAGCAAAGCGGAAGAGGTTGATGAATTATCAGCGACAATTTCATATGTATTGTCGGTCACGCGTCTAAGCACGCGGTATGGGCCCGTGAAACGAGAGAGAAGTTTTTCTGAAAGGCCTGCATGTCGCGTAGGGGACCAAAGAAGAACAAGGGAACCTGTTGGAAAGTGTTCGTCGCGATGCCGCTCGTCGTAACGTTGCATCTGCGAGTCTTGGGACGCCATTATTCTGCTGCGGGCAAGCTGACGAGCGTGGTCAGCTCGGGTAATAGCGTCACGTGCATATTCACAAGTGGACTGCGCAGCGGCTGGCAGGAAGCTATCCAACGGCAATGTTAGTTCGCGTCCAGACAGAAGGTAAAATGGCGAGTACCCAGCAGTGTCATGCCGAGAGGAATTGTATGCGAACGTCACGTAGGGTAGTGCAAGGTCCCAATCACGATGGTCGGCCGAGACGTATTTCCATAGCATGTCAGTCAAGGTGCGGTTTAAACGTTCTGTAAGCCCGTTTGTCTGGGGGTGGTACGATGTCTTGAGCATATGTTGGGTAGAGCAGGAACGCAGGATATAGTAAACCACTTTCGAAAGGAATGTACGGCCTTGGTCTGTCAGCAGTTGACGAGGGGCTCCATGCACTAAAATGAGATCGCGTAGTAGAAAATCAGCGACGTCTGTAGCGCAGCTTGTTCGCATGGCTCGCGTAACTGCATAATGAATGGGTCGCGTAATCCGTAGCCACCGCGACACACTTGTTTCCGGAGGCAGATGTTGGGAAGAGACCGAGAAAGTCCAAACCAACACGGAAGAATGGCTCCGATGGGATGTCGATAGGCTGAAGATATCTGAAAGGTAGTCCCGACGGCTTTTTGCGACGCTGGCAAATTTCACAAGCGTTGACATAGCGACGTACCAAGCGTGAAAGGCCAGGCCAGTAGAAGCGGCGGCGCACACTGTCATATGTGCGAGAGACACCAAGGTGACCCGCAGTTGGCGCGTCATGGAGCTCGCGTAGGACTGTGGAACGCAGGTGCTTTGGTATGACTAGAAGTAGGTCGTGACCATTGGGCGATAAATTACGCCGATATAATGTGCGGTCCTTTAAGGTAAACATGCGAACAGAAGCGTCTTGCGGTGAAGATTCGAGCTGTTGTATTAGGCGGCTGATATCCAGATCGCGACGCTGCTCGTCCCCGAGATGAAGCAGCTGAGAAATGGAAAGGACGCAGCCCACAGAATCAGTGTTCGTAGGATTGCAGTCGGCCACAGGGTAGCGTGACAGACAATCGAAATCTTTGTGCAGTTTTCCTGATTTATACACTACGGTGTAGGAATACTCCTGGAGGCGGAGTGCTTAGCGGGCGAGACGACCTGTGGGATCTTTGAGGGAGGCGAGCCAGCAGAGAGCGTGGTGGTCGGTGAGAACTATAAATGGTCGGCCGTATAAGTAAGGGCTAAA
The DNA here is from genome assembly GCA_013436015.1 of Rhipicephalus annulatus. NCBI lineage: Eukaryota > Metazoa > Arthropoda > Arachnida > Ixodida > Ixodidae > Rhipicephalus > Rhipicephalus annulatus. The sequence goes on along the minus strand of WOVY01011829.1, from coordinate 21,388 downwards.
CTTTGTGACTGCCCACACCAGCGCTAGGCATTCGCGCTCTGTGATGGAATAATTACGCTCCGAGGTGGACACCAGTCTGCTGGCATAAGCTATCACGCGGTGTTGCCCACGTTGTCGCTGAGCCAACACAGCGCCTATTCCGTAACCGCTGGCATCGGTGCGCACTTCGGTCGGTGCCGTAGGGTCGAAGTGAGCCAGCACAGGAGAAAAACTGAGCAAAGTGGTCAGGTCAGAAAATGCTGCTGCTTGCGAGGGACCCCAGGTAAACGTTCCATCTGGTTTGACTAAATCTGTTAGGGCCGAGCGATTTCCGCGAAGTTCTTGATGAACCGCTGAAAATAGGAGCAGAGCCCCACAAAGCTGCGGACATCTTTGGCGGTTTTCGGCACAGTTCTTCACAGCTCGAACTTTTTCTGGGTCAGGCTGTACGCCGTAAGCGTCCACAATATGTCCAAGTACTGTAATGCGACGGCGACCAAACCGGCACTTGGATGAATTCAGCTGAAGGCCGGCGAGACGGAAGTACATCAAGAATTTTCGGCAGTCTCTCAAGGTGCGCTTCGAAATTGGGAGCAAACACAATCACGTCATCCAGATAACAAAGACACGTAGACCACTTGAATCCATGGAGCAGGGAGTCCATCATTCGTTCAAAGGTGGCGGGGGCATCACATAAGCCAAAATGCATGACTTTGAATTAGTAGAGGCCATCGGGTGTTACAAAAGCCGTCTTCTCTCGGTCCATGGGGTCCACGGCAATCTGCCAATAACCAGAACGAAGATCGATGGAAGAAAAGTAGGTGGCATCGTGGAGGCAATCAAGGGCGTCGTCAATGCGGGGCAGAGGGTATGCGGCTTTCTTGGTGATGTTGTTAAGGTGGCGATAGTCCACACAAAATCGCCACGATCCGTCCTTCTTTTAAACTAATACCACCGGGGATGCCCAGGGACTGGAGGATGGTTCAATAATGTCCTTCGCTAGATCTTGTTCACCTCCTTCTGAATTATGCTCCGCTCAAAAGCAGACACTCTGTAGGGACGGCGGTGAACAGGGTTGGCATCACCTGTGTGTATGCGATGCTGGACAAAGGAAATCTGCCCAAGAGGTCGGTCGCCAAAATTGAAAATATCTTGGTAGGCCTCGAGAAGAAGTTGTAGGGCTCAACTTGCGGAGGCGGAAGATCAGTGGCGATCATGTCTACAATTTGACGGCTGCCCGAATGTGTTGCGAGTGATGTGCGTTGAAGGCAAGCACTTCAATTTGTGAATCAAGCAGCGGACACAGGTGGGCCACAGAATTGCCTTGTGGAAGCACGTGATTCATGAAGCCGAAATTGACAAGAGGAAGACAAGTTTTGTTATCTGTGATGCTTAGCACCGTATAGGGCACTGCAACATTGTGCGCAAGGAGTACGTCGGCGAGAGGCGTAGCGTAATAGTCTCCGTCGGGCACAGCTGGTGAGCACAGAAAATCGACGTACGGCACAGTTTTGGAGGGCAGGCGAACAAAGTCACTGCACTGTAATCGGCATGTAGGTTGGTACGGGGCAGCACTGATTTGTGGCAGTTCAAGGCGGAGCACACCAGCGGAGCAATCAATCAGAGCAGAATTGGCGGCAAGAAAATCGAGGCCAAGTATGAGGTCGTGGGGACATGTTGCAAGCACGGTAAAAAGGACGACCACTTGATGACCGGCTACGGTAAGTTGAGCTGTGCACTTACCGACGACAGGGACTGTTGCACCATCTGCAACTTGGACGACACTAGTCAAGGGGGGCGTGAGGACCTTCTTCATGCGACGACGAAAATGCGAACTCATAATACAGACATGAGAACCCGTATCTATCAAAGCTTCAACAAGTGTGCCATCAACATATACTTCTAGGGTGTTCCGGTTCAAACGTAAGGGCAACAGAGGATTTTCGGGTAAGGTCGATAGGGCAGCTTCACCTCCAGAAGCTGCGCAGCCTAGTTTTCCGGGGACATGCGGCGGTTAAACGATGGTGAGGGAGAGCGGCGACGCGTATTTGAACGAGAAGGGCGGCTTTGAGGCGGTGGCGACGACGAGACAGGGTGGCCGTAGTCCTCAGGGGCCGTAAATGCTGTAGACTCAGTGCGGGTCGGATAACGGTGGTTTGGTGGACGGAATGAGTTACTGTAAGCGGGGTACGAGCTAGAAGACATAGATGGCCATTGGCTGCGGCAGTAACGAGTGATGTTTGCAGCGCGACCACAGCGGAAGCAGATTGGCTTATCATCAGCTGTTCTCCATTCAGACGGGTTCCTGGTTCGAATAGAGTACGGACGGCGACGTCTCATGTCCACAGAAGCTATCGAGAACCAGTATTATCCAGGGTGGGTGCAGTGGACAGGATACCAAGGTTAGCGAATTCCTGGCGGACAACAGCCTAGATCAAGGCGACAGCTGGCGTTGAGGCGTCGGGCAACGTTGGTTTGTTGGCAGCCGGGAAAGCGGTCTCGAGTTCACGTCGGACAATGCGCGTCACGTCTTCGGTTGTAGACGGATGACAAGGAGGGGCTTCGCAAGACGGCGTTGCCGCGGTGTTGGGTAGGCGCTGAAACTGCTGCAAAATGCGTCGACTCTTCGCCTGCTCGAGGCGGCGGAACTCTTTGATCACGGCGTCGATGGTCGTTACGTTGGTAAATACAAGCAGGCTGAACGCATCGTCGGCGATTTCTTTTAAAACGTGCGAAATCTTGTCGGCCTCAGTCATGTTGGGATCTGCCCTTTGACACAACGCTAAGACGTCTTGAATATAAGTCAAGTAGGGCTCAGTGGACGTCTGTGTACGTACAGCCAATAGCTTTCGGGCATCAAGCTGTTGACCAAACGGGTTGCCAAAGAGGTCGCGGAGCTGTTGTTTAAACATTTCCCAGCTTGTGATTTCGTGCTCGTGGGTCTCAAACCAGATGCGAGGGGTCTTGTCGAGATAGAAAATGACATTCGCAAGCATAACGGTTGGGTCCCAGCCATATTGCTCGTTGACGCGCTCGTACATGCTAAGCCATTTGTCCACATTCGCGTTGTCCTCTCCAGTAAAGGTACCGGGATCACGGGGTTGCGTTAGGGCGACGTAACGGGTTGCTGTCGATGCTGAGGTAGGTGGCGAAGCCGTATCCTCACCCGGAGCTATAGTAGCAGACTTAAGGAGGCGTCCACTGCGTAGCTCCGTTGTCAGAAGAGCACCCAGCACTTCCACCAAAAATGTTACGTGGAAAATAACAGCTGTCAGTCCGCAGCCACAACGCAGCTCACCGACAACGTCTACTTCTTCACTCTCAGTCTAAGGCACCTCTCTTGGGTATGCCCCACTATGCCCTCTTTCAGTCAGACGAAATCACGTAAAAGTATGCTGCAGGAATGTGTCATTGCAAAGGTGTTTGGAAGTCAGTTAACACTAGTTTTCGTGGTCTAGGTGTCAATCACTTTGTAACATCTGGTCACTGCTCGCGTAGTCGCTTTGCATGCCTTCTAATAGCTGCGGGAACTTTTTGTTTGTGGCGTATTAGATGCGAAGCTGTTGCGGCAGGTCATCGTCGTCGTGCTCTCTTTTCAATTCTGGAAGACCTCTACTCTGAACTCTTATCGTTTCTGTCGGCGGAATCGTTCTTGCTTGGGGAGGAAGAATTTTCGCGACAATGGTCGTGCCCCTTTCTGTCCGTAGTTGCCAGACGTGTTCGATGAGTCTTCCACCTGGCCTGGTTCCTATAAACAGGTCACCTGTCAATGTCTGATTAGTGCATGTAATCAGCATGTGTAACTATTTCTATGTGTTTGTGTATGTCTCATATGGGTGTGAGCTCTTCTATATATGCACTTCATTCTAACGCTGTAGGTTAGCTATCTTTTATGAATATTGATACCTGTTGAACATAGTTTCTAACATCTTCACCAAGTCTTGCAAATTCTTTACATATATCACCATGTACATTCTCCATATTGTGATTAGTGTATACGTGTAGTGTATGTAGTTATTAGTACCATGGACTATGTACATCCTATGGACTTGGACACTTTTGTTTGAATGTGTAATGTGTGTTGTGCTTTGTTTTTTGTTTGTTATTGTGCCTGTCGTATAGATGCTCATTCCTTAAGTTTGTTGCATCCCATGATAGAATAAAGATTTTCTAAACACAAGCACTTTCTGGTGCTTGGTGACCAGCATGTTTCAAGTAAGCACACAAGGGCAGTTGCGGCACAGGGACATTTTTGTTGAGTTTCTAATGTGCATTGGTGCTTTTGTATTGTGGAAGCGGAGGGGACTGGCATGCCTGTGGGGACACCCTCAGAGGGCCATGTTTCCTCTGCTACATCGCTTAAGAACCATGATGCTAACTCATCTGAACGAACAGTTATTCATTCTGGGGAAGGAAGCTTTGCTCATGCGGTGGTCAACACGATCTAGTATTCTCAGAAAGAAGAAAGTGTCCATCCCTTTCCTTCATTACTGAGAAGGTAGTCAAGTGTGTGTGTATTCACTGAACCTTCATTTATATTGTATAACATTTATTTATTCTTATACGCATTTCTTAAATGTTGTATTTCGTTCTTTTTCATCAATTGTACGTACCCCTGCGCATAGTTTTCTTTATGCTCGTTAGAATTTCTGTTTACAGGTACCAACAATTTTTGTTATGCATTTGAATATCTATTAAGATGTATTATAGCGTGTCGTGAGAACGAACAATGTAACACATAAATGTCTTTTGTGTATGTAAGATTTTTTTCAGAAATGAATTTCTCCTGAACATGGGTGTCCATTTTCTTAAACCATTTATGTGTGCTCTAAAAGGGGATTCGCGTGTCCGAGGTCTTGCGCTTTTGCGCAGTAGTTTCGTAAAAGTTACAGATTTAGAGGCGAAGCTCCTTAAAGCGGCACCCGTTCGTCCCTCGTAGTCGTTGTCGTAGTGTGTAACAAGTGTTACATTTTCACCGCTAAGGTGGTGCTGGTGGGAGATTTCGCCTGTGCGTTGTTGAATAAAAAAATTCGCAGCGTGCGCTTCAACTAAAACCCGAATGCTCCTGTCTCTCATCCCCTTTAGCAGCCATTGGCATGTACATTGAGCACTATCTGACAAGGAAGGGTTGCTACGTTATACTCGCTGGGTGTAACTTGAGTGTTAGAAAGGTGTAGCGAGCGTTAAGCCGCAGTGCCATGAATACATTCAACTAGTATATACCATGAACTCGAGGTGGTTAAAGGTGGGACGTAAATACGAAGCGCAAGCCGTAAGAAAGTAAAAGCCGAATTCTCCTGTCTCTCATTTCCAATTACCAGCCATTGGCATGTACATTGGGCACTATCTGACAGGCAAAGGTGGCTACGTTACGCTCGCTGAGCGTGACCACCTTGGCTTTGAAAAGATTTAGCGAGCGTTGGGCCTCAGTGCCATGAATACAGTGAACTAGTATATACCAAGAACTCAAGGTGGTTAAAGGTGGCAAGTAGACCCGAAGCGCAAGCCGTAAGAAAGTGTGCATGTGCTACCTCTTGTTTAGTTATTGGAATGTCCGCTGGATGGCGGTGCTTCTGTATGGGGACTATATGATGAAAAGATGCGAGATGGTGGTACTTAGAGTGTTAATTAGATGGACGAACGGACACACAGACAGATGTATGGATGGACGCATGAACGGACGCATGGGCGGCTGCATGGACGAAAGCAGGGACGGACGCACGAACAGACGCGCGCCACCAACGGGCGGATGGACTCATGGACGGTCACACTGACGGACGCATGGACGGACGGAAGCAAGTACGAATGGACGGACGAATGCTTCGCGCCACTTTCCATCATTCACTCCGTGGATATGCTGCCATTTTTAGGGGCGAAGCTCCTTATGGCGTGGCTTGTGCGTCCCTCGTAGTACGTAACTACTAGTGGCACATACCCGAAATAGGCACAACATTTGACCTCCAACGTGGTGCCGGTGAGAGATTTCATCTGTGCGTTGTTTACCAATAAAAAATAGTGCTCAATGTACATGCCAATGGCTGCTGATAAGGAATAAGAGACAGGAGCATTCGGCTTTTAGTCAACGCGCATGCTGCGATCCCCATTAGAAGCCATTGGCATGTACATTGAGCGCTATCGGACAATAAAGTGTTGCTACGTTATACTTGTTGGGTGTAACCTCCTTAGTTTCAGAGAGGTTTAGCGAGCGTTGAGCCGCAGGGCCATGAATACAATGAACTAGTATATACCATAAATGAATTCGAGGTGGTTAAAGGGGGGAAGCAGATAAGAAGCGCAAGCCGTAAGAAATTAAAAGCTGAATCCTCCTGTCTCTCATTTCACATTAGCAGCCACTGGCATGTACATTGAGCACTATCTGACAGGAAAAGGTTGCTACGTTATACTCGCTGGGCGTAACCTCCTTGGTTTTAGAAAGGTTTAGCGAGCATGGGGCCGCAGTGCCATGAATACAGTGAACTAGTATATACCATGAACACAAGGTGGTTGAAGGGGGGAAGTAGACCCGAAGCGCAAGTCCTAAGAAAGTGTTCGTGTGCCACCTCTCGTTTAGTCCTTGGAATGTCCACTGAATGGCGGTGCTTCTATATGGGGAATATATGATAAAAAGATGCGAGATGGTGAGACTTGGAGTGTTGAATAGATGGACGAACGGACACACAGATAGATGCATGGATGGACGCATGAACGAACGCAGGGGCGGATGCATGAACGAACGCAGGGACGGGCGCACAAACAGACGCATGGACGGACGAATGCTTCGCCCCACTCTCCATCATTCACTCCGTGGATATGCTGCCATTTTTTTGCTTATGACATAACTCTGTTCTTTCTTAGCTGAAAATAGTCTTTCACATAGCCTGCGTTTATTCTTTCAGTATGGTGCTGTTTCAGGTGTAGCGCTGAAATTCGCGTAATCCCGGTATTTGTTTCTTGGCTCTCCAAACTCCAGACCACGGCCGGACTAGAGGAGCGGCATGCGCGCTCTCTCTTGCGGCCTGCGCTTCGTGTCTACTTCCCACCTTTCACCGCCGCTAGTTCGTGGCACTGCGGCCCAACCCTCGCTAAACCTTGCTAAAACCAAGGAGGTTACGCCCCGCGAATTCAACCTGGCAACTTCTCTGGTCTGATATTGCTCTAAGTGCGTCTTTATGTTACTAGTTTTCTTTAGAAGGCTCCATATTATAGGCAAACCTTATTGGAGATTAAGTCACCAATATTCGTATCTGTAAGTCATTTCATCAGAAACAACTATCTTAATTCAATGCATGACTAACGTGCACGGGTTTCTTCCTCGTTTCTAATTCAAACACGTGCGGCTGGTTACAAGCAAGGCGTCGACTGAGGGCTACGCTTCGTGTCTAGTTACCACATTTACCGCCGCTAGTTCATGGCGCTGTGCCCCCACTCTCACCTGCAACGTGATGTGAAGAATGTGCCTTTTTTTTCTCTCTCTCTTTAGGTCTACAGGCCATCAGAAAGTGCGCGCGTGCCGCTCCTCAAGACCGGCTGTGTCCAGACCTATCTCCGCTTCCTCTCTTCATTCAGCTGTGTCTCTTCCCAATTTCGGGTATTCTACAGAAACACTGTGGCATCTGTAACTCTGTTTGGTTAAACGATCTCGATGAAGTAAAACAAAAATTTGAGGACGCACGGAATTTCGACTTTTCGTTTGTTGAGCGGAAAGGTACCTTCTGCGGGCGCATTTGGTACCTTTCTAACGTGGTGCAACCAGGTGGTGGTGGTGGTGGTGGTGGTGTTGCAGCAGGCGGGGTTAGCCTGGCCTGCATGGCCGGCAATTGTTCCGCCTGAGCATCTCCTTAATTTGGAAAGTGTCACCACGTGTCAGACCGCCCAGTGTCTCGCAGGAAGACCAACAAAGTTCGTTGCACGTTCCTCCTAGTTGCCGCGGGTCCTTCAGGAAAGATGATGTCATCAACTGTCCGGTGCCTATGACAGCCTTTTCGCAAGGTGCGGATCATCGCTGCTCTTTGCGCATCAAACTGTGGGCAAAGCCAAATGAAATGTTCAATATCCCCGATGTCACCACAGAAGGCACAGAACGGGGAAGCGTATCTCCCAGTCTTGAATGACCAGGCCGGGGTGTATGCGGAGCCGGTTCTAATGCGGTACAACAGCGTCGCTTCTTCACGAGAAAGTCCATGAATTACACATGCTTGGTGTGGAAACCTGTAGATCGCCTTGAAATGATTGCGTATCACATCTTTGTTGTTCTGGTAAGTCTTGGGAGTTCTTACTTTTGGAAACGATGTACGTGCTTCGCATGCAAGGGCATCAGCCTTTTCATTGCCCTCAATGCCAACGTGGGATGGGATCCACTGGAACTTTATATTAAAACTCTTGCCATTTAGGTGTTTGATTAGTGCCAGAGATTGCCTGGTGAACTTTTCTTGAGGTAGGCCACGATGCAGTCTTTGTAGCGCCGATTCGGAGTCCGTCAGCACTACAACATCTCGTGCAGAAAAGGATCGCAGTTTTCGCAAAGCCGCCGTAATTGCAGCGCTTTCTACCGTTGTGGACGAAACCACGCGATCCAGGCGGCCCGACCATGACACGCCCAGGCTGGGTATGCAGAAAGCCGCTGCGCAGCTATCAGTCTGTGTGCACACTGATCCGTCGGTGTACACGTGTAGGTGGCCACGGTACATGGTGCTCAAGTGGTCCAGCGCAAGAAATTTTGCTTCCGCGGCTGGAATGGTGCGCTTCGCTGGTAGATTGGGTACGCTGAAGTTGCACGCAACATCCACAAAAGACCATGGCGGGTCCATAGGGCGCCGTTTAGGCAGTTTCAAGCCTAAATATTGAAATGTGCTTAGTGCCGCGTTGAAATGTGAGCCAGTTCTTGCTCTTAGGCGCCGGAGAAGCGCCGTGCCTGCGAAGGACTCACCCAGTCTTGACAGCTGCGTCAATAAGGCCTGAGACGCCAAAAGGCGGAGCGGAAGAGACTCGGCTTCATTGGTGTCCTTCGTGTTTGAAGCCGCCTGAGGGACTCCCATCGCCAAGCGAAGACCCTTTCTGTGCACTGCCTCTAGGCGTTCGAACTGGCTTGGTGATGGTGATATCAGGGGCAGCTGATAAAGAATGCAGCTTGTTATAAGCGCATCATTCAATTTAAACATGGACATAGGATTGTTGCCCCAACGGACCCCTGCCATGCGAAGAAGAGCGTTGATCCTTTGCACTGATGCAGTTACTATACCATCAACCGCACGTCGCCATAATAGCTTGTTGTCGATGGTAATGCCCAGGAAGCGAACACTTGTTGCACAACGAATTGAGTGGCCTCGAATATTCAGCGACAGACGTGTTGACTTCCGTCGCACTCCCGGGAAGAGCATGAAGGCCGACTTTTCCGCTGATAAAGATAGGTCAAGTGTCAACAAGTGACGCTCAATGATTGAAATAGCGCTCTGTGCTATCCGGGCCAAACGTTTGTGCTGGTACCCTGAGATCCAAATGCAGATGTCATCGGCGTAGATGGATATTTTAACTGCTTTCAGAGCTGAGTGCAGAGTGTTGGGAAGCCTGGCCATGGCAGCGTTAAAAAGCAAGGGAGATAGAACACTTCCTTGTGGGACGCCGAGGGAAACGCGTCTCTCTTCGCTCGTTACATTTCCAAGCTTAACACGGACACAGCGGTCTCTGAGAAATTCATGTACGAACCGAAGAGCATTTCCCGACACACCCATGGCTTGGAGCCCGTTCACGATGCCTGCCTGAAGCACACAATCATATGCCTTGGCAACGTCCATGAAGACGGCAAGTGTCGAGAGTCCGCTGACGCGGTGGTGTTCGATGTGGCTTAATAGGTCCAAAACACTGCCCTGGGCACTCAGTCGTGGGCGAAATCCGGTGATACACGGTGGCCATCGTCTTCTTTGTTCAAGGTACCAAGTTAATCTTGTACATATTAATCTTTCCATCAACTTAGATACGCATGATGTTAGAGATACCGGTCGATATGACGCGAGGCTCGCAGGATCCTTTCCGGACTTTAGGACTGGCACCACCCATGCTGTCTTCCAAACAAGTGGGATCTCTCCCGTGCTCCAGACATGATTAAATATGTCCAAAAGAGCCCTTTTTCGCTCATATGGTAGACTTGTCAGCATTTGATTGCTGATCAAATCGGGACCCACGGCACAGCGTCTTCTTAATTTGCTAAGTGCCATATCCAGCTCTCGGAAGGTGAATGGCGTATCCATCGTGTGGAAAAACTGGGGTGGCAGAGGAATCACCGCTCCTGCTGATCTACCAGGTATGTACACGTCTGCGAAATCCTCTGCAAGGGTTTGCAAATCTATCCCTTGTTTCAAAGCGAGTGCTTCGAATGGCCTGTTTGTTCGGATCTTCCCAGAAAGACTATTTATTACTGCCCATATCTTTGTCAAGGGCGTAAACGTTGATAAACTCTCACAGAAAGCGGCCCATTGATTTCGTCTTAATTTTTTTGTATGGCGATGGATTGCAGCGTTCATCCTGTTATATTCGGTTTTCGCAGACTGATTTCCTTTTGTTCTCAGTATTTTCCGCTCCGCTCGTCTACGTGCTGCGCAGAGGTTCTTCAATTTCAAGTCCGGAGCAGGAAAATGGTCAGGCAGTTTCAGCAATGAAGTTGCTGATCGCTTGCTTTGCAACATATCTGCGAACAGCTCACCAGTGGATTTGTCCAACACTTCTCTGTAGGTGTCCCAGCGTGTTACATTGCAGAATTGCCGACCAGCAGTTTGAAATCCCAGGATATTGGTGAAGATGGGGAAATGGTCGCTGCCCATCTTGTCTGGAGCCGTGGTCGATGATACAAGAAGGTCTGTGGAGTGAAGTACAAGGTCTATTGCACTCCATGAATCAGGTGGCCTGAAAAATGTAGGTTTACCATCGTTCGCCACACATAAGTCGGCAGCATCTGCAGCTGCTAGAAGTTCTCTGCCTCGAAAATCTACACTCTTATCTCCCCAGAGTGAATGGTGCGCGTTAAAATCACCACAGATTATTCGAGGAGCGGGACATCGAGTGCAGAGGTCCTTTAGGAAAGTCTCCATAGAGACCTTTTTTCGTGGGCTTATGTACACCGATACCACACTCAGTTTTCGCTTTCCCAGACACACTTGCACAGCAGCGACTTCCAGTGAGTTGGAACAGAGGTCTTGCACTGGTAGGGTGACGTGAGGTATTTCCCGCCTTATGTATATCATTGCGCTTCCATTTGCAAACGACGTTATGCTCGGGTTGCCGTGTCGGATGTACCCTGGGAGCGTCCTTGCATTCGGTAGACCGGCTTCGGAGAGGGCTATAATCGGAATTGGAATGTCGCGCAGGAAAAGGTTGAGTTCGCACAGGCGTTTTAGAAGACCGGCGCAGTTCCATTGCATTATTAAGGGCACTTTTGAAGGACGAAATAGACCAGGTGGGCGAGACAGCGCCATTATTCTACTGTGTGTTTGTGGAAGCAGAGCAAAGTAACACTGACTCTAGAGCCAGGACTGCTCCCAACATATCCTTCGTTGAACTCGCAGGCATCTTAGCGACGTGTGAACGCAGTGCTGTGAACAGAGCGCGAATAACGTGCTCGAGGTTTTCTTGCTGCTGGCTTCCAGATGGTACTTGAGATGGGCTCAGTGCATCAGCGTAGGTGCGCTTGGCGGACTCTTTCGTGATACATTTCTCACCAGCGTTGAGCACTTGCGTTGACTCAGTACCAGCTCTTGTCGGATTTAGGCGTGGAAAATTTCCTGCGCACTCGTTATCCGAAACGCAAAGTTGTGGCGCGCCGGAAGTCTTCTTTGTGAGCGATGGTTCGTTCACAGTCTTCGGGCCGAGGACAAACGTCTTATTTTTTCGCTGAGCAGCTGTTCGTGCTGGACATCGGCCGTAGCTAGCTGGGTGGTCGCCGCCACAGTTTGCACACACAAGTTTTTCTTTACTTGTACACGTCTTAAAGTCATGAGGCCCCCTACAGCGCTTACACCTTTGTTCCCCACGACAGTGCTTGGCAACATGTCCAAAACGCTGACATTTAAAACAGCGTGGTGGCGTCTCCACGTAGTCTACCAGCTCGTGTCTGGTGAAGCCAAGGTTGATTTTCTCTGGACATTCCGAATTGGGAGCGAATGTGAGAACTACAGAGTCAGTGCGCCTTGATTCCCATTCGGTGGATGAGGTTTGGACTCGTCGTATGATCCTTCTTGCGTGGTATACTCCCTGAGGTCTCAGGTAGGTTAACAGCTCTTCGTCCGAGTACCATCTTGGGACCCCTTTTATAATGCAGGTATTTTTCATGTAGCTGTGTGGTACACGGGCAGATATGGCAAGGCCGCAGATAGTGTTGGTCTCTAGAAGCATATTAGCTTGATGTTCTGTCTCTATATCCAAAAGCAGGGCTCCCTGTGCTGTGAAACGGCTCTTAACTGGGGCTCCACCGAGAATCGTTTCAATTTCCGAGTATAGGTGAATAGGATTCACTTGCCTCAAGTTAGCTCCTTCGGATGTTGGAGCAATTAAGACAGGAATGCCCACCGTCCTGTCTTTGCGATGTCGTACAAGGCGGAAACCACCCTTATCCATGTCTTGATCTGTGAGGTTCGCCCCGTTGTGGTCCCCGACGACAGTTGATTCGTCCTCTGATTCAGCGCTGTGTTGTCGCTTGCAGTTAGGTATGCTTGCGCAGACCAGCTGGTGCTTCTGACCTTGTGTCACACCTTGGGAGGTCATGGCGGCGCTCTCCCTGATGCTTGTCTCGTTTCTTCTAGCACCTTTCGACGCGGCGGGCTGCGCAGCACCCGTCGATCGCCGATACGGCAGGTACCTTTTCGAGTCGTCCGACGTCTTGAGCAGTGCTGAGCCGTAATATAAACAAAAATAAACGATAAAAGCAGACAGAGCTACTTAGCCAAGCAGCAACAGCTTCGTCGTCTTCTTCCTCTTCTGATGCAACCACCTTAATTTATTCTAAGGTCACTGCAGTGTAATGTGTGATCCTTCTTTTGGTCCGGTGGCACTGAGTTGGTTTTTTACGCGGCGATAGGAAGACAGCGTTCCCAGGAAGGCTTTGCTTTTCCATCGGTGTCAATACGCTGCTGGCTACTGGCACTGCGCATCTTGTTGCGCCTCTTACAAGAGAGGAATCCCCCGAGTGAACTCTGGTATATTTTCTAGGCACTCAGCTTCGGTATTTGATGCCTAATATGCACCTTAATTGAGGCCCACAAAACACTCCCTTCGTTTTATGCAACAGCTGTCGAATTTTGTCGTCATATGCAGTCGACTTGTCCTGATGTAGATGTCTTGGAAAATCCTATCGTTGACACCACAGCCGCTTTGTTGCTCCCGTTTACTCCTCCGGCAGGCCACACCCGCTCTAGTCGTGTGTCTTGGATTGCGCTGACGGCATAATTTCTGCCTGCCCACCTCCGGGACTTCATGTCACGGCTGTGGTGGGGTGATCTTCTTATCCTTGATCGCTTCGAAAGGTGGAGAATGGTCCGGTCAACAACAACATGCCCGAACTGCTCTCTACGGGAAACAAATAAGCATGTTTTAAGACAATGCGTCTTTTCTCGTGTAGTTTCTGGAGGGCCGTAAATGCTGGATATCGCGGCCTTGTAATAAATCACTTTGTTTTTACTGGGTGTTGTTCTCGAGGCCGCTTCTTCTCACTTCTCACTGTCGCTGGTGCCTACCGTTTTTGCGCAATCATTGTGAGGTCGTTGCCTCAGGTCATCGCCGTCGCACACTATTCCCGATTTTGAAGTGACTGTACTGTATCTGTTTTGTCGGAGGAACGTTTCTTTCTCACTGAAGAGGAATTCCTTCGACACTGGTCCTGCCCATTTGTGTTTGTCTGCGAAAGAAGTGTAAAGCTTCTTTTCAGTCCTGCCTGGTTTTGGTAGGTTAATGTTTGTTGAGCACTCGTCGCACAAATACCTGGTCGATACTATGTAAATACCTAACATAAATATTTACGTTTCATTTGTGTGTCCTTCCTTTGCCATGTAATGTGCATATGTAGAGATATCTTTTTTAACAATGTTTGGTGTCTCTTTGCATGTTGTGTTCCGTCGCGATGTTCTGTTGCATTGCAATTGATGTTCACGGCGGGTGAGAATAAATTTCTCTAAACACGGGTGTGAGGCCCCCGGGATGGCTTTATGCTCGCCAACAGTAGAGTACCTAGTACTCTAACTCGTTAACCACTTTTGAAAAAAAAACAGACACACATGTCAATGAAGTGTTTTTGTTACACCAGATAGCTGTACTCAACTGAAGTGTTGTTACTAGTATGCAATAAAGCGTCCCTGTTTCCAGCGATTATAAAAATGCTTGGTAACCATGAATTCACTGTTGGAAGATGTTGTCACTAGAACCTACAAACGAGAAAAAGAGTGTCTACCCATTGTGTTTACTCTGCTTTATCAACTTTCTTACCAACAGAATCGTGTCTATAGGCTACTTGGTGCCCATGTAGTAAAGACAGTGCGCGGAAACTCTAAAGCTGAATTATTCGCCACGGAGGGCAAGAAATCGAGTTCCACCTTGATGCACAACAATCTACTCACAGAATTTGAGGGTATACTGCAAGAGCACAGTAACTGTGTGACTCCACTGAGACTTCTTTAACTCTGTGCAAGAGCAGAGCAGAGTTGCCGCGGAACTTACTCTTTCCTTGAAGGCAGAGTAAAAGAGAGTGTGAACTCCGTGCTACAAAGTTGGATTTCCTAATTTATGCAACTCTCGTGCTGACGAGACATGGATGGGATCTGGCATTCTGTCCTTGCTGACGGAACAATCTAGCGTGTGCATGTTACCACCGACTCCGCAAAGTAATATAACTGTCTCGTAACCCTACGCCTCTCAACGTGGGCACCCTAGATATAAGTTTAATGCGTCAAGTTATTAACATAACTTTCAGTGATAACAAAAGCATGGTTGTGCGATCATGACCGTTTCGTTCTCGAAGAACCAACACCAACAACTTCGAAGTAAGAAACAGCGGGAACATCTAACGTACCACCAAAAGTTAGTTAACGGTTGAAACAAATTGCTACTAGCATAGGGTAGAGGCTCGACACGTATAGTGAAAAAAAAGAAATGGTTGACAAAAAAAACGTCATAGCGAGGTTCCAACGCATGACTTCGAGTGTACAAATTGAAAACATGTCGTTGAACACAGAAGCGCGATGCCTCAGCTTGCTAGATACTACGACTAATTAGCCCAAAACAAGAAATTGACAGCTGATACTCTAGAGGGCATAGCACATAGACATAATAAAAAAATTGAATCTGCATCATGGCCAAGAGAACCAGATCTCCAAAATATTTCTTATCGCTCAAGGGAAACTATGTGGATTAAGCGGAAACTTATCATGGCAAGGCATGTTGGAGATGGTCATGAGTCGACAGCTGATTAAGCTTATGAGTGTTTCTCACGCTGCAGCGAATCACGGGGTTCTCCAAGGTCATACCACTAATGGGCGAAAGTGTATATCACTACACCAAATATTCTCTGTATGGGAGTTTTATAGTTGAAAGTGACAACGGTTTTGTGTGTGTGCGTGAGTGTTTAATTTTTTTAGCCATACAGCATTGCTACTATGCGAGAAATTTCTGGTAGTGGCGCTGCTCAAACTGTACCATTTCTTACGCTTGGCATTTCCATTTGCCTGCGGCCGAGTGCTTGAAACTATCGTGAACTGTGGAAGTTGAAAAACAAAATAAAAACTGTGTAAGAATGCCCTCCCCTCTCCCCCTGCCTACAACATAAATTATGATGGGATGGGAGAACATAATGTCACGTTTCTCTCCTCAAGTTTTGTTATCGGCCCGTTACACTACGTTCAGCGCTAAACGCGTCTATACGATGTTTGAGAAGCTTCTATGCTGTAGTAGATCGTTTTGTTAAGACTACGCCCACTTCGTGAACATTTCAGATTATTCTAAAACCTACGTCGCTGCAAGCGATAACACTAGACTATCCGATGGCAAAGGTATAAATGCCGACACGCTTTGCCGCTTGTCAGTTGATCGACGGCCGACGCTCGGCCTGCCGCTCTCAGTACCAGTGCCTCGCTGTAATCTTACTTTTCGTTTGCTGGCCACAAGTTCAGCCCGAATAAACAGTTTCATCTTCGATTTGTAGTCGACTGTCTTCGGCGACGTAATAACTCTGTGACAATTATATATTTGATTGATTGATTGATATGTGGGGTTTAACGTCCCACAATCACCATATGAATATTAGAGACGCCGTAGTGGACGGCTGTGGAAATTTCAACCCCCTGGGGTTCTTTCACGTGCGCCGAAATATGAGCACACGATCTTACAGCATTTCCACCTCCATCAGAAATGCAGCCGCCGCAGCCGGGATTCGATCCCACGACCTGCGGGTCAGTGGCCGAGTACCTTAGCCACTACTCCACCGTGGCGGTGACAATTATATAATAGAGATACTTAGCTCCTGATGTGCGAATTGCAATCTAAGCTGTTACACAGAAGTGATGATCTGATATGTGAGGTTTAACGTCCCAAAACCACCATATGATTATAAGAGACGCCGTAGTGGAGGGCTCCTGATATTTCGACCACCTAGGGTTCTTTAACGTGCACTGCTACGCGGAGAAAGTGGTAAAACAGAGACTTCAGCGAGTAAATCACACAAAGAATGAGTGTCTCTGTGGGAAACTTGGCAGGTGTAAAAAAATGGCAGCATATCCACCGAGTGAATGATGGAGAGTGGGGCGAAGCATTCGTCCGTCCATGCGTCCATCTGTGTGACCGTCCATGCGTATGTTTGTGCGCCCGTCCCTACGTTCTTTCGTGCATCCGCCCCTGCGTACGTTCATGCGTCCACCCATGCATCTGTTTGTGTGTCCGTTCGTTCATCTATTCAACACTCCAAGTCCCACCATCTCGCATCTTTTTTCATATATTCCCCATATAGAAGCACCGCTATCCAGCGGACATTCCAAGGACTAAACGAGAGGTGGCATACGCACACTTTCTTACGGCCTGCGCTTTGGGTCCACTTCCCACCTTTAACCACCTAGAGTTCATGGTATATTCTAGTTCACTGTATTCATGGCACTGCGACCAAACGTTCGCTAAACCTTTCGAAAACCAAGGAGGTTACGCCCAGCGAGTATAACGTAGCAACCTTTCCCTATCAGATAGGGCTCAATTTACATGCCAATGGCTGCTAATGAGAAATGAGAGACAGGAGAATTCGGCTTTTACTTTCTTACGGCTTGCGCTTCGTATCTACTTCTCATTTTTAACCACCTTGAGTTCATTTATGGTATATACAAGTTGATTGTATTCATGGCACTGCGGCTCAACGCTCGCTAAACCTTTCTAAACCTAAGGAGGTTACACCCAGCGAGTATAATGTAGCATCCCTTTCTTGTCCGATAGTGCTCAATGTACATGCCAATGGCTGCTAATGGGGGTCGCAGCGTGCGCGTTGACTAAAAGCCGAATGCTCATGTCTCTCATTCCCCATTAGCAGCCTTTGGCATGTACATTGAGCACTATTTTTTATTGTTAAACTACGCACAGAAGAAATCTCTCACTGGCACCACCTTGGAGGTCAAGTGTTATACCTATTTCGGGTATGTGCCACTGGTGGTTACATACGAGGGACGCACAAGCCACGCCATAAGCGTCTTAGCGTCGGTGCACACTGAACCATGCCTGTGTATTCAGGCATGTGGGACGGCTTTAAGCTCTCCCCTAGTAGAGTACCCTGTGCTCTAAATCGTTACCCCCTTTTTCTAACCCCCCCTTAGCGTCTCACGTCGTTGTTAGCGTCTCACGGCGTCTCTGGGCTGGCGGACGCCCGTCATGGCAAGCCAGCCCCCGAAGAAGGCACTAGCCTTCGACGTAGTCGTCCCCGAGGGGACTAGTCCCGAAGACGTCGTTGACGCGACGTCTTCAATAGTAGGAATCGAAGAAGTGTACTGCGTTCAGCACTTTGGAGGCCGGAACTACCAAGTTACCGTCAACAGTGAGGTTGCACTGGCCCAAATCGTAGACGCGTCGCACCTTATCATCCGAGGAGAGCGCGTCGCCATCGTACCCCTGGGACCCCAAGTGACCAAGTGACCGTCCTGTTCCTGCCGTGCCGCGTACCCAGCGAAGTCCTCGCACAAACACTCTCTCCCTACGGGAAGGTGCTGCACATCACCAGAGGACTCATGGGATCGCGCCCAACTGTGACCACTGGGACGCGATACGTCCGCATGGAAATGAAGGCTTCGTCACCGGTGCCCAACTACCTCAAGGTCGCGGGCCATCGAGTGACCTGTGACTATAAAGGCATCCAGCGAGTGTGTCGTCGATGTGGAGACAGTGGGCACTTCCGCATGAACTGCACAGCTCCGTTTTGTGGAAGGTGCGGCGTTTATGGCCACGACGGGAAAGGCTGCTCGCTGCCGTGTCGCCGTTGTGGGGACCCGCATGCCACCGTGGCCTGCACCATCAGGCCATCGTATTCCGAGGCGGCATCCAAGGATTTCCCTCCACTTCAACCAGGAACGCCATCTAAGAACAAGTGCGACGATTCGTCGGCGCGAGCCGTGGTGGCCGACCACGACCAGGGTGTGCCAATCACGGCGCTGCACCAGACGCCCACTGCGTTCCCAACAATTCCGGGCCTGGTAATCCCTCCAGGTACTGAAAACTTAAGTCCCCCGCGTCCCGTGGCCATTTCTAAGGAATCGCAGGCCAAGCCTTCGTCAGACGAAGCGCCTCGTGAGGACGGCGTCTCGGATGGGAATATTGCATCTGAGGCTCCTCGCGTTGCTGCTCTGTCTACAACAAGTTCAGGTGTCATCGAGGAGTCTACATCTCAAGACGACGACGCCTGCATCTACGAGGACTCCAACAGCACCGCGAGTGAGGCGCCCCTACAAATTGACGAAGACACCAGCCCCAGTGACATAAGCCAGGACAGTGGAGACGTCTTTGTACCATCCTCGCACAAACACCCGGACACCAAACGCCCCCGGATCACTACTCGTGACGTAGAAGCCCCCACCAGAGACAGAAGTCCCCTGCGGACTTCGACGCGATCCCGGAAGCCTCGAGCCTCCGGTGGATCGCCTGGCCGGAAAAAATGACTCAGCCACTTGCGGGGCATTGGCTCCCGCACCTGATAAAGGTACCCCCTGCATTTGCGTGATCCGATAGTAAGTTTTCATTTTCCCCATGGCTCTTACTCTAAACGTTATTACTTTTAACGTTCAAGGTTTCCGAAATCCACAAAAACAGGCTGAGGTATTGGCTTTTGCACGTTCAGTGCACTGTGATTTGCTGTTCGTGCAAGAAACAAATTTTTTCAAGCTTTCTGATGTACTCGCTTTCAAGCGCGCGTTTCAATTTTGATTGTTTCTTTTCGTACGCCAGCACGCATTCGACTGGCGTCGGAGTCGTTATTTTTAACCTAGGTCTTTTACGTGACCATCATGTTCCTTCCATGCCTTCGGACGCGTGCTGGCGTTCGACTGCACCTTTTTTTCGTTAAGAATAAGATTTGTTGCCGTGTATGCCCCAGCGGCACGCGAGAACTCAAAACGCGTTCTTCCAATCTCTTGATGCGTTCGTTTTAAATTCCCGACATGTGGTACTTTTAGGGGATTCAATTGTGTCTTAGACTCACACGCAGATGTTCGAGGTCCGGGTCGCGGCCGGTCAAACTGGAATGCCAGAGAACTCGAACGTCTAGTGCAGCAATTGGCATTGAGTGACATTCCTCAAATTGTGCATGGCAGTAATTATGCCTATACTTGGCGTCGAGCAGCGTCGAGCAGCCGAATTGATCGCGTGTATGCATCATCCCCCCAGTCTCATTACCTACGTTCACGACAGCGGGGTAATGTCATTGCCACCGACACCGGTGTACATTAGCGACCATCGGCCGGTTATGTTATCTCTCCGCCTGCCAGCGGGGACGCCAACGGTTCACAGGACCATGGCGTCTCGATTGCCGCGTCCTCCAGGACTCTCAGGCTACGGAGAAATTATCTCGAGCGTTACGCGCATCGCTTATTGGGGCCGATGTAGCTGATTGGGATCGCCTCAAAGAACAGTGGCGGCATCATTGCAGTGCGTCGGGCAGTGGGACTTTGCACCCGTATATCGAAAGATGCGTCATTGTTATCCAGAAGATACGCATTGCCAATCGAGATCCCAGTCCTTCCACCGTAATGCGGGCATGGCAAGAGGAGCTCGTTGAACGGTACCAGCGTATTATGCGCGCTTCTTCACTATCGCTGCAGCTTGGCGCTGTAGACGTGCACCCTGTGCGCACCCTGAGGTGCCTAAGGTATGCACGCAGAGCTCTGCTTCGTCCACCAGGCTCGCCTGCCCACTCGCTGGACTCTATCACCCCAGCTTCTGCGGGTACGCGCGACTTTCAGGAATTCACCCAACACTTTGAGTCAATAGCTAAATCTGGTACTAATGTCTGTTACCCAGGATCCGTTTCTTCGCATCTTCTACTAACAGATTACCTCATGATTCCAACATGTCAAATGACGTTCCTCCTATCACCGCCATCCGATGACGAAATCAAAGGCGCATTAAGACGCAATGAAAAGGGATCGGCCCCAGGGCCTGACGGACTTCCTGCAGAGTTTTATGTACAGTTCTGGCCTATCATTGGTCCAACTATGTCCACGCGTCATTCGCAAGTGTTTCCAAGATATTACACTTCCAACTTCTTTCCACAAAGGGCCGTATAACCTAGTTCCCAAGAAAGACCCAATGTCCACGCGACCAGAAGATTGGCGCCCTATTACCCTGCTCAATGTAGATTACAAGCTCTTGGCTAACATTTTGGTGGCGCCGAATCAGTCCATTTCTTGCAACATTAACCGCTCCCCACCAGGTCTGTTCTGTTCCGGGCAGAGAAAACACAACCATACGTGGTTAACGCGTGACATCATTCAATACACCATTAGCCGATGTGCGCAAGGACTGTTGGTTTCATTAGATCAAGAGAAAAGCTTTCGATTTCATAGACATGGCTACATACTAAATTGTTTTACATGCATATGGATTCCCGGAAAGTTCATTGACCTTATCAACGCGATGTACACTAATTTAGAAAGTACCCTTACTTAGATTCCGTGGAGAGTCACGCTTTAGAGTCACGCGTGGGTCTGTCAAGGGTCCCCTCTCCCCAGTGTTATTTATCTTGCAATAGAGCCCTTCTTAGGGGCCGTTGAACATCACCCGCAGATTCGTGGCTTCTCTTACCCGTAACACTCAAGTAAAAGGTCGCTGCATATTGCAGATGATATCACTCTATATGCACATAATGAACAGTCGCTGCAGCATGTGATTGATACATTCCATGATTTCGGTATTATCTCCG